>OX424574.1:18504192-19704192 GCA_949152435.1 Gastracanthus pulcherrimus | reverse complement strand
ATTCACTTATGAAAAAAACTTTAAGTTCCAGAAAGTTCTTAAAAGCTATAAAACTCACAAAATAAGTGCCTATATAGGTGTTACCATGTGGATGATAACACCAAAACTGGGGGACTAAGCTAAAGAATTCCTATTTTCAAAAATTCTATTGAAAAAAAATTAAAATATTAGCTTTATTTGACTATATGGGTATCACGTGAGAACCATGTAAAATATATATGGAAACCATGTGTTTTATCCTTGAATCTCATTGGGAAATATTTCCAAAAGCCCACGTGGTTCCGATAAGATGCCATATGGGAACCATGTGGGAGTCTTGTGGAATCCATATGATTTCCATGTGGTAACCATGTGGGACTTTTCATGTGAGGCTCCTGTAGTAAATAATCAGTTAAAAAATTATATACGGAAACGAAAAAAGGCGGAATAACAGCCCTTTTTGCGCTCTAACTAGAAGAAAGTTTTCAAGGTTGGAAATTTGGTAAAATTTGGTCAAATCGTTCAAAATTCATACTTTCTGCAGTGCTGGATATAAAATCATATTTTTTTCATTTTGCCCAAAGTCGCCCCATCGGTATAAGGTCACCCCGCTCTACGATACATATTAATTAAACCATTTAAACTTATTCAATTCTTAATTTTTTCTTTAAGCAGAAATTCCTGTAAAATCTATAAATGGTTAAATAGAAATTACTCATAAATAAATTTATTATCAGAAAAATCTCATAAACTGTTGTTTATATGTGAAAACTCCTATATGCGTATTTTTCCATTAAAACCAATACAAAAACACTATACTTTGAATGTCTTATAGAAACTATTGTAAAATATTTATTAGGCAAATTTTTTTCCTTATAGGATCGCTACAGATATTGTATACGATTTTATGATGTTTTATTGGATCTCTCCAACCGGGAAGTCTCGTTTGGACTAAACCGAGTTTTGTAAAAATAAATCTGCTTTCCTATAACGATGACTAATTGAACAACAAATTTAAGGAAGTTTTATTCAATTACAGTAGATCTCACTAAAGCCAGCGATGACTACTTTTTTTATTCATACAGTGTGTTATAATGCGAAAGAGAACTATATATTTCACGTCGTTGTGAGATATTCTTTAATACACATTTTTTGCACCCTTTAACAATATATTTGAAATCTTTGTCTAAAAAATATTCATCGCCCTTAAAATGAAAAAGAACAATGACAATTTTTTAGATATACATCGTGCGTTTAAAGTATAAAATAAAAATACTTGTTAGATTATCTCAAAGTTACACGAAAGACAGTTATTGTTGTTTTACATCAGTACGGCAGTATTATTAAAAGTCAAAATGATTGATCAATATTACCATAAAAAATAAGAAAAATGCTTAAAAGATTTTTCTCATATGAATAAATTATTTATTATTTTATTTTCTATACGGTTTTATTGGTACTCATACTTCAAATCTTTATAGCAATATTTTAGCATTTCATACTATTTTTATGTTGAAGAGGACTATCAGAAACTATAAAATACCCCTGGTAGAAAATTAATCTAGAACTATGTAGATCTATCTAGTTTGCCAAGGAAATAATCGAGGGCCTCGATAAAACTAGATAATTTTCTACCAGGGACGATTAAACTCAAATCTGAAAAAAAATAGATGAGTTATATCGGTTTTACGGGAAGCCACATATATAATTAAACACTTCATGACCGGCAAGAAGAGCTCGACACGAGATAGATCCAAAAGACAAAATAAAAACAGCGTCAACGAACCATCTAATACTCACAATTTAAACACAAGACGGTTTCTGCAATCAGGCGTGAACGACTGGTGCCAATCCTTGGTGGCACTGGATTGCTCGGGCTGCTGAGGACTCAACGTCAGTTTCTCAGCATCGTTCACGAGTTCAGCCGGCTGCCCAGCGTCGTCCATCTCCAGCCTGAGCTGCTGAACTTCAGCCGCTGTGTCTCTGCCTTCCATCGTATAATGATATATATATATGTATAAGTCAGCCGCTGCCGCGTACTGCGCAGCTTGAAATCCAAGCAGGATCAGCAGATCTCGAATACCTACCGCAAACTGCGGAGTCACGGACGTAATACTTATAAGTATAATCTACGTCCGTGTGCGGAGTTGACAGTAGTGCGCAAGCGCCGCGAATGCTATATGCGTGGGCGTAGTGAGGAAGCGCGAGGCTTTTGAGTGTTGATTTCTGCAACCTGTTGCGGTTTTATTATCTAGAGCAATGTGATGATATCTGAAGAGAACATTTCTGTAAAACTCAATGGTTATTCAGAAAAGGATATTCAAATACGTCCTTGTTACTCAAAGTTGTCGAATAATTTTATTATGAGTTATGAAAAAGATTAACGAGCGAATTAGATTCAATATAAGAACTGTAACCGTTTATTTATGGATATTACAATAAAATATGAGACAAATATTTTATTTGAACATATTACATAAAAAATTTATCTGTGAGACAAATTCAACGCTGTATCTCTATACCTTTACACAAAATATGTCTACAGAAATTGAATTGCTTATTTTTGACATTACAATAAATATGGCTATCATTATGCATACGATTATCAGAATCACCAGGTACGATAAATGCAATGAAAGTTGAATATCATACAAATTTTAATTGCATTAATATCATTTAGCATTGTATTTTCAGACTAGTTATCATGAGAGATCGACACTTTTTTACAATAGTAATTTAAACATTACTTTTTCAAGTACGAAAATTATGAAAACTATCATCCGAAAAATGCATCTACTGCACATTTTAACATGACTAGAGTTGACTACATATTGTTAATACTATAAAACATTAAATTTTTAAAGAAATACGTAGTATTAGTCTGCACATCACACGTGTTTAGCGAAGTTTGTCAAACATCATTGCTAAACATCTATCTTCATGCTATTAGATGAATTGGTTCTAATATTGTAAAGGGTATACTCAGGTAATGTTTGCGATACATTTTCAGCAGTATAAACTTCATTACAGGGTTTTTATGAGCTGATATAGGGGATGGTGGAGCAAAATGTGGCACGGACTCTTTATCAAAAATTGTTTAAATTAATCGTGTCTATTCATTCACCCATGGATCAATCCATACAACCTCGCATCTATTCATCCATCCTACGCATCCTTTGATTCATCCACCGATACACTTCCATCCACTCACGCATTTACCCCACCCACTCACTTAACCATCCACGCATCCATCCATCTCCCCACGCATTCACCAATCACGCACACATTTATCCCTCCACCCATGCATTTATCCATTCAGTCACGCATTCAGCTATCCACCCAGGCATCTATTCAGTCACCCACGCATTCACCCCTCCACCCAAGAATTTATCCCTCCATCCCGCATCCACCTATCCTGCACCCAAATCCATCTATTCATCTATTCATCCATCTACGCGTCACCCCATCTATTCATCCATCTACGCGTTCACTTCTCCACAAACACATTTATCCCTCTACTTACGCAGCCACATATCCACTCACGCATTCACACCTCCGGCCGTGCATTTATACCTTAACCCACGAATCGATCCACTCACGCAATCGCCCCCGTATTTATTCCTCCATTTACGCATTTATCCATTCACCCACTCATCTATCCATCGACCCACGCATTCGCCCCTCCACCAACGCATTTACCCTTTCACCGATGCATACACCTATCCACCCACGCATTCATCCCTCCTCCCGCGCATACATCCTTCCACGCATGCATTTATCCATCCACCCATGTATCCATCCATACATCCACGCATCTGTCCATCCACCCACGCTTCCATCCGTACACCCACGCAATTTATACATCCACCCATGCATCCATTTCTATTTTGTCATTATGGTAGAGCCATTATGAATTTTACGGGAGGCAATTAAATATATCCAATCAAGAGATGTATATGTCCATCCATTCTCCATCCGACCAGAGATGTATATGTCTTAGAAATCTTGTTTTATCGATTGTCGATTTTCAGAGAACCTCAAAACCTATGCAGCCCTATCAAGGCCATCTGCATGAAGACTAGAGTAAAGGAGTACGAACGCAACCCTAGTGGAAATTATTTATGTGATTTTGTGTAAATTTTTGTAATTCTTTGTAATTTACTATAATTTTCCGCAATTTACTGTAATTTTCTGTATAATTCTGTAATTTTCTGTATAATTCTGTAGTTTTTTGTCTGAATTCGGATCATTTCACAAAAAATCACAATAAATTACAGAAAAATACAGAAAGTTACAGAAAATTACAATAAATTACAAAAAATTACAAAAAATTACAAAAAATTACACTAATTTACAGAAAATCACAGATTTTAAATTATTTTATATTTTAAATAAATAAAAAGTTTTGTATTTTTGCATTATATTGTGTCAATTCAAGAAAAGAAATATATACAATTAAAAAAAATAGAACCGGACGACGATTCGAACCCAAACTTTTCGCGTACATGTCAACGATTCTAACCAATACACCACGCTTTTATAATGAATGTTTCGAATTATAGTTGAAAAGCTACGAGTTAGTATAAAATGACTCACCTAGATGATAATTCATAATGAGACATGTATTTTCTGGTAGTTATTTATACCTGATTGACAATTAAAAATGATTAATTTTGTATATTTAATTAATAGTCATGTGAAATAGTGTCACGAAATCAAATTTACTGACATTATAGTTTTTTTTATGTTTTAAATGGTTTATGAATATTTTTTTGAAAACAATTATGGAACTTATAGCCTCTTCTCCTTTATAAATAGACAATAAACAAACATCCTAAGTGATTTCATAATAAATATTTGCAAAATCTATTAAAAATAAAAAACTTAGTGCCACATAAGATATACATTTTTGACGTTATTTCACGTAATCTTAAAAAATACACAAATTTTATAATTTTTAATTTTAATTCCCTGGTAGAAACGTTAGCGAGTTCTTAGAGTTCTTAGCCAGTGCGCAGTGATCCTTTCATAAATTCGTCAGCTTTTACCGAGTTTCTGAGAGAAATGTCGCTTATTTCGCCACAGATTTATAGCACAAACTATAATACTAAAATTCTTTATTTTATGCAATTTAATTATTTTAGCCATACATTTTCATATTCTTGTGCCACTGTGTATAAAGGATTTGTTTGTGTTGCTGATTACGAATCTTACTTATAAAATTTTCATTCCAATAATTTTTTAGGGTGCGTTATTTTTTACGTCTGAAACTTAGCACATAGGTGATAGGTCCATTATTGCTCAATGAAGGACTAGTGAGTTTGAGTTTTGTTTAAATAGATATATAGATCACTAACCTATATCCGTATATGGGTGATTATCAAAAAGACCGGAGTTTTTCACCTAATTTTTTTACTAAACTAAATATCTCTTTTTTAATGTTAATTTGGGGTTTAAGCTGTTATTTATTGTAAATTTAAAATGAGACATATTTTTATTGGAAACAGGTACAGGTGACAAAAGATTACTTTTTGCTAGAAAAATGCATATAGTTTTATTTTAGTGTAATAAACATATTTGTCTGCATAGTATGTTTAAACACACATTATTACACCAGAATATGGCATACATTTTTTTTCATATGTAACTCACTAATAATTTTGATGACCACGGTAATTACGTTTCTTTTTAGCTTTTGGAATTTTATAACGAAAAACGTATGACGTTCCTCAACTGATGCACTCATTACAATACGATAAATTGAGATGGGATTTTAAAACTCAAAACGTATTCGTAACACTCCCGCAGACAGATAAGTTTTAAAAACCTCTGAAAAAATTAGAGCATATTGTACGTATGGTTTACTTTACAGTCTCATAGGCTGGATACAATTAAATCCTAAAGTTATTGTCTAATAAATTCAGAATTACGCGAATTGTTCGATGCCGACAGGCCACGGTAATTACTTTTAGGCTATATATATATATATATATATATATATATATATATATGGGCTATATATATATATATATATATATATATATATATATATATATATATATATATATATATATATATATATATATGCATGATTGTCAAAAAAACGGTATTTTTAGTGTCGCCAATACACTGATAATTACGGTCTGGTAAACGTTTGAAGAACTTCATGTTGATTGTCAAAAAAAACGGTATTTTTAGTGTCGCCAATACACTGATAATTACGGTCTGGTAAACGTTTGAAGAACTTCAAACGTTTACCAGACCGTAATTATCAGTGTATTGGCGACACTAAAAATACCCTTTTTTTGACAATCATCCATATGTTCCCTTATCAATTAATAAGCTTTATATAAATAAGAACTTGCGTATAATGAATAAATTGTTTAATTAACGGGACACAATTTTTATATTTTTTATAGATTAGCAAAAGTTACAGAAAATAATTAAAAAATCGTAAGTTTTCGAATGAAATTTCTTTTGTTGATATATTGACATGTATTCTTCGGTAAAAATGTTCAATTTTTATGACCATTTCAGTGTACCTTATCAAATATTACAAAAAACGTTGATCTTAAAAGATATTTGAATTTGATGATGCACACTCGACGTGGGAAATTTCTGGTCGAATGCGTTTGAAATCCTCCAATGAGCTTGGCGAAAACGTGTGTCCGATCCAATAAGACCCAATGAAATTGCAGTATTTCAAAAAAATTCAAACGCATTCGACCAGAAATTTCCAACGTCGAGTGTACCTGCAAATTTCTAGAAAATTGTTTATCTCACAATTTACAATGCGAGCATGAAGTTCCAGTAAGAATCTAATTTGCTTGGACTAATATGTTTCCGTGACTTCGCTGTAGCCGTGTTACAACTTGCAACGGGAACGGACCGTATGCGCGTGTCATATTCGTATTTACCGCCAGTAAGACGCACAATGCTCGCGTGCGCAAAATGAAGACCGTGCCTCCACCTGATATTCAATATATAAAAAAGAGAAGTTTGCTTATCGACGAAATAGGTATTATACCAATTTACATTACCAACTGAGCTGTTATTCTATTCTATATACGTGATATAGAAAAGCAGTTTGCAAATTGCCTCATGAAAAATTGACGTTACTTGCTTAGTTTTACAAAAACATTAAATTTTGAATTATCATAGACTTGTTCTGGAGGTGCGAATTAATAAATATTTAATACAACACTTTTTCTTTGCACTTTTTTATACATAAGCAAAATTTATGAACATGTATTTCATAAAATTATGTATACTAGGCTCATTTTGTTTTTAAATATTAAAAGGACTTACGTAACCTTCTTTTATTTTAATCAAAATTAGTGGAATCGCGGATATATGCATGTCCTGTATAACTATATATATTTCAATACACTCAGCGCTCTTGAACTAGCGGGAGATTTTCGAAGCAAGCTTCATAACAATATAAAGGGATTTATACCCCCCACCACGGGAGTTTCCAGACCTGTGTACTTATACGACCGAACGTGAACCGCGAGCGATTTGTTTGAAAATATTGTAACCTCAATCATGTATTCTGGGCCTGCCCACGCTTTAATTCCCAACGCTCTCGCCTTTCCCGCTCCCTCGCCAAACTCAAACTTTTCCCCCCATTCATTACCTCCTCCTTTTTGTACGAACCTCGCTCTGACATAATCGAAATCTTTCTTCGCTTCTTATCTGACTGTGACCTCTACATCTAACTCCCGCCTTGCCACCTTCTCCGTCTCTTCGGCTTGCCCCCCTGTTAACACTCCGCATCTTATTCCTTTTTTCTTGGCACATCTCCCTCACAGGAGATCGGGGTTTGTCCCCAGTCTCTCCCTGTTGCCCTCCCCCCTGGTCCGGGGTTTCCCCCGGATCCGAGGGGAGGGCCTTGGAGATGCTTTTTTTCCTTTTTTTTTTGTTTCATGTCGCGGGCTTCCCGAAATTTGGAGCATTCATCATTTCAAATCTCCCACCTTTTTCTACGCATGCGTCGCATGCCACCGCTTGTTGATGGCCGTACAGACCTCTGGCGCCACTAACCACAAATAGAATGGAAAATATTGTAATCACGTGTTGCATTCGTAATCGTAAGATGTATTTTATTTTTGTACTGACGATACCACCAAGCATTGATGGAATTATGATGTAAATAATTGATCGATATATAGCTTTGAGTAATTTTTCATTAATATAAATGTGAAGTTTCAATTATTAAATTTTATTTATTTAATGTTTAATCTTTGAATGTAGATTGTAAAGAAAATTAGTTGTTTTAGATTAAACAAGGCAACTTCTCTTCTGCAAATAATGTGTTTAACAAGTGTATAAGTAAAATGAATCTCGAAAAATATGTAAAATCCGAATGCAGGAATGAGATTCATAAAATGGGTATTCGTAAGATTGGTGATATCAAAGTAAGTTAATTTTAAATAACCAAATTTAGCATTGGCAAATAAATTATTCTTCTCATATTGCATATTGTACTAATATTTATAAAAGAAAATCTAATATTAACATCATATTGAGCATGATAAATTAACTGTACCTTATTATAATACTACTTATAATATTTGTAAGTAAAACATTCAAAATACTGTTATGTTATTATTCATTCAAAATGAACTTTGTGTTACAGATTATTTAATAGAAATATTTATGTTAGATAAAGAATTGTTTGTACTACCCTGCAAATATTGCAAATTTATTGTACAACCAGTATTTTCATTGAAGAAGTTTATTTCAAGTGAGTATTAAAATGGGTGCTAATTCCAGAAAACGCAAGCAACCATTTAAAAACACAGATTATGAAATATCAAAACGACCTCACATTGAATTCATTAGTGACATACAAAATGAATCTATACATGACTTGCCTGGTGAATTGGAAAAATCTCATCAAACTACTCAGTATCAAAATTGTTATTCTAAGGAATTGATTGGACTTATGTATCGATTACAAGTATCTGTGCTATGTTCAGTTCGTAAGCTTCTACATGAACATGAATACAATTCATTGTCGATAGTGTTTAAAGATTTTAAAGTAGATAAATTCAGTGATATTGTTATTCGTTATAAAAACAAATCTGCACATATACACATTGAATATGTAGACAATTATTACATGATCAATAATATCAACTACGCTAGATTATTTTCTAAGATAGAACGATGTTTTTCTATTAATAACTACTTTGATAGTTTTGTTAAGCATCAAATTTTTAAAACAGATATAATGAAACATAAGATAAAATATCTTATTATATTCACAAACTCAAGTTTGGATATTACAGAAGAGATGAAATTAAATCAAGGTCGATCTAGAATTTTCTATCCTTTTAAATTTGATAGAATAGACATAGAAAAATGTTATGTATTGAAAGACTTTTTATTCACAACTGATCCCATAACAGACCAAGGTTTTTATCAATTTTCACAAGATGAAGACACAAGAAATGAACTTTTAAATCGACTAGAATTTTCTTCTGCTATTCAAAAAGTGATAAAAGAGAGACAACTTTCTGAAGACTTTAAAAGAAAAATAAAAGTTAAATTTTTAAATAAATTAGTATTTGCAGTTAATCAACCTAACAGAGAAGATCTAAAATATATTATTAAAAATGAATTAGTAAATGTTTCAAATGATTATATAGAATTGAAAGATAAAATATTAAATAATCTATCAGCTTCAAGAAAAGTTGGATCAGCAATTACATATGAATTCGTTCTATTATTATCTACATTACATGACATGTTCGTACATAAAAAAATATCTTTCACATGTTTTAAAAGCAGTGGTGTATCGAATGTTATTTCTATTTGTTACAAAGATAAATTAACTTATATAAAGGCTTATAATGCAAATAAAAATATAAGTTATAGTTTGTTATTTCCACCAAGTCAGCAGGAAGATAAGAGTATTTTTTCTATCAATAAGCATTTTGCCCTTTTCTTAGAAGAATTGGAAAAGAATGAAAATCTGAAATTCTTTATTATTTATACAAATACAAATCTAGATATTAAAGAAGCTAATAGATTGAAGAAAAGTAGATCTAAAGATTTTCATCCTCTTAAATTTGATGCTATAGATATTCAAAAGAAAAAATACAAAGTGTTAAGATATTGTTCTTATATAAAAAGTGATGGTCTTTATCAGTTTGCAAAAGAAGATACAACATTGCTTCTAAGTCTATTAAAACTTCCATCATCTACACAAAAAGAAACAAAGAAATTCTTTTATGAAAGAGAAAAAGAAATAAAAGAAAAATTTTTGAATGATCTTATATTTGCAATTAATCAACCTAATATGGAAGAATTCAATGCTATTACTAAAAACAAGATTAGCAAGTCTGATGTTCCTTATACAGATGAAGAATTACATGAAGTAGCTTTACGGTGGTCAGAATCACCTAAATATGACTCTATTACAGAAAGAGTAATGAGAGAACTCTTAGAAGATATAAAAAATAATAGATTTAGTTATGAGAGGGTTAAAATGAAAACTTTAGTAAAGAAATTAAATTTGCTAAAGGTGTTATAGGTAGACAAGAATCACTGTTATTCAAGCAGTTTTTATGGTTTTTAACTAAAGGACAAGGAAAACAGTTATTGGAAGATTTTAATAAAAATGGTATAAATTTAATTAATGTGTCTAGTATTTTGAACAAGGCAGGATCAAGTGGAGAAAAATCTTTTAAGGCCTTACACAATCTCTGGTTTGATGAAAACGGAAATGCGACGTTTTATCTCAAAACTCTTCAAGAAAATGAAATAAATATAGCAAATTTGTTTAGTCTTTTAAAAGGATCAAGATCTAGTGTTGCAAATGCTTTCGAAAACTTATTTCATCTATTGTTTGATGAAAAAGGCAAAAAAACAGAATATTTAAAAACTTTAGAAAAAGAGAGAATAAGTCTAACTAATATGACTAGTATCTTAAGTGGTGCAGCTTCACATTCTCCAAAAGCCTTTAAAGACTTGTACGATCTTTGGTTTGATAAGCAAGGAAATAAGACACGGTATTTAAAATCCTTACAGAAAAATCAAAAAATTTGGGTAGTATGTCCAGTATTTTGAATACGGCAGGACCTAATGCTGCAAGAGCTTTTAAAGACTTACATGATCTTTGGTTTGATGAAGATGGTAATAAAACACAATATTTGACAAAGTTTGAAAGTGAAGGTATACATTTGGCAAGTGTAACCAGTATTTTAAGGGCATCAGGGTCTAATGCTGCGAATGCTTATAAAAATTTGTACAATTTTTGGATCAATGAAAAAGGTAAGAAAGTGCAATATTTAAAGAATCTTCAAGAAAATGGATTAACTCTAACCAGCATGTCTAGTATCATAGGTGGAGCAAGGCATAATACTATTAAAGTTTTTGAAAACTTATATAATCTTTGGTTTGATGAAAAAGGAAATAAAACACGGTATTTAATATCTTTAGAAAAAGAAAAATTGAGTATAACTAATATGTCTACTATCTTAGGAGGTGCTGGATGTAGAACCTCAGAAGCCTTTAAAAATCTATATGATCTGTGGTTTGATAACTATGGGAATAAGACACAATATTTAAAAACTTTTGAGAAAAATGGGATTAATTTAGTTAATATGACCAGATTTCTGTTTGGAGCAGGGTATAGTGCTGCCAAAGCTTTTAAAGAGTTATATGATCTTTGGTTTGATAAAGAAGAAAATAGAACACAATATTTAATAACTCTTGAACGTAATGGCATGAGTTTATTGAACATGTCTTTAATTCTGCGTGGCGCTGGCTTCAATGCAAAAATAGCTTTTATAGGCTTGTATAACATTTGGTTTGACGAAGTTGGAAATAAGACTCAATATTTAAAGACTCTTGAAGAAAATGGAATAAATTTGAAAATTCTAAGTACTCTTTTGTTGGGTGCTGGCTTTTATGCTGCAAGAGCTTTTAAAGACCTACATAATTTGTGGTTTGATGAAGAAGGAAACAAAATTGAGGAAGCAATATTTGGAAGTTCTTGAGAATAATGGAATTGATCTAGTTACTATGTGTTGCATACTGAATAGAGCAAACTCCAGTGCTGCAAAAGCTTTTAAAAATTTATTTAATCTTTTGTTTGATAAAGATGGGAAGAAAACAAAATATTTAAAATTTTTGAAGATGAATGGACTAAAAATAAATTTTATGTCTAGTATTTTGTTTCATACTGGAACTAGTACCGCGAAATCTTATAAAAATCTATGTGATCTTTGGTTTGATAAAGAAGGAAATCAAACATATTATGTAAAAACTTTACAAGATAACGGAGTTGAGTTAGCTGATATGCCTCTTATTTTACACAGAGCTGGAAATAAAGCTGCAAAAAAATTTCTTGACTTGTTTAAACTCTGGTTTGATGAGCAAGGAAATAAGACAGAATATTTTAAATGTCCAAGTAAAAAAAGTAATGGATCCCGTTACAGTGTCGCGTCTGTTGCATGAATCAAATGCATTTCTTAAAAAGATTTGAAGAAAATGCACTGTAACTGACTAAAAATCATATGCAACTGGATGAAATACAGTAGATACTTTCAACATTCTGATAAAAATGTAAATGTAACACAGAATAATAATATGAGTATAGTATCAATTTACATCAACCTGTGTCGATATAATGCAATTATTATTTATATAATGATTTTAATTTTTTTTTCAGCATTCATGTACTATTCTACAAACAATAAAGTTATTAAATTTTTATTATCTTTGACAAGATTAATTAACGTGCTATAATCAAGCTGACAAGACTGATAACTTATACAGCTGTGATAAATATCAAATACGTCACAATCCCAACTTTTATCAGACATCCGTTTGAAAGGGTGAGTAACAATTGATTGGAACTATTTATTTTTTAGCTTTTGACAATGCACATGTATGTGAGTGTGGAGTCACTTAAAAAGTACATTGTAGTTTAATATGTTACAGATGACTAATTGATAGATTGATGTCTATCACTGATGTGAATTGGAATTATTTGATTGTGTACCTCATGATGTTGGTAAATTATATTATTTATTTAGTGCTTAAATTTGACATTATAAATTTACTACTTTAGATATACATTGGTCAGTTTATCTATATTTATGTTAAATAAGAATTTGATAAAATATTAAATTCATCAGGCAATTAAAAAAATAATGTTACATTAACAACTCAACTATGTTGGATCAATATTTTTTGCTGAAAATTCTTTTATACCACAACATAAATGTAAAGTTTGAACCTCGAAAGATATTTTTGTTACCGTTACTTGAACATTTTTTAAAACAATTGCGCTAAAATATTAAAATAATATTTTCTTACTACCAAAAATATTTTCAAATAGAAGAGAAAATAAATAAAGTCGTATCAAATGTGCGTAAAAATAGTTTTAAAAGTTTATTTTTCGACAGTTTATTTTCACTTAATAAATCTGTTTTAACATAATTATGTTATTTATTGGACAATTTCCACCAATTATTATAATTTGTTCTTTTTTATTTCGTTACTCTTTTATTGAACAAACATAAATTTTTAATGGAATATCTTGACGAATTACATGTTTTTTGATTAACTGATACACCATCGAAAAAGTATTTCCACTATAGCAATAGAGACGTTAATCATGTAACATACGCTCATGTTTTGTACAACATTTATAGTTTTATTCATTTTTGAACGTATAACACTTATACATTCAATCTCCGTTATATCATATATTTTTCTTTTTAAATTTTTATTCTATATATATATATAGTCGTTACAATTTCTCCTATATCTTCCAGAACACTCAAAATTACGAATATAAGAGTGGATCATAAAATCGTCGGTCGAATGAACCTTATAAAAATATCATTTTGCTTTCGGTATCATTTAGAAAATATTTTGTACTTTGTAGAGAATTTATATAATGCTTTTTCGTATATTTCTGTGGATAGTTGCACATTGTAAACGAAAAATAACATAACGCGACATATATTATATACACTGCACTAAACTAACGAACTAAAAAAGAAAAAAAATTAATTCGTTAATGTCGGTCACTGATGTAGGGTCGGAATTATTTGATTGTGAACCTAATGATATTGGTAGTTTATGTTATAATATAAATATAATATAAATTTTATATTATCAGTTCACTACTATAAGGTATACGTGATTAACTATTCAGTTTTCTATATTGTATGTATAAAGAAGAATTGTTAAAAAATCGAAAGTCATCTAAGGGTTGAAAAAATAATGTTACAATAACAATTAAACTATGTTGGATCGACATTTTTTCAAAAAATGTTTTTTTGTCACACTTGCATGAAAATGCGTTTTTTCATACCCATATAGCTGGACTAAAGTGGCCGATTTCCGACCGGCGGGGAAAAGATCTTTGCTACAGCGAGCGTAAAAGTAAATTTTTGACTATCAGCTCTAAGTGGGTTTAAGCACCCATAAACATGTTGTATCATCCGGAAGTTCCACATGTTTAGGTGGACCTAAACACTCTAGTAGGCTGATTTTACAGTCTAACAAGCGAGGGTTTGCACCGTGTCGACGAACGGCCAAATTTAGTTTTGCTCCATAAGCATAAAAAAAACACGTTATCCATACGTGTTTGACAAAAAATACGGTGTGCACCATGAGGGAAAGGTCTTCTTCGACTCGTATTGCAACGCTCACACGCCGGTGAAGAAATTCTAGTTTTCCCCTATCAGTACACAATACATTATTGTTCACGAACAAAGTTTGAACCTCGAAAAATATTTTATTTCCGACTCAACCGCGATGGCCGTTTTATTGTCTTTAAGAACGGGGCAAAAGTATCATATGATTCCTTCTTATCTACTTTTTTTCCCGCAAATTGTAATAGAGGGAACAAAGTAACACTTTTTTCCCGCTCAGGCAAAAAGTATATTTGCGGGAACAAAGAACTAGTCAGATTTAACATGGTCTTTTTTTCATGTTGGAAAATTTTACATGTATTATATGACCGATAGAAAGAGAAAAAATGGTTGTAGAAGTGTGCCCCAACTTTTTTTAAAATTATTTTTTGAACCGTTAAAGTGCAGATTTTTGGTGGAATTCCTCATATAGTCGGGCGTCAAGGAGAGTAAAAATGAGTTATCTCAACTGCAATCAACATAGAACACCAAGGAGTTTAATGATTATAGCTTTTGAGCTGTCGAATATGCCCCTAAAGTGGTTACAATGAACGTTAAGGTGATGTTAAACCCAGTTATGTTAAACACAGTTGTTCTGTTTAATTGGAATAACAACTTTCCATAGAGATATTTGCTCAAAATTGAAAATGAAATGAGAAAAGTGGATCCTCCTATTTGTCGGAGACAGGTGACTTTAGCATCACCTTAAAGGTAAAAAACTCAATAAAGTTTGTGTATTAATAAAATACGTTAAGAAGTGTCCAATGCAAGTTAATATTATATACCTTTATGGGTACTTAAGGAAGTCCTATTGGCATATATAGGGGAGACTTGCCTTATAGTTCCGCCCACCAGCCGTTTCTCTCTTCCACTACTAGATGGAAGCTTTTAGGTACGGTAATTTTGTTGCATAATATAGTGCTATTAAACATACTTGCTCATATAGGCAATGCTAAAAATCAAATATACATAGATATACTATCAACGTTAATTAAATCAGCCGTATCGACCTCATAAAGGCCCATTGGATAAATCCACGAGTATTGGGCTTCTTTTTTAGGTATCAGAAAACGATCCCTAAAGTTTCATCAAAATCGGTGACCCGGACTCCGCCCTAGTGTGAGAAATCTATTAAATCCTATTAACTCCTTTTTCCAAATATGAAAAGATCCTATTTGCGAATAGGATGTATATGTAATTTTTGTATTGGTGAATAGGATTTAATAGATTTCTCACACTAGAACGTGGTCCTTCCTTGTTAGTAGCTCTATTTAGTTTAATTTTTTAAAAATAAATAAATCTACATATGGAAAGACTCAACGTATAATAAATATCCGTATATATATGAACTGTAGGAAAGAATTAAGAAGATTCCGGGAGCTGAGGTACACTCGACGTGGATATATTCCGATCGAACGTTTTTAAAATGCTCCAATGAGATTCTCCGATTCACAGGAATTAACCAATAAGGTAGCACGATTTCAAAACATTCGATCAAAATATATCCACGTCGAGCGTATAGGGGATGGTGGGGCAGTACGGGCACCCTAACTTCAAAAGAATCCTGTACTTTCTATTTTGTACCAATACAAATTATTAAAAGTGCTTCTTAAAGTAGAATATCTCAAGATTTAGATACATTATTTTTTATTATAAAATATATATTGCATTGTTTTTTATAATGCAAAGTACAATACCGCTAAAACTGCCCATTTTCCCCACCCGTGGGGCACGATTGGCATGGAGGTGGGGCACGATTGGCACGGTGAATTAATGAAAAATTTATTTAAAAAAAAATATTGGACGTAGTAATTACTTCTTTGGCCTTTCTTTTTATAATTTCTTACCATTTCATTAACACTGACTCTTTCACCAACATCTAAGACTCCGACTCCGAAATGTTAAGGGCGCAAAAGTAAGGTTAAGAAAATCAGCTGTTAAACTCGGCGGAAATAAATTGACGACTCACGTATGCCAATCGTGCCCCGCTAGTGGTGCCAGTCGTGCCCCATTTTAGAGTATTTTTATATGTAATATTACTTTTTTCCTAAGCATCGGAGATCATCAATCAAAAATGCTATTAAAAATTTAAGATTTAAACTGTAAAAATAATTCCCTTTCGAAGCTCATATGATTTATTTGTTCTTGAGAAATAGATTAGAATTATGGAAAAAACAACGTTTTGAAGTCCTCAATTTCTAATAATTCTCATACGATTTGTATTAATTTTTTTCATTTAGGATTTGCAGAGGGAAAAAGTAAAAGCTATTTACAACATATAAAAAATACTATCATGTTAGAATATTCATTTATTTAGTGAACATTTGAATGCCCAATCCACCCGCCAAACCCATCGTGCCCCACCGTCCCCTACATATTTTTACGATTTTGTTATTAAATATCTCGGAAGGGCAAATTAAAAGAATAGTCAAAGCAATTAGAATAATTAAAGAACTGTCTAGGTAAAGCAATTATGTAAATAAATACGGGGGTCCTTGTAGGTTGTGGTTCACGTCGGTCTTTTGTAATAACGGAATTTCGATTTAAAAAATGTGCGTCTCGAGATGCGCAGGAAATGTAGAATACATTGATCTATATGCGAGGATATATATTCGCCTTGGTGAAGGTAGCACTAGCGCCAAAAGCAATGTTAAATTCCCATAAGGTGGCGAAAGTTGGAAGTACAATAATGATGGTACCATACATTGCAGAGATAGGGATAATGAATATTGTATTAAGTTGTACAATATCTTGAGATATCTCTAACAAATTATGATGTGTAGAATATTTACCTAACTAAGGTAAAATAGCCATTACTGGGACAATGTAAAAAGCATGTCCTATACTGGGACAGTAACAAATAATGTTAATTATTTGTTACATCTTAACATAATCATATTAGTAGCACTATTTATTTTTATTCTAAAATATGCATTTCATAAAAGTAATACAAAAGTACTCCTTAAAAGCTGCAGATAAAGCACGTATGAACACGTCATTTTGCTTGTGTTTCGGCTCATTTTCAATATGTTTATAAACAAAGTGAATACTTGTTTTAGCGATTTTATTAAATATGTATTTAAAAATGAAATGTCCTGCTTTTGGAAAATTTGTTTATGTAGTATAAACCTATACCGGGACAGACATTTCCATGTGGTTTTTATCATGATTTTGCTATAAATGTCGTAGTACAGTATTAAAAACATTATTAATTGACTTTATACTCGTATCCAAGTAATTGTAGAATGTAGAAAACTTAGTAAAATCTTGTATTTCATACTGAGCAATATAACCTCGAATATACCCTAAAATTTCAGATTGAATCGCTTGAGTTCGGCCGCATAAGATTTTCATTGTCCCAGTATTGGCTTCGTTTGTCCCACTTTAGGATTAACCCCCAAAAATCTTGCCCCATTAAAGGGTAAACTGACTGTCTACGAAAATATATTTTTATGAATTTTATGATGTTAAAACGTAATTTTATTTTTTAAATCAATTAATCAATGTACTAGCAATCTGTTATACATTTTATCTTAGAAAAAATAACAGTATACTATTCTTAAATCATGCTTATGTGAGTTAGGTTGTCGTAACTGTGTTCCAGTAATGGCCATTTTACCTTACGAAAAAGAGTTTTTAAGGTAAATATATTGTCTAAATACTTTAAATATCCCGAAAAGTGATAAAATTGTTGTTCTTCCTAACCTCGCTATGCACTGCACCATCATTGTTGTAGTTACAACTTTCGCCACCTTATACGAATTTAACATTGTTTTTGGCGTGAGTGCTACCCTCGCCAAGACGAATTATACTCGTACCTATGTAATACCAGAGATTAGTAGATCTCTGGTAATACGAATGTGCGTTTCTTTTTTTATACACAAGTTTGAATTATTTACCGTGAAAGTTGCTTATTTGAAAGTTGTATGTTATTCCATTTGTCACATTCACTGAGAAATATCGCACCGGATAATCGATTTATTATATTTTTGCTTTAAATTTTGACAGAATATTATTAATAGTATTATCTATGCACTCGCAAAACTGTAAGTACCATACTGGTACCAAAATGGAAATATTCAATGTCAAGGTTGCGAGTCTTAACATGTAAGGTATAGGTTAAGCGTGTGTTATTAATGAGACATTTTAATTTATAAACGCTGAAATGAATTATATATTACCCTGATAAACAAATATGTTGTAAAGAATTACTACCTACATTACGTAAAATATAATAAAATATTCAAAATGTTTAGTCGAGATACAGAAGTTTATATACTTAACTCCATCTTTTGAATTTTTTAATTTGAATTTGATTTTTTTCAAATATTGCAAAAAATTAGATACCTATAGAAATTTGATCTCGTTAAATCGAATGCACGGTTAAGCTAACCTCAAATCATTGGAAGATTACAAGGAAATTCAAATCGATCGAGTCACATATTTTTCACCTCGAGTGTTCATACTAATATTAGATAAATATTATTATATTATTTATAAAAGATATATGTATAGGATAATAAAAGGATAATAATAAAATAATAACCAATAACAAAAAATTAATTGTTCACATATACACAATTACGTTTTCAATAAAATAGTCATTTTATACACTATATAGGCTTTATTAATGTCTGGCATTAATTGAGAAAGAGAAAATGTAAATACGCTACATTAGAATTACAACAAATATGGGTTGTATTACAGTATAGGCACATAATAAAGGCTACGACAATTGACTTGAGATTTTATTTATACTAGCAACAATACCTCGGTCGCTCACGCTCCCTCGGTTAATTTTAAATATCCATCAATCCATCCATCAACCCATCCATCCGTTCATCCGTTCATCCGTCCATCCTAGCCCACAGCGAGACTATCAAGGGGTATAACGAATCTGAAACTTTTGGACGGTTTGAGTTTAATATAATAAATTTTCGAAAGCTCGTAGGTTTTTATTTATTTTCATTGAAATTTTATTAATCAATACCTACATTTAACAATCCAGCTTATTTTATTTTCATACATATAAAGGTGATATATAATGTTTTTTATAGGGTTTTCTCCACCTGCAGCCTTTTGGTCTAGCAAGTGTCTCATACCCATATTCTTATCGTTTAATTGTTCCTCTTTTTTCCATACCTATATTTTTCCTTATACCTAATCGCATCTCGCATTCGACCAGGGTTATGCCTGTGGAGCGGAGAAAACTTGTAGCAGGGAAAAAGCCCGCTCCGGGATGGTCGGTCTATTTGGCATGTTCGAATTAGATGTCTATGTCACATTCCGTAGGCTTAAAACGCCGAATCCGATCATTCCACACCACTCGCTTACTTTGTTGAGTGTGAAACATCATCTATAAGCGATCGGACAAAGTTGCGTAGGGCGTGTGCATGAAGACTAGAGTAAAGGTGTACGAACGCAATGCATAACGAATATTCTATATTTTAATACAGCTAAGCAGAAATTTCAAGCAGCAGAAGGCGCTGAATCCTCAGTTTCGTATAAATATAGATATACAACTTGTGTAACTAACTGATTGAATCACTATCTACTACAGTGCCCCCTGTAGTCCAAAGTATCAAATGCTTCTATGCAAATTTTTAACTTATAAATTTAGGGATATTCCTATGTCGTTCGCATTCCTTTACCCTAGTCTTCATGGGCGCGGGGTTCCCTGGGCGGTATACCCATCCAAGTACTATCCGCGCCCAATGCTGCTGAACGTTCGTCGATCTCTCAAGGTGCGGCTCCGCCACCACACCACAGCGTCGGTGATACATAATTAATATATTTTTAGTCTTAGTATCATGTTTGTTCATGTATGTATATACGTAGCGATAAAATTATTTAGACTAAAATATACTAGATTAATGTTATCTGCGATTATTGTTGTTTTTAGAAATGTATTACATACACTCTTGCATGCATTAATTACAGTTTAAATTGAAATTTTGTCAAATGTATTTATTATCATCAAGGTATGCTGTGTTAATACTATTCATTAAAAGATTGGATCTTTAAATTTCTTGTAACATCTTTTAACATATAAATGAGTATTATGATTTGTATAATACCGTAATATAATAAATATAGTAATTTTAAACTGTTATGTTAATTTTATAATTAGCATAGCATATTTAATTCAAAAAGTATTCATTATTCAAATTATCATTTTACACAAAAACAGTATGTCATAAATCATCATTTTTGTAGTATGTTTACATTGGATGGAATATACATAATAGCGTTCCCGGAAGAAAATCTTTCATATATAGCCATGGCCATTCATGGAAAAAATACATGGACCCCAATAGCCAGGCTTGCCGTGGCAAAATCGCGACAATAGTTGCTGTACAATGTTTGATAGCAATTTGCTTCCAACTTGCGCTCAAGAAATTACGAATACCAAGGATTGATGTCAATTTGCCGTAAAATTGATTGTAAATGCTTGCCACCAAATTGCTGCCATATGCGGACGCAGATTTACTTATATTTGATGTATAACTGTTGCTGCAAGTTTTGTACATCAATTTGCTTTCAACTTGTTTTTAATATTTGGTTATATATCAAATTTGTCTCAAAAAGTATTCATTATTCAAATTATCATTTAAACACAAAATATTATGTCATAAATCATGATTTTTTACGTTTACATTTATATATGGACATATAGACGGAGTGTCATTAGTACCTTAACATGAATCCATGTGTATATGATCATATATAGATGCATGAAATTAATTGTTTTAGAACAATATCTATTAAAAAAATTATATTTAAAATAAAAATATCAAAGTTTAGTCCATCACTTTGAGTTCTAACATTCGCATGATACATCATCCAAAATTGGGCACTAGAGCTATCTGCAGTCCAGTTTTTCAAACCTTATTACAAAATCTCAAATCGGAAATACATGTAATATGTGCTCATTGTTCATGTATGATCATATATGATCATATGTGACCATATAGAGACAAAACTCATATATTGCCATAAGGGAAGGTGGGGCACGATGGGTCACTTTTACTTTGAAAGCGTATAATTTTTACGCTGGTAATGTAAATATTCTTCTAGTAGTTTATAAAATGAAGAGAATGTTTTAAAAAGCCTATCTTGACTCACCGTCGAGACAAGATGGGCTTTATAAAGAAAAACTTCGTAAAAAGATGCAGTAACTATTTTATTGTTTATAACTTAAATATTTAACTATTTTAAAATTAATAGATGCTGTAAATTAAGGAAAAATCGCCAATTTCGGTCTTATTTACAATGTTTAAGAAAGTGAGTTTATAAATGTAATTTAATTGTTTATCTCATAATTTAGTCGATTTCATTCATAATTTCTTATATTAGTTAAGGCATAATGGTTGTTTATAACATATTTACTTTAAAATAAGCATTGTAAAGCTATATTTCATAATATATTGGGAGCGGTCCATCTTGTCCCACTTATACAGAATTTTTTATGATTAAATAGAATGTTATTCAGACTCCTGTGGAAATCATAAAATGTAATAAAACTTAAGGAAACGTAAGAAAACGTAGAAAAGTTTGAGTAATCATAAAAAACGTAATAAAAAGTAACAAAACGTAACAAAGCCCAAGAGACTTTTATTACGTTTTCATATATTTTCTTATGTTTCTTTACATTTCCTTACGTTTCCTTACGTTTTATTACTTTAGATTACATTTTCACATTGAAAATTCCGCTCGTTAAAAAGACTTCCATAGAGTCCAATATTCAAAAAAAATATTTTCTACGTGCCAATGATTCTTAAGTAACTTAAAGTTTCTATTTTGTACATGTGAATTGGTTTGTATATGCCTCGCCACTTATCGGTGGAAAATTCTAGCTTTATTTTTTTTCATGTAATTGCGAAACGTAATTAAACGTACAAAACCGTAATAGAGTATAACAATCCGTAGAAAATCGTAAAGAAACGTAAGAAACTTTTACTTACGTTCTCTTACTTCTTTTATTTCCACTGGGGATATAAGAATCAGTAAGAATCAGAAGAATATAAAATGAAAGTTCATTAACTGAACTTATCAACAAATATTTATAATTCTAATAGAATAGTTTATATTTGTTTTACATCTTCGAAAATCTCATACTTTTATTTCTCATAAGCATCAAATTTTCATTTGTGATTATTTACGTATTTTAAAAGAGTTTAATTATTTCTTGTATATATGACATACATTAAACCTCAGTATTTCACCTCGAGGAAGAATTTACGAAAAACAAGGTTTAGTTTAACAGAAAATTGAAACCCATTTGATCCGCCAGGCCCATTGTGCCCCACCATTCCCTATATGGGCGTCATATATGGCCATATATGAAACATTTTTTCCCGGGTTTGGACAACTTGAAACAACATAGTTCACAAACATTATATTTATATTTCATAGTTTTACAGTTACCATCACATTTGTTCATTGGTTTAAATGCTGTATTATAATTCTAAAGTGAGGCAGAAAATATTGAAATGTACATTATCAAATAATGTAAATAATAATTTACATAAAAGAATAAATCTTATAAATTAATTACTGAAAAATTATAAATTGAATAAATAAATTGAGTTGGTCGAGGTCTCATTTATGCTAACGAGAATAAATTTTGCACTTTAAGGTAGTTAGGTCATTTTTAATTGACCATTAGAAAAAAATCTATAAAATGCTTTTAAAGATTCTATAATTCGAATAATATAGCATATTAAAGAATAGTACTTTGTGAAATGGAAAAAAATTATTCCAACAACATCGTGGCATCATGGTCATGGTCAATTAAAATGACCCAACTACCTTAATAATTCCTTTTCTTATATTAAGACAAACTTTGAAACTTTTTGTGTGATTCCAAAGAAAAAGCGAATAAAAATTTTTGGAAAAAATGAGAAAATGAGAAGAACGTTATAAAAAAACGAATCAATAAATCTTAAAAATTGTTTTTGATTTCAAATCTTCACCAAGAGAAGGAAAAAATTAATTTTGTTTAGTCAAAAATTTCCGCGTAATACCAAAGAAATAAGCAATCACAAACTTGTTTAATGAAAAATCATAAAAATGAAAAATCGATATTAAACAAAAATGAATCAACAAATCTTAAAGATTATTGTTGATTTCAAACCTTCATAAAAGAAAACCTAAAAATTAAGCTTTGATTGATAAAAAATTACTGCGTAATACTCAAGAAATGAGCCAATAAATAAAATTTTAAGAAGAAATCATAAAGATGAAAAATTGTTATAAAATAAAAATGAAGTGATGAATCTCAATTTTCCTTTTGTTTCCTCTATTCATCAAAAGACGTTAAAAAGCATACATTATTAAAAAATTATTGTGTAATAGCTCAGAAATAAACAATCAAAAATTTGTTGAAAAAAAATATCCTCTCAAATATCTTGAAAAATAAAAGTCCTCGTGATATTTACTACTACAAAGCTTCCTCTAGGAGGAATCAATTATTTACGTGCAAAATTAATGTATTTTGACATGTGTCTAAAGTAGCTTGCTCCCTTAAGGGGAGGTCGGAACCGATTACAAATGTCTGCATTGTATTTTACATTATTTTAATTTCATTGATCATAAAAGTTAAAAACTTTAGTTGTTCGGTATTCTCAATCTACCGAGGAACACCGAACAACTGAGATAATTAAAAAATTAAGAATTAAATGAGAATACTGAAAAATACGAAATTGTCGGTAACTACGTGACTTCATATAAGCTCCGACCTCCCCTTAAGACAACTGCCCACACTCAAGGGTTGTGGGTTCGAATCCTCGTCAGTTTGAAGTTTTCGGGGACATTTAAAGAGAAAATTTTTTCGGATTTATCAGTGGCGGAGACCAGACCTTCAACCCGCTAACTTGGTAAGGGCGGCAATGCTCGTATATTTGTATTTAAAAAAATCTTTTAAATTGTTGTTTATTTGATGTATATTGTCCAGAAAATCAACGTAAGAATCGATTTTATCCAAGTAAATCGAATTTTTCATTTGGCTTATCATATCGACGTCCAATACGAAGAGTAACGTGTGTCCATTTGCTACGAAGAGTATCGCGATTCATCAGCGTTTGCGGCAAAGAGTAACACGATTCGAGGGTTGCGGCGAAAAGTAACGCGATTCGAGGGTTTGTGGCGAAGAGTTACATTGTTTGGAGGTTTGCTACGAAAAGTTTTAGGAAAATAATTACAACACTAGCCAAATGCATAAAATAGGTTTTAAATTATATGTATCCTTCCAAATATGGGGATATCATCTTAATGATAATATATGTTTAAGGTATAAAACAAGTTCAAGAGCTATTTTACGTGTTTACGAAATTTTATTAATTTAGGTTCCCGATTCATGTTAATCTTCGCCGCGACTGCTAAATCGCGATTCTCTTCGACTTAAACTTTGAAATACGTTACTCTTCGTATAAGGCGTCGATATATTCAAATAAAGAAATTAAAATATTTAATCAAAAATACATTACAAACAATTGAAAACTAAAACTGTCGAAGATATCAATTAAAAATTGATCACGAACGTAAATGAAACCATTTTTCTTACAAAAATGTTATGATTACAACGCAGTCATTAGAATTATAAACTATACGATATATACTCTTAAATTTAAAAAGAATTTATGTCAGATACGAAAAGCTGTGGTTATTAATATATAGAAGATATGTCTACCGAATGCACTTCTACACATTCAATTAATTCATGTAGTGCTTTTGACGTTCGTTAGTATCACGGATTATTGTGGCAAGCTTATGTTCGTCCTGAAGATCGGTTCTGGCCATGATTTGATTGTACAACTGCGATATGCGGTTCTTGTCGCGAATAGCCAAATTCTGCCACTCATCTTCGAGCTCTTTCAAGGGCATATCCCTCATAGCGTTAGTTTCGGTGCTCAAAATTTCGTCGTCTTCGCGTACCCACTGCTTCCACAAATCTTTTGCTTCGTCACTGCAAAATGTTTAAATTTGTTACATTTTTTACTACTAAAATAATATTATCATTTTTAAATAAATAACTAATTGTTAATTTTTTTATTTATTGTATAAAAAATTCTAATTATATGAAAGATAGCCACGTATCGATTTTGTATAGGTGTAAATAACCAATGAATATGTAAACAATAAAAATAGCTGAAAATGAAACTATGGGACTTAAACTATAGATGTTTCTTATTATAAATTAATTAATATTCTTAAGATTTTTTGTTGTAATCTACCTTATAGGCTTAACCCTTATTTTATGAGCAAAGAGTTTATGAGCACATAATTTAGTATGTTCTCATAAACTTTTTTGAAGACACGTTCGTCTATAAGCATCATAAAAGTAATGATAAATGGATGATTATTTTAAATAATTTATTAATATATTTATGACCCAAACTTGTGAAACGAGTAAGTTTTAACAAAGTTCAAATCACATACAATGTGTATTTTTAGCTTGAAGTATTAATTACTGTACTTTCTTTTGTATGAAAACAAGGAACTCGTGCACATTAAATCAATTCTTGAAAATAAACAAACATTTATCTCGTTTTTAAACTAAAGAATGACATGTAATTTATTACTGGAATACGCAATTTTATGAACCAACAAAATATCAGAATTTTCCAAACATATTTTTTGTACAATTTAATATTCAACTTATTAAAAAAATCTGTTTTGAAGGTGTGTTTGTACAATACGTTTAAATAAAAAAAGCGGAGTATAAATTACATCGATCAAACGTTTTCAAAATTCTCTTTCATAAAAGCTTTCATTACTAAATTTTATTCGCGATTGAAAAACTTTCCGCTGCAACCCAAACAGATCACCCTCCCCTTAAACAGTATGCTCCCAAAATCATGAATCCACTTGCACGCGCGGTAAAGAATGAAAAAGAAAATAACGAAACATCCGCGAAAAATACGGACTTGCAAACTCCTAGAGATCAAACAACAAGAGACACAACGCAGCGTCTTATTGAGAAACAACGTTTGTGATGCAATGCACGACAGAGCTTTTTATTTTGGCACGCGCGGCGGAATCAATGCTAGAAGAGCGTAAAATCCCGCGCGGCATCTGGCGGCGGCACCGAGGCATGACTCGAGATAAGTTTTTGCGTATTCGCCTTGTTAAGGTGATGCTAAATCCCCTGTCACCGTCAAATACGAGTAACCACTTATTTCATTGAATTTTCAATTTTGAAAATATATCTCTCTGAAAAGTTGTTGTTTTTGATTAGGACAATAACGTTTCATAAAGATATATGCTAAAAATTGAAAATTAATGAGAAAAGTGGTTCCTCGTATTTGTCGGTGACAGGTGGCTTTAGCATCACCTTAAGTCACACGTGGCGCGATCCCAAAATCAACTTACTCTATTGGTGGTAGCCGTATACCAAATACGGGAGAATGACAATTATTTTTTTGAACTAAAAATTTAAAATGGTTAGGGAAATTTCCCGAGTTTTCATGATAATGTCAGTTAAGAGACTGTTTAAAATAAATATAGGTAATCAATATACAAATCAATAATCAAGTAGCAAACACTAATGTTAAACCGATATTTGTAACATATGGCCTACCTCGTTCAATGTATTTACCACCAAAAGTATAGTTCAATTTTTTGTTGCATCATCTCTATATTTTTACAAATGGCGTACTGGACACTTAACAAGGCGAACAACCGTCCGCGTGCAAGCATAGGAACTGTATATTAGTTAAATTGAGTCGTGACGTTGATGTTATGCGGAGTCGTAATTCGGAGCGCCCTAGACTCTTGGCATTGACGCGGATGTCCGAGTTTACGTTCTTTCTTTCTTTTTTCGTTTTTTGGCACCAAGTTTGCAACATAGTGGTCGCCGTTTTATACGGCCATGAACAGTCGGTAATTGAGTACAGCTGGGCGCAGAAGATGAACTCCTAGTATAGCGATGAATAGGCAGGATTTTTTAATTTTTCGGAATTTTAGGAGTAAACTATGTGCACGGGAGTTTCAGAGTACCTGGCGAATGAGTTCTGATTTGATCTTCGTCACTGAAATGGCCGTATAATATTATAAAACGTAAATAAGTGAGAAACATGATTAACTGCAAGGTTAGTAGCGCATCGTATTATATTTGATTGCATTCCACTTGTAAGGGATCATTAGATAGTAAGTACGTTACTGTAATGCCTACGATTCTGGAGTCACGTGACCTAGCCGAAAATGCGAGGTACGCGCTCGCGAAACTCGACGCGGTCTACTCGGCTTGCGACTTCTCACCTGTATGGTCGAGGCGCACTCACTGTCGCTGCGGTCGAACGACTTTGAGCCTATGCTGTGCCGATAACTTGACTGCGAGACGCCAGAATTCTTTTAAGGTATTTATATAAAAGCCATTATCTGGTCGCGATAGTTGTTTACGCGTGTATAGGCAATTAGTATTTAAACTATTGTGTACATTTTAGTGCCTAACTTGGACGAGTGTTACCAGTCCAGTCGGGGTAAATATCTGTTGTGAGTCAGGAGTATTTAATATCAAGCGGAAATTTTAATTAATATATTGTTCTGTAGCAATTTGTGGACGTCTGGAAAAGCTGCCTTGCAACATATAATCGGTTTATCACACACTGATCTCTTTTTACTTGACATTTCTAAAGCTCAAAAAAACTCCAGATTGTGTGGGAAACGAAAAAGCTTCAATTTAAACAAAAAATTAAAATATTTTAATTAACCATTTTGAGTCCGCCATATTGAATTTTAAGGTTCTCGCTTACATTCTAAAGTATAAATTCGTATACCAAGATCCGTCGACTTCAATTATCATTACAAGTAACATGAAAACAATGTCATCTTGGACCGATGGGTTAACCTGCAGTCCTTTAAGGCAACTAAAACGTTAAAATGAATAATGCGCATCCATCTGACATCCCATTCATTCAACATTCCATGCATTCACAAATTCGCTCACCCACCAATCTCCCAATCCATCAATCAATTCACCTACTCACTTAACTATCCAACACGCCACTCACCCATGCATCCATCCAGCCACGCACTCAACTACCGATGCACCCACTCATGCATTCATCTACCAACGCACTCAACCACCAACGTTCCAACCCATGACAATGTTGGCAAAGACGATGAAAACGATGATATCAATGTGGACAATGAAAATGTTGATGACGAAAACAGTTACATATATATTATATATATGTTAAATTTTTGGCGTAAATGGTGCACTTATTGAATTTCACAAATCGATGGAATCATCTTTATAATAGAGAAAATTATATTATTCTGAATTATTTTGAATTATTTTTAAGTTTTATGGTATACAAATTATGAAGGTTAAATTGATTTATAAATAATTTTAAATAATTATAATACAAAAATTATATTAATTTTTCGTAATTTTTTCATATTACTCCAGCTGATTCTCATTATGACTATAAATTTTCATTATTTATAAAAAATAATTTATGAATATTATATACTATCTAGTAGAAAATAATTTTTATATCTAAAAATTTAGTAAAAAATATAGTAAAAAAGAACCAAAGAATTATGACATAAAAATGGCAAGGTCTACAAAAAACAGTTGTAAAAATTGACATACAAATTTTAATGCTTGAAATTGCAAAACGAAATATTTTAATATAAAAAAATTGTAAGGCTCAAATATTGTTAGACCTAAACATTTTAAGGTCCTAAAAATTATACGGTCCAAAATTGCAAAAACCAAAAATTGTATATTCCATAGAATTATAAGAAAAAAAATATAAGTCCGAAAATTTCCCGACCAAAAACTAAAATACTCAGAAAATGTTCAAAAAATAATGAAACTCGAAAAATTTGGAATTTCAAAAAATGACGAGGTTTAAATAATTACAGGCCCAAAAATATTAAAGACAAAAATGTAATCTTAAAAAATTATAAGGCTCAAAAATATTAGACAAAAAAATGTAAGCTAAAACATGATAAGGCCCAGAAAGTAATGACAGAACTTTAAGGTTGTATGTACTATATACAAACAGTGCCAAAAGTTAGTTAAAGTGTATTGTTGAGTAAAATCTCTCCCCTAAGTAAAAAATCAGATAATTATCATGTCGACTTGAAGTGAAAAGCAAACTTCTCACGCAGTGGCACAATCAACGGGTACGAATTTTGCACGCTAAGAATTTTGTCCGAAAATAAGACCTGAATTTATAGTTCACCTGTACAGAGACGAATCGCAAATTCTCATTCTCCCGCTGTTGAGCGTCTCCCTCGCCTGGATAACACTCAGTCCCGATTGTCTCGTGTCCTCGGCAATCCTCAGATCGCGATTCTCGTAAAGATTCTTGTTCTTCAGTAGAACGAGCTCGTTCCTCATCTCCCTCAAGCGCAGGGCCTCGTCCCAGCACTGCTTCGTCGCGAAGATCTGCTCGCGCTCGCCGAGCTCGACGATCTTGCGCTTGAGATCGTTGTGCTTCAGATAGCGATACATCTGCACGGACATGTCGGCGTCGCCGGCGCAGTCCGCCTCCTTCCGGCGCAAGTTGCCGAGGCGATGCCTGTCGCAGTCCTCCTCGGCGTTGTCGCGATCGGACCTCTCGTTCTCGGTGTGGGGCACGTAGGCCTCGGGCGCCACGGACTCCTCGTGCTGGGCCTCGCAGCCCTGAACCTGCTGGTCCTCGTCCTCGGCCCGATCCTGCCCCCCCTCGTCCTCGTTGTACTCGTCCATCAGCTGCTGATTGTTCGTCGCCAAGGAGCCGGTCGTGCTGCTGCTGCTGCCCCTCGTGCTCTGCCAGTCCTGCATGCTCTCAAAGTCCCCGGCCCTGCTGTACTGCTGCCGATTGTCCGAGGAGTCGAGGTCGCGCCGCTCTTGTATCGCCTCCATGTCGTCGGACACGTGGGTCTGCTTGTGCTCGTCGTCGATGTGAGCCGTTTGGTAGCTGTTGCCCGCGTCGTTGTAGTCGCTGCGGGCCTTGTTGAGCTGCTTGCCCATCCAGTCATTGGGATTGCCACCTTTCAGAGCTCGTATCGACGAGTCGCACTGGTCGACAGACCGCTCGCCGCGAAGGTTAGTCTCTCCGAGGCTCTTGTGATTGCCGCGGGCGGAGAATCTCGGCGTGCTATTGTCGTTCTCGGACATCTTCGTATAGAGATCTCGACGAGTCCGCTCTGTTGATCAAAAGAGAGTCTGTGTCTCTTGCCGATGTGTTGCTCTTTATGTCGAACTTATTGTGATTGTTCTCGTAGTGGCAATTGTATAAAACTTTCTAACGACGGACCCCTGGAAAATCGTATATGCTTCTGACTGGAAACGAATAGAAATATAATATTTACTTGATGTGATACTTAGAAGAATTTATCGAAGAATTCAAGTGATTGAATGTATAGGTTATATTGTAATGTTATGTAATTGTTCAACAGTGAATTTTATCATGATGTTTATTATTTATGTTATACAATATGACATGAACCAAACGATATACAAAAATGACAATCAAATGTATCAAACTTCAGAATTCAAAATTGATTGGAAAGTAAATTTTTATTACATTAAGGTGGTTCGAATACGTATGAAAGTACTTCATGATAAAAAAAAACCTATGTAGATTATTAATGATAATAATGAACATGAAATATTGCCGAATAAATATTAGAGAAAAAATTACTTGAAAATCGTCCATTTTACACACGTCTTATGGGAGTCGATGCGACTCTGATATGAGTAGTAATACTTATATATTTTTTCATAAACACTTCAGATTCAAGTAAAAAACCAAGGTATCAAAGTATCAAAATACAAAATCCGTACTTTTTGTATAATGACTCAATGAAAAGTATGGGGAGCGGAAAATATTAAAAAGATATTATTATAATGAAAGAATAAGATTTTTGTACCTGAGTAAAAATGATTTATATATAATTATATATACCTTTTGTCTGTATGTAATTATATATAACTATATATAATTATATATAAGTCGTTTTTACTCAAATAATAATATAATGAAAAATTAACATCACAAATAATTGTTTTTATTAAAAATTATTTATGTTTTATACATCGCAATACAATAAATTAAAAAAAAACAGAAAGATCTACCTTAAGTGGGATTTAAACACAAACCTTCTAGGTGCCAAGTCATTACCTTAACCACTAACCCGATTAGAAATAAAGTTAAGACTGATGATGAAGTCTTTCATCTGACTTATTAACTGCTATTTAACTTTGATGATTTAATTAAAATTTATGAGAAGTGTTCGAACAAAGTCAAATTAATCTGAGAAAATCACGAAAAGCTATTTCCTATTAGTTTTATTGGTATAACATATTTTATATGTTTTTCTAATGACGTAATTTTGAGTTTGCACTCCTCATATACCTTACAGTTTTAAGGCAATCAGAAATTTATAATCACTTTGAACATTGTAATAAAATTTTGACAAAATTAGTTCACTTCAAAGCTATATTAAAAGCATCTAAATTATTAAAAAATCTGAATTTAATTTAATAATCATTGTTTTATTACATCGGTTAGACATAACTATTTACTTCTAAATAAATAACTTACTTTAGGTGAAAAAAGCAAGCTGGAAACAAACTTCACAGACGGACTATAAGTTCAATACTCAAAACCACACCAAGCACCTTACAGTTAAATCATCAACATTATGTGGTAAATAAGAATTCTTGCAAAATAATATTATATTGTCAATTATAATAATTACTTTCTCGTTAAAATATATAATAAATGTGCATTCACTTATCATTCGTTAATTTAATATAGTATAATTTTTATAATTAAAAATAAGTTAATAAGAGTTTATTACTAATGTAGTTCATACATGTACTAAGCATGTTAGTTAGAGTTGTTACCGTTAGATGAAGTATGAAAACTTTGTTCAATATTATGTTAAGAGCGACGGTTCGTAGGTTTTAAGTTCATAATTTTGTTGGTATACGCAAAAACAAGTTTGTATAAAACATGACAAAAGTTAAAATAATTATGTGCGATTAGCAGGAGTGGACTTACGGCCCATATATTAATATAAAATTAAAGATGCCGATAAAAAATTATTTTCGAAACGTCATTTCCTTTTATGTATTATAGTTATATATAATATATATTTCAGCCTTACAGTAAAGAAATAGACTTGGTTTTACAAAATTACTCCTATCTCCGGTTTACAATTTATTCGCACACATTCTTGCACTCTTTTTTCAAACTTAATTACTAAATCGTTACTACAATAAATTACATTTTTTACACAAAACTTAGTATTTTGCTTTTTCTGTTTCTTATTTACGTGTCTATTTTTTTTCTTTTCTTTTAACATAAGCAGTCTTTGGTCCCATCAATATTTGCCGTTGGTTGATTTTCTATTTTATACCGTTAACTCACACAAACATCATACCCGGCATCTCTGTTTCGCACTATCCTATGCATCTTTTGCTTCTACATTTTATACATTTTCTTAATACTAATTATCGCTCTTTTCCTCTTTCTCTCGTTACCTATTTCTTTAGATTCTATCATATTTAATTCTATTTACCTATTTACTATCCTTCATCCTTTCTTCTATTAATTTAATAACTTTTATTATTGCAAGATTTTCATTCTCACTCGCTGCAATTGGATACCTATTATACCTTTCCCCAGGTAATTTTTCGGTCCACCTAGTCAAAATTTTTCATTCCTCTATATAGTGATTAAAAGTTCACCAGTCTTTTTCACACATTATACACAACCTATTCTTTTCCTCTAACCAGTAATTATTTGCATTTTCCATATTGCCGCATCTTAACCTCGCTATTGTATCAATATCCTTCACGTTCCTTGTAGACCAAAGATATTTTTGCAACTCGATTCCTATAATTTCGTTATACCTCGGATTATATCTTGATTCTCTAATATTATTTAAAATAACATGTTTCTCTATATCTATACTTCTTTTCCGTACCCCTCTTTTTATATTTTCGTCTAAAGTTTCTTTATTCTCTATAAACTATGTACGTAAATCTAAAATTAATATAATACCTTTCTCTTTCTTTGCTAAACATTTCCTCTATTGTTTCATTGATATTTTCCTCCCATCAAATCCTAGTCAGTTTATTCTCTTTTTGCTTAGCAATCTTTTACTCAAATTTGACTGCACTTAAACTTAATCCCCACGCAATCTTCATTTTCTTAGTATTCGTTTCCTTGTAAATATTGTACCTAGGCGCAAAAAATCTAATTTTATTACCCATCTTAAATAATCTGAAACTTTTATTACTAAATAGTTAAACAGCATAATTCTCCTTCTAAAGTCTCCCTTACATCTTATTTCACCTAAACCGCATGACATTATTGTGGCAACTATACCCCTTTTCTTCAACTCCGCAATATGGTTCTTATAGTTCCCTTGATTGTTAAAATTAAATTTTAAATATTTGAACTCTTTTACTTCCTCCAACTTCTCGTCTTCCCATTTTACTTTTTCTTTCTTGCTATTCTTTTCTCTATTGAATACTAACACTTTCGTTTCTTCTCTACTAAGAATCAGTTTTCTTTTTTTAAAAAATCTATTAAAGTATCTATCATGTCAACTAACAATTCCCTGTTTTTAGCTAATAGAACGATGTCTTTTATTCCTCTACTTCTTTTTCTAATCTTTTTCTAATTACTTCCGCATATACGGACTTCTAGTTTCCGTCGTCGTGTCAGACAGCCCTGGTGCAGCGGAGACAAATATCGACAAATTCTTCTTCGCTGTCTTTACCGTTAATTATATCTTTTCCATCAAAAGTCACCTTCTTAAACAGCTTTCCATCCAGTGTTGTTTGCCCGTTTTGTGTCTTATTTGCTGTTGTCTCGTAGTCAAACTTTTGACTCTTTTTTTCTTTAAAATTATTACGTTTTTCTTAGTTGTAAAATTGTTTCTTCATAAAAATAAAGATGGCAAATTGTAACAAAAAATTATTTTTATTTGAAAACGTAGTACTAAATGTAAACTTTGACCTCAGCAATGATATTTTCTAAAACTTACTTATTCTCAAATTATAAGAAAATTTTTATAAACAATTATTATAAATAAACAACCTTACATTTTACAAAAATTTTAGCGCAGACTTGTACAGTTAAGTTAGAATAAGTACATGTATGTACAATTTTATTCACTTTAGTTAATAATTGCTAAAGTTATAGCCCTCAAAAGTATATGAAAATTTTGTCACTTTTTTGCTTATTTTTGCAAATTAACAATAATAAATAAATAAAACTTAATTATAGAATTTTGTAGGAAATTTAATTTTAAACAACCGTTTCCTGTTGCACTTTTTGGTATGATCAAAAGGAAGAAAGTTATTAAGGCGATGTCGGTACTAGTATCATATTGCATACTTACCAATATTTTCGTATTTTCTATTATTCTTGTTCAATTTTTAATTTTTATTGATTATCTCAGTCATCCGGTGTTCTTTCAAGAATTACAAACAGATGACCGACATCATTGATCAAAATAAAAAGTTAATTTGTAATAACGAAAAATATGATGTAGGAATCTGCATTTGATTCCGACATTCCCTTAACGAAAATGTTAATAATAATTTTCTCCTTTTTGATTATTTGTTAAATAAATAATTAAGGAGGTCCAATAGTAAATTTTGAAAAATAATAAAAAAATTTTGAATTGTTGGTTATATTTGTTACCTAAAATCAAAGTTTTTTTGTACATTTTCATAAATTCTTAAAATTGACGTTTTTTTAAAACTGTACTTGCGCATGAGAATGCAAGCATATCATTTGAAAAAATTATGTAATATCTAACACCTGTACTACACCGAACTGTGAACTTATTTAAGTTATCGCAGGCCAAAAAAAATTGACTTTTTTCTCGCATAAAGAAAACGATAATGACTTGAAAAATTTACACAATATTCTTCTCCATATTCATAATCAAGTTAAATTTGTTCTTATTTTCCATCTTACATTTTCCAAATATCACCAGTTTAAACAAAAACCGACATTTCCGTGTATAACCGAAAAAGGGAAATAGCTTATTTAAAATTTCGGGTCGGAAAAGATAGATTATTTTATAATTAAAACTCAAAAATCGAATAATCGCTAAAATAACAAAAACACATTCAAAATCAGAAAAAATTATTTTTCAGCCACCTCCCTTAAAAAAAAAACAAATGAGCCCTGAAACATTAATTTTGACCGTGAATATTCAGAGTAATTAAAATGTTAATCTAATATTACAATGAGTAAAACTTTATGTTTTATCACGAATATTACATGTTTTTATGTCATGTACAAATGGTTGGTAAAATTATTTTTATATTGCTATTTGTGGCTTATAAGACTTCTAGAGTATGCCTCTTGAAATAAAATTAATAATATTTTACTTCCATTTATTATTTTATTTAAAACAAAGAATGCCCTATAACTTGCGTAAATAAAGTAACAATTATAATTGACATATCTATGTAGTTAATAAATTATGTTACAAGTATATATAAACCAATATTTTTTTATGACATTAATCTTCAAGTAATTAATACGTAAAGGAAATAATATTTCCCTGTATAGAAAAATCCGGAATGGAATGCATCTAAAAAAGTCTCATTTTGGGCCCAGCGCGGGCGTTATTTCCTACTGTATGTCATACTTTATTACCCCCAGATGTCTGCATGCGCTCGCTGCAGCGAGATGCATTATAGGCTGCACGCCGACTAGCCCGTTCCCTTTCGTGCATCTATAACACGTGTTTATATAACTGTTTTTACGTACTTCGACTTATTATTATAATAATATGCAAAAAAATATTAAGTGGTAAAAATAGGTGAAATTTTTGGTTAATTATATGTAGGATACAACAATAAACAATGAGGTGAGCGAGGAAGAGTAGCTGTACCTGTAGCAGTAAGTATTGGCATCGCGTCATATTTTAAGAAAAAGTTCAGAAATTAATGCAGTAATCTCTCGTTACCAAAAATTCGGACGGACCGGGATATTGTTTTGTATTATTTTCCGAATTTAGTAAGTCGAAAATGATTACAATTTTTTTTAATATAGTCCAGAACTACACAAAATAATAAATTTTGCATATCTTCTTTACCTACTCTTTTCAGTCTGTTTCTCTGTACTACTTCTACATAAGTGACAATGTTAAAAATATCTTTGAATAGAGCTGATTGTGAAAAATGTTACATATAAAAAATAAAATAAAATCGTACTTTTCGTACTAAGGGCGTAAAGTAGAACTTTACAGCATATAAGTTCTTCAGCATAAAGTACACATTTCACATCATTTTTGTTTTTTGGTATATAATATATAATATGACGTATTATATGTATAATAGGTAATAAAGCAAGTATGTGTTCTTTTTCTATATTAATGCATAAATAACATCTACAAATGATTAAAAAAACAGTAATTTAGTTATAATAATATATATGTATAAAATATTATTTACCATATTTTTTATTTATTTTTCATAAGCTGCCGGAGTGGTAAAAAACCAATACAAAATTATGTTAAGAACGTTTACCGGATAATTGAATTTCTTTCAAATATCTCAAAACTTTTATTATTATCAATTTAGGTGTGTTTTATACGTGGTTGAAATGTCGACCCTCTCTTGTGGTATCAAAAATCGAGAAATTTAGCTTTAAAGCTCTCACAAAACGGACAATTTTTATTTATTGCAAGCCTAGTTTTCTTTAAATCGTTCTGAATAATTAGTGTGTAATGTAATATAAGTATAGAAGTAATACATAAAAAGCTGTACATAGCAAGCGGCATTTTTTAAAAGATATAGCTATCTAAAGTTGTGACCCAATGTTATTAGTATATCTATATTGTTGTACAGTATATGCAAAAGTTACTGCCGTTCTTTGGTTTTTGATGCTTTTTTATAACTTTTATATTCTTTACTAATATTTTAATGCTTTATTATATTGTAAAATTAAGGGTTTTCGTTATAAATATTGTCATTTAATGATGATTTTTTCAAAAATTAACTTTCTATCCGTACTGTCAGCCGATGAACGTCCTTAAAAGAAATTGTGAAATCAACTATAGTGGTCTCGCGTTATAATGCCGGCATTATAACAAGAGGCACTTGTAATATTTAGTATAAATAAAGACTAAAAATCGATTTTCGGTTGAAATATATATTTTAGAGATAGAACATTGTAATTCGATTGAAATTTACTTGGAAACAAATACTTTTCATTAAAAATTACAGTGGTCAAAGAAATTAATTATTGCATCCTTAGAAAAGTATCCTCTGATAGCACATAACTTTTTTAAATCGTTTTAAAAAGGTTGCATGAAAACACCTTTTAACGTTTAAATGAATTAGTTAAAAAACCGTTTTTATAACGTGTGAAAAAGGTGCGAAATGTCCGCAATTGGGTTCAGTAGGCAGAATTATAAATCATTTTAAAAACGTTTTAATAACGTTATTCTATAACTTTAATGCGTTAATTAAAACAGTAATATTTTAACGTTTCAAAACCGTTTTATTGTGCCAGTCGAAGAGTAAAAATAGTTATACCGTTAGATGGCGTTTGGAATTTTACCCGCAAGTGACGGAATCTGATTTTACTTACTGTATAAGAGCGAAGTGTTTAAATACGAACTTGTAGTACATAATTATATGGCTCCAAGTAAATTCATATAAAACGTCGTATGTATTATTATTTTGTTAATTGTTTGAAAATATTGAAAACGTTTTTTAAACGATTTTAATTTTTCAGATATTACTGTTTAAATTACACATATTAAAGTTATAAAATAACGTTTTTAAAACGGTTTAAAAATGTTTTATAAGTTTTCCTACTGAACGAAGTTGCGGACATTTCGCACCTTTTTAACACGTTATAAAAACGTTATTTGCTATCAGGGTAATGATCATCTCAAATGTGTAATTATTTTTAACATTTATACTATGCATTTCATATTGTATTATGTTTGTAACAGATTGTAATTTCCGCTTTTCCGTCATTTTGTGTTTATTTTAAAATTTTGTACAATTTCATCAATTATAGAAAATAATTATAATCATATGGGCCTGTCGAATGATAGTTCATTGGTGGACTATTATAAACTTACATATTACTAAATTTTTGTCTGAAAAATTACGTGAACGACGTCCTCTTTTTTGATATATTTATGAGCGTTTGGGCCACAACTAATTCCTATTTTATGTAAAATTGTTACAATGCCTAGCATGCCTTCATTAAATATGCAGGTAGCGATGCACGCTGCCACTTCAATTGTCGTTAAGCTGGCAGGTATGGTTTTTGGAGCTATTTTCCATATTATTTAATTAACACTTTCATTATTGTTCTGCGGCTTCAATACGTATTCCAACACAACTATAAGCTTGTATGCATAGTATTCGATTCCTGCGCAGGTATACGCACTCAGTGGTATTCCAAACAAAGTAAATAAAATAATTAAAAAAAAAAAAGAAAGAAATAATAATTGCAGCTCTATAGCTCTGCTCCCTGGGAATACTCTTGAAATACTGAGATTTAGTTAGTTTGCAATCCAAAGATAGAGCTTCATCGCTATTCATAAACTTAATTTTATTTTTTGTTTCGTCAATGTAAGCATTTAAATTCATTTTTGCTCTATTAGGCGATTTTAAACTTTCATCTAATAATTTGGCAGCCTTACATGTTACTTCTTTTCTAAGACACGAAGCAGCAGCAAATGTTTAAACTTCAGTGTTTACTTGGCGTAAATCTGAAATATTTATTGTAAAAATAATCAACATCCAATTTATTCATTTAACATTACTCACGTTAATAACCTGTCTTCATTTTTGAGAATTACTTAAAATATTAAAAGGGATTTATTTTTGAACAACTTGTACTGTTTTTTTGTGTAGTGTAAGAATTTTTTTGGGAATACAAATTTGTATTCAACCATTGTTTATTTTCTTGTTCAAAACGCTTACGATCTCTGTGAGCATGATTCCATCTAACTTTGAAATTGTTAAAAAATTATCTCACAGTATTTTTAGTAACATTAATATTATTACTTATAGCGTAATCTTCTATTAATTTGACAATATATTTTATACTACTTTGTCTTGACTTTTGCTTAAAAGGGTTTCATAAAAGAATAGTGCTTAAATCTAGAATATATTTTATTAAAAATTGTAATTTGAACAAACGTTATTTGATGAATAATGTGTAGACGACGTGAAATACGCACAAGGTGCTGTTGTAAATCGACCGGTACACTGTACATGTGTCAGACAAGACTCGCGCAAGGTAGTTACTACATATCTCCCAAAAGAAAATATATTTTTAAATTTGGCAAAAGCGAAAATAATAGTAAATATATGTAGAAAAAACGATAAAATATCGACCGGAAAGTATGATGAAAGTGTGTATGACTGATGTGTAGAACGAAAATTATTTATATTATAAATAATTTGGCTGTGTAAAATGTGTCCATGCACAATAGAATGTGTACAAAGTTAGGACTTTATCTTAAAAATAAAGTGTGTATAACTTGATGTGTAGAATAAAAATTATTTATTTTATAAATAATTCGGTCGTGTAAAATGAGGCCGTGCATAATTGTATGTGTATTAAGTTTGGACGTAATTTCTATTGAAAATAATGTGTATAATGTTATGTGTAGAATAAAAATTATTTATATTACGTATAAATTGGTTGTGTAAAATGTTATTTTGCTCGTGTAAAATAATTCTCGGTAAATGATAATCCGATTGTGTAGAATCGGAAACATCATTTATCTGTGCTTGATGATATGTGTTGAATATTTACTAATCTTAATTATTTTAGAAAAACTTTTAGTACACAATATATCGCGTGCAATATTGAGGCCTATTTAATATTTTTTTTCTGTGTAGAAAGTAAACGCGTACTAAAAGGTTATTTATTTCTGTGTTCATGAAAACAAAATAAAATAGACACATTGTGCAAAAAGAAATTAATATAAAAAGTTGTGTTTGATTCTTATATGTATGAAGTCAACCCTACCGTGGATATTTCACCATTTTCTTTAGCATAATTTTGTATTAATTATTTATCACTCCAGCAGGTTATGAAAAATAAATAAGAATATGATAAATAATATTTTATACATATATTTTATTATTACTAAATTACTTTTTATTAATCTTTTGTATATGTGATTTATGAATTACTACGGAAGAAGTACTCATACTTGCCTAGATTATAGGTTTGTAAAACGTAAGTTTTAGGGAGTTATATTATACGTTGTTCGTACGTTGCAATTTTTGTAGGTTAAAGGATAAAAATGGTTCAACTTACATTTTATCAAGAATGCCTAATTCACTGACTTTCTCGCAAAATAAGTATGTCTAAAAAATGCCTTTAAAGCATATTCAGTAGCAACGATTATTTAGACAAAGTTATATTCAGTTGAACACCCTTGTAGACAAAGATACCTACTTTGTTGTGGGGCACCTGCATACGTCTTAATACTCCTGCCAGTGAAAGACTGCGAAAGACGCACTGGAGCTGGAGCTGCCGAGCAGCACTTATTGGCGGGTGGCTACGTCTACATAAATGCACTCAGGTGTGCACCTGTATGTGCACTACTAGTAATATCTAGAGGATTATTAAGAATCCCTACGAGTATCTAGTATGATATAGTAACATTTTTGTACATAATACGAGATGCTACTAAATCTTACTAGAAATCACCGTAGGTGCACATTCGGTGCGCACCCAAGTTTGTTCATGTAGACACAGCCGTTGGGATTTGAAGCTTGAAAGTTGAAGGTGAACTAATAACTGCTATGTAACGTGACCGTCACTTAACGATAAAACAGAACTCATTTAGGCGCGAATATTCTATTCAAAATTGCATTTATACATAATGCACGAAATTATTAAAATAAATATTAAAACTGTTGCATAATCGGTATTTTAATAATGAATGAATGTCAAGATTAATTTTATATTAATTCATATATTATAGTCCTACATTTGATTTATACAACATATTATATAGTTATCACATATGTATTTATTGATAGCTATTGTCACTTTCCCTCTCCGTAGTTTTTCACGGTTTTCCCGGAGGCATAGTGCAAATGCCGAGGATTACGTGATGCAAAAGTTCATGAAGATGCTCTGAATCATAAACAAGAAGCTGCAATTGGGGTTTAAAGCGAAATATTGTTTATAATAAGTTAATGATTGTGTATAACGAACGAATACATAATACGTATGATTAAAAGCATCGCAGAGCAACACACCTAGTTAATACTTTTCGATGATCTCATGCCGGATTTCATCATTGCTTTCCGAACGCTCGCAATTCCCTAAAAGGACACGTTCGTGCGGCAACTCTCGAATTCCCGAGGGCAGCGGCGCGACGCGCACGGTTCCTAAGCACGGCTGCGTGGTATAATGCGTACGCGCAGTGTCCATGCACCCTACGTTGTGTATGAGTGTGCAGGTGTATGAGTTATCGGAGGGGATATTGCGCCACTCCGATATACTCTATCAACGCGCCGCGCACGGCTCTATAAATGCGCGGGAAATACGAACTGAATTCTTTCATACTTTTATGTCCACGGATATATAAATCATACACATTTATGTCATCAACTGCATATATATTCCGAGTGTCCCGATTTACATGTACCTTTTCCGCATTCCATCGCGAGAAATGTCATCGAAGGAGAGAGATTCATCGATTGTGACATCTCCTTATTTGGGCAACACAATTTTGGGTCCTAGTCTTATAAGGTAGGGAGATGGATGAGACGAACCACGTCTATAGTATAAATATATGAAGCTTCCCTGAGCCGGCCAATATCTTGAACCTTCGACTTTATTAAATATCAATTTCATTCAATTATAATTTCAACTTACATTATTTTACCTATTCATTACAAAAATATCAAGCATTTATTCATCCATCGCCACAAATTATACTCAATACTTAAAAGACGAACAGGCCCCGATAACCGTATATTTTGGTCTATATATATCAATCAACGTTACCTTCAGCCGATAACCAACCATCGGGGTCGTAACGAAACGAAGATTGTGTATCCATCTGATGTTCAATATAAAAAAGAGAGAAGTTTGCTTATCGACGAAATAGGTAATATAAAAATTTATATTACCAACTGAGCTGTTATTCTAAGAATTCCCGTAAACCGCGTAATCGAGCGATGTGTTCTGGGTATGGAGATTATAATTTCTTTAGTCTCCATGGTTCAGGGCCGGGAGGCTAGATACTTATACTGTAGTGTATCCAGTCTTCCTGGAATTATTTGAAAATATTGTAACCACGTATTGCATGTGTATCCGTAGTCATAAATTAGCTATAAGGTAAACGTATCAATGTTCGGACGCTTAAGCCCAATAATCGGACAGTTGTTCATAACTTTGCATATTTTTAAATAAAAAAATATTTGTAACGTTAACTATAAAAATCATTTAATCGATCATTAGTCTATAGATCTGGGGTAATTACGAATTATTTCATGTATCTAATAAACACTTATTTGCAATATTGTCCGATCATAGGGACGTGTCCGATCATTGGTACGTTTACCTATTGATTTATATTGATACTGATTATTTCATTTTTGTACTAATGATACCACCGATTTTCATTAATATAAATATCAAGTTTCAGTTGGCAATTCCATATAACCGGTACGTATTTTAATTATCAGTTGGTTATTAATCTTTGAATGCAGATTGTAAAGAAAATTTAGATTGAAAAAATTGACTTGTCTTCTATAAATAATTCTTTCAACAAATGTATAAGTAAAACGAATTTTTAAAAATGTGTAAAATTCAAGTGCAGGGATAAGATTCTAAAAATGAGTATTCGTAAGATTTGTGGTAAAAATGTAAGTTATTTAAAAAATTTGTACAATCTTTGGTAAACATATAAAAGGAAAAAAGTGCAATATTTAAAAAATTTTTTAAAAATGGAATAAATATAGGCAACATAAGAGGAGTAAGATAAAATTCTATTCAAGTTTTTAAAAACTTAGGATATTGAATACCGTGTTTTATTTCCTTCTTCATCAATCCAGAGATTATATAAGTTTTTTTCTGGATTTCGAATTGCAGATTACATGCAGTTGTATTTGATCATTAAAAGGTTTAAGAGCTGGTAAAATATACAGCATCACTATAAAAAATCCTATCGTAAAATTACTACTTTGATGGTTGGAAACAAATATCCTACGCCCAGTGTGGTAAATGTGTGATAAAATGGTAGAATTACAACCACGTTGTAAATTTACTGTAAAGATATTTGTGGGAAGTTTTGAGGTTGTGGTTATTACAGTGATGTAACACTGTAAATTTAAATAGAAATGATTACAATATTAGAGGTATGATAAAAATATTTCAAGTATAGATTACTTTGATATTTGTCTTTTATTAAATAAAAGCAAGTGGCAATTACATATATTTAATTACAAGAATGCAAGATTAACGCATACATTAATTTTGATTAACTAACTAATAAATACATTATAAATAAAATTTCTTACAATTTAAGAATCAAGAATGTTATTGGGTTCCTAACTTACACTTAAGAGATCATGTTTTTTTTAATACTTATAATTATTAAAAAACATTTCCAACTGACCACTTCCAACTTTAATACTCAAGAAACTGTATAAATAATCATGCTATAAAAAACTATATGTGTATAATAACATTTTACACATTATTTTTCTACATTTTTCATGTAAATATTTAAAGCTAAATATAGGCTAACGCTACCTAAATGACATTTTCAGTATCGCATTATCAACCATCGATAGTAATATTTAATAAAACATTATTAGTTAATTATCTCGTCAACTTCAACATTATTAAGCTTGTTAAATAAAGTAGTAACTTTTCTAGTTACATCTTGATTGTTTGCTCTTGTTGCCTCTTTACAATAAATATTACAAAAGCGCATTTGAACAAATTGTAAAAAATGCTTATGATCATCTGGAAATGTCCTATTAAAAACAAAAAACATTGCTACAAACATTTGGAAGGCTTCGATGTAGTTATTCGATTTATCAATTACTACGCCGTCTAATGTTGCAACATATTGTGATTTTTGACTTTCTGCAAATGAAAATTATGGATATATTTATTGCAAACGTTGTTGATAAGTTTTTATGCATAAGGTAATTTTAATAGCTATTTGTGTACCAAGGGCGTAAAGTGGGATTTTTTAGACCAAGTGTGGAGTTTGCAGTACCAGTCGAGGCAAGCTAGCACGAGCCGAAGGCGACAAATTTAATAAATAAATAATGTAAATACAACGAATTCAACGTTTTTTAAAAAGCGGGCAAAAAAGTATCTTTCTAAAATACTTTATTGCTCGCCGGTCGAAAAACAGTCATTTTAGTCCCTATTAATAGGTACGAAAATAGCGGAAATCGTGCGTGTATTACAAAAAAGTATTTTATTCATGAAGAAAAGAACATTACTAACCAAAAATTAGAATTAATGGTCCTGATGCTATAATGTGAAATTCGGTTGTCTCTTCCTGTAATGTGAAAATAAATGTCTTATCGCAGTTTATAATAAATAAACCCTTTTTCTAAATAAGAAGTTCTCAATTGATATAATGTAATATTCTCAACATTAACTTCAATAGGTTTACTAAAATACTTTTTCGCTATAACCACTAAGGCTTATTCTAACCTATAAATTTTTACTCCAAAAAGATCGTCATGCAACTTTATACAAAAATTAATTGTATCATACGCTAAACACATTTACAATATCGTAAAGTACTCATTTTTCATTGTACTGTGTTTTAGTAGTAAAATATTACTTACTTTTCTACGTGTCCTCCAAGAAATCTGCAATTCTTGAGAAGCTGGAGAAGCGTGGAGTCGCGTATGAACCAGAGTCTCGCGACGTTTTCACGATCCGTTCTTCACTCCTTCTTCCGAAATAATTTTTTCTCACTCGCACAGTTAACGTACAAATCAGATGCAATTATACAATGGTCATAGAGAAATGACTATTATTTTGCATTTTTACAGAAAGTTGTAAAGTTACCACGGTTCGTAAGAGTACTACATTCAAAGTAGAATATTTTTTTCCAACGTTCAGACTAGTGTATCTGCAGTTTTGTTGTAATATTACAACTGTGATAATAAGTTTATGGTGTTCAACGTTGCATTTTTACAATCACGGCGTTTATATACTATAATCAGAATAGTAATAAATTTACAACAGTGATTGTAAATTTATTTTCATTTTTTACAGTGATTGCTTTTAAATAATAATCAAAAACTGTGATATAGTCCAGTAATTTGTCTCGCAGAGATCAAACTATTGATTTTCTTAATTTAAAATCAAACACAATATTTAGAAACTCTTGAGAAAAATGGGATAAGTTTAGTTAATATGTCTTCAATTTTGCGCGGAGCTGGCTTTAATGTAGCAATAGCTTTTATAGGTTTGTATAATGTTTGATTTTATGAAGCTGGAAATAGGACTCAATATTTAAAGACTCTTGAAGAACATGGAGTAAATTTGAAAATTCTAAGTAGTCTTTGGAGAATGATAGTATAATAATGATAGTATAACATGGAGAATAATAGTATTGATTTAGTTCCTGTGTGTTACATACTGAATAGAGTAAACTCAAGTGCTGCAAAAGCTTTTAAGAAATGCAGTAGATACTTTCAACGATCTGATAAAAATATAAATGCAACACAGAATGATGAGCAGTTAATTATGACTGAAGATTAATTATTAGCCAGATTATTAAACTATCAATAAACCAAATTATAGCTAATTTCTGGCTAGAATCTGCTTAAGACTATGCTTTAAACAAGAACATATTTTGTATGCAAATCTAATCTATTTATATTTTGTTTCTAAAATTTATAAGTTTTTAAAAATATACATTATTATACTCTATTGAATGTTCAATATAGTATGCTGCCAAAATAAATATTTGAACAAATAACAACTTATGAGATTATAGAAATATGTATATGTAATACAAAAGTATTTGATAACTAATAATTTCCTTTCCAAAAATTAATCAATCATAACTTAGACAATAAGAATTTCGTGATTGATGTCGAAAATAAAATTTTGTAATATTAGTTCATTGTAAAACTACAAATATTTGTTTACCAATTCTCTAAATTTCGTCAAAACTTACATTATTCTGTTTTTATTGCTGTTTTTACAATAACAATAATTATATGACTACATGCATTCCATTATTTATAAAATAAATTTCTCCATTAAAGAGACTTCAATTTAACTTGGGGATTTTGTAGTTTTTGTGTAAATAATACTATTTAAATGTACGCGTCGTTATGTAAATAAATAACCTAATCTTCATTAGTACTAGACATTTAAGGTATATTTTTAACTTCAATTTAGTAAAATACTTAATGTAGTATGATTAGAAGTTCGTATTACTTCGATTTTTATAAAACTGTTATTATTTCCATTATTAATTAATACATAAATTACTATAATTAATTAATTTGTAATGATTGATTTCTAGCTAATTCCTTAACCAGAATTAAAGCAGATTTAGAAAATCTAGCTAATATCTGGCTAGAAACCAGCTTAGATTTCTACCAGGGTACCTAGAATATAATAATAATATGAGTATAGTATCAATTTACAGCAACCTATGTCGATATAATGCAATTATTATTTATATAATGATTTTAATTGTTTTCTTTCAGCATGCATATACTATTCTATTAACAATAAAGTTATTAAATTTTTATGAACTGACAAGACTTATAACTTATACAGCTATGATAAATATTAAATACCTCACAATCCCAACTATTACCAAACTTCCGTTTGAAACGGTGAGTAATAATTGATTGGAACTATTTATTTTTTAGCTTTTGACCATGGGCGTGTATGTGTGCGTGGAGTCACTAAGAAAGTTCATTGCAATTTAATATGTTGCAGATGACTGATTGATGGGTTGATATCAATCGCTGATGATAGGGTTGGAATTATTTGATTGTGTACCTATTGATTTTAGGAGATTATATTATTTATTTAGTGCTTAAATTTTACATTATAAATTGACTACTACTTATAGGTTTACATGATTAGTTTTTCTATATAGTATGTTTAAATAAGAATTTGATAGAAAATCAAATTCCATCAGACAATTGAATAAATAATGTTACAATAACAACTCAACTCTGTTGGATCAACATTTTTTGCTGAAAATTCTTTTATACCACAACATAAATGTAAAGTTTTAACCTCGAAAGATATTTCCGCTACTGGAACATTATTTAAAACAATTGAGCTAAAATATTAAAATAATATTTTTTTTACTATCAAAAATATTTTTAAGGAGAAGAAATAATAAATAAAGACGTATCAAATGTGCGTCAACATAATTTTAAATGTTTATTTTTCGACAGTTTATTTTCACTATACAATAAATCAGTTTTAACATAATTATATTATTTATTGGACAATTTCCACCGATTATTATAATTTGTTCTTTTTTGTTTCGTTACTCTTATAATGAACAGACATAAATTTTCAATGGAATAACTTGATGAATTACTTTTTTTTTTCGATTAACTGATACACCATCGAAAAAGTATTTTCACAATAGCAATCGAGACGTTAATCATCTAACATACGCTCATGTTTTTTTGACAACATTTATAGTTTTATTCATTTTTCAACATATAACACTTATACACCCAATCTCCGTTATATTATATATTTCTCTTTTTAAATCTTTATTCTTATCGTAAATTCAGAACTGCCTTTGAGGCTCTCACTTTTTTGTTATACACATATTTGTTTTGCATTCACCCCAGTTCGGCTCTTTTCGCGAAAGAACATAATCTCAATGAAGTCACGTATATAGTCGTTACAATTTCTCCTCCTGTCTTCCAGAACACTCAAAAATACGAATATTCGATAGAACGAAACTCGCGATATTGTAACTGAAATGTTTACGAATCCAAGAGTGGATCATAAAATCGTCGGTCGAATGAACCTTATAAAAATATTCATTTTGCTTTCGGTATCGTTTCGAAAATATTTTGTACTTTGCAGAGAATTTATATAATGCTTCTTCTTATATTTCTGTGGATAGTTGCACATTGTCAACGAAAAATGACACAACGCGACATATATTATATACACTGCACTAAAAGAACAAACTAAAAATAAGAAAGAAAAAAAAAAGAAAAACAGGTACACGATCCAACGAAACAACAACGAAAATCATCACAACCGGCGAGTAACGATATAATAATTATACATTCCCTTTCTCCGCCCGTTTTCCCGACATGCACGTTTTTTTTATAACATTTAGGCTGCTCGTTCGTTTATACATTGTTGAATGGCTCGAGAAGTCGATGAGAATCCACAAAATATATATCTCCCGGGATATGTATTGACAGTTAGCGTTGATTTTCATTCCACCTCTCATTCTGTTTTTTTGTTATTTATTATCTATAATCTCCTTCGTTTTCTTTTTTCGTACCCTCGTGTGCTGGCGCGCGATGGCTTGTTTTTTTAAGAGTTCGTGTGGGGCCGTCTCGCTATCCAGTCGGCGATCGCCGGTATGCCGTGGACGCGCTGCTTGAGGCCGCGCAGGGCCGGGTAGCTCTCGAGGGCCGAGGGGCCGAACATGTGCTCGAAGTTCTCGAGGGCCACGGAGAAGACGAAGTCCGCCCACGTTGTCTGGGAACAGAGAAGGCGAGAGTTACGGAAAGTACTGCATTCTGCGTGTCAATTTTGTTGAGACATAATTTTAAGGGCAAGTTAATTCCTAGGACTCTTAACTTTTTAATCATATATAGTAAATTATCTTTTTAGTTTTCATATTAACTAAAAATTAGCTAAAAAGCGCATAGTTTTTACCGTTATTTTATCTAAATCATTAAGTATAAATAAGTTAATTGATGAAAAATTAGCTGATATCTGGCTAAAATACCACTTAGACTTCTACCAGGGTAGGGCGCACTATAGTTACATTTTTATCGAAATTTTCAGATTTTCTGATAATTTTTTCGAAGGTCCTGAAAAAGTGTTATTTTTTATAAGAAACCTCTGAAAGACTATGTAGTTGTTTTTAAGAATACTAAAATTTGCTAGTCTTCGTCAGGTGTGTCGATATATGACAACAACAATATTTTAAATCCTGAATTTTTAACTCTTAAAATATCCGACACTGTGGGATCCAGATGACGTTCACTTTTAATTTAAATCCACACATTATACCCATTTTTTTCATATACCCATTTAATATTGCATTTCACCAAAATACTCTATTATATCTTATAAAACACAATTCGAAGAATTTCTTGGAATTTTTTAAAAAAGCAAATCTTCACAGGAAGCATTTTAGTGATTGAGAGTGAAAGACTCGAGTGTGCCAGTTATGTGATTCTGGTGAAGTGTGCCAGCTAAGGGTTAAATATGTAGTTGTTTTGAGAAAATACACTGTTGCAGTAGATAAAGTCAGAATATAGTCAGCCAAGATAATACAAGATCTAATATTTACGTCTGCGACAACTGAAATCTTACTTTTGCAACCTTGAAAGTAAAAATACTGCATTTGATTGCCTACATCGAAGGCAGTTTGCATTAATAATACTTTCGTTTAGTGAAATTGGATAATATGCTAATTTTTAAAATAGGGCACATATAATATAACAAACTTTTCTTCTAGAGTCATCATGTAGAGCAATGGAATTTTGTTATTTGAAGAAACAAGCTCCTTGATTGCGTAGAGAATAGTGCATCATAGTCTAATCAATGTGCATAAGATAGCTCATACCTATATTGTAGGTATGTGTCAGTAGATTAATCTGAAGTATGGTCAGATACGCATTTGGCATAGTTGGCATTTACCCTAATAGTGCAACTTGTAGGGGAGACCGGGGCTAAGTTGCACAGTGAACTATGTTCTTAAAACTAAAAACAAACATAGTAAATAACTAAATATGGAGCTGAAACTATTTAAACAGTTACAGCACGTTGCAGAAACGTTACTACAATGTATCCTGCTATGTGGGTCATTAAAAAAAATACAGTGTGCATTTGTTGTTATTTTTGGTTATTAAATTATTTTAATAAATAAAAAAGTTTCATCTAATCAATTCCGTGTAGTTACTTTGTACATCATATATTTTATAATAAACAGATTTTTGTGCATTTCCATTATTTCGACGGAGTTCCCTCGCACATACGAATTACAAACATATAAGCCAAACTTACGGTAGAGCCAACGGCGAAGCCGCCGTTCTGGCCGATGGTTTGCTCGAACTTGTTGAGAAAGAACGGTATCGTCTCCTTCACGAATTTCGCCTTCTTCTCCTCCTTTTTGAACAGATCGTCTTCCTTCTGGAACTGCAACAACTCTGCAAAAGACGAGAGAAAAAACTCTATACACTGCCATTGACTCGATGTAGACCCCGATAATTCAATATAGCTATACTCTCTTTTTACCCTCGCATTTATTCCGCTTCGGCATAATGTGGTGGTTTGAGTCAATTTTTCGAAGGAGAATTGAAATATTGAGCCGAATGACATTTCGAATGCGCGAGTAAGCTAATGTGATGAATTCGTAGTATATAATCGTAAACATTTTAATCAAGCTCCGAGAGTTTTTGTTTATTTTCAATTGGAAATTGGTGAAACGCATTTGTTATTTTTAGTTTGATTCGTCAGCTTTATTTACAATGTATCAATTAATCAAACGCAATATACAAATTGTATATGTAATTTCATACGAAGGTTATAATATCTACATTTCAAACAAGACGATAATTAATATAAATTTCAATTTACACTGACCCAATTACTCTTGTATTCTATTCAATATACCATAATTAAAATAAAATTTTTCATTAAATTTTGTCGTATGTCAGATTATTATTTTTGAAAACACTGTTGTATAGCTTCTTTTTGGCTATAAACTAAAACTGCTTCCAATGTCATAGAACGTTATGAAGCGTAAATCATGCGTAGATAACACCCTTTTCCTCAAAACTGTGCACACTGTGCATCCAACGATAATGAATACCATAAAAAGCTCCTGGTAAACCGTCGACCTCAATATTCAAAACAAGCAGATTTTCATGAATTCGATCGCCTGTCTGTTTTGCCGGCATGTCCAAGGCTAATAAAGCAGGCTCGTTTATTTTCATACCCTGTCTACAGTGCGTGCATACGTTGCGTTCGTAAAAAGTTAAAATATTACATTGCATTCGAAACAGAGTTTCGTTTATTTTTGAATTTAATATACTTTTCTTTAGTAATCCAGAAAAGACTAGTCAAATTGGTTTATTTTAAGAAAGATTTTATGCAATAGAGACCTTCTTTTTATACTGAAAAGAGAAAGATTATACTATAGAGTTATGCAACGAAATTTGTAGTATAGGAAGAATGTGTTTTTAATACCTCCTTTCCTGATTGGATTACTTTCATAAGGAGCAATTTTAAGGTATAGTTCTGTCATGAAACCCCATATTACAGATATTTTAAAAATTTACATGTATATTACACGTATCGTAATACAAAATCCCATAATTTACAGCTTTGTAGTGGTTGAAAAATTTACGTGTATTTTTATAATTATTTATATATTTGTAATACGCAGAAATTGTTGGAAAATGAAGCTAATACATAATGAAACTATATAATCTGTAAATATAATATCGAGGAAGATTAGCACGATTCAGAATTCTTGAAAAATACTAGCACTTTTAGATTCTTTTATAAAGACTAACACTTTTTTAGAACTTTTGAAAAACTCACAGTCAGTTTTTTCAAAGAATCTGCTAGACTTTCCAGAGAATCTAAAAATTGTTAGTTTTTACAAAAGGCCTCTGAAAAGAAAGTGTTTAACGAGAATTTAAATAGTTAAATTACAAATAAAGCAGTGCAGATTGTTTTGCATTAAATTTTTAGCTTTTATTTTTGTGTTTAGTCAAACTTTCTTTTAAATGTAGGAGATTATGCAGGAGGTTAACATTTTTTTTAAATTACCAAAATGGCGATTAAAACAAATAACTTTTTTGACACTCTGTGCGATAAGTGCCACTTTTACGCACGCTTCATAATGCAAGCGTACGCAAAAGTGGCACTTATCGTACGAAGTGTCAAAAAATAATGTTTGATACACGTGATAAAAATGATTCTCACACAAATGTGATTGTCACCCTCGCTTCGCTCGGGCGACAAATTCACGCTCGTGTAAGAATCATTTTTATCGCACTAGTATCGAAAAGTACTATGGAGTACCATATAATAAAACTTTGTTTGGTTTGTTTGACATATTCAAAATTTCCTACGTAGCCACTTTAGCCATCCACGTTAGTTTAGTTTCTAAATCGTTAAAGTTGTTAGATTTCGAATAAAATACTTTCTGAGTTTTGGATAACATAGTATTAGAGTTTGAAAAATGTTTTTTCTTACTTTATGGTATTGCCAACAAAGTGTTTTTAAAGTTTCAAAGAAATACAGTAAAAACTCTCACGTCTATAACAAGATTTCTTGCAGAATTTTTGCAGGATTTTCTGCAGAATTTTCAAAACCTGCAGGTTTTATATACCTTTTCGACAAGGTTTTTGCCTGCCGATCTGTTTGCAGAAACAAAATATATTTCTGCAGACAGATCCGCAGATAAAAACCTTGTAGACAACCACGTATAAAATAATATAAAGAGAAACTGCAAGTTTTGAAAATTCTTCAGATAATTATGCAATAAATCTTGCAAACATTTTTACAGTTTTTTTCCATAAGGAAATAGTTGTGTCTGGATTATATCCTTATTGAATGAAATTATTGAGATAAATAAATTTAATAAAATATATTTCAATATACTTGACTACTATCTCTGTATAACTCCAAATAAGAATATGCAAAAAGTGCCAGATTATACCCCATTTTGAGAAAGCAAGATTATTGTAATTTCCCATTATATTTATCTAGTAATATTACATTTTGTAAACTGCATGTCATGTAGATTATAGGAAAATATTTGGATTAGTTGAATAATCTTCTTACCAACTTTTTTACACTGAAAATTTATATTAAATTGCAATTCAAGAACTAAAAACTATTAAAATTGTAAAAATATTTACTACATACTTTAATTCTTAAGTGTTCTTTCATTTTCCTTGGATGTACAGAAGGAAAACTGATGTAAAATTGAAGTGTACGAAATAAAAAATACTAATAAATTATGAAGATTTTACGTTTCTTGGGTACAAAAATACGCAGTTTCAACACATCCTTCTTTCAACTTTAAACTTTCGCTATCTCGAAATAACCCAAAAGCCTCTCTTACACAAAAAAACCATTTGCGTCCCTTCAAACTCATCTTATACAATCTCCACTATCGTACCATGCCCAATAACTAAACTAATAACCTCCTCCCCCGATCAATCCAAACCTCCCTCCCTCACCGCAGAATTTCCCAGTGCATCCCCCGCGTGAATCCGATCAGCCCGCAGCTCTCGAGTGCAACCATAAACGCTCCAGAGTCCAACATTCGCCAATCCACATAGTACATACACACGCACGGTTATGGTATTATATACTCACCCTGCCTGAGGTCGCCGAGACTGTCGACGAGCACGTCGCAGAGCATCGCCTCCCACTCGTCCTGGCCGGCGAGGCCGTGCTTGCGCGCCAGGTAGCGGCAGATCGCGTTGCTCTGGGCTATCGGCCGGCCGTTCACCTCCAGCACCGGCAGCTGGCCGTACGGCATCGCTGCGAATGGTTATAACGAGTCAATGAACGATTGCTGCTGATGATGTCTCAATTGTTACGTCGCTTGTTTTTTTCTTTGGGGGGAGATGAGTGCGAACAGCGCGGAGTGGCGGTGTGTATAAGAACTGTGGATGGCGAGTGTTCGTTGTTGATTGGACGGGTTGGGTGCTGATGGCTGGGTGCGTTTGGTTGGTTGGAGTGATAGGGGAGTTGAAAGATGGATTTGTTTTATATTTTTGTGCGCAATGTACACTCTAAACCTAAAAGAATAAAAATTGACTTTAGAAAGAATAAAAATAGCATTTTATTCTTTTCGTAAAGTATAAAACGCTGATTTTGTTCTTTAGTGAACTTGATAGTGACTATAAAAGATTAAATCGTACAAATTATTTTTTTGTAAAGAATAAAATTCAGCTTCTATTCTTTAGTTTTAAGAGGATGTTGTATCTACTGTCCTTGTCTAAGCACATTTATGCTAATTATTCAAATAGTAATTTGTTAATTGAAAAACTAAAAGTTGCCTTCGATTCATCTTAAAAGGTGTTCTTTTTCGAGAAAAATTCGGAATATGAAATCTAACCTTAATGTTAAACCAAAAGAATAAAAGTTCAATTTTATTCTTCACAAAAGAATAAAACCTGAATTTTATTCTTTACAAAAGTATAAAAGCTGAACTTTATCTTTTATTTTTTTGTAAATAATAAAGTTTATTCTTTATAAAAGAATAATTTGTACAATTTAATCTTTTAGGTCATTGTCAAATTCTCTAAAGAATAAAATCAGCGTTTTATACTTTGCGAAAAGAATAAAATGTTATTTTTATTCTTTCTAATGTCAATTTTTATCCTTTTAGGTTTAGAGTGTAGTAATTAAAAAAATAATGGATTGATATCATAAATTATATGTGTCATGTACTTTCTCGGACACTCGAATATTCGGCCAAACTGTCCGACGGGTACTTTTTTAACTGTGCATATGAGCTATATCTTATGGAGTCTAGCCTGAGTTGAGATATAAAATAGAATTTTTTATGAGCCGATACAGTTTCTTTTTTTAAAGTAATCATTATAATAATTTTAAAAACTGTAGAAACTTGGTAATATCTATAATGTAACATTGTAAATTTCCAAATTATCGCTGTGATTTTAAATCTGCCATTTCGAATTTTAACATTCTTGCTGTGGTATTTCAAAGTACACGTCTATGACACAAGACCCTCAATTTAGATTCGATAGGATAACGTTTTCATTAACAATATTACGACTTTTTAGAAAAAATGTAATAACTTGCTTTTTTTTATCATTTAAGCCACCTTATTAGAAAAATGCTTCGTTATAAGAAAAAACAACTGACGGATCTGAATAAACCAGAAAAGAAAACTATAGGGTACCAAGTTTCGTCAAGATCTATTGATGCTTTTTTTATTTCGTAAGATGGTAAAAAGTGTCAAGAATTTGTGACATTTCGGACGTTAACGGGTTAAATTATCATATCTCGAGAAGTCACAGACTTTCACACCTAACAAACAAATACTTACATTACAATTATAACTAAGTACAACGATCCATAAACATCGCGATATCAACATTTCCCATTTTTAATCCACCCAACGCTCTCAGAACCACCAATTTTCTTAATTACAAAAAACGGAATACCCCGCTAAATCACCGAGATACCCCATTAACAACATTCAATGATTTCTTTCCCCCGCCGACAACACATCCTCCGCACATTCAGCAGATTTACGATCCCCGTTCTATGGCGTGATTACGATCGCGGCCCCCGCGCACTCATTCCGCTCCGCGCCGCGTAATTGTTATAGTATTTTGAAACGCGATCGCGCGCGAGCGGCATTCATTAGCGTCGCGAAAAGAGCTTAGCGTATTATACGCGCTCTCGCGCCCCCGCGCGGGGAGATGTTCGCGCGAGTAGCACCGCTCGACGCGAGGCTATGATATAGCGCTGTGAACCCGCGGGGCTTGATTGTTTCGAGCGGCCTTTTTTGCGCTGAAGCGAGAGGTTTTTTTATTTGGTCTTGACTGTATGTATTTAATTCTGTGGATATTGGGCGTGAATAGATAGCTGTATGTTGTAGGTATGTGGATGGATTGCTTTTGTAAATGGGGGTAGTGATAGTGAATTTGTAATGGGAATGTTGATTGTAGGATTTCCGAGAGTTGAGTGATGAAATTGAGGGTGTTGGTGGAATGTAGCATTGAAAATATGAATTTCGATTAATAATATAATAGATGTCTGATTTTTTGTTAGTGCAAATAATTGTATTTTTTTGTAGATATACGTGTATTAATGAATAAGTTTTCACAATGTTGCTTGAAAAAATATTTGACTGTACAAAAAACACAATATTGAGAAAGTTATATTTAACATTAATTGTTAAATAATTTTAAGTAACATTACATTTGAGTTATTAATTACATAAACACAGGGTAGCTCTTTTTAAATCGAAAGTCAGTTTTTTAAGTTATAAATGACAGATCCAATATGACGGACGAAAATGTCGAAATTGGTTCAACTATTTCGAATTTTGAAAAATGAATATTAAAATCGATATCAAGGTCCTAAAACAACCTCTTCGCACGTATGTGCTTTCATTTATAGAAAAATCAGCTGATTTTATTGACAATATAAGGGTAGTTTTTTTAATAATAGAAATTTTCGTGTTAAAACTTTAACTTTTTATCATTATTGAAAATGAAAGAAAATAATTGCCATCATACGAAGAAATTCTAAAAGAATTTGTATACAAATTATGATTTAATGAAAAATTTTCACGACTTTATAAGTATTTTTGAAGATTTAAAAAAATAAGAGCTAGAACAAAGATTATAAAATGCAGCATTTTTTATATTATTCTTTTTTCGTATACAAAAATTCATGTCAATATCTTGATTTTCACATAAGTGTACTTTAATGCAGGTGGTAAATAATATATGTACCGCAAGAACATAAATTCTTAAATAAATTTGTAGTTATACACATAGAGTTAATTAATAACGGTAATTATTTAACAAGAAATTTTCAATTACGCCGATAACGAATTCAAGCTTGCATCAAAGAAAGCGTATAAAATTAAGCGAAGCAAATACCGTGATATGCAGCGTTGCCTAATACACAGATTTTAATTTACTTTGAGTTCCACCTATATGCATATGAACGCAAATAATTACATAGGTTACGTAATTTCCGAACTTTTAAAAGGATATGATAAAGTAATTTAAGAATTGCAGTAAAAATTATGTTTTAAAAGTGCAAATTTTGTTAAGTCAATAGAAAAGCAGCGCTCTTCTCTATTTATGTGAAAAAAAAGCGTAAAGCAAGATCATGAACGTCACGAATTTTCAGGACAGTTTCGGAATATTTTTTTACCAATAAAAGATATATTGTTAATTTAATATTGTTTTAATAATATTTATTATACCCAATTATTATTAGTATTCATTAAAAATAACCAGTTATATTATACCAGCTATATTTGTCTTGTAATTATCCGTACTTTAACACATACGCGTTTCCCTAGTGTAACTACTAGCTAACGATTTTGTAGAAAAATGTCTAGTAACGAATGTTTGCCACGTTTCTTTCATTTCACGGAACGCTTTTCATCATTAAAAAATTCCTTTCTGCACAGAGAGAATTTTCTAATGAAAATTATCACGAAATTCACAGTAAAAATTACCTTAAATTACGATAAACCTGGTAGGGGAGACCGGGGCAAATTCAAAAAAAAGTATATATCTTCAAGTAGGAACGTATGATGGTAATTGTCAATAAACTAGTTTAAAGATACCATCAAAGTGTTTACCATAGCGAGTACCGACCAAGTAAAATCTTAGGACAATATTTTACAATATTGAGTCTCTAGTTTTGAAGGTTTCAAAAAAATATTCCATGGATCAGAATTCTTGAGATAATAAATTAGCAGGTAAGAGTTTAATTCTAATCAATACATAACTTTTGAATAGCATATTTAATTGTTGCTTGAAGCCGTTGATCGGCTTATTAAATTTGAATTAACCATTTCTAACCATTGTTTAAAGTATTTTCTTACATCGGGGCGAAATCGAACACAAAGCTACGGGTCGATATCGGAAACCGTATTTATTTCTTATGGTTTTTCAAACAGTGCAATACGTCAAGACTAGGAATTGATCATACAGATATGGCAGTTACTATTGACATGAGCGTATCAATACTATCTTATTATGTAAAAAACATAATGAAGTTGACGTTGAAAATTATCAAAACATTCTTCATAAAAATGGTTACAAGCTAGTCTTGAGTGTCGAAATTTAACACATATTATCACATTATATACATTGCATAAGCTGTTGACAACTTTATGGCTTACATATGTAAAGCTCTATATGGATACGCCAGCTAGCTTATATAATCTAACAGTAAATAATTTACAAACTCATGAAAGCCGGATGGTGATTAACGAAACAGAAGGGGATTGGATCAATACGTTTATAAAAGACTTCCAAATTTAATTAGAGTTGTGAATGTTAAGGGATTTTAAATTAAATTATTTAAAATTACCCACCACTGTTATTTATAATGTATTGTTTGATTTCGCCCTAGCATCTGTTCGATTACGCTCCGTTAAAGACCATGATAGTGAATAAATAAATCTATCGTCGTAGAATTAATTTTCTTTTATTAAGTAAGTTGAACTAAACATACTGATGAAAAAAGTGACGGAATTCGTCCAGGTCTCTCCTACAATCCGACTTTCGACACTTTTACTGATATTTGGCTATAAATTTTACCACACTACAGTCAAATTTTCCATCGAAAGAAAAGAGATGATTAAGGATGACAGCTGACTGTATACAAATTTTAGGTCAACTCAAATAGGAATGTGTATAAAAGTATTGATATCAGTATTGATGATGCTGTCATAACAATTGAAGGAATATCCATATTTTTAAGAAATATTTTACACAGATTTTTACATGCACTCCACTGTACCTATAACTTTATATATTCCACTATTTCGTTAGAATCATATAAGGCATTTTCACCCTACAACAGACAAATTTTAGCATTCAATACGGTAAACCTTATCGTAAATCTCGGTAAAAAATGCCGAAAGGTTAGAACGCTCCTGGTTCACTTTGATTAGAAATTTAATTATAAAATCCTCTCTACGCGCACAACATTCTCAACCAAAAAAAGAACGATCCAAAACAACTAATAACATAAAAACCCCGTTTTCATTTCCTGCCAACCCAGGAAACGTCCATAATTAAATTTCCCAAAGCCCAATCCTTTAAAGCTCGACTCTCATTTCCTCTCTCTCTCTCTCTTTGCTCCTCCAAACGGCCACACATATACTCACACTTTTTCAATTCGGGCCAGCGCTCCTTCGGGACCCGCTCGTCGACGTAATCCACCCCGGCGTAGGCGAGCACGTAGCGAATGTGCTCGGCCCTGCCCCGGGCGTTGAAGTAGATTAGCTTGTAGCTGCTGGGCTGCTCCTCCGCCATGCTTGCGAGCCTCGCTCTCCTCTTCCTTTCGCCTATAGTTTTATTCTATTCCGCGCTGGAGACTCGGCCGGTCGGGGGAGGCGGGCTTATTGCGTGTTTACACGGTTGGAGCTGGAAAAACAATTTGCAAATTAGCGGCTGATGGCGAATCGCTATTTTTTTGTCTCTTTTGTGCGTTGGGTGTGCGCTTGGCAGTGTTTGCTTGGGAAATTGCGTTTTGCAGCGGTGTGACCGGGAGGTGGTGATTACTGCTGGAGTGAATATATGGTGATAATTGAGTTTTGTTGTTAATTTGGATTATTTTTGTCTTTGATGCAGGTATTGTGATTTAATGTAGCAGGTTTTTTACTTCCTTGTACGATGGAAGGTTAATCAGTGAACCCGAGGATGAGATTAATCTTCTTAACTTGTTAATGCCGAGATCCTCAAAAAGTTAAAAGAAATTTAAGAAAAGTGTTTAGAAATATGTTTGTCTTTTTGGACACGTTGTAGAGAGATTTTTGTATTTTTTTCGATTTCTTCAGTTTTTTCGGCTATTATGCGGTGAAACGTGATTTAGGCTCCCATTATGAGGTGAGAAATGGTTTACTTTAATTTATTAAATAAAACATTTATAAAATCGAAACAACTGGTGCAACTCCTACAACGAAGAATACGGCGTTAATTAATACAATAGATTGAACTTGACAAAATCAACCATTTTTAAGAATTTCTAATAAAATCGGTAAATTTTTGTTGCACTAATTGAAAAATTCAAAATGGTGGATGCATTAAAAGATTCAAAATTGATGTACGATAAAGAGTTTACACAGTCCGGGTCACGAATGTTGCTAAACTACGGGTATTGGGCTTCATATTCCCCAATGTTTCATCAAAATCCGTGACTCAGACTCCGTAAACTCCGTTAATTCTCTTCCCGTTAGTAAATGCTTGGAATAGTGAGTGTTAAAGTAATATTAGCTGCATTTATAAATATAAGTGTAGTACAAAATGAGTAAGACAAACACATATAGAATTCACGATTTATCCATTATGATATGTTATTATAAAATATGCTCAAACTTTACAAAGTTTTTTGTCGCGTGAACTTTGACTTTCAGTTGCTCGCTCAGTTGTTACAACCTGCGAGCCACCTGTTGTTGTCACAAGGGGTATGGTATTATCTAACTTTCCATTTGCTTCTATCCCTAAGGATGATGCATAAATTTCAACTTGAATATTGAAAAATCATTAGTCAAAGAAATATTGTCAAAAATATAAAACAACTTTATAAAAAAATTGAAACAAACTTTTACGCCTGGCATATGCCACACTCTATGTGACAAGTGAAGGTTGAATAATAGTATACTATTGCAATTTATACAATTAGTCAATCCTTTAGGCAATGCTCACAGATCATTACAGTAAATATATATTATGCATAGATGATTTAGAATAATTAAATTAATTACTGAAGTTGATTGTAGATTGGGGAAACCTTTTATTTGACGATTAATTTGTATAATAATCGAATAAATATTTTACATATTGAAAAGTAATCAGCGTCTAATAGTAGGTACTATATAGGAAATTAGTAATACATTCAAGTTTTTAATTATTATTATTACGAAATAATCTTATCACTAACTATTACCTTTTTCATTTTTCTAAGCCTATTAATTACTCAACATGACGATATTACGCAAGTCACAGGAACATTTTAAATTTCTGCTCGTATAACTAACTAATGATCTTTACCTATCTTAACATAAAAATCTTCACGAACCTTGCAAGTAATCATCCCTAATTATTTTCCAAACAGAATATCAACGAAATCAATATCAATCATCTCGCAAAGCAAAATATCCTTAATTAAAAAAAAAAGTTTCCCATCGAAACTCACCACTCCATATATCAAAATGAAAATCACTTAAGAGAGAAGAAGTAAAAAAAGCATCTCGGGTCTACCCTCCCCGCGCGCAGATCGAACCTTATCACGAAGGCAGCAGGGAGACCGCCGCCGCGAATTCGAAAGTATATACTCAAGAGGGGGAGGAGGAGATTTAATAAGAAAACTCTCGGGGAAAAAACTTTCCCCGCGCGTGTACATCCCCCGTAAGTCGTCCTTGTGTATATATATATATATATATATATATATATATATATATATATATATATATATATATATATATATATATATATATATATATATATATATATATATATATATATATATATATATATATATATATATATATATATATATATATATATATATATATATATATATATATATATATATATATATATATATATATATATATATATATATATATATATATATATATATATATATATATATATATCAATCATATATATATCACCATATATATATCATATTATACCATATATATATCATATATATATTTATGAAGGACTGATTCATATCGAAGGAGAGGGGATAGAAGGAAATCCATCGAAGGCGTAATCACACGAAATTTAACCCAATTCCGTGAGTGCGCGAGTTCCTGGATTGCTTACAGGACTGCTGATGCGTGTATATGCGGGGTAAGGGAGTGCGGGGACGATGTACATATCTTGCGCGGTAGGGTAATAGGTACAGATTTTAAAATGAATTTCTATTCGATTAAGATGGATATGTGCCCGTATTTTTCCTATTATTATACATGTCACACACTACACAACATTTTCTCAAAATTTTATTGCAAATAAAAATCAATTTATGCATAATATTTATTGATTATATATCCTTGATTTATAAGTAAAAAATCGTATTTAATCCATTTAAGTGAATTTAATGAATAATAATGCTGAGGAACTTGTTTCAAAGACTCATGATAATACAATACGAAAGTTATTTATTCTTGTTTAATAATATTTATTTTAAGTAGGTAATTAATTATTATAATAATTTTATTGATTCTTATAAATAATTTTTTTAAAACTCGTATTGATTTGATAAGGATTCAAAATAATAGTTAAGGCGCTTATGTAAGTGTATGTAAGATTTTATAAAATCGAGTTATAAACAGTTTCTGTACATGGCATAGTGGAAAAAATCAGCATAATTTTCTGCATAATTTTCTGCATAGTTTTATAATTTGCGTAGCTTTTCCTGCAAGTTTCTCTGAAGGAATTTTTCATTAAATAAAAACGATTAAAGCATTCAAAAAGTAGGTGTTTTAACGTTAACAAACTCTTTCAGAACATATTTCTGCTGGAAAATCTACAGTCAAAATCTTAGTAAAACTACCTGCAAAACAATCTGCAGAAAATTCTGTAAATCCTAGAAGCTAGTAGAAATTCCTTTAGAAAATCTTGTAGATATTTCTACAGAATTTTTCCATAACGGTGAAGTAGTGACAAATGTTTTCCCAAAGCGAGAAGATTCATTGCACTAAATAAAGCTATTTAATTAAACTTACTTTGTTTTACACGGTAATTTTTATAATATTCTCTAAACTTCAGTAATGTTTTTTCTTTATTTGAAGTCAGTGGAGTCCCCTTGTTTTGCGACTTCTTAGATCTTCTACTTCATTCAAGTTGAACTTGCTTTACGCAATTTGAAATACTTTGCATTAAAGATTGTGTATTCTTAAATCTAAAATGGATTTACTTGCGTAAAGTAGATTCAGCTTGAATCAAATAGAAAACCTAGTAAGTCGTAAATCAAGAGGATTTCACTAGCTTCCGGTAAAACCATTTTTATAAGTGTAAGCACCACACTTGAAACTAACTAATCTGTGATAAGAATGCATACATTTTCTGTCTAATGGATCTGCGAAAGAGTGATGGATCTATATACGAATAATATTGCGTATTTGAAATACATATATTCTTCCCATATCTCTTGTACAAAAAAGTGGAATAAAATTTACTTTGCCCTCGTCTCCTGACACCATGAAAACCGAGGAAAAGTACGTACACCTAACATCAAGGTACACAGAAGTGCGCTGCGGGCGCGAAATTATACTTGAAATTCTCCTCGGACCCGTACCTTTTTCTCACCCTCCCCGCGGGGGTCCACACCTCGTCTTGTGTCCACTGCACGTCCTCTCGCGTATATATGCTCTCGCCCGCAGAGCTGCACGTGAAAAAGGAGAGAAACATCGATGTCAGGGACGACTATACGCACGGACACCTGAGGAGGAATTTTCCACTTTCTCTCGCGTGTGGCTCGTGGCTGGAGATCGTGATGGAATTACGCGGAATGAGGTGCGATCGGTTCAGACGGCAGGGTGATATGTTCACGTGGAGAATTCACCAATAGTGTATTATTTGTGTGGTATGAAAGTGATTTCTCGCTTTTGAGAATTTTGACAATGTGCTTGGAAATTAGCATGATAATGTATACAATTTTTCGTTTTGAGAGTATATTTTCATTAAATTATCAAGCATATATTATAGCTATTCGTATACTTATTGACAATAGTCTGGAAAATTTCAATTGGCAGTTTAAAAAGAGTGTATTGATACACAATGTAGGTACTATTTTTAGTCTACCGCAAGGAGGGTCTCCCCCTTGAGTAGGCGAAGGGAATCCGACCAGTTTAGAACCTTAATTTTGGGTTTAGATTTTTATTGCAATGCGTAAAAGTGAGTGGCCCCCAAGGGTCCTATCGGTGCTAGAGGGATAGTGTGTAATACACTTTTTCACGCATACTCCAATTATAAACTCGCACGAGTTTAGTTAAATAAATTCTACATTTTATTACAAATTAACTGCCCTCGAAACTCTATTATTTTTTAAAAAACTATCGAATAAAATTAAAATAACAGTTTAACCACGACCTATAGGTGTATACATAAGCTCCCCAACTCAATTGTTCACGATTCTGTCGCTATTCACTTTTCAACACCATCGACATCATCGAACGCCTCTTTCTCTCCTCGCTCTCTATATAACGGCCCAACCGTTCACTCTCAACACGCCCCGTATATATCTCTCGCTCCTTATATCATCGCTCGTACAACATCGTGTATATACTCCCAGGGTATAGAAAAATAAAAGCGAAGGAGACGAGTGAGAGAGAAAGTGAAATAGATAGATTTTCCTTCGGGAGCGAAGGCGTGTGTGCGTTGGAGCTTTCGCGCGCCGTAACTTTTTTTCCCTGCTCTCTTCTTTTTTGCGCTGTGTATGGGCTTCTTCTCGCGCTCCTTCGCGCATTTCTCTTTTTTTCTTGCTCGCGTGTGATTTCGTTCGCGCGCGTTCGAGCGCTTTATATACGTGTCACGGATTTTTATGCCAGAGGTGATACTGCGGGGCGCAGGTGTGCGATTTCAAGGAATTTGTGAGCTACGCGTTCGTTCTCTGTCGAGCGCGAGCGCATAATTTTTGTATTTACAGTTGAACGAGGTTTACGGCCGGCATTTCGAAGCTTTAGTGTTTTGTATCATGGAAATGAAATTGACGAAGTAAAGTGAGCAAAAAATATATAGTGATGAACTCGTATACAGTGTTTGTGAGCTTTTTAGCACTCATGGGTTCTGTTTAAGGGGACTTATACTTCAAATTGATAACGAAAAATTTATTTATAGAAAATTTTTAAAAGGAAAGTATATAATTTGAGGCAAAACAGTTTTTAAGTTTCATTTATAAACAAACATTTAATTATTCTTAATTTTAATGTAGAGCTCATAGAAGTGTGATATATAGATGACGCTCAGCGTGTTGCTGCACAAAGAAATGGTGTCCACCATAAATTGATGTAGGATTGTCTAAATTAAAAAAGAAAAAAACAGTTTGATTTTTTTTGTTTTAAATATAAAGATATTGTGGACAATGAGCGCCGTTCCCTTTTTGAAGTAACGCGCTGAAGGTACACTTTAAAGTTCTTAGAGATATAACTCAAGAAAAGGTGAAATTTTTATGATATTAAATAGAGTGAAAATTGAACTCTATTAGAGTCAAGTTTCACTCTAATTAGAGATAATTTTCACTTAAAAGAATCAGCAAACTTATACTCATTTTTGTTCTACTTTAGAACTATTATAAAATTTTTTTATTTTTATTTTAAACTTGTGAATTCGTGCCTATATTATGCATAAAAATATTTAAAAATCCAGATTTACGTAATAAAAGTAATTTGAGACTTCAAAGATTTAAACCAGTAATTGTAAGTCTAACATTTACATTTTCTTAGTTGTTCTCTTGTAAGATTCAACAGTAAACAAAAGTATCGAGCTTTTTCCATTTTTTTATTATGGAACGCACCTTTAATATCACCTATTTTGCTTTTTCATTTCCTCGTGCTCGCAGCTCTCCTCGCGCTGTTTCTCTTTTTGCATTCACCTCTCGGCGAGTCTAATCGCGGAGGAAAACGACGTAGATGCAGTAGGATTTAATTATCGAGATTTAATGAGAAATACGTGTTTTCACGCTTCGGTTTCTCGATATTTTTTTACCGCATCGCAGTGCCGATCCCTGCATAATTTAAACTGGAAAAAATTTTAATTTTCGTTAATGACTAACTTTAAAGCAGAAGCGTCGAATCACGTGCTTGCACTGTGTTTTACCTATATTTTAATATCGCAGTGCCGGGGTGTAATTGCTGCTATAAAATTTGGCTTAAACTGTTGCTAGGCATTGCAGTGAAAGACTTGTATTTTCTCGCGAGATTCAGCCGTTTTAACAAATGTTTATTAGGGAAACTTTTACGGTACATTTTTACAGATCGTTAATTGTTTACGTCAATATACCAGGTGATATTTTTACGTCCGCTTTCACATTTAAAAAAATGAAAAATGTTATTCTTTGAAAAATATTACTTGCTAGGCAAGTAATACGTATATGAATCTTTCAAAAATAAACGTATAATTTAAAGAAAAATTTGACTCTCCATGAAATAGTACCAGTACTAGCGGAAAAATCAGTTGAATCCTGGATCTGTATTGGATTGGATATTGAAAGGAAGCAATGAAATCAAGTTCGTGATTGCGTAATAGCCATTATTTTCGAGAAAATTAACTCAAGCCAAATCGATGCAGAGGCATATTGGCGAACGAAGTAAGAAGCAACTCGGCCAAATTGCAATTTTCCGACAAGGACTCGGAGGCACGTTTCTACGAGAAAAGTTTTGTATAGAAACGTTGCTCGGTACAAAGAGTATTGAATTTTTTTTTCATCCTCGTGTGCACGTGTATTTGCATTTGCATTTGCATATGTTATTGATTTCTTTCCCATTATAACTCTCTTCTTTTCAGTTGTCATGCCAAGTGTTTTATTTCATACTTTTACTTTTTCTTCTGACACTGTATAGTTTCAAAAAGAATGTGATGTTTACGTAAAAATATTCAGATGATTATTTTCAATGTCAAACGGTGAATATGAGTATATTTTTAAAAGTCATACATGTTTTATAGTATTATCTAGATATCTATAATTTAAAAGTTCGATCCTATAAAAAGGACTTTGTTTCTTTAACTAAAAGTTTAGAATTATACAAAAATTGCTGTAAAAATTTGAACAAAATTTGTTTTTAAAAATCAATATACGAGTACTTGTTTCAAACAAATACTGTAAATAATGTTTTTTATTAATAGGAAACGAAATTGTTCTATTCCATAATAATGATCCTTTGAATGAAGATTTATAAGTAGATTGGTCAACTTCTTTTGCGGAGAGACCATGTCATATTTTAATTTTTTGGACTTTGAAGGAACATAGGCAGAAGAGTGCATACTATTAATCTTCAAAGTTACTTTAATTAAATGGATAAAAAAGGATCTTTTATATCTAAAGCAAACATATTAAATAAAATAAAATTTTTTATGTAAGGTATAGTGATCAAATTATGGTAATGTAGTCAAATTTAAGTCGTAGCATTTTTTGAGCCACGTAGACAAAATGGCTATCTAATTGTGAACTATTTATTAAAAATACCTTTGGAAACTCTTGAAAAAGAAAAGAACTGGGGCGAATGAGTTAACTCATAAATAAGCGTATTGGAAATAATTTGACAACAAAGTATTAAGAGTATTTTTCTACAAAAAAACTAAATTTTGTTCAGTTTTGCTTGTATATTTTGAATTGTATATCCTTAAAATAGTGGTATGTTTAAAAATATTGTTTACGAGAAAGCTAAAACGAACTGTTTATTATAAATCAATATCAAGGATAAATTAAACCTTAAAATATGTATCCAATTATATTCAATTGTATTTAGAAAAGCTCATTTTAATAGTAGCTATATATTAAACATCAGTGTTTTGCAATTCATAGGTTTTTTTCTAATCGCCTCAATAAAAACATTTATGCACATACGCTTTTTTAACAATAATACATGATTCATACTCAGAGTATATTCTAAAAAGTTAAACCGTTCGGAAAACATAAACTGTAGAGTAAATTTTTAAAATCTCGACCTACATTCGAGTACACTAAGCTCTAATAAATTTAGAAATACATTTAGAAAAACAAATCTAATCCATAACCTCCACCAATCTCCCAAAATCGTTAAAAAAACAAATTCCCTTTACAATTCACGAAAATCCTCAAAAATAAAGTCATAAACCTCCCTAGCACCCCTCAAGACCACAATCTTCCAGAACACACCTCTCCAGCACTGCATCTCCTCGCCAAATACCTACCCGCAAACCCGGAAAAGCCCTTTCCCACGAACATTCGCCTCCTCCCATCCAACCCTACACCTACACCCACCCCCCGTATATATAATATATTTCGCGCTCGCAGCTTCCGCGCGCTCGCATATAAATCGCGAGCTGGTCGCGCCGCGGGCGGTCTCTGGCTCCACAACTATACACACACACACACACAAACCGTGCACGATGCATCGCTCGTCCGCTTATCTGTGCTGGCCTATATATTTCTCGCGCCTCTTCTCGCTTCCTTCCTTCCGCCCCCGCGGGGCAATCTGCTCGCGCGGGAGGCGACGTATTATTGCCGCCGCGCGTGGAACGAGATAACGCGGCCCGAGAGAACGATGCGCGCGCGCGCGCGATTGCCGCGGGGGTCTTATCGGGATGTGTATGGGAGAGGATGAGAGGTGGCGGGATTTTTGGGATTTTTGGCGAGGGAAGTTTGAATGTTGGAGGTAGGTGGATGGAGTTTTATTTGGGGTTTGTGATTTGCGGTAGGAGTATTTTTGAAGCGTATCTTTTAGTGGTGCGGCGAGTAAGTTGCTGTAATTTGTGTAGTAAGGATAAGTTTGAATGTGCTCTAGTTTTTATAATTCTTTTTTCATTTTGCGCGTGAATTTAAAGAAAAGTTATACTTTCTCGTTCAGATTTTTACGAAAATGTTAAAATCGATTTTTTGCTTGTAATAACTTAATTAAAATTGAAGATAAGGTATAGTAGAATAAGATCGCAGATCCATCTTGTAGTATCAGTTGAGCTGTAGTCTTGTTTCGCAAAGGTTTAATCGAATTAAGGTGGAAATAACGGATCGGTTTTTAGATTTTAGGGTTGTTTTTATAACTAGAAATACGTTTTTCTTAGAGAAATTTAGATTTTTTTATAATTTTTATTGTCATATCTAGTTTATTATTATAGAGTAAAATTTGTCCTTTTTGTTAAAAATAACTATATTTTGAAATGTTCCACGCGTCGGATCTAACGAGTAACAATATTTAAAAATTGTTAACATCTAAATTTAGGTGTAAAAATTCGTTGTTACTATTGTTTACAAATAAAATAATAACAGTAGAATTAAAAAATCAATAGAGCACCTCTAAATTTAAAATTATTCGCTAAAACAGAAAATATTTTCTATTCATGTCGTAACTATTTATCAAAATACATAAACATGTATCAATCACTATTCTTTCAACAATCAAAACACTCCTCAAAATTCTTTCCCTCATCAACCCAAACTCATCTTCAAAAAGCCTCATCCCCGCTCAAATCCTTAACTAAACTAATCCGCCAAAGCTAATTTTTCTTCTCTCTCTCTCTCTCTCTCTCTCAAGCTCCTCCCTTCCCAAAAAAGCAAGCGCACCACTACGCAATCAACCGCAAAAAAGGCTCAAAGCTAAAGCTCCGGCTCGCTCGTCCGTCCGCTCGCTCGGCTCTCACGCCGCAAAAAGGAGCCTTATACCTATACCCCGCTACAAGCGAAGTCACTTATCTCTTAAAAGATCCTCTCGTCCATCTCGCCGACGAAGCGAACGGACGGCTTCATTGCAGCCGCCCCATCAATTACCCCCTCCCCCCCTTTCCTACGTAAAAAGGCGCGAATTATCTCTCTGCATCTCTGCTTATCCCCCACTGTGCATCGCTTCCCTCTGCGACTCCTGCACAATTTCTCTCTCTCTCTCTCTAATTTTGATTGCGCGCAATTCGCGCGATAGGATAAGGTATTGCGTGGGTGGGTACGGGCAATGTATGTATGTATGTAATGTGGAATGGAGGAGGCACGCGAGCCGATCATTACCCTCGAAAATGGAAGCAGGGGGGGGGGGGGAATTGCGGTATTTATCTCGGTGGTATCAGACCGCGACGATCCGTATGTACGTTGGGAAGTCGTGTGCCGTTTCGGTTTGGTAGATAGGAGAACGGGGGAGGAATTGTATGTATGGACTTATGGAGAGGAAAAATGTGGAGTTTCGGTAATTGTAGTTGTAGGAGTTTGGGCCATTGATTTATTTCGGGAGATTTCGGAGGATTATTTATGACTTGATGGAGGGTTGTTTTTGGAGACTGGTTTGTAGAGTTATTGGATGAGAAAGTGTATAGTTTATTGAGTATTGCATCCTGCACTTTTGAGAATCAAAAAATCAAAGAAATATGATTTATGTATTCAGAAATATTCCTATTTTTTGATTATAGCGCTTTCTCAGCTTACGGCACTCTTAAAAACGCGCTTGGTGTACTGCTATTTATTAATAATTATAGATCGTTTTCATCTTTTATGAAGGCTTTAAACGAAGTCTTAAATCCGGGCGATTGTAATACCGATTATTCTATATTCAAGTATTTTTCGAAAGTTTTCAGCAACGATACTTTGCACTCATAGAACAAAACTATGACAACCCAAACGTTTTTCAGCTTAATTTTTGTACATAAAGAAATTCATGTGAAAATATATATATAAATAGTAAATTGTTAAGAAACTATAGGTAATACAATGATAAAATTGGTGTAAAAAATGGTACTTAATAAAAAGTGTACGTTACTTGCATGGCATTACACGAAAATAGAAGTTTGAGTTATTATAGTTTTGTTTTGAGGGTGCGAATTACAGTATTATAATATTATAATAGTGCATTAGTAATAAAATAGAATGATGCAGTTTTGGCATTTTTATTTAATAAACTTATATATTTATGTCTTATTCATGCATAATACAATTAACGTTAAAGTTAACAATCGTTACCATAAATAAATTACAATTTGTTTAATTAAAGTGTGAAAACTAAAATATTATTTAAATAGTCGAATTCATCATACGTTTTTTTATAAAAACATTTCTACTTGAAAATTCATTTTTATGATATATCTAACATTGATTTCATCACGTAAAGTGCCATTGATTTTAGTTTCATGAAATTATCATAAAAAATAATATTTAGTATTAGATATGCATATACATTTCTTAATCATTGAAATTTCATTGTTTTCTACATATAAGTTACTAAAGCAGCTTCGTAAACTTAAATCTTTGCATGCTATTCGAAACAATAGCAAAAACTACCTTAAACAATTTTATAACTTCTAACAAAATATCTATAAGTATATGTCATAAAGGCTAAGGTGTCTGGTGTTTGGTATAGGCACATCTCCCCTATTATACTCATACGGAAACTACGCTCAATCGATTTGTACACTTTAGTATGGGTATATATAGCAGAAGATGTTAACTCGTCGAGATATAGATACGTACACGTGGGCATAAGACAAAGTGAACTATTATTGTCTGTGCGCAAGGGTAGTTCGCCTCGGCTTCGAATGACGGCTTCGCTCGCGCTGCTCTCAATGTTACACAAGCCATTGTCGGATTGCTGATGCAAAGTTTCGAGGCACGGCTGTTTGTAGCCACTGTGGCAACTAAATTGATGGTAAACAACGATCCGATCGTTAACAGGGGCATTATTTTTTTTGGACAAATCTTCCGTAAATCGATAGTCTACTACATTATAAGTAAGAGTTATTTTGTAACTTATTCTCTTTCTTTTTATTTTAATGGTTGAATTTAAAGAAATATAATAATGTTTTCTAGTATCGTTTATTTTGGCTTACAATAATGTTTCACTTTATAACTTATTTATTTAAGTAACAATTGATGTATTGACTAATAAAAGATAAGTCAATATAGCTTACTACAAAATTATTGATTCAAAGTGTGTTCTCCAAAAACTTAATACCTGCTCTTTTAGAATTCAGTCAGAATTTTTGTATGAGAATTTAATCCGACCATTTTAAATCGACCTATAAAGCAGTAAACATTGATTTACGCAGTTCATTTTCTCTAATAAAAAACAAAACAGTGTACATAAAAATAACCCCTTAAAAATCAACGGTACATAAACATCCCTTAAATCGTTCAACAAAAAATTAAAAACTTCCCCTAACAAAATGACAATCCAAACAGCCAGCGACACACGCTAAAATGGTTACGCGCGCTAATTAGCGCTAAAGGCGCGCGTACGCGTCAATTTCGCACAAACTCGCGGATGTGCCCCGCATCGAAAAGCATTGTCAGATTTATGACAGTTATAGTAGTGCTGCCTGGCTGACTGGCTGCCTGCAGTGAACCATAAACGCGGCGCGAGCTTTTGAGGCGGTTTTAGAAAGGCACTAAAATAACAAAGTTTTGATGGCTCGCGCATTGTGCCCGCGAAGTATTAATTGGAGGGACGTCGGTTGTGTGTGTGCTCCGCCCGCTCGGCATTTCGCGTATTTATGCCCGTCATTGTTTTAGACAATGCCGAGGCGTATTCGATTGCGATGATGCTCTCTTCTATTTTCGCAGTGTGTGTTTACCGGCATTATGCGTAAACAATGAGAGATGACACGAGTGCTCCACTTATCGATGTATTGATGAATTTGTAATAAAGCTTATCAATGCTGTCGCCCGTAGTTTATTGAAATTATTTTGATTCTTGATGATATATATATATATATATATATATATATATATATATATATATATATATATATATATTGTTATTAATTTGTGAAAATGTATGAATTATAATAGGCTTATCTCTGATTTATTGCAGCAGAAAGTGTTTATCTTTATGTTTGTACTAGGATGGAATATTCATATTATTAAAAGCGAATTGGAGAATAATTAGCTTGCATAAATTTCATAAGTTTGAAATAATCTCTCTCCATACTACCTCTTAATTGACTTCGCAGTATAAAACTTAGTTTTAAGCTCTTCGGCAAACTTTGCTCTTGAGTTTTTAATGATAAAAAAGTGGTCTCTCCATTTCTTTCAAAAGCCCTCATTAAAATGGGATTGATTTTTTTTCATTATACGCGCGCCTCAGCGCAATTGTATACAACAAGCACGTTAATGAATAAAAAAAGTCGTTTTATATGAAATACAGTTTCACTTTACTTAGAAAATAATGTTTTCTTTCTATGATGTTGCTCGGTCACAACAACAATTATTATTATTAAACTAAGTCGTTTCAAGCCAAAAGATTTAAAAGAAAAGACGCAAAAATTTGGAATAAAATATACTGAATGTATGCTTATAACAGCCCTACATATACATTTTACATAAAGAAGAATAAAAAAATCAAAATAAAATATCTGAGGACAATATCATATTTCATAAATTATTTTATTCAGGAGCCTCTAATGTGTTAATGGCCAAATAATAAGGTGATTTTTGTGAATTTACAAAAAGAAAGAAGTATATGTTCTATTTAACTTGAAACTTTCTGGTTATAGTAAACTACATTTTAAGGTCAAACAGTTTTTCAACTTTTGACAAAACTCAAAAGTTCGTTTTGTTACAAAGTTACAATTTTCCAGAGCGTTTCAAAAATATTAAGTTTGTTTTTTGAATGCCGCTATTTGAGTTTGCTAGATATTTTTAGATAATCCTTTAGCTTCAACGATAGCTGTACTCACTTAAACTAAGTTTTTCTTCTGTTTTGAACTTTTACAATGGATGTTTCTATGCAGTTACCATATACAGAAAGGTTTTTTTTGAGGTTCACGTACATAACCTTTTTATAATTTTTCAAAAATCCCTTTAATTCTTGACCATCTAAACTAAACAGGCCGAGAGAAAGACGTCCCTCAATATTAAACAAATAATCAGCGAAACAAATATTTTATTCTACATTCATTATTCTTCAACTTTTCCTGCAGTGTGCATTACTCTCTGCTTTCCATAGCGAGCTGCAAGCGAGAAAGAAAGAGAGAGAGAGACAGAGAGAAAGAAAGAGAGAGAGAGAGAGATAGAAGAGAGAGAGAGAGAGATAGAGAGAGAGAGAGAGAGAGAGAAAAGGCTCTATTTTGCCTTGATATATCTCCCGGGACTTTCCCAAGCTCCTGAACGAAAAATCCCCGTTTTCCAAAGCTCCATCTCTATCTCCCTATCGCTCTTTCTCTCCGAGGATTAATGCATTCGTGCTGCACCAGCAGGTCTATATCTACGAACTGGCCAGCACACTGCAACCTCTATCTCTCTCTCTCGGTGCACAGTGCTGTGGAGCGCTTCTCGAAAATCCACACAAGCGAAAAGTGGAAGCGAAAATCGCGCGCTCCTCTTGTGTGCTTTTTGACGAATAAAATTATCTCTCGTTATTGTGCGGGAGAGTGCAGCGCGAGGGGAGGATAAGTGCGGCGGGCAGGCTTTCTTTAGCGGGCGTGACTTAATGCAGAATGAAATTCGAGGGAGAGGAGTTCGAGTATTGCTATGGGTTGGTTAGATATATGGGTTTTTAGTACTAAATTGCTTACTCTTAAGGTTAATAATGTGAGACAGTATTTGGCACGTCAAGTGCATTTAATCTCACTTTTATTAAATGTAGTTACGGTGGTTTACTAAATTATTGGAAAATATAACTTTAGGATTGTTTGCATCACAAAGTTATAGTGATGAAAAATTGAAATTATTAACTTTGTTAAATCACGCATTTCATCACTATTTTTGAACGTTAATAACTTTGGCCCAGATTTATATTTTTGTACAAACCAAAGCTAAAAATAAAGCTTTTTTATCTATTCTTATTTACATTTGGGTAATTTTTTCTAGTGTAAAAACTTGCAGAGCTATGATCAGAAATAGAGGCACCATTTTTTACTAGAATAATGCACAATTGAGATTAATTTGTTGATATCTCGAAAATGAGGGTTCATTGAAATAAACTGAGAGTGCTATATTTCATTTATTGTGTCAGAAAACATCTCTCAAAGTTTCAGCAAATATCGGTTTCCAAATGGCTGACACTCTCCTAACAAGTAGTAATAGTCGTGCACAGCAAGACCAGCCTACCTATCCTTTGTATTTACATTGCAGACTTCTAAACTATTACACTTCTAACATTTGTCCTAATTTTCTTACAAAAATGCCCCACAACAATCCAATTTTCGATACTTACCATATCTCAACATCTTTTACTTAAACATATCCCAGCTCTCTCACCTTCAATTTTCTCACCAATCTCGTCTCCACGAAAATTCTCAAGACACTACCCATTTGCAATTCATTCCCATTTGTTTATTAAATACTGTATAGATTGATATATTTATTATTTAGTGTTTATCGTGCATTATTCATATTATTACTGTTATTATTTATCGTATTTTCTAAGATCAAATACTTGTTATAGTTTATTTTGATTAATGTGAAATTCTAGTCGAGCTTAATTATGAAGTTTCGAATTTAGCTTAACATACAATATGATACTTTGTTGGTGGCAACGCTGCGTGTCATTCGATACTGCGTTTAATAATTTCAGACTCTCTTGCGTACGTAGTCGACTAACCGCTGTTTATATACCTTTAGAAAATAAAGCACAAACGAGCTTACAGACTCAGCAAAACTGTATGTAAAAATAATTTCGTTGGAAAATTCCACCACTCGTGTCGACATAAAATTCATTTTCTTAACGTATAATTTCATTGATTTGTATTGGGATTTAAAGTGTCATGGTCTACGCAAGCAGTCATGATAATTTCTTCTTTGTAAATAAGCATACTCAGCCAGCAAAGTAAGCTCAAAATGAATTCTTCTTAACATCTAAAACAGTTATAAAAGAATCCAAAAAGAGTATCTAAGATAGTTCATAAAAGCTGTCATAAATAATTTATTAAGAATACGTAAACAATTCTTAAAGAACTAACATGAGTTTAGAACATATAGATAATAATTTTAGACAATTCTTTTTGGTTTCATAAAGTCGACTGTTTTGAGTATTCGAAAAGAATTTATGAATACCTGTCTAGAAGAATATATACAGAGGTTCTTATTTCCAAAAGAATTCATAAAGAATTCATTTAGAATGTCTGAATTTTGTAACATTCAAGAACTTTTTATAAATTTTTATAATATGTAAAATTTATGAATTCGAGTATAATTTTAATTTTAACTAACTGTATACAAAATTCTGCATGTTTTATAGGTTCACGCATATGAAAATAAAATAATTTGATGATAACTTTTAAATACTTAAAAAATGGATTTAAAAATACTAGTCAGTATTCAAACAGATTTGAAAACTTTATCACGCATATTTCTTCACATTTACATATAAAACCATTGCAATCCCCCTTTTTTTAGTACAGTCGTTAGAATACAACGAGTTTTAAGATCCATTTATAACATACCGTAAAGCGGGATGACTTTCGCCACATTTCTGAATAGTTATTACAAATTGTATAAAAAAAAAATAAAAAGTCTAAACTCCTCAAATGTCTTTTAATTTTTATAAGCTACATCTTGCAAGTACTTTATTTAAAATTCTCGAAACTGCTTTACTCCAAGCATGATACTTATAAATCCAACCGCAAAACCATATCCCACTCTAATCCCCTACTCTCAGTTCTCCGCCATCACATAGCAAACATTCTTCTCCCTTATTAACAACTCTCTTTCAAACAAACCAACGCAACTGCACACACATACACACACACACACACCAGCTCCAATCCCTTGCCACCACGTCGGCTTAATGGACTCGGCCGGGCTCAGCTCCGCGCGCCGTGTCTCCACTTCGAAAGTCGGCGCGCGGTGTATAGGTATATAGGTATATAGGTATATAGGTACAGCAGGTCGCCGAAAGTCGATGGCACGAGAGTGTGCGGCCTTGGCTGCGCGCGCTGCTGCTGCCTTCCACATTGAAAATCCCGCGAGGGCCGCGACCTTCCGTCATACACACTCACACACACACATACGCCGTTGCCTGGCTTTCTTCTTCTTTCCCTCTTTGCGATGTTTATTTTTGGGGGCAGAGTGTTTGCTCGTTTTTGACGTGTGATTGAAGGGGGATTTTTAGGTGCTTCCTCTTTTTGTGTGTGTGCGCGCGCGCGTGTGTGTATGTGTATGTGTATGTGTGCATGTGTATGTGTGTATGTGTGTGTGTGTGTGTGTGTGTATGTGTGTGTATGTGTGTGTGTTTTTATTCTTTGGAGGTGGGAGTAGGGTAGAGAGGTCCGGCTGCTCTGTGGTCGAGGTGGTTTTGTTTGATGTACGTACATAGATACATACAGGTTGTTTTGGGTTTTGGTTTGCTTTTTGGTGAGTGTTGGATAGGGTGGGCGGGGATGCGGTTATTTATGATATTGTTTTCTTTTTGGTGGAATATATTTGATTCGATATGTGTCTTTTGATTATTATTGTTCTTATTGTATTTTAATGAATATATATCAGTTTGTAAATTTTAATATGAAATAGTGGTATGTGTTTATTTAAAGATAATTATTATTGTATGTTATTTTTTACTTGGATTGTTCGGAGTTTATAGGATTAGCTGCTCACTTTTAGTTAATAGTATGTTCGGTATAACATACCTTTTTGTAAACTTTTGGAATTTTCATGATATCTTCAAAGTTGACTAAGATAGAGCAATCTAAAGTTTTCGCGACGTTACGACGTTACTGACGTACTTTTTGATCTTGTAACGAACTAACGTCGTTCTAAGAATCTTAAACAAGCAAAAGTTTTTGCAAATATATTTTAATTTGAAAAATTTCGAATAGAAATACGAGTTCGGGTTTGGTATTCTATCAATTTTATTACATAGCTCATATATAATACAAATTTTAGTAGCTAACTATTGTTAATATAGCGCACATTTATATGTGAAATATTACAAACAATGTAATTATTTTACAAATATATTATAGTAAGTAATATTTGTCATATGAGAGTATACGTTAATTTTATTAAGATATAAATTAACGTTTAAATATCATGCTTATTAATTGTATTGTAAACAAATGTCACATTTAACGGTCGTGTTTATTAAATAATATAACATAGCACGGCATTACGTTGCTGTTTATTTCAACAGACGACCAATAATATAATGGGAATTTCATAAAGTTGGAGCATAAAGGAGAGGATTCAACTGGTTTTATTGCATTTTTTTCATTGAAAAGTGAGTTGAATGGAGAGACAGCACGCGATGAAATACGCATGACTGGAGACTACGTGTATAACATGAATGTCAAGTCAGTTTTAGTTTTCACAAGAAATATTTCAAATTCGAGCTCAGTAAAAAAACGAGTTGTCAAAAACAGTAAAAGAGGGAGACAGAGAAGAATGGAAAAGTTAATTACTTTTCAAGGCGCCCAACGGGTCTGAATGGAATATCTTGCACGCTTACAAGACCTCGATTACAGCGGATACTATTGCATGCCTATCCAAACCAGAAATGGGCGATTTTCAGCAAATTGTCACCTTTGATGTCCCCTCTTGCAAAAGTTATTAAGAATCAAAATTGTTGAAACCTCGAGACTGAAAGCGATAAATATGATATATTTACAGAATTTACTATATCATTAGATATAAGAAATCGGATAGTAATAGTAATCAATAATGCAGATATATCTAATGCAGGAAAATCCCTTTTGCTGATATATTATAAAATTGATTTTCTATAAAAATTGTACGTACAGTAAGAATTGTCATAAATAAATATTATTGCATTCTGCTATGAATATGACATTTTTACTATATAAGTATTATGGCGATTTTAATAAAAAATCAAACTAGGCTGATGTATGAACTGAGTTTTCCAATATAATAATTTTGCTGAGCGTAGACAGATTTCGGACTAATAATTTAATACATTCGTCCTAACATTTTTATTCACAACTTCTAATCTTCTATCTTTAAAAGGTCAGTGATCCCACACACTACATTAAAGCTGATGCCCATTCTATAATAATACTACAGTGATCTATATTATAATATCCAGTTTCTTCTGAAAATTATTGTCAATCGTACATAAATTAAAATCAACTGACTTAACAGAGTACAAAATTACATTATTCAGAAGCGCCTTTTTGGATCAAACTACCCAAATCAGACCGATAGTACCCGCATACAAATCAATAAATCATCCTAAACAATCCGATCACACTACCCAAGAAAAACTCCCATCCTTCATATCCCCATTATCCCTCGGCCAACCAATTACACGGTCACCGTGTCGCCTATATGCGTCAGCAAACGAGCGGCTCTGGTCGCCTGTCATCATCCTGGTGGAAAAAAATGCCCCGCGTTGGGAGAGCGGGAGCCGGGTGCCTTATTATACTTCGCGATTACAGAGGCGCCTTTGCCGGCGAGAAACCGCGTGGAGAATACCCACGCGAGACGCTTAATTGAACAGGTGAGAGGGAGAGGTTGGTGATGTCGAGGCGTTGCAAGTCGCGGACCTCACGAGAGCATGGAATCGTGATCTCGAGATCCGGTGTGGGCGGTGGCTGCGGTGTTGTGGAAGGGTTTTTGGAGGTTTTTTTTTAGGGGAGAGTTGGTTTGTTGAAGTGTGTTTTATTGTGGTTTTGCTTTAACTCCTTTTAGTAAATATTTTTATTCAGAAGGATATTACATTTTTTTACCAACAAGACATATTTTAATTTAATAATTTGATCTACTAACCAGGATATTTGTCTAATCTGATGTAAAGAAATTAGTCATAAAAATTTTCGCTTAAAAACGTTTGTGTATGTAAAGTCGATTTGCTCTAAACTGGAAAACAGTTTTGAATTTTTTTCATTTAGTATTCAGATTTTTTATATTGTTTTAACGGTTGCTATATTTTTGCTTTCACACGTATGCTAATCGACGATTGAGGCTTGTGGTGCGTTTGTAAACAAATCACATATAGTTTTTACAGAGGTGCTTGTGTCAATCGACAGAGACTGGAATTTGAACCCGGACCTGCACTGGCGTGGGATTTCATCAAATCATTTTTAATGGTGAGCATCAAATTTTATAATTAAACACTTTTGCTGCGTAGAAGAGTAAAACAAACACGCGAAACAGTCAGAATGGTTTGCGGTTGTAAAGTTTTATTTTTGACAAAGCCAGGCGATAATATTAGTTAAAAAATAATTATTGTGAATTGTAAATCTTTTTTATTGTATTTTTGTTATATTTTTATAAAAAAAAGACGTCAAATTTCTTATGCGTTTTATTGTCTAAATACGGTCATTCGAAGCTCAACAATATCATATTTGCTTAAGTTAAAATTTTGCCAATTTTGAGGTAATTTGTTGACTTGTAATATTTATCTCTTGAGTGCAGGGTTTCGTTGGAACAAACTACAGGTTCTAGGCTTAAATTTTAAGTAGCAGAAAGCAGCCCATAAAGCCTTATAGAAATACGTTTCTCGGAGGCGAGACCCTTTCTTTATAAATTACTCAAATTAAAAAGTCGTGACTGAAATGGTTGAGAAGCTTTTTACGTTCATTTTATTTGAAAATGAAGAATTTTGTTATTCAATTATCATTTCAATTGTACACTGCATTTAATTAGTACGATAAGTATGTAACTTTAAACTTTAAATGCTAAATAAAAAGTATTATTCAAGCTTTAATTAGAGAAATGTTCCATATCTTACATAGAGAATTAAAAGATTATAATACTCTTGCGTAAACTAAGGCTGAAGTACTAGGAAAAAAAAATTATTCAACTTTATCAATCTATAGACACACAATATAACTATTTTGAGATTAGGGCCAAATTTTTTTTACTACGTTATCCGCGAGCTTCAAATTCGTTAGTGTAAAGCAATATAATGATCCATTCATGAAGCCGTCAACGGCACGCGGTCGCCAAATTACAGAGACCAGAACTCGCCTGTAATAACTTTGAACCAGTTTCGTGTAATATTTTCTCGATTACCAGCCCTGCTCTCATCCGCGTTTAATTTCAGATTCCAGCCAATTCCATGCACGCCACCGAGGAAATCCTTCAAACTCTCCACCAATCTCTTACCATTTAATCTAAATCTAAATCTTAATTAATCTCTCTTTACTCATCGCATCAACGTGGTGGAGGCACTAGTAGTCGACCGCTCTGAAGTTGTCGATCACCGTCTCTCATTTCTATTGGTCACTAAGTTTTACGTTTTTTGGTTATAATATTTGGTATTGGCATATACACATACTTATATGTAATTTATTAGCAATTTCCTAGTTTTTTACATTTACATATTTACTGCAATTTTTTCTATTTTCCAATCAAACCTTTTATAATAAGCTTTTTATGAGGAACTCTAGGATATTTACTTGTAGATTAAATAACCAGTTACCTTATTTAAACTGTCACAAAGTCAAAATAACTTTAAATATGGCGGGGACTTTCGGTTGTTTTGCTACGCGTAGTTATGCATTAGAAGGTGCATAAATCTTTCGTAATTCCAGTTAACACATAGCGAAAACTACCCGCGATATCACAGTTACTTTATCCGACGAGTGTACACTCGAAGTGAAATTCTTCTGTCAAGAACAGTTTAAATTGTTTTGAAATACTGTAAGTTCATTTGATAGAACACTCGTTCACGCTAACCTCATTGGAGGAATTGGAAAAAATTCAAAACTGTTCTCGAAAGAAGAATTTCACGTCGAGTGTATATATGTATACAGAAAAAAGTATTAAAGCATAATCATCATGGAAAAGTTTTCTTAAAAATGTTGTTTACTAATTAAAGACATGCTATTCAATTAAAATAATACTAATTTTCATTATTCAAATATCGTATTTTTTAATTATTGCCAGTTATTTATTTTGTAATTACCCGTCTTCAAACACGTGAATCCCAGCACCGTATCTACTAACAAAATAAATTATTTTATGTATAAAAATATATTAAAATACATTTACCCCATTTCTTTTCTCTCACGCATGGCTTTCCAGCACTAAAAACTGGCCAGTATCCTCCAAGAACAGCCATTTCATTTTCCACCAGGCTACACTCATACTTCTGTCACCGTTCAAAATTTCCCACCGTCATACATATCAAATGACCTATAACTCAGTCTTCGAAGCACCGCACATCCTTAAGTTGGTCAATTACCAGTCCTCTCACCGCCCTGAACCACCGCTTAATTCACACAGCGCTCGCCACGCCTCGTCATCGCGCGCACACACACAACTCGTCGCAACCACCCAATACGGGGGCACATCCATTTCGTGCTCACACCTATAGGAAATAGACGACGACGAAACCCGCGCTGCGACGCAAGCTCGTCTTATTCGTCCGTCTCTCTCTCTCTCTCTCGGAGCTACCGCTTCGGGGCTAATTACCGATTACGCTCGTTAGCGCCAGAGCGCTTGCCGCTAGACTCTCTCTCTCTCCTAATTAATCGGATGCAAGCTGACGCCCTTTCGGAGCTCGCTAAAGCGGATCCCGACGTTTCGAAAGGCAACGTAGACGCGCGCGGGGGAGCGCGGAGGCGGAAGTTGAGTATATTTTAGCGGAGAGCTGAGGTGCGAAGAATTTCAGCGAAATTACGCGAGTTAGGTCGAGGGGGTAAAGTTGGTTTCAGCTGTGGTTTTAGTTGCGAGTTCGTGGGAATGTAATTTGGTGCGCGCATTGAGGGACGGTGGTATAGTGGATTGGATTGGTTTTAAACGGGGTTTTTGATGGTAGGTTTGTATGAAAGTTGATCGAGTTTCGGACGATTTTGCTTTCTCAAAGAGAAAACATTTTTTTAAGGTTTTCATTGGAGGAGGACACGTGGTAGTGAACCGATGGCAAATTATGCCAGCTACTAGAACATTGAGCTTATGTATGGTTGTTGAGGTTGTATATTTTATTAATGGCAAATTCGTAGATTTATTGGTAATTATAATTTAAAGACTTGGTCTCTAAATATGACACTCCAGCGGTTTAAGTATATATATATATATATACCTTAAAAAGTTTGTTTTAAACTATATTAATAAAATTAATTATGTTATTTTTAGTTTCATTAATTTCAATATTATTTCATTGAAAATTTTAGTTTGTGCATAGAAATTAGACCCACAAATAGATTATGTTTAAAGAGTACGTGAGACGCCTAATTAGACAACTGCAGGTGTACAAAATACACTGTGCTATATAAAAAATGCTGTTGAAATTATAAATGACTTGAATATAGTACATTTATTGTCAATGTCGACACGAATCGCAAAAACATATACTTTTCTACTGTTACGAACGCGGGCCAGTGTCCGCACTCGCTTGGGCATAGGTATCTTATGCCCAGCGAGAAAAGCGCGCGTGCGTTGCTGCGCCGTAAGCGCTTATCTGGCGCGGCTGTTCGATTCGAGCAGAGACACTGCACACACCTCTCCCTAGATTACGAAAATAAAAGCACTATCGGATGAACTCGCTGTCTTTTCCTTCCGAGTATACATCCCAACCATACAAAGAACGCAAGGAGTTTAACTGCACCCTCTTTCCTCACCCACGCACATCCCTGTACGTAACACTGTTAAAAAGTATGTATATAAAAGTTTTTAACCAAACGTTAGGTTACTAACTATACTATGTATATGGGATGTAGTTAAATTTATTAAATAGAATTATATTCAACGAATTAAAGTATCTCAATTTGTATGTATTGCATAATTTCAGATACATTTTGAATTAAATTCTAGAATATGAATATTTAGTAAAGGAAATTAGAGATATAGATTTCAGAATTTTGAAAAATATAAGTCGGTATACTTTGCCATTCTTTACCATAATCAGAGCGTAGCAATTTTAAGATTTGATTTTGTATAAAAAGAGTATTTCTATAATCGCATTTCACAAATAGTACTCAACAAATTGCGCTGTTGGTATCAAAGTGAGGAGTAGTACGTAGAATTTGATTCTATAATGCAAAATGCGTCGAGACTTGCTCTAATTCCCCGTCGTACCACAGCGCGACTGTTACTACTGAACAATTCAGCAGGTTCGTAATATGCATAGACACCGATTCTTTCTTAAAGTTTCGTAGATTAAATCTAAATTCTAGTTTAGTTAAAGTATATTAAATTAAAAGTATATTAAAGTTAATGAAAAATCAAAATCTGAATAATTATTATATAATTAAATTTGACCGGTATCATTATAACGTTTTACTTTAATAATTTTTAAAGTCATTCATCAATTCGTACAATCAAAACTAATATTTATACAAGAACAAACATTTGCAAAACTTCGTTCAACTGCGAAAATACGATTTAAACCAATAAAATCCAACTTTTCCAAAAGTACAGCATCGATGCAAATAAACAATGTTATCTCTCTCTCCTAAAACACGAATAAAACCCCGGGTGAAAACGATCGTTAATAACAACAGCGTGAAAACACTTTCTCTGAAAAAAAAGAGAGCACATTCGCGTGTACATGCGCACACGACACACAGTATTCCAGAATAAACCAGTAAACATTTGCGCGCGCGCGCGTTTCCATCGCAACTACACGAGCAGCCGATATCCGCCGCTGCCACTGCGTCAAATATTTACTCCGAAGAACCGAGTAAAGACGAGCGAGCGACCGAGCAGCGCTGCGTGTAAAATAAAAACAGCGGGGATGCAGAGTAAACGCGACGTGAACGCACAATTTCAATCGAACTGCGGAGGAGACTCGAGGCGATGCGTGGAAAATGTTCGGAGCTGGATTTTTCTTTTGGGAAGGCAGCGCGGCGTTCGCAAAGTCATTAATCAACGAAAAGTTGTTTTTCGCGTCTATCTCGGAATGGATGTTTTAGGTTTGATTTTTTTGAGGCGAGAAATTGAAAAATTCGTACGCGCGCGCGTTTATTGTTGAGAAACTAATAGTTTGAAAAATTGAAAATACTGAGAACGAAGCTCTTTGTTTTCTATTGTTGCCATTGCTGGGTGCATTTTTTTAGCAATTAGTGTAGTATGAAGAGAAAATTGAGTAGCATGATACCTATGTGAAGAATATATAGTTTTGTTGCTATACACTGTTGAATAATATAAAAAATATCTGTGTTTAGTAATTGTTGAAACAAACGCAAATAGGTACTTATTTACACACTCATGAAGGGTAAAAAAGAGAAGACTTTTCAGTCAAAATATTTAAGGAGCAGCATATCGAGTGTTTCGCAAAGTGGCGTCTTACCATTCTCGGACCGTTTCTACTTACACTCCTTTCTGCTATTAGAAATATTAGATTTATTTTAAATTTAAAAATTCTATTCTTTTATACGACTGAGCAGCATAAATACTTAAAAATCTATACTAAAGCGAAATTTAATACATGGTGATCTGTAAATATGGCTTTGTTGATTGTAACCAAATTCGTAAGATACGTCAATTACTGACATGGATAATAAATTAGTGAATATACAATATTTATTAGTACTTAAATATATAAAAATTAAAGTGATAAATGTGTTGAAAATATTAGTGCGGTGATAATTAGTAATAATAATGAATAATAACAACTTAATTACAGCTGTCAAATATTGGAAATACAGTCTGTCACATAAGAGAGTATCTCAAATATCTGAAAGGAAATCAATATTAAAAAAAAAACGCACGAACTGAAAGTCCGATTCAATCACTAATATGCATTTACCCAGTAAGTCGTCCAATCTCCATTATTGTCTAAAATCATTTGGCACCGATTTGGCATACTCCTGATGAGTGCTTCGGCATAATTTTGCGGTAATGATCGTCAGATTTTGCAAACTTGTTTACTGAGTTGTTTCAAATTATATATACGTTTTCCTACTAACTTCTTCTTCACGAATGCCCATACATTTTCCATCGGATCTTCACTGGTTGTGTAATGCTACATTGTAGGATTTTATTTCCAGGAAAACACCATGCTCGTTTAGCCAAAGGCCATGCTCAAAAAGATGTTTCATCACTAAAAATTATATTGCTCCAATCCCGGTTCAAATTTTCTTCAGCCTATAAGCGCCTCTTTTCAATTTGATTTTCATTAAGAAGAGGTTTTATTCTCGTACTTTTCCATTTAACATTAGAACTTTCTAAATGTCTTTTTATTGCTATTATGCTTACATTTACTTTTCATCTAGCTAGTAATATTTGTCCTTTCCTTAGTGTTAAAAAAGGATTTTTTTAATCATCTGAAAAATCGGATTACGATATTTCACTGTAGTCTTTGTAGTTGTGTCTCTATTTGAAAGTTCATCGACATTCTTATTCAGCTTATATCGTATCACCTACTTTTTTACAAACCCTTCTGACTTATGAATATATTTTGTGGCTGCTTTGTAGCTTAATTTTGGTCCTCTCAAGTGTGTGCATAAAACACTGCTTCGAAACCTTTAGCGTATGCGGTTCTCATGTTTGTAAGCACGCGCGCGACTCGTCTAACAAAGCAATACTGCCGCCACTATTGCAAAGCGTATTAGCCCACACTCTCCCCCTCCAATCACCTCTGTTTTATTTTTCGTTAGTATATTTCTATTTGCACAATTTAAGATACGCTCTTATGTGACAGACTGTATAATGACTTTGCAAAATTTTTCTACATCATAATGAAACTGTTGGTAATTAAATAGCAATCTTTATATTTCATTCTACTTTTTTAATCTTTAAATATTTTGATATTTACATAATTTAGTTTTATTCAATTAAATTTCACATATCTTCTGCGCAATCCTCTCAGATTTTAACGCCAATAATTGAGCAGTAGTATGAAAGAAAATAGTGCCGTTTATATTTTATATTATACGTATTCAATTAACAGAACAAACAAAATGAGTTAAGATAAACGATTTTTTTAAACTCCTTACTTAATTATATAATATATCCTATAATTTAATTAAAACTTTGTTTCATTATTTCACTATTTTTGCGTAATTAAATGTGTGCAAGAGTAAGATGCAGTTAAAGAAAGATTATAAAGAAAAGAAAACAGCAAGCAAAGATAAGAGAATGCCAAAAAAAGAAATGAAGGTCCTAATGAATATAGAGTTTTTGTTTAATTTAAAATTGGAGATTATTAAAAAAGAAATAATAATAATAAGGTACCTTACTTTAGAAAACCTTAATTTTTTCTGAATTATACTTTAATTATTTTGTATACTTGACAATGTTCCTGGTGATGAAATGGTCGATGGATCCTGTAAAAATTTGTTCTATTTTGTCTTTAGTATAGAATATATTACAAAATAACAGAAGGACTATTATGGTAAGCGGAGCTATTTTATAACCTTATTTTTAAATGAAGTGTAATTCTTTTATTTTTAATTTAAACTCAATTCTTTCTGTAATTGTGTTACTTTTGTACATATATACAAAAGAATATTGAACCTTTCCTATAGTTATTATATTTCTCTTAAGCGAATTTGTTCTTTTTCTTTTATCAACCCACATCAAAAGCCACTGCAATTTTCGACGTTAACGTAAAACCAGAAAATAGAATCTCAGCCGATCTTTATCCTTAAACTTCCAGTAATTGGGTCGCCCGTCCCGCGACCATTCTCATCCTTTTTTTTCCACCAGCCACTTTCTCCTCCTCCCTCTCTTTTTCTGCAGCAGCAGCAGCCGACTACCGTCGCACTCTAATGGACCAGAGCAATGGATGCTCAAGCAGCGGAACGATCAGATAAATGCTGCGCTCGCTCACTCTCTTTCTCTCTCTCTCTCTCGCTGCGCGCAATAATTAAACCGCCCTGATGCTCACTCTCTTGTGCCCAGATTATTCCTTGTGTATGGGTCGTCGGCTCTGCTGCTACTACCAGTACTTGTATAATACAGCTTCGCTTTTACAGAGATAGGAGGCGAGAGAGAGAGAGAGAGAGAGAGAGAGAGAGAGAGAGAGAGAGAGAGAGAGAGAGAGAAAGAGGGAGGGTTAGAAACGAGAGAGACGAGAGGCAGGGATTGGTATCGGATAACAACGGGAGGAGGCAGTGTTCGGTGTAGGTATAGAGGCGAGAGCAAGAAGTTAGATTGGACTGGTTAATATAGTGAGAAAGAGAAAGAGCGAGAGAGGAGGATTTGGTTACGGTTTGGTTAAGTAGTGGCTTTTCTTTGTGAGGGTGGGACTTGCTTTGAGTTTGTCGTCGAGGGCGAAAATAATTGTTGGAGGAGTTGAAGACGAAGGATTTGCGTGACTTATGAGGTGTTGATAAATAGCGGGTTTTAATGAAGTAGTCTGAATGTGGTCTGTTCAATAGTGAGATTAGTAAGATTTGTATTTTACAAACGGATTGACGCGGATTTTTTCGAAATTCTGGGATGTATTTTGTGGTACTAAATAATGATACAAGCCATACCTATTTTATTCATATGTGGCTTACTTTAAAAAAATAACAGCTATTTTAATGATTTTTCACAATATTCAATAAGACTTAATGATTTATTTAAACTTCAGTATTTCAGCAACTTAAAATACTAAAAAGAGATTTCAATTCAGATATGAATGTAAATTAAACAAACTGTAATTTGAGATTTATGCAAGGTAAAAGATTATTGATTTTTCGCAAAGATTTAGGTGCTCTTGACAATCTAAGAAAAATATAACTTAAAAGTCAACAAATTTATTTTATACTGTTGTCCTTATTTTTAAAAACATTTATTTAGTTTAATTTTTATAAGTGCGTACATTTACGGCAAATCAATATTTTTGTATGCAACAGGTCTCAAACGAGGCATTCTGAAGAAAAAAAATCATTTGTATGGATTTGAGATGCTTTTAGGTAGGTACAGAAAATATAAGTAAATATTTATTAATATATTAACATTTATTTACATATATATTCTATATAATACAAACATTTGGGCATACAAATTATAATTAATATTTTCAATTTTATTATTACGTATCTGTACATAAATGAGTAGCTTTTATGCAGAACAACTAACAAGGCAATTAGGTACAACGTTCGTGACTCTGAAATAAATATTGCTTCAATAATTTACAGCTAATATCACGAGTATACTTTGTAAGGTTTTAAATATTGATATAATTATGTATTTACATTAAATATGGTTATAAATATGAAAAGCAGCAGGAGACTCTAAATTTTGAAATGTAACCTTAAACATACGAATAACAGGTAAACTATTTGATGGCACATATAAAATGAATATTTAAGATTTGTTAAATAGACATCATTGATATTATTTAAAAATAAGATATTTACATAACTTTATAGTAGGATAACGACATGAAAAATTGAAGATTTACAAAATGATTGCACACAATAGTTCGAGTTTTATGTTACTTTCTGAGTTATTTATTATTGTCGGATATCTAAATTCTGTAACGCACGCAATATTGTATACGCAAATTCGGCAAGGTATTTACATCATAAACTCTAAGCAAATAATACGTATGAACAACAACTCGTGCTAGTCAAGATCGAGGGAAATATATACAGAAAATTGTATTTGTAACAAGAAAACTAAATACAATCTAAGCGACTAAAATGCACGTGTACGGCGAAGTAAAATCACGCGGCGGGCTAACCAACTCGAGCCTGTATCTACTTACGCCAGAATATAATAACTGCACAGATACTTATCACGAAAAATCGATGAGACGGCTATGCGTTGGCTCATTTCGCTCGGGACACTTCTCGACGAAGACGTTATAGTCGAAGGTATGACGAGGACGCAGATATTTTCCGGTGGACTCCGACACGTGGTGCATCGGATGTCGTCGATCAGCGGAGCTTGGCGATAGACGTGAAACCCGCGGTGGGTCCCGAGCGAAAGAGAAGGAGCCAGCGCCGCAGCTCGACTTTTCAGCTGCTCGATCATTTTCGCAACGCAATTTACGTCGAAACGTCCTAATTTTGAGGATTTCAAGTACGGCGACTCGAACGGTGCGTAATATGAATTTCGCTCGTTACAACTTCTTACACATGGGATAGCTTTGTAGTAAGACACACAAAAGTTGAATAGCACACGTGATATAACATCTGAGATATTTATGAGTAAAACGAGTACCGTAATTTCTACCGAATATTATAAACAAATTATTAAAATGGCTACTCCTATATCGAAAGAAGATCCTTTCGGTAATAAGTCACAGCACGATTCATTCCATCATTGACTATCAAAATAAAACACTTTGATATCCGTGTAGATCGGCGATAAACTACAATCCCGTCCAAACCCCTACAATCCATCAATTTTAACAATCACTAAACCACACCGACACATCTACCCTGCACCTCATCCTTCGGCACCCTTTTCAACCCCCCACAATCCCTTTTCCCAAATCATAACGCAACCGACCGCGCGCCAATTTCCCTCCGCAACAAACACACAACAATCCTCGCTCGCGTAACATCCTTATATATATACACCCCACCGCCAACCAACCGCGCGAAAGCCACGCTTCGTTCCGCTCGGCTGAGCTCTTATGCATGCACACAGCTCCGCGAGCCACGAGTCAAAGGCAACGCGGCAGCCGCATGCACGCCGATTAATAATCGCGCGAGGAGCCGCGAGACTCGTCGCGCAGAAATGGCTCTGCTCGCTTAGTGGAGCCGGCCGCGTAATGCCGATATTGCGAGGTTGCTTTGGGTGCCGGTGGGTTTCTGCGTTTACCCGAAAGGAGGAAGATGGGGGATGGAAAAGGGGTTGGGGTTTGGAGGCGCGGAGAGGCCTGGCGAGGGTGAGACGATGCTCGCGGTGGTTGCGAGAGATGAGAATGTTTTGGCTTTGGGCGGTTTGAGAGTTTTTAAGTAGTGTGGCCATGGTGTTCGTGTAGATTCAGGTAAATAAGACTGACATGGGCATGAAGAATCCATAAAATCTTGAGCGTTTAATAACCTTTTCATTCGTGAGTTATTTTATAAAAATGGGATTTAGTGTACAAATAATCCATTATAAAGAGATGATTTAGTCTGAAACAGATTTCTTTACTAAAGTATGTTCTTTGGATGTACTGGAATGTGACTACACGTTAAAGTTATACATAGATTGTGTAGAAACGTCTTAAGAACGATATCTTTTTTAAGAGCTAAATGTGTCATATGTCTACCATAGGAATGAAAGGGTGAAACGATTTCCTATTTTATAAAGTGGAAAATATGAAAAAAGTGATTATTCACTTATTTTATGGAATTTGATTGAATTTGATGGAAGTTTTAAATAATAGAGAGTGAGTTTTATATTTTTCTTGTGTTCCCCTATTTATTACGCATCCCTGGATATCCTAAATTTATTAGAGCGTTATTAAAAGTGTTATTGAGTAAAAAGGATACATTTTTAGTAGAAAAACGCCAATTTTACCCGAAATTGTTTCTATTTCTTTTACTGATCATTTTTCAGATAATAAGATGAAAGGCTTTTTTATTTTTTCTTTGCTCATAGAAGTATAACATATTATAAGATAGTCTTTTAATTCTACTTTATGTCCTGGTGAGCATCAACTTTTGAGGCTTCGAGTATTCTAATTATTACAAATCAGTTATTTTAACGAATTATTCTGAAACTACTTTTAAATGAATAAAAATGTAAATACAATTGTCAAAAGTTTCAAGTAGATAGGTTAGTTTCCCTGGCGCAGAGAAAATTTGCAGAGAAAGTTTCACTACTAGTTTTTGGGCTTTAGCATTACAGTGTAATCTTCAAATTCTCTTTAAATGGATTAAACATGATCCATTATCTATAATAATACAATCATTCTTAATAACACAAATTCATTTTACATAATAAAATTTAAAAACACGACTTTACTTTACAAAACTCTCCCATAAACTGTCAATCAAATAAAGAAAAACAAAATTCCCACGCGTTTCAAAACCATTTTCTCTCCGCAGTCAGATATACCCTACCAAGCATCACGCGGAACTCCACCACTGATACTAGCGGCCCGGAAGGCAGCGCGCGGATTTGAAAGTCGGATTTTTCCGGGTACACCACCCCCCTCCCTCCATCGGAATTCCAGGAAGCGCGAGAATCCGCTTATGCGTTATCTCTCTCTCTCTCTCGTACATGCACGCGTGCGGATGGGCTTCTTTGTGAAGCGAAACATAAATTGTCAATAGGCAGAACTTTGGCGGGAGAAGAGGATCAAAGCGCGAGAAGCTTCTCGTTAGCTAGTTTTTACATGGGGATTACGGCGTGGTGGTATCAAAGGGATGTTCATGTTCCATGGGAGGTGAAAACGTATTGCGAAGAGTGGATGCTTTGTTTTGTACTTTATAACTGTGAAGTGTGAGTATATGGTGTATGGTATTAACGGGTATTAAGTATGCTCGTTGTGCGAACGTGATAGAGGGAGAGGGATGAATTTTTTAGATTACTCATTCCAGAAATAAGTATAATTTTAAAGTTTAGAATGTGTATGTTGAACTATTAGATACTTACTGATTATAAATAAATAGTCCCGAGTATTACGAATGTATAAGTAGTCGATTCCAATATGTAAATAATTAAAATTCCATAATTAAATTTATAATAAATAGAATATTCATTAACTAGAAAAGTAAAAGTTAATTACGCTACAGTAAGAGATCATTATTTTCTTGCACATGTTATCACATTTTTATAAAAGAATTTATATGTATTTAAGACAATAGTAGTGAAATTTCTCTTTGTTATTAGTATATAAAGTATTAAATACATTTATTTAGAATTATTTTTAATTAGTATCTTTAATTTTCAGTTTTCACAATAAAATTCCAAATATTTACTACTTTTAGAGTGAGTAATTAAAAAATCGAGCCCTTCATATATTTTCAAAAAGAAACTTACTCTAACGTATAATCGTTAGCACGGAGATGCTCGTTCAAGTAGAAAATAGCAAGGTCAAGTCAGACCGTAATTAACTATATTCGTTATAGCTTCTACGTCAGAGATTTACGTTTAAATTTTTTCTCCTTCCATAAAAATATAATAATGAAAACAGGTTATACTTTATGACAGTAATCGCATTACATAGCATCCTAAAAGAAATAACTGATTCCAAATTATATTTTACATACATTCTTTTATCATGAAAAACTGTCTACGAAAAGTTATCAATTGAAGGGTCGGATGCAATAAGTGGACTAGCATTTTTTCGATGATTTGTATCTCAAATAATAATACTCAGAAGAAGAAACAAAAAATATAGTGTTAAAGAATGAAGCTAGTTTAACATCACAATATTTTTTGTTTCTTTTTCTGAGCATTATTATTTCAGATAAAAATCATCAAAAAAAGTGCTGGTCCCCTTATCCGGTCTTTGAATCGTTCTCCAAAATAATCCCCCACGACTTTCCCTAAAACCCCTAGTCGTATCTATAATCTAAAAACTGCACATTAATTCCAAAAATAAACAGTAAATTGCGCGCAGATAACGGACGAAAAAGAAATATCGACCCATGACCCACATTCGCTAGTATTCAATTTGCGCAAAAACCAGGAAAACGAAAAAAAGAAAGAAGAAAAAAAACCCACAGAAATTTACAAACTATACCGTTGTTGTCGTTGCTGTCAGCCGCACGTATTTACTGAATGAACCACTTGACACGGAATGCTCCGAGTGTGAATCCGCGCCCAGCCGCGATGAGACCCCCTTTTTCCCCGCGCGCATCTCTCCATCTCCCTCTTTTTTGTGATTATTCGGGCGCGCTCGCGATTATGCAAAGCAGGTGTTCGTCGCGCGCGCTCCGCGCAGCGGACCGTTTTGTTTCGCGGACGACGCAGCTCTCTCGCTTCGCAGACAGGACGGCGCGATGCTTTATTGTTCTGAATTATAGTATCAAGGTGGAGCTTTGTTGATTTTTGAAAATATTTGGATTTCGTTTTTTACACGAGGAAAAATTGTTAACGGTATTCACTGTGAGAAAATAAAAATTTGTCGACAACTTTGAGATGCACTAGTGCAGTATATTTGATTGCTTTATAAATAATGATTTTTAAATGTTCCAGGTTCACAACTTTTTCACTTCTTTGTCACGTTATAAAATGTAAAAATTCGTTTGTTTCCTTACTTTTGATGCCACAATTTTATGTGAGAGATTACAATAGTGTCTAATTATATAGATAAGCGGTTAAAAAGTCTGAACAGCAGTATCTTTTTCTTCATCGGTAAATATATCTTGGCATAAGTTTCTAGAATAATGAAAAATCAAGCAAATTATTTTTTGAGATATAAAAGTGAAAAAATTTGTTTGGATCCTTAAGAGGGCAGACACTTTTAACATTTTAAAGCTATAAAATGTATTTTAAGAAAAAAAGATTTTAAATTTTATTTTGCATAGCACTTGATTAATGTAACAAAGAGGATGAGAGATCGATTTATTGTTTGTATTTATATTGATTTGAAAATAAAATAGACTGTCAATAATTCAAACGTCTTTAACTCAAAACTTTCCTTGAGTGGGAACTCCACTGATTTTTAAAAAATTTCTTTCTTTCGACCAATAATATTAAAACTTCGGTAACTTTTTTTGTCATAATTAAAGAAGGTTGTTAAAAAATTTTGAGAATTTTTGACTCAAGTTTTTTTGATTAGTTATTGAAGAAAGTACATATTTTTATAATAAAAACAAGGGTTTTTAGAAAAGTTCCTTACGCATACGAATTTAATAAATTCTATTTTAAAAAATTCTAGAATTTTTTTCAACAAAAAAAAAAATTAACAAAAGTTAATTTTTTTTAAATTGTTTAAACTCAATTAATGGTCTGAAATAAATTAAGCATTTTTCGAACTTAAAAAAATATAAAAAAACTACATGTTTCAATACTTACAATTGACGAATAAAACATTTAACCTGAAAATACCTCAACAGAAAATATTAATTTCTTTTCACAATACTATAAGGTGTCTCCATCGTTTTTTCAAAATCCATCATTAACAAAAGATAAAGATCCCACTGAAAGTGTGCATTTTATGCATTCTATTAAAATTTTGGTTGGGTGGAGTTACCAGGTAAACTGAAGAGAAAAAATGTTTGAAAATAGAACTTTAACATGGGTTCTTATGGCGAAATATGTATTTATGCTTGTATCTACTTGAAAACCCATGATTTATTTATAGAACCACCGGGACATTGTATCTTTTTAATTATAGATTCAGAATATTTAATAAAAATATCCAGTAGCTCGTAAAATATAAAAAATATTTAATACATAAGTAAAATGGGTGTATTCTTGCATGCTTATGTATGCGTATTGTTATTATGTCTAATATATTATAACATATATTTAAGTCCATAAGTTTAACAATTGATATTGAGTCATTTTTATTAAAATTGCGTTAGTTATTAGAAGAACAAATTATGTCCCTCACGGAGCTCTACGTAGATACGGGGCTACGCGATTGAGCCACCTTAACCTATATTTTCTGGAAGTTTCAAAAATATCCATGGTCATGGGTTGCGCAAGGAACTTTTTGAAGTTAGAAAAGTAAGTTTCGAGAAAAACGCGTTTGAAGTTTCAATTTGATATGCTACGCAATGTAAATTGTTTCACTCAGCAGGCTTTGGTTGGTATAACAAAGAGTTTTGACACCAGCAGGTCTCAAAATGTTCATAAAACTATTAGCATAGAAAATATGTAATAACATTTTTTTCGATTTTTTGGTAAAAAATCAGTGGAGTTCCCCCTTAAATCGAAGACAAATCATTGTACCTTGGGAAAGATTCTGTAACACGAACTTTTATAATGGTTTCTATCACTCGTCGTTTTTTACTGTGCATGATTTTCACGCGTATTTCATACGGTTCTCATAGCAATTACAATAAAATAGTTTATAACTAATAAAAATATTTATATAATAATCGTTTTTAGTTTTATTTTTTAATAGTTTGCATTTAAACAATGTTGCGAAAACTATGTATCTGTATTTCAGATTTTGATTTATAAGAAAAAGTCCTTTTCCATAACTATTAAGATACGTTAACATGGTCCAAATCAGCAGTGGTTGACACTTGGAATTATGTTATGATTGGAAACCGATTCAAAGAAATCAGTTTGTTAGCTACAGAATACTGTTTCATATAGAAACGCCTGAATGACTATCGACTTTTCTCTAACTTGAAATCTATTCAATTACGAAAAGTTTCAAAACATTTTTCTATTTTAGGAAGTTCGTTTTAACATATTTAAAGATTGGCGGAACGAAACCGGATTATTCCACTTTTTGATACAAACTGACTCTTATTTAATTTTCTATAGCAATTTATTGTTTTATTTCTATTTATACGTTTATTTTATATTTAAAGAATGATATTTAATTTATACCAATACAAAAAGGTAACAGTTTTAAACATTTTTAGATTAAAAAGAATTATCTAATCGAATTATCCGGCTATGTTCTGCTACTTCTCGTGTGTAGTAGTGATTTATGATGTTGATAAATTTAATAATAATTTAATACTGTTCGATGCTTCGATAATAATTTATATAAATTGAATTATTATGATATTAATTAAATGTGTATCGGTATTAATTTATATATGCTATGCTACAATGTAATCTGCCGTGATAGGGAAACAATAATTCTTTCGAACTGCGCAGTTATGATTAAACAGATGAACTTGATTTTCATTATTAAAATTTAAATCCATTATTAAATGAACAATCTGACTCGCTCATTTTTAATTAAAAATATATTTGCATAAAAGTACTTACTAAAAGCAAAGAAAGTTAAATTGAAGATTCTTTATGTTACTTAATACATGCAAACTTAATAAAAAAATTTAAATTTCAAATCGGACGACAAATTAACTTTTCCATTTGAAATACGAGACATCGCATCGCTAGTGCAATCTTGATATCTGCCAATTTGCCAACCTAATCTCGTTCCCTCTGAAAGTACAGAGGAAAGAAATCGCCCCGGCTACATAAAAGACACTCCAAGAAGGCCATTTCAATTTTTCAACAAATGAACTCGCTCTGTATGCAACGCCACCTACTCTTGCCGGCCGCGCTTATTAGATTTCGAGGGGGCTTTTAAAATTCTTCAGTCGCTACTTAGCGCGCGCGCACCGGATAAAAGACTAGCTAAATGGGACTTTTTTTCTCAAAAAGCTAAGATGCTTAACCTTAATTCGTCCTAAAGCAGAGTAGCGGGGGGGGGGGGGGGGGGAGGGCATATAAGACCAATTTTTCATCAGCTCTTGCAGCGGTTACGTCTCGCGTATATAAAACTTTTCTCGTATATTTCTTTCTTGCTGAAAAGTTGATGTGTAAGTACGACTTCCGCCGAAGTAAACAAATAAAACGCGGGGTCGCGCTTCTCTGAAAAATGGCACTTTTTGTGCAGGCGAACAGATAAATACGCGCTCATTCTTTTTTAATATACTTACGCAATGTAAATTCGAAATAATAAACGTATTATAAAATAATAAGTTTGCAGAAGTCTGGCTTTAAATTCACTGTTACACCACACTTTTGCCAGTAATTGTAAAACAAAAATATATCACATCTTTGTCTAATATATAATACCCTAATTTCAAGTCTCCTATATGATGGAAGTTTAGTTTCTACTCAAGATTGGAAATTATATTATAGTAAACAGTATACTTATAATTCGTATTCACTTATAATTTAATTTTTGAACTATACATGTTTTGTAGAATTATTTTAGATATATTCCTTTATTCCACACTATAAATAGATTGATTTTATATAAATATTATTTAGTATTTGATTTTTAATGAAAAAAAGTGTTTTGGAATATTTCGTATGTTGGTAGTAATTAGCTTTTCTTGGTGGCTTTTTTTAAATAATACGATACAAGGAATTTTTATAAAAAGAAATGGTTTTAAAAATTGTTAGGTATTTTCAGACATTGTCATTCTCTCTCTCTTTCTAATGGGAATATTGGTGGAGGACACAGTATTACATGAGAACGAGAGGAGCACCTACTTTTGCAGTGTGCAGAGTATAATGTTGAATTGAAATAGTGAAATCGAATTGTTTGAAAATAAAACTCACTGAAAAAAGTAGTACTAGAAAAGACGGTTGTATAAATCATTATGCCAGATTCTCGATACAGTGGAATATTTTGTTGGTGCATGCGCATGATTTTTCTCGATACCTATGGCGCATAATCATTTAAATACTACCGCGTATGATTATTAGAACTGCCTGCATAGTTTTTTTTGTATAGATTCTTGTTTTTCGATTTCGGTATTTTCAATTATTCTAGAAAACTCAAACATTATCTACAATTTGCATAGATGGCCTACAATATGTTTTTCTACACATTAAAATGAAATAAATTATTGAAGATTTATTAAAATCCGTGCAGTAGTTCTGTAGTGATTGAGTAACAAACAAACAAACAAACAAACAAACTAACAAACGAACGAACGAACAAACAAACAAATAAACAAACAAACAAACAAACAAACAAATAAACAAACAAATAAACGAATAAATAAACAATCGAATAAACAAACAAACGAATAAACAAACTTTCATATTCATATAATTATTATAAAAAGTAGTAAGTATGTATAAGTGCATGAATCTGTATGCATGTAGATATATTTTCGAGTCATTATTTCTTTGTGTTCTGGAGAATAAAAATCATTTCGTATTTTAAAGTTATTTATATACTATAGGGCGATGATGTATGGCTAATAAAGAAGTGTCATTTTTTACTAATATTACTAATATTAGGTATATTCTCAAAACTACGAGTACTATTTCAAAATTTGGAGAGCATTATACGCTATGTCCAGTCAAAGTAACTAACTGAATCAGATAATTAAACTTGAAATTTTTTTAAATTCTTACTGAATAAAATACAACTTACGAGATATTATATTTTACTAAAAAGATTTAAGTACCAGTTACGAAAGAAATATTCTAGTGAAATCTTTAACATTTATATTTATTTTGAAGATTTAACCCTTAATAAAAATAAATTTAATACCTTTTTAATGATCTGATAGTGTTTGATTGAATCTATGTCAGTGGAATTTTTTCCAGCAAAAGAATGTTAATAAAAGAGTAGCCCTTAAATAAATAAATAAATAAATAAATAAATGCATGAATGAAAGGATGAATGGATGGATGAATAGATGAATGTATGGATAAAAGAATGATTGGATGACTGGATAAATGTACGCATGGATGGATGAACGGACGGGTGGATGGATGGATGGATGGATGTATGGATGGACGGATGGAAGGATAGACGGATGTATGGGTGGACGGATAGATGGATGGACGGATACATAAATAAAAAATTAAATAAGTTTTCGATTTGTTTAGGTGGACATTAATAATTGGAAGAATATTAGAATACCTAGACCAAACTATTGAAATGGCTAAACCAACAATATCATTTTTAAAAGTATGATTGCATTTATTTGTACTGAAAATTGATAACATGAATTGAATAAAGTGGTTACATTAATGTATACAAACAAAATATTAGAATAACTTTCAATTGTATTTTACTAAGTTATGTCAAATAATAATAATCTGTTTTAAATTGTGCTATATTAAATTATTGCATTAGTAGTAACTGCACTATGTAAAGCTCTGATTGTATTTTCCTTAAGATCTGGTGGACCAAAAAGAAATACCCTGTATATGTTTGATTTTTGCAAAAATAACGTCATTTTATGATTGTTAAGTATCATGGAACCTATAGATATTTGAGTAAGATTAATTCTTTTGGCCAATGTTCCAGTTATGTGTACATCATCTATCCAAAAAAAAGGTGTTCTTTGAGCTTCTCCGTAAAGCAGAAAAGTAGCATCAGATGAATACAAAATCGCCCAGCCAGGACAATAAGCTGGATATTTTGTGTCTGGATATTCTAACGGCGATACGCGCCACTTTGACCTCCATGATCTTTTTACTGACGAAGTTAAGATAGTATTACACATAATAAGTCTATTACTCCATGCATATTTTTTCAAGAAAGCCAATAATGCAGTAACATGCACATAAACATCATCATCCAATTTCAAAACATATCTTGCATCTGTAAATAAAAGAGATGAGATTTTTTTCAGTATTTTTTCTATTACAACTTTAGTAGCGTAAATGAAGCTTACTTGGGCAGTAATATGTAACCCATTTTAATGCCATTACATGCTTGTAAGTCATATTTCTATATGTGTCAAGAAAATTTCCTTGAATTAAATCTTTGTATTGAGTATCTTCTTCTTTTAGTTTTGTGTTATATTTTTCTGAAAAGCCGACTAAAAATAAAGTAGTGATAGAGAACATATGTTGACCCCACGTTTCTCTAATTACATTTCTCTTTCTCAAATTAGCTGGTGCCGAATGTATTAGAATTAATAAAAAAGGTTTTGTTTCATTGCAAGAATTGTGATTAATCGTAAATTTAAAATTTGTAATATCTATCAATGTAGATTCATCATCAGTTGATAATTTATTATTAACATATGTTTGTGTATTTTTAGAATTATTGTTCGATATAATTAATAAATATTTTGGATTAGCTGCATTATTAGAGAGAGTTACATAAATGTTGGGAATCTTATTTAGAAACCAAATAGACAAGCATCCAGTTATAAATAAGCTAGTAAGAATTATTGCTGCAAATGATGGTAAAACAATAAAATGTCTTTTTTCCCACATGCTGAAAACTTCTCATATTATTAAACTGATCATTTTTATAATATTGTGTAGCAATTAGATATTTTCTTTTAATTATATGTAAAATAAAAATATAGTATATCTCTAAATTTAATTTCACCAACTACTGCTGACGATTCGATTTATTCCATCACATTTTATCATCCTTACGGTTAAAGCATCATTAACGGTTAATTATCTGAATTTATATACTCCATTAATCTACTACATTTGAAAGCAATTGATTGTTCAATTCTTTAGCTGTTTCGATTTTCATAATGATAGCGTGAGGATAAACAATAATATCAATATTTTCCTTTTGAATTTCCTGAACGTAAAGTATCTAAAATAAAAAATGTTTATATCATATACAAATCGATTTGTGTAATTACCTTGATAAATATAAGCAGTAAATGCAGTTAGAAACAAATACCAATATTATATATCAATAATTTTTTTTACATAAAAAGTTATTAAGGTGATTCCGTACTCTCACAGTTATCGATAATGAGCTATCTTTCGTTTTTTAAATGAATCACAAGAATTATGCATTTGGTCAAATGATTTCAGAAACTTAAGAATTTATTGCGAAAAACGAAAAATACGATGTAGGAATTTACCTTTAATTACGGGAGCCCCCAAAAAAAGAATATGTATACAAGGAAAAATTTTGTACTATCATTACAATAAATATAGTCTAAACTCAACTTATATGAACTTACGTAATCTAATTAAGCTATAAGAAACAGTTACGGAACAAAATAAGACCTCAAACATTAAAATTGCATAAATACCGAAAGGTTTTTGCACTTTTAGTAACTTTTGTTCAACTGGCATTAGTCATAGTTTGCAACGTCAAAATTTTTTATGACAAATTTATAATCTCATGTACACTACTGTTACATATATATATCGACACTAATGAGTTTTAACTACGTATAAAACTACGGATTTTGTGCTTCATTTTTAGGTTCCAAAACTCGATCCCCAAAGTTTCATCAATATCCGAGAACCGGACTTCGTTGTCTCCCCTTATTAGTATAATGATATTTTTTGTACATATTAAGTATTAGGTAGTTATTGTATAATTAATATCACTAAGAAAATAACATAGTCCCAAAGCAATTGGCATCGTATATTTACTACACGAAACTTAAGTTCAAGCTCGTTTAACTTTTGAAAAATACACGCTCGAGTAGCGCAAATAGAAGTAGCTGCGTCAGGAATCGCGCGTGTCTCTGAATGAATTATTAAAGCTCGCTCGCTTTCGTTCGAAATTGCGTCGCGCAGTCGTGACTCTGTAAAAAGTCAGCGCGTGTGTGCGTCTATATACACAGGAAGCGAATTCCGGGGGCAAGAGAGAGAGAGAGAGAAGCGAAAAGACTCGCGCACCCGGAACACCAGCTCGCTGATAAAGAACCGAGAGCGGATGGCGGGGAAAATTTTCGCTCGGTTCGCTCTGCAGCGCGCGCGCGGTGTATTCTTTATAGGAGGCGAGCGGATGATGTATGGGGTGAGCAGGGTGAAGTCGATTTTGGTGATAATGGAATTGGGAGGGCTGCGAAAAACTTGAGAAAAATGGATCGATGCGTTTGCCAATGCTCTTTTGCGGGTAAACAATTTTGTTTTTATATTGGTTTTTAAGAATGTTTTGCTATAAGTGCAAATTAAAAAAATTGGATTTTAGGGGAAAGTAGTATGCACAGTGAAAATTGAAGCTTTTGTATTTATTTTCTTTATTGTTCGAATTTGGATCCTGATGGTAGTATTTTTTTAATTTTTCGTGAATTTTCCTTCTGTTGGAAATTGCAGTTAAAAGATATAAACGTTTTCGAGCAAAAGGACATAATTTTTCATTAGATCACTTACGCAACAATATGCATCCAATCTCGAGTTACCACAAATAGAATTAACAACATAATACCAACTGCATGGAGCATTGAAAATTTGACGAAATAACTTAATGCATTTTAAATCACGAAAAAGCATATTTTTCGACAATTGTCATAAAAGTGTAACAGTATGATGTATTTCTATGAATAAGAATAGAATAATTTTAGATAACTGAAAGTATAATAATTAAAAATTTAATTACGCATTATATAGCGTTATTTCGCAAAATTCATTTAGAATTTGCGCCGATGATAATAAACCAGTAGTAAAAGGCTGCCGTACCATACCGACCCTTTCTACTTATCAATATTCACAGCCTTTGCATCGCTCGGTAAATTCTACGACTTTCAACTGCATTTTTGCTTCAGTTTCTCTTGGGCTTGGGAGTTCCCGTGGGAAAGGATAGGGAAAACATTTGCACTTTTAGGGCCGTGAACGACTTGCGAAGCGAGAAAAAGTTCTTAACGCAGTTTCGTTTTCGTTTAACTTTTTCTTTTCCTTAAACTATCTAGTTTGTGCGAGTAGCAGTTCGCGAAAAGAAAAGAGAAATACCCGTTTTTCAGAAGTTTCATGAAGGATTTTTTCTCAGTGATTCTATAAAACACTCGTTAGAATCAACGAGTATTCCTTTCTTTCAAGAACAAGATCTATTTCATGTTGTTAAAATACAATTTCATTTTTCACCTTTTTATTTATTACTTATGTATAATATAAATAGTATAATATCAATATCTACTATACTGTAAGCCAGACTATATGCCAGACTTTTGTTGAATTTTGTGAGTGCACTCAAAATCTCCTCTACAATACACTCTTAAAACCAACCACCCAAATTTGCAAGCATATTACAGTCCACTCTTCTGTATCACCTTACACCTTACACACACATACCAACGCCTTCTCTCATCAGTCCCGCACGCGCGACGAATTAGTCTTTGTACTACGATGGGGGGGATGAGACTGCGACATTCCTCTATCTAACCACCCACCGTAGCTCCTTTGACTCGCGATTATGCGCGCGCGGGACCCGCCGCGCCGTAATCACTGTTGCGAGAGAGCGAGCGCACGGCTGACGTAAAATCAATGCACGCGCTGCCAGAAGCGAGCTGATGGTGGTGCCTTCCTTCCTTCGGCACATCATTAATTCTTAGGGTGGGCGGACAGCCGATCAGCGCTGCTTCGGGCGCGTCATCTCCGAGCTCTGAAAAATTCGCCTGCTCGGGGTCGAGTGTGCACGTGTAGGTAGGTTTGAAAATTGTTTAACAAGGAGGAGGATATAGTTACCTGGAGAAACGAATGTGGAATTAGGTGTTGAGAGATGGTTTTTGATACCAAGAAATGAAGCAACATTGCCCGTAGTTTTGTCAAACGCTATATAATATACTGATCGTGAAGAAGAAAAGAGAGTGGACGAAATGAGCTTTAATTTAAGCGTTGTTTCGTATACAAATATTAATTTGCTCTAAGGTTACGAACAGTCGAAGATGCAGATGAGAAATGCATGTAAAATCGAGGATCGCCAGTTCTTTTAAGTTCAATTAATTTTTATAATTTTGCAACAATATATTTACATGAAACAAAGCTGAAATTGAAGTTTATTCCGACTATTTTGCTTCTTCAAAGAGAAAGCTTTGTGATAATAGTAAAAAAAGAGTTTTGGTAAAAACATGATGGAAATATGTTTTGAGACATAAGGAATCAAAATACACTATTTTTATGTTTAGAAAACGTCTGTATGGACGTCAGTGCGTGTGTGTGTGTGTGTGTGTGTGTGTATGTGTCTGTGTGTGCGTGCGTGCGTGCGTGCGTGCGTGCGTGCGTGCGTGCGTACGTGCATGTGTGCGTGTGTGTGTGTATTTGTGTGTAGATGTGGATAAGCATTACTCTGCATACATTCGGTGAAATTTAATGTTTCAAGGCTCATTGTTTTTGTTTTTCTTAAAGGATGGAGGACAAAAATCTTTTTTTCGTCTTTCAATGTTTTTTGTGTTTAGCGGCTTTTCGATTTTTGGGTTTTAGTTTTTTGGATTTTTGCTGCATTGGAAATAATATCATCGGTTCAGCGAAAATGCATTGGGAAGAGCATAAAATTACCTAACTTTTTCGACCTGAAAGTTTGGATAAAGTTATTTCCTTCTTTTGTTATACACAAAAACGTCATTTTTTGTTTAAACGGTTATATCTCCGAAATATATAATGGAAAATTTATGAAAATTTTTTAGATTATTAGGATTATAGAGAAGAATATTCAGTAAAACTTTTGTGTCTAGATCTTTTTCTTTTGTCACGAAAAAAATAATTTCGTAAAAAATGTTTATTTTTCTCCAACGATAAATGGAGTAAATCGGTAGCACTGTAAAATAATTACGAGTATTCGTAATTGTCCAAAAAGGTAGCTTTTTAATATCTCACAGCTGTATATTTTCCAGATCATAAGCTCTTCTATTTTCTGAGATATTTGAGGTTATGTTTTTTGAGATATTTTTTGATCGCTTATATCTGGAGAATGGCGTGGTCATTTTTGACCAAATAGGGCTCATTTTTTCGTTTTTAAATTAAGATTCAAAATTAAAAAGAAATTTCAAGATTCTTCAACTTGTTTTTGTTTTATAACGATTTTTCTATTCACCGTAAAATAGAAAAATCGTTATAACGATTTTCTGTAATCCACCATTGAATACTTACTATTATCAAATGAATTAATATATAATTGAAAAAAGTATTTATTTAGAAGGAGGGGGCAAATCCTTTAGAAAACGGACTTTTACGGGCTTTCGGGGAGATTACTTCTTTTTCCCAAAAATGGGAAAATCGATTCAAATAAGAAAGTCATTTCTTAAATTTAATAATCAATATTAAATTTATTAAATATTAGCTTTATTGATATTCAAGTAAATTATTTTGTAAGTACTATTGAAAAAAATATTTATTTGAATCGCGAACATTCTTTATCAGCCTAGAGACTTTGAAAGATGCTCTAAAGGTGATAGGCTTTATTTCTTTGTGTCGTTGCTGGGCTCTTTTTTCTTATCCTTCTTTTTCTTTGGTTTTGGCCGGATTTTCTTTGGCTTGAACTGTGGGGGGTAACCTTATCGTAGTAAATCTGGGAAGAAAATGTCGTGCCTTTGCCATTGAGTGTAAAGAATGACTGTCGGCGTTAGGTTGCGAATTTTTAATATTTATGGCTGTAGGCGCAAATGCGAAGGATACGCGAGAAACATTAATCACGTAGTTGATTACGGTCCAGGGTATTCCGTCGTTTTTCTTAGGTGCTATTATGTCATGCGAATCGATGAAAAGGCGATGATCGCGTTTGTAATTTCTTAAAGCGTTCACGTTTGGGTGTGGTATTGTTTGGAAGAATTATTATTCATAAAGAGGGTGAGTTGTGAAATTGGTAAATTAAATCAACAACACTTGAACGTTGCAGATATTGTGATAAGAATTTAACTATAAATGCGTATTATGCACACCAGGCATTATTGAAAATATATATTAATTATTCATATGTATTTCTAATATTTATCTAAATAATTACAATTTTTTTAATGGTTTATACTTTGAATTATTTTAGTATCTACGTGCTATTTAGTATGCGCAGTAATGCCTTCATACACACAAGCATACACAGTTGTTAATTATCAAAAGTAATTTATGTAAAATAGTGTTATTTATATTGCTTCCTCATAGAGGAAGCTTTGTAATGGTAAAAATAAAGTTTTGTTAAAAACGTGTTAGAAACATGTTTTATAGATACTGGAAATCAAAATACACTGTTTTTATAAAATGTCTGTATAGATGTGTGTATATGTGTGAGCGTATGTGTGTGTGTATGTGTGAGTGTGTGTGCGTATGTGTGTGTGTATGTGTGTGTGTATTTGCGTGCGTGCATACATGCGTGCGTGCGTGCGTGCGTGCGTGCGTGTGTGTGTATGTGTGTGTGTATGTGTGTGTGTGTATGTGTTTGTGTGTGTATTTTATATTTTAATATATTTATGTATTTTATTTTTTTATATATTTTAGTAAATATGCAATATTATAGTTTATACAGCAATTAATAAATCTCTATAAAGCTGTATTTTTAATAAATATACTGTATTATTTATTATAAAAATGTTGTGAGTACCCGCATAAATCATTTAGACCTCAACATTTGATAAAAATGTTAATTTGTCATACTGAACGATACTTTTTAGAAATCGCGAAATCGTACCTTTTACATTGATATTGATAATTCATTTTTATGCTTGACTTTAAGTGCAGCTAATTTTTGTCGTGATACAGGATTATTCAAGGAACAAATCCATTTTTGAGATTTTAATTTTCATCAAGCGAATTAAAAGTTATACCCAAAATAGCTACGGGTTGTCATACTGTTTGACTCTCCCCTATAGAAATGTATCCACAATAGGGAATAGACATGATTTTTCTATTATTTTTATTAAATTTTCTAATTAAACAATAATAAAAAGAAATGTGAGCCACACCTCTGCAACCATTTCTTTCTTATTATATAGATCATATAATGTATGTAACAAATTTCCAACATGTAAAAAAGACCTTGTTCAACTGTTTAAAATGTACATCAATTTATTATGAAATGAAATTTCCATTTTACACTTTCTTGACAATAGGCAAGAAAGTATAAAATGCAAACTGATTGCTCGTTGGGTATTTAATCATTTTAAAGAGAATCTAATGGACTCCGCGAGCTATAAATCCATATACAACTCGAACGGACTTTCGTCATTCCACTTTCTCCAAAAGGATGTATATGGGTTTATAGCTCGTGGAGTCCATTAGATTCTCTTTAAAATGTACATCAATTTCTCTTATGGGAATTTAACATGGGAATTATGGACCAAATATCATCATTGATATAAAAATTACTTTGTTTTTGAGGGTGCAAGCAAATTTTCCATAAGAGAAATTGATTTACATTTTAAACAGTTGAAAAAAAAAAAAAAAATGGTTCGAGAGGAGTGCCTTAACTAATTTTTTTTATTTTTTTGCTTTTCCGTAGATGAAGCTTTGTGATGGTGAAAAAAAGTTTTAGAAAATGTCTGTATGGATGAATGCGTGTGTGCGTGCATATGTGTGTGTATGGATGTGGATCAATATTACTCTGAACATACATGGTGAATATTAATGTTTTGGGGCTCATTTTTATTTTCTGTTTTAAGGAAGGCGGCTCAAATGTATTTTTTTTGTTTTTCAATGCGTTTTTGTTTTTTAACGATGATTCGGAATATGAAGAAGAATATTCTGTAAAACTTTTGAGGCTTTAACTATTTTTTTTAAGGGAAAATTTTTTTTTTGTTATTTTTAGTCAGCTGCAAATACTGGAGTAGTAAATCGGCAGCATTTGATCTGAAACTTTCCAAAACGATGGCTTTTTACTATTTCTTGAACGAGTTCTTTGCCCAGATCACAACGACCTTTATATTTCAAAATATTTGAGGTTATGTATTTAAACAAATTTTGTTTTGATCGCTTATATCTCGAGACTGGCGCGGTTATTTTTGACCATACAGGGCTCATTATTTTTGTTTTTTAATGAAGATTCTAATTTAATCAGAAATTTTGAGTTTTAGTTTTTCGAGTTTTTTGGTATGTTAGAAATATTATGATCAATTTAGTGTAAATGCATTAAAAAGAGCATAAAAGTACCCATCTTTTACAACCGCAAATTTTGGATAGGCTCTTTCCCTTCTTTTGTTACACACGAGAAAACTCATATTTAATTTAAACGGTTATATCTCGGAAATTTATGATTGTTAATCATTCACAAAATTTTAAATGATTAAGAATTCATTGAATCTATGTACTAACATCTGATTACATTTAATTGAAATATTTAAATAATTTTAATGAATTACGTACAAAGAAAAAAATTGCTGTGATAGAGATTATTACCTATCGTGCTGGAATTTGAGTAAAAAATTATCTTTTGTCAAACCATCAATGATAAAAAAGCACACCCTTTTTGAACTGTTATTTCGAAAGAGATATGGGAATTTAAAATTAATTTTTTAGAACAAAGAATTTTATATTGGAACAATTAATTTAGTTTGAACTGTTTAAGTGCAGATTTCTTGTGGAATTCCTCATATATCAAACACAAGGGTTTAGCCGTTTAAAAGCTGTTAAAAGTTATAAATATCAATTAATGTTTATAAATTAAACAAAACGTTCAATCTTTACGATAAGGCGTATTAAGTATATGTTAACACTTTTCTATAATATACCATGTCTCTTCCCTATTATACAACCTTCATCATCACATTGTAATTTTTGAGGGTTATTAAAATATAATTAAAGGATTTTTTATAGATAGAAAAATAAAATGAAATATCACCTTTTTACCATAAGAACATAACGTTTATAATATAAGATACGATTCAAGTTCTGCTTCAGACAACATTGTATCGATATTAACAGTTCCAGCCATTGGCACAAAGCCCACTATTCAGCCACTCAATACTTGCCTTGATACTATCTGTTGAGAGGTTATATAAATAAACACACAGTCGATATGCAGCGGAACATTCTCTTTTAATTAAGCTTTCAAGATTATACTGCACGCAGGTAGTTCGTCGTAGCTTATCGTCAAAAACCATATAAACGCGGGAAATGCGTGTACTCGTTTTCGATGAAATAAATCGTGTTTTATATAACAGCTGTTCGCTCGTGATATGCACGGACATCCGCTGTGTACTGTAGACAGATGAGATCTGCCGTCGGCGAGTCATGACTCGAAAACGTGCTCGAGCCAAAACAGGCGGATGCTAAGTAGGTACACGAGGCGACGTCGCGGCGCGTTGGTCTTTCTATATGACTTGAATGTTCGAAATGCGCGCGAAGATTTGAATATATTTAATTCGAGAAATCGTTATCTTCAAGCTATCTGCTTCTATACCCCTTGTCTAAGTGCCCATTTATAGTGAAGATGTCGAGGTCGTTCTTAGTTGCGACGAGTCGAAGCGCTCTTGCCTCCGTTCGTGACTACCTATAGATGTGATTAATGTAACCTCGTAACGACGTATGTTACGACGCGTTAGAACGCGTTACGACACTTTCTGTATTTTTACATTGACGAGACCTGTAGGTCTACCTACTAAACGAGGATAAATTCTAGGTGACCAGAATTTCTGACGATGCGGTCTAGGTGGTGCTCACCGTACTTTTCGATGTCTGATGTATCTACTAATCAAAATTGGTATATTGGTAACCAGCGTGGCCGCTGACGGATCTAGGTGGTGCGCTCCGTAGTCTTCGGTGTTTAAGTGTATCTACTAATCAGAGATTGGGTCAAGATGACCAGAGTTATCGCTGATGAGGTCTATATGGTGCGCTCCATGGTTTTCAGTGTCTAGCTGTATGCATTTGGTGCCTTAATGGTCAGCCTGGCCGCTGCATGATCTGGATAGTGCGCACCGTAATTTTACCAATAGGAGGTGGTGTCTAGGTGACTAGTGTGGCCGCTGAAAAGGTTTCGGTAGTGCAGTGTATTTCATAGCTTTTGGTGTCTATGATGTATTTCTATTAATCGGAAGTAGTGTCTAGGTCACCAGGGTAGATAATGAAGAGGTCTAGCTGCTGTCTGTAGTTTCTAGTATCTAGGTCTATTTATTAATCGGAGGTGGTGTCTAGGTTACAAGCGCAGCCGATGACACTTAGACATTTCTGATTAGTAGATGTACCTAGATACTAAAAACCATCCAGCTGTACACTAGCTATCTCGTCATTGATTACCCTGGTCACTTAGACACCATCCCCATTTAGTATAAGCGATAAAACGAAGATTATCGTAAAGTGTGTTAATGCGATGCATCTAACGCGAACGTCTAGGCGCAGAAAGAGGAAAGCTACACATAACAACCTCGTTATCTTCACCACGAATACACCCAGAGCATCCTAACTGTCGCATCTATCGTCTGGACACGTGCCCGCCATACACTCAGCACACAACGACGATCTAAACAGAAACTCCTCCGGCGCGTACGCTATATAGTATACTCAAGTTCGGTGAAGCCGCCACGCTGTCGCGCGCGTCCACAATACCCAATATACACGCGTCGCTCGCTCGGGGCTCTCCATACGCGATTGCTTGATTGGGCTTGACTCGCTCTCCGGCATGATAATAATAATCGTCGCGATGATCATCTTCGGGCCATTGTCAGTCGAGGATTCCGGCATATTGTGAAACGTGCGCGCGCGCGCGCGGATGACCTTGGCCCCAGCCCCAGTGTCGCCGGCTAATTGTCCGCTTAATTGCGCGCTCGCGGCGGGCCCCAGCTCGCGCGTGTACTCTTCTCTTGCCTGCTGCTGCGCACCGAAATTGCCCGTGATAATTGCAGGCACGGCCCGCCTGCGCACAATGCCGATTATAATGAGGCTCGTGTGCTGCTGCTCCTCGTTGTTGTTTGTTGTTGTTGCGGATGGTGGTGGTGGTGGTAGTGGGTGTACTGTGGGTGTATGTTGGAGAGCTTGAGTTTTGTGTGTGAGGTTGAGCGTTTGAAGCTGCGTGAGCTACGAGATTTTTCTTTTTTTTTTTAAGAGAAGGTGAAGGTTTGGGTATTTTTGCTAGGTGTGAATTGAGATTTTCTCTTTCAATACATTATAAAACAAGACGTTTTTTTGAATTCGCGTTCTTTTTTAAATGTTAATTTTTATTTTAGAGGAACTTTGGTATTGCTTAATACAGTTTTCCTTAATCCTGCTTTTACCAGACCGTCAAAAAGTTAAAAAATCTTTTGGAAAATTATTTGGAAATGTGTTTTAGCCCTTTTAGAGGGATTGGTGCAAAAACATGTGTTCAATTTTGTATGCGTCCAAAAATACCTTAGACCCCTATTAAGTACGGAGAAAGTTGAAAAAAATAATATCTATGGAATTGTCTCATTTAATGCAATGTAAAAAGTCTAACCATACTCGGCGCTTTCTACTTATTTTTACGAATTTTCACCGCGTTTTCCTCTACTTTCCCCCCACTCAAGGAGGTCAATTCTTTTTCTAAAACTCATGTTTTTATGAGCTCTAAACAATGGTATTAATTTTATACGTTCGGCTTCAACGGCTTAATTATTATACACCTGTGGGCATCCTTCTTTGAATCAACTTTTTAAGAGGACGTCAGACGAATCTCAAATCTTTATTATATTTATTGTGATGCAATTGGAACGCACTCATAAGGGGGTGTTAAAACCAATTAAAAATCTAAATTTCCTGCCTCATTCTTACAGTCCGATTTGTTCATTAAGGACCGACTTATGCACAATGAAAGACAAAACAAAGGGCATTATTGCTGATTCTACGAGCATAACTAACTATTGCCATTACTGTTCTTTGTTTTAAAAATAAGGAAATATTTCAATATTTTAACAAATGCCCATACGAATAATTAAGTGCAGGGGAAATTATAAAAGATAATGTCTATGAATATTCCCCATTTAACGCAATGTATTAGGCCTAACCACACTTTGATTTTTCTACTTATTTTCGTAATTTTTCAATCGCGTTTCTCTCAACTTTCCCTGCACATATGGTACTTTAATATTTTAAAATTCATATTTTGATAAGTTCTAAGCAATTGTAAAGGTCCCTTCTACCTTATAGTGTTAAATACTATTAATCCGTGGACATCCTCCATTTATTTGAATAGTATTCATAGAAGCCTTGAAATATTTACTTGAAACCTTATGTTTTAGTGCATGATCATCAATATGTAAGAAATCGAAATAATGTCTTGGTAATTTAATTTTCTTTTATATAGGTATTTAATTATAACTAATTCCTTATTATTCAGTTAGTAAGCTTTTATCTCCAAAAATTTGATTTATTAAGTGACTTCAACAACATCTTAAATTTGTTTTTATATACGTAATAGAAGGCCATCTTGTTTGATATATGATTTCCAAGAATTCGAATAAAAATTGATCGAGTCAGCGATACAGCAATCAAGAAAATATTTCTTGTAGAAAATTGCGTTCAGAGTTTCAATTTCGCGCGCATTCATCTCCTCAAACAGGTGCAACTTACACGTTTCACTGACATCCCACACACACATACATACACACGCCACTAGGGTCCATATCATCAAGTCGCAGTTCCCCCAAATTGCAAACATCGACAAAACATCTGCAACGCAAAACCAATTTTTCCAAACCGTTGCACCTCCCCCCAACCCCGGCAATAAACTCCTCGCATCTGCATCGAGAACAAATCTCGTTACACCCCAGCAGATCCATCCTCCTTACGCACGCTCGAACAAATAAAGAAACGAACTTAGTTATACCGCGCACGTCAACCCTCAAACGTAATATAATAAGAAAAAGGAAGAGAAGAAAAATTCGGCGTCATCAAGTACAGAGGCAAGGAGGATAGAAAAAAAAAAGAAAAACAGGCGAAGAGGAGCTCGTTCGAGAGATAAGCAGAGGCACACGCGTGTAACGCAGTTACCTTAGAAGACTGACAGGGCGATTCTCTCGGAGAGACACGCTCGCGCGTAGATTACGCTTAACGCCGCCCTGGCAACTCCATCTTGGTCTTCGAGATAGCGGAGAATGGAGTAGAGAAAAAAGAGAGAGACAGAGAGAGTGAGAGTGAGGCGCTTTGACGAAGGATTTTTGGAGATCCTTTTTGTACTGGGAGCTGGGAGATTGAAGGAGGTACGTGCGTGATGTGTACTTTATCTCGCTGGCTCGGTGTTCTTTTTATTGTATTTTGGATGTGTGGGAGGTATAACGAAGGTGGAGGGGTGTTTTTAGTGCTGATGCTGGTGTTCTTGATTTACGTCGGGAGTAAATAGTTGTAGTATTTTTGAGGGGATAGGACTGTGTTAAAATTTATTAGAAACTTATATAAACTAAAACATAATTAAGGCGGGGGGAGGTATCCCAAGGATAAAAGAACTATTGTAAAATCAACCACATTTTTTAAGTTTCAAATTTGAATAACGAACTCGTAAAAACGACCCTTCAAACCCATGTACATTAAATTTTATTGGTAAACTTCAATTATTGTTAAATTTAAACAAGTTTATCATATTCTTGGAGTCTCTCTTTTTGTAAAGCGAGGGTTAACCAATTTTTTATTTTTAAATGACTTTAACCCGCCAGTTCAAAATCTGTAATAAAAAGAATAAGTTTTGGTCTAAGCTTTAATTTTCATAAAATCTGTATCGATTATTTTTAGAGAATGATGTTTTAAAAGTTTTCTAAAGTATTAAAATCAATCCGTCAAAAATTACTTCTACAATCCTGCCCCGTGTGAATATTGATTCTATTTTTTTTTCAAACCGACTTCCACTTGTCCCCTTCTTAGGAATGAAAAATATGAAGAATTTCTAGGTTTAATTTAAATGTGAAGGACGCGAAAACATCAAGCAGAAGAGACAACCCTTTTAACTAATGAAAAAAAAGTCGTAAGTACAGTTACTTGTAACGTAAAAGAAAAGCATTAGACTCCCTTGAAACTTTTATTATACATATTCACTCTAATAATCACGGAATTGTTCTCGACATTCTCGACACATAAAAGTACATAATAGTAAATGACTGCGGAAAGTAACTTTTTTCTTAGAATCACTAAACTGAACTAAAAGTAAATAATAACATCACGACAGAACATGTGGGATAATAATAGCGATATCCACCCCCCCTAGAATTGCTTACAGCGCGTGTATTATATGTCTATTCGCTGTACAGAAGTCGCATAACTGAGTTTACGGAGGCTCGAATGTAATAGAGTTGATATGATATATATTTTCCCCCGAGTGCGTGAGTTTGCGTTTCGCGGAGCTCACGCGCTTCGTCTCCCCTTAGTTTCAGCTTCCTTTCTCGCGTACGGCGTAGGTGGAGAGAAAGGAAGAAGTACGTGGTATAGGGGAGAACGAATGAATTAACGAGTGATGAAGTTGAAGGTTTTTGCGTTGATTGTTGGTTAGCGAATTTTTTTAATTTATTTTTTTTTCTTTTTTTACCACCAAAAAATCCGGAAAAATGTTTTCTTAAAATGTCCCCGAATAATTCGGACTGACGGGGATACAAACCCGCGCCCCTTATTTTAATAATAAAAGTAATGAAACTAGTTTTTACATTTTTCTATTGATTAATTTATATTTATTTTTAGTAATTCTTGTATCATTTATAAATCAATGTTTATAAAGATCAGAGAAACTATGCAAGAAAAATAGTGAAATCCATTATACATATACTGTGCGTAATTATATAACAAGGCTTTACAACATTACTTTATACGGATTGATAAAAGTACTTTTTCAATCAAATATCCGTTTTAAAAATAAAGCTCAGAATGTAAAATATTTTAATTTGAAATGCTGTGGAGTATATTTGTAATGTATATGTTTATTCTGGTTTGTAATTCAATGGTAAAACATGCAATTTCAAAGTTTCTGAATGAAATTAATTGGAAACGGTATCTTGCCAAGGATTTCATAATCCTGTAATGTACTAATATTAAAAAAATTAATAAAAATAAAAATTGTTCGTTCGTATTTTTCAACGTTATTTTTATCAGAGCACTTTTTTCCCAAAGCTACGTCATTATTTCTCTTAATATTTATGTTATTGCTATACTTGATAAATTATCAAGAATGTAGGTGCTAAGATTAAGTTACATATTATAAAATATAATGTCTAGTTACATTATTAAAATACATTTTACACATTGAATGTTTATGTTTATAATATAGAATATATTTAAAATCCTTGCATGCTGAAGTTTCTATTCATGTATTGGTTTTTGAACCACACTATTCGTGAATGTACAAAAAATATAGTTAATCTCTTCATTTAATAATATAATCCAATATCAAAAGCAATATACTTTTTTGTTGATTATGATTGTTTATGTTTTGATATAATTAATTCTATGTCCATAATAAAATGCTAAGCCATTAGCATTTTTATCACGATATCACAGGCCAACATCGATTTGGACCCAGTATAAAGAACACTAAGTTGTGAAGGATTTTGGCGTCCTAAAGCCGAATTCTTAAGCCATACATTTTGAGTAATAATCATAATGGATATCAGGATTTATCCTGAAAAAGTATATGACATTTTGATGTATCACTTGGGCGTAAAGAATTTTGTCCAATCTTGATACACCTTCGGTCAAATTAAAGATTACCATAATACTCAGAAATGGCATCGAAAATTACTTACTATAGATCGAAATAGGTCACCATATACGTCAAAACAAGATGAATTATGCTCTTTCGACCAGATTTTCATGCACTTTTCTCAATCCTAAAGAAAATAATAAAATGTGGTTATAAATTAAAGTGAACTATAAAAAAAGATTGAGTGTTTTACTTTAAAACCCTTAAGGATTGTTGTGTGTAATAACATATTTGTCACGCAGAGAAATATTAATAATTAATATTAATTAGTCCTGAATTGAAACTTTGAGGATCTATTCTTGGAACCGTAAAATGATGCCCAACAACCGTATTTTTTATTGAATATGCGCTAGTTCACGAGATATAAAACATTAACATTACTCATATACTTAATTTTAAAATTGAATGTAGATTATTTTTAGTTTACGTACATTCTTGTTTGTTTAGAGATGTATTTATTGTTTATCTTATTGATGCACGACTCTCAAAAATTAGTGCCAAGCAACGTCTACATTTTGAAGTTAAATCACCTAAACTCTGCGACTTTTCCCTATAACTTTCCATTATTTTCCTATTATACAAAATTGAAAATCGTATACAACAAACACCAGCAGACACATTCAATAAATTAAAATCAGTCCCCCACGTCGATAATATTTCGTTCTCAATATTTACTCAGCTCAACCCACATCGGGCACACCTCATCGACTACATCTGCACGGCGGAATACCCACGCGCATCTCACCCCCCCATCCCACCCTATACTCCCGCATTCATACGCGCGCGATTCATCGAAAATCACGTTCACGCGCCGCCGCGGCTTTTCCATAATTGGAATCAACACCGGCAGCACCTCGCGCTCTCGGCATCCCTTGCGACTACACAAATAATTGGAACGCGCAAGCGCCCCGCGCGCGCAGCCGCGAATATGGAATCTTCGAATTCAATCATCAGCTAGTGATAATGGAAGTGTTTAGCCAGCGGCGTGCAGTCCTACTCCCCCCTCTCCCGTACTTACTTACTTAATTAAAAGTTTGCAGGCCGTGTATAGTCATAAGGCGCATAGGCCACGGTGTGGTGTGTATAGTGTGTATCGTCACGCGGAATTCCGATGGTGTAGCTGCGCCTCCGGATCATTTCTTAATGAAGGCTTCATTAATGCCCACCAGCGAGTCTCCACTTACCTAATTGAAGCTTTGTACGCATGTGTGTGTGTGTGTGTGTGTGTATGTGCAGTGGGCAGAGAGATGGTGTTATGTTCTTTGTGAGCTTTTTGCGAATTCCGAGGATGGGTTTTTTGGGTTGATTGGCCTGGTTTGGATGGGTTGGTGTTACCTTAGGGAGAACTTCTTTGTAGGGTCGTTAGAGGTGAGAGCGGAATTTATTTTAAAGTAATGTTCGTGTGCGTGAGCTCTGTAGTTATCTGGTATTTGGTGTAATATTTTAAAATTAGTCCATGTTTATAGTGATTCTACTGCTGTCTAGTTAATTTAGATCAATTAAATATTATTAAATTTAAACAATTATTTTGTATACGTAGTTTACCTTGGTCTAAAATTTAATTTATGAAAAATGAACAGGAACCTCTTTAATGGTTATGATAAAATTATGATAAATAACTTTTTCTTCCATTTTTTTTAGTATTAGAGGAGTTAAATAACCATATTATTCAATTTTTAAATATTCAGACAAAATTTTCACTTTATTTATATATTATGATTGAAAGAATTCAGTTGCGAAAGATAATTTAGATAGATTTACTTATACCATTCGCATGGATATTATGCTCTAAAATCTTGGATCAAATATGAATCTTAGTACAAATCGTACAAATCTACTCCAAATATGTTGAGTGCGATTTTGACTCGAAATTTTTTAAAGAATGAAAGGCGTTTATTTGACTATCTCATTTTGTCTATCTTGCTTACAGCTTGGTTGAGATTAATCGAATGATTTATTTACTTCATTAAATACACGAATAATGTAAAAAAAATGTTTCATTTCGAGTGGAAAACTGGACCATATTTCGAGCATTTTGGTTTTCGATTAGCTATTTACTGGAATGAAAATGAAATCCGTTATCATTGGAATATTCCGTAGTATAACATGTTTAAATTGTCATGCTACTTGTGTCAGACATTATGATAAATAAAAGCTTCCTCTATGCGGAAGCAATATCAGCGATATTAAAAACACAATATTATCGAAATTTTCAACTGTTAGTAACAGTTAAACTATTTAATGATTCGATTTTAATAAATATTTGTCCTCGCGCTTATTACAAAAAGAAATAATATTTTATTTATGAAACGTTACCTGCCGTTAACGTTGAAAAGCGTTGAACATTTTATTACAACCTAAGCTAAAAAAATTAAATAACTTATTGAAATTCGTTTACTATCAATACAGAGTTCATTTACCATTATAACTGCTATCGAACGAACAATAGCTTTCGTCCATTCTTGTTCCGTAAAAAGCACGTTCAAATAAAAACTACTAAAGCGTCTCATTCCATTTGAAAATAGCACTATTTAATTCCTTCGGCACAAAACCTCGCGAAACGGCATTCCCTCCATTTACCCCCCCTGCGAAAGCGTTTAAAAGCGAATTACTCGGCCTCCCCACCTAAAAAAGAAAGAAGAAGAAAAACGACCCGCCCCCAGCCCAAGCCATAATTCACATCGCGAAAAAAATTTCAGCGCTTTGTCCTCGCCTCGCCCCGCGTGCGCGCGCTCCTCCCTCTCGTTTTCTCCTCGACAATTCGTCACCTCTCCTCATGCCCGGCCGCGCGAGAATCGGACTTATTTGCCGGCATTTCATTTTTTCTGCCGTGCGACGGTAAATTTTTCTCAGTCTCGCTGAAGATCGCTACGAGGGCAAGAAAAGCCTCGGCGACGAGAAGAGGTATAAGAGAGATAGAGAGAGTGAGAGAGAAAGAGAGAAAGAGAGAGAGAGAAAGAGAGGAGAAAAAGCTCGCAGCAAGGAGCTTTCGCCTTTCGGCGCGGGAATATAAAGAATCATTAGGTGCGGGAGAATGGAGCCGGGGCTTTTTTCAGCCTTCCTTATGCCCTTTTAATGGCGGGGGATGGCTGTAAACTGAAAATGCCGCTTTCTTCGCGGTTGTATATAGGTGCCACTTCGCCGAGCCGTTATATCATTTCGCGCGATTCTTGTGTGTATGTGTGTGTGTACTTTTTTACGGGATGGCTTTTAATAGTTTTCGAGATGAAGAGGCGTGAGCTCGAGAATGCTTGGCGATTTATACGTACGATGCAGGGGACTTCGAAGTCTACGCATAGATTAGTCGGTAGGGCCGTTGTCCTTGGAGTCTTTTTTTATGAGGCTGTTGGCGAGATTTTGTGATGTTGGTGGGTGATATAATCGTGAAGAGATGCGAAGATTGGGGATGTTTGAATATAAAAGTTTGTGGATATGGATTTTAGGTTTTATAGAAGGGATGATCGTGTATCTGTGAATTCCTGAAACGCCGCGATACAAGTCCGGTTTTCGAAAATTGAGCCTGCATCGGATTTTATGTAGATAAATAGTCAATTTAACAGAATTTAACAAATATTATTTTATAAATAATTTACTTTCGTTTAAATAATTATTTTTCTATGAATCATAGTATGCACAGAAATGTATACTGTAGCCTTTCTGGCAAACTTATTTTGGTTCGTACCTTATATCCTTAAAGATTATAAAACATTTGGTACTCATTCATAGCATTATTAACCCTTTAATATAGCAGAAGCTTCAACAGTATACGTATGAAGCCATTGGGGAGAGTATCAATGTGCATGTTTTGTGTGTTATTGTGTGATATTTATGTGTCTCGAGACACCCTGATAGGCTGTATCACTGTTCACCTGAATACATCGATTGTTTTACTATGCTAGTGGGGAAACTAGCTGGTACAAGAAAGCGTGAAAGTCATTTACCAATGTCTATTGGTTATGGAGTTTTACTTTGAAACGCTTTAAAATATGCCGACAATTTATATAGTTAGAATATATGTGATCCAACTGAAACGACCTAAGTAAGTTTAACTTAACATTTTTGTAAGCTGTTTTTCAAGTAAATAATAGAATTTTATTGATTTCATACTGTGGTATATAATATTCCATACCTTATAAGAATAGTTTAGTAGACATAGCTATACTAGTCGTAGCTTTTGCCAGAAAAAGTTAGACAAATTTTGTTTACACTGGAAGCCTCTATAAAAAACCAAAATGTTTTGAGAATACTGGAATATTCCAGGCTTTGTAACAAGAATACAGAATTTCAAAATTTTTCTGAGCAATATCCTTACATATACAACTATCTGAAGATTCTCCAAGGATAGCAAGAACTCGCAAAGCGCAACTTTACTCGCTGCTGCGACACACTTTCCCCTCTACACGTACACAAACCCACCTATTCACACGCAACACGCATATGCACACATGCAGACATGCGTGCACATACACACACATACAGATACACGCAGGCAAACACACACACACATACAGATAAACACATACAACACACAAACACACACACACACGCACACAAACACACACACACACACACACACACACACAGCTAGAAGAGAATTTTCGCGTGCAGCTCTCGTAACTCTATACCCGCTCCCTAGTTCGCGCATCTCGTTAGAATTCTCCTCCACAGCCACCTCGAGTCCCTTTGAGAGCCTTCGCCATCAGCCTGACTCTCCGCGGCTTCTACTACTGCTGCCTCGTACATGTACATACAGAACGTCAAACGCACACGCTCGATCGGTCGGGAAAAAGGCGGAACTTCCCTACGAGCAGGCGGATAATGAAGAAAATCGACGCGCGCACGGGTTCTTCGACTGCTGACGCACTTCACGACGACTGCTCTCAGAGAGTGAGTGAGAGACAGAGAGAGAGAGAGAGAGAGAAAATGAGGGAGGCGGATATGCCATTGTTCCTCGCTTCGCTCTGCGCTAGATTGGAAATTGGCATGTGTGTGTGTGTGAGTGGGGAGCATGAGAGAGAGAGTGAGAGAGAGAGAGTGAGAGAGAGAGAGAGAGAGAGAGAGAGAGAGAGAGAGAGAGAGAGAGAGAGAGAGAGAGAGAGAAGAGCTCTTTACGAGGATAGACAAGCGACTGTCGCTCGCAAAAAGGATCCTAAAGGCCTGTGCTTTATTTTCCACGGCGAGCGGCCATCGATTGATTTTAGCATGAAAGGAGAATGTTATAGGTACGTCGATTTTTCCGTGTTTCGATTTGATGAAAATGTAGGTTTTGCCGTACGTGAAATATGCAACGAAATGGTTTCGAATGATGTATTTTTGTATTCGAAATTCATCCGGGTATTGTTCTTGAAGTGCCTGTTCATTCAATGCTGGATGCATGCTTTTTATCTTTTGTTGGATATCTTATAGACGGTTTATGATTCGAAAATCAATGCAATTTAATTTAATACTAACAAGTTTTTTAAATATATAAAAATTGTATAATCTTAACTTTACAGTAAATCGACAAAAGTAGAAGATAACAATTAAAATTATGTAGCTACAACTACCTACAATAGCGTAGTTAATAGTAGTTAATAGTAATAGTTTATCATATAAATCTAGCAAAAATTCTTAGCTAAAATTGCAGTTTAGTATAGAAATATTCAAATTTTATCCAGGATTGCAATATTTAAAATAACTTTTCTACTTTTTAATTGAAATGTATAATTATTTTTTAATTCATTTGTTAAATGTGAGTTTTCATTTGCTAGATTTTTTATCCAGAATATCACCACACTAGTGGCAGAATCAATGTTTTTACACGGGCTCTTACGAAAACTAACATTTATTAGAGATAATAAAGACTAACCCTTTCTTATATCCTCTGAATAAGTGACAGTTTCTGTCGGAAAAGTGCTATATTTCGTAGAAGGTTCCTTAAAAGAACCGCAGTATTTTTCCAAAAATTCGAGACTCAAAAGATTAAGATTTTATTATAAATATATTGTAATATGCACTTTGACTCTTATTGTGCAGATTTGGTTGATTATAATTTTATTTATAAATGTATGTCAACCTACTCTCCATGAAGTGTCGAATCATTAATTTTATCAGTGGGCCGATTCTCTATGCTTAACGCAGCGTTAACTCCAGGTTTTAATGATACTGCACATATGTATAGAGACTATTTAAAAAAATTGAAAAAATAAAACACATAAAATTTAATTTAATGAGTGATATGTGAGATTAATAAATAAATAAATAAATAAATAAATAAATAAATAAATAAATAAATAAATAAATAAATAAATAAATAAATAAATAAATAAATAAATAAATAAATAAATAAATAAATAAATAAATAAATAAATAAATAAATAAATAAATAAATAAATAAATAAATAAATAAATAAATAAATAAATAAATAAATAAATAAATAAATAAATAAATAAATAAATAAATAAATAAATAAATAAATAAATAAATAAATAAATAAATAAATAAATAAATAAATAAATAAATAAATAAATAAATAAATAAATAAATAAATAAACAAATAAATAAGAAAAAAATAAATAAATAAGAAAATAAATAAATAAATAATATCTTACAATAAATATATATTAATTTGTATTTGATAGAATCGAAGCGTTGGTAATAAACTAATCTTTTTAATACCAATACCTACGTGGAGATCAATCAAAGCATTTCACCCACAACTTTTAATCGACGAACAATAATGTCTTTTTATATGAGTAAAATTTGTTTACTTTTTTATTATTGTCGACAAAAAATACGAATCGTATGAAAGTTTCGTACGTTGTTATAAAAGTATCCCATTCTCAGTATATTTCTTTATTTTTGAAATAGAAACTTGTATGTAATTTTTTGCTTCGTTCTATCGCGCAACGAGAACTTATACCCTTTTCAAACGTACTTGAAATATGAGATTTTACGGTTTCGCAGTTTTGCGCAGTTCCGCAAACATTGACATTCGCAGTAGACAAATAGAAATTTCTCATAATAACGCAGATTATTCGTACGAAGTACGTCCAATTAGTCGAAATTGCAAAAACTTGCGCTTAATTAAAATATTCAGATCAAAAGTAAAATATCGCTGTGTATTTAAATTTATATAAAATACACATATCGTTCGCAAATATGAGAATATATTGTTAACCATCAATATTGTGTACGTTTGCGAGTCAAAAACTTTGTTTAGATTATTTATGCGAATGTTGTCACTATGCACAGCTTTGCAAGTTTCAGCGTCGTAAAAAAAATGAGCATTCATGTTTTGTGTTAATTAAAAATTCAGATTAAATAGAAACATTAGATGTTTCGCTCATATTTTCTTTTATGAAAAATTGCATTCTATTAGTTTAGCTCGTCAACAGATTAATCAATGATTAAGCATTATTTTTCTTTTCATACTGAATAATTCGTATCTTTTTGTCATTATAGAATAGCTTGTGAACGGAAATAGAATTTGTTGTTCTTGTAAAACAAAAAATTGTTGGGCTAGAGATTTTATAATAAATCATTTCTTGTTCCTCGAAAACGCTTACATGTTTTATAATTAACAAAATTCATGAAAATTTCAGAAAACTCTATTAAAATCATACCCAAAACACACAACAAAATTTTGAGGAACAAGAAATAATTTATTATAAAATCTCTAACGCAACAATTTTTTGTTTTACAAGAACAACAAAATATTTCCTTTCACAAGCTATTGTATAATGGCAAAAAGACACGATTTATTCAGTGTGACAAGAAAAATAATGCTTAATCATCAAAGCTTAAATAGAAATAAATAAAAAAGTTTCAAATTTAAGTGCGTTCTTCTTAACTACAAATAAATCAGGTTAACTACCGAAAGACGTCCTGCTACAACTGTATCTAAAACGAACACGCTAACAACATCCAACTAACTTCCTCCTTCGTCCACAATCGCACATAACCACCGCCCCACAAAAGCACAAACGTACACTCCCTTGTACTACCCACAAAACTTCTACCCCTCCCCGCAAATCCTCTTAACTCCGTTTTCCTTCTCCCTCCCTCGTGGAAAGAGTACTTTCAGCCAGTAAGGAGCAAATTCCACTCTTCCCCTTTGAGTTCGCATCTCCTAGGCACGAATTTTACGTACCCGTACCAGGGTGATTGTCAAGAAATTTTAGATTATATATGTAATTAAGGCGCGTCAGTCTACGAAAAATATTATTGCAGTTTAGGTTTGCGATTTATACGGACCGAATAAGTTAAAAACTATGTTTTACATTTTCAGCTATGTTTCTTATCAAATTACATATATAAATTTATTATATTAAACTCAAATCGTCCACAAATTTCAGATTCGTCGTACCCCTTGATAGTTTCGCTGTGGGCTGGGTGGGTGGATGGATGGATGAATGGATGAGAGGGTGGATAGGTGGATGGGTGGGTGGATGGATGGATTGATGGATGGATGGATGGATGGATAATGGATAGATGGATGAATGGATGGATGGACATTTAAAATTAACCGAGGGAGTGTCAGTTACCGAGGTATTGTTGCCAGTATATATTAATATAAGATTGAAAGTCGAATGTTGATGAGAATATAATCCTCATACAATTATTAAGATGAGAACAATAAATACAAGTTTATATTATTTATTAATTATTATCTGTTAAGTGTTTTTCATGATTATACTAAATAATGAGTTTAAAATTAATGATATTTATCAACCTTTGAATAAAGGAAATACAGACGAAACCAATGAGGTGTATGTATTTATACATGTAATTAAACTATTAAGGGGAGACCACGGAGTTTGAGTCTTGGATTTTGATGAAACTTTGGGGATCGACTTTTGCAACTTAAAAATAAAACATAGTATCCGTAGTTTTATCTAATGGGTCTTAATAAATCAACATTAATAAAATAGACTGTATCTACCGTACAAAGGCCCATTGGATAAAACCACGAGTATTAGGCTTCATTTTTGGTATCAGACAACGATCCCTAAAGTTGCATCAAAATCCGTGACCCAAACTCCGTGCTCCGTCCTTGTAAGTATAATATGATCTTGAGAATAATTTCCAATGGATTGCCGAAGCGTTGAAAAATACAGTGAAACACCTTTTTACTTATTTGGTTCGCATAGATAGCAAACTTAAGCTACAAACAACAATAATCGAACGTAAATAATTATGAAAATATTATTACAAATATCAGTTTAATATTATTCCAAATCAATACAAATAATTAACTTTGTATCAATGAAGTGTAAAAATCATCCCCCGATAGACGATTATTTTTATCAAATACTTTAATTTAAAATTAATTACTTTTTGTGACCAAGCAGAAAACTCATTAAAAATTTGTTTGCAATAAGATGAATTATATATTAAAAATATTTGTATAATGGCTGTGGATTTATTATATTTTTACATGTAAAAAGTATAATTTATTATATTTGTTCTATTTTTTTTATATAAAAAGTATCACGAAATCTTTCATTTGAGCCCTTTCATTCGATTGCTGAAAATTGTCCCAACTGGAGGAATTCGATATGGACAATTTGAGGGTTGATTGCCCCATTTTAAGTAAGTCTTATTAAGGGCGCACGTCCCCCAAAGGGCGATGAATTGAATCGATAGCTTTTTATGCCAGCTTTCTTTTGCCATCTCATTCGTGAAAAAAGAAATTGTGCTCACGCATTCTATTTGCCAAAAATGCTTTGGGGTAGTTCTTTTTCTGAACCGTTAACCCCTTGTAAAATGGAGAGAATGCAGTGGCCCCTATTTGAAGTATTGTTTTATAATAGTTTTTGGCGTAATCTTTCATCTGAGCCCCTATTCGATTGCTGAATGTTGTGTCAAGTGGCTGTTTTATTGTGTTTCTATTATTTTCTGTAATACATAACAATATAAATCACGTGGAAGTGCTTTAATAACACCATCTATAACCATCGTATTCTTTAAAAAGATCATTAGAAAATTTTTTACTTATTCTTCTTATAAAAAAATGATTCTCCACCATAATTTCAGTAGCCCATCCCTCAACTTTTTACATGCATACTCCCCACATAAATACTTCCAATCACCTTCACATCTATTCGCAACCATCTGAACTTCACTCCCCAATCCCGTCACCACCTTCCTCACACCACATAATACACCCACAACTTTTTGACAATCACCCTTACACCCGCCCCCCCCCCCCCCCATAAATCCGCACGCTTGCTCCAGGTAATTGAAATCGATTTGTCGTAGCGTTCTACACAGAAAGATATAGACAGACTGACAATGGGCGACATATATATACGGTAATTGCATTCGCACTCGAGGGACCGGGGGAGGGGGTGGGAGGCAGGGCCACGAGCCTGGCAACTTCATTTTCGGTGCGCCGTGCGCGCGGACGCCGCCGGCCGACTGCATATACGTACGTACTACGTCAGAGAGCGAGCGCGCGAGAGATGCAAATGAGCTGCCGGAGAGGAAATCCGCGCCAGAGCGCGCGCGGCCCTTCTGATGCCAGCGAGCCGCCCGACGCGGGATCAAGGATCGCGAGTGGCCGAGTGCAGACGGATGGTGGGATGGATTTTAGTGGATGGTAGGGGAGTCGCATGGTTTGGTTATGGATTTATGATTAAAATTGGTTCTTTTCTTCGGCTGCTGATAGGATTCGTGGGTTGTCGGTCTTAATGTTGGCAGATAATTTGAATGTCGAATTTAGATGTTGCGAAGTTTTCTTAGATTTGAAGTATTGTTATGGTCAAGAGCGGGAATTAAATTTCAGTAGTAAAGGTAAAAAAACAAGTTTTTTTAGATACGTTTATATTATATGTATTTATTAATTGTAATTGCGTTCATTAAAAACTATGATAAATGATATTTATCAGATAAAAATTAGTCACAAATTAATAAATAAATATATAAATAATGATATGATAATGATCAAGAATATAAGTAATCTTGAACGGTTCTTCACTTTTTTGTATAATTTGAATTTTCAATAACTGGAATATTTTCTGCTTCCTCAAGGCACTTCAAATTATGAGAATTCCATCGTACTTGCTTGAATTCTTGTGTTTCATTAAAAAAGAGTAGGTTTTCTTTTAAAGATATGCTCAGATTATTATCGAATTAGCGTAAAAGTATATAGATATATAATTATTATAACTTATACTTTTCCGGTGCATGTGAATTGTCACTTGAGAATAGTAGGTTAAATTATTTTTTTCTTATGAAACGAATAAATAAATGAGGCATTCAAAACCATAGAGCAATAAGTCTGTTTTAGAAATTATGGAAAATGTCGCAAATATTTGAATATTAGGGACATAAAAAAAGTAAAATTTGATGAACTTTATCAGTACAATTGAAACATGAATATTGGTAGGTATATATTAATTAAATAATTAAAATCAAATAAATAATAACGTGATTTACAAATTGTATAAAATATTGATGTACGCTTTTAAGTTTCGAAAATGAACTTATTCCGTTGCAGTTCTGAACGCTTCAAATGACGCTTTTCCCTTCTTCGCCCGTGTGAATTTCACTCTCATAGAGTGACATCATACTCATTCCGAGTGAAAGAAAAATCTAAAGCTTTCAGTCCACGTGATCTTTGCATTCTTAGGAGAGACAACATTTTCCAAAATAAGAAAATATTATATTTTACTTATTTCCTGAGTGAGGTTTAACTCGATTAAATGACAAATAAGCAACTCAATTTCGTGTGAAATCCACTCTTTGAATTGATGAATTTTAACTCGAAATAATCGGTTGTATTTTCTCTCATGAAGATAGTGAGAATAAATGACTCATTTTTTAACTCTCGAAAATTTAGCATAAAGATTAATAAGTAACTGTTATATGTTGTGAATCGTATTATTGATGATTATATTACTTGTTAAACTTCAACATAAATATTAAAAATTAGAATTTATCAGTCTATCCGGGTCAGGTTTTGGTTATTCAAAGGGAAGTAAATAAACAGAATTCATTTTCATATTGACATTTCAGTTATAATGAAAATAAGAATGTTATAATTAAAATAAAAAAAAATATTGTAATTAATGTTATCATATAATGATAGAATATTTTTTTTCACATAATCTATATATTTTTTATTTATAACAAATTTGTTATTTTGGTAAATTTATTACGAAAATTAATAAAACTTTGCTATTTTTAATGAGGATGTCAATAATCATGAAACTGATAAATTAAAGTCTTTTTATTTACTTCCTTTTCAATAAAGGGAGATCAATGGATTTTAAATTTTAATATTTAATATACAAGTAAAAAATATCTTGTCTATATGTATATAAGTTTTTAATAACACAAATCATTAAAAACGAAATTAATAAACATGTGTAACCCTCTCTATAACAATTTTCAATCTCTTATTACAATATGTATCAAAAGTTTCAGCTACGTGATATCGTTCGTATTTTGTATCGTTGCGGTGCTTCATACTCAGAGATAAAACCATCTTATCGATTCCCGTGATTTATTGTAATCCTGGCGTTTCCGACATCCAATTTATATCCCTTTTCAAGTTAACAATAATTTAACTAATCACTGTTTGTAATTTTTTTTATATATTTTAACTATTTTTATATTAATGCCAATATAAATGATTATTAAATATCTTTTGTATTGAAAAGGGCTATGAATAAATTATTTGAAACATCGTCTTAATAAATAAATTTTGAATTAAGGCGATCAATAGGTGTCGTATATTTATTTAAGTATCTTCAACGAGTATTAGAGTCTTCTACATATACATAAAAGCATAATGTGGATATTGAATTAAAATATATAAAACTTTTTTTGAACTATTTTAATTAGTTTTTCCACTTACAAATTATCCATGATATTACTTGCTTATTTATATTCGTAACTTTTTTCTTACATTTGATTGTATTTCTTTAATGAAACATAAGAGGCTGTAAGGGATACATGAGAATAAAGTATTCTTACTTTTTGATGGTTTTATTGTAGATATACCTGTCACTTTAACTTTTAGTATAAGTTAACTTTCGATGCTGGTTATATTACTAAACGTTAAAGTGGCATTACAATGTTATAATTAACACTTCAATAAAGTTACTTTTGGCTCTTAGAGAATTTAAAGGCATTATGCGATGCTGCAGTATACCTACCATGAGAACTTTCATATTAAAAGTTTCTCTGATTTAATAATAACAAACTTAATAAAAATAAAAACAGAATGAGAGAAAACTTAAATAAAATTCATTTTAATTTCAGACATAATGAAGTTCGGGTTGTAAAATTATTTACATAAATAATGAAAATAATTACTGCGTAAAATTAAATTAGGTTAAACGAATTTTCTCTTTTAAAATAATTTCTTCATATTATTCAATGATTAATTCTCGCAGCTTTATTAATGCATTTGAGTTGCGTTTTATAATATAGGATTTTTAAATTAAGAAGCTTTGAGTTATGTCGACTGAAAATAATTATTAAGCTTCCACTGAATATAATATTTACATATATGAAATGGGTACAAAGTAAAAGGTTTATGGAAAAACTTTTTTACTTTTATTATTTGACGTTGCCGGTTATATTGTTACAGGAATTCCACCCCAAAAACTTATAAAATATAGTTCTTTATGACGCCGCGTAAAACTTGTTTTGGGTAATATATTTTTCGATAAGGGCATCTAAATGTGACATGCGAAAAATGCCTGTAATCATAAAAGTGGATTAGAAATAAACGTCTTTATATGATATCTACATAAAATTTTTGGCATACAGCAGTTTTAACTCTAATATATATTTTTATATTTTCAAAGTAGTATAAATCCAAACTTTATCAAATTTGAGCTAATAGGCTGTAGAAATTTTATAATATGATTTCCACAATGCAACGTATAATCTTTATATCGACCCCCAGAACAAGGCAATGATAATTCAAAATATTTTCATTTAATTTTTTTACACAAAAAAGCTCACACGATACATGAAGCCCTTCATACACTTTGAAAATTTGTTTAAAAAGATTGAGGAACTATAATATAATAATAAAATGTCAGTAAAAAATTTTATTTCATGAAAAATTTACCGTTACTTTCTTGGTTTTACAACGGCGTAGAATTTTGTGTTGCCATTGAGTCGTATTCTGGGGTTGTGATATGTAGATCTACAATATTATAGAATATGGTAAACATTATGACTACGTAAAGTATTTAATTTCACTCTACGCCAGAAGTATTATTTGACAAACTATATAATAATACATAGTTTTTATCGTTTTTTTCAAAATTTATCTTTAAAATGGACTTAAGCTACTTCAAAATATAATATACAATTTCTAAATCTCTACACTCGACGCTTCTGACTAACAAAATAATTTTCAACAAGAAATCGCTCGAAAAAGACTCCTCGATCTTTTGTCCGTCATTTGTATGTGCCATTGATTATAAAGAAGTCGACAATGGCGCGAAACGAGCTGCATCCGCGCGCAGTAGAGTTGTGTGCGCGTCCGCGAAAAGTGAAAGAAACGCGGCTGCAGGAAAAAACAAAGGGGCGCGCGTTCGCGGGCAAAACAATCATCCATGGAGAGCAGTGCGGAATCAAATTAGGCCAGCGCCTTCCTTTGCATTCGAAATCAAAACACATTAGAATGCATAATGCGCCCCTTCGACGCGAGAGCCTCGTGAACTGTCACGTCGTCTATTTCGTCCCTAGGTAGGATTAATATATTTTTGTATTCAGCTTTTAATGTTGTTTCGTTTAACGGAAAATATGGATTTCAAATTTTTTTGGATATACTTCTATAAATGTTAGAATAATTTTTTTTAAATGTTTTAAAAATATTGCAACTTTTGTGAATAATCCTATATGATCTAGGCATGAAGAGGAATTGTTTAGTAAGTAATGTTGTAGTTTACAACTTATTTGGTGATTTGGAACTTGTAATTTCACCCGGAAAATATTTCATAAAGGTTTAGCAATATTGATCCCGGGTGAAGCTAACCCTTTGATGTATGAAGTTCTCTGTTCGACATTTTTTGTCGAAACTTTTATATAAGGATTTTTTTGGATCGGCGATTACAATACAAATCTGTTGTCAGACTTTGGATATTAAAAATAATATATTTTATACATAGTAACTTACGAAAACTTTACGAAAAATTATTAAAATTATCAGTTTTTGTTTACTTTACTGGATTCACTATATGGAATTATGAAAATTTTATAACGAACTCGAATATAAGCTATTGACCGAAATGCCCTAGCACCAATTTTCATGTAACTTTCACATAAGTAAAGAACTATACCAATTTCGAGCCATGAGCGTGCTGCCATCAGACGTATACTAATTTGTTTTATTGATAGATTATAAACAAATTACCATAATGAAGTAATTTAAATGTCAGATTAGATTTCAGCAGATTAAAATACATAAGAGTATCATAATTTGATCCATTAGCGACAACAACAACATTTTTTGTTTGCTTGTGTAACTTTGCAACCCGCTGTACTTTTTCAAACCCCTATTTATAGTGGAACCGAGGAACTTAATATCATGACAGAATTTGTATGTTTTATGAGTAGAAACCCATATCTTGTGAGTAGAAACTCATATCTTTACGACAACAAACTCTGAATTCAAATAGATACCTATATATTTCTCAAGCCTGCACGTGCATGACCTACAATTCCTAGGAATATTAGTGAAGTTCTTTTTTCTAAAATTAAATTGTTTGTAAAAAATATTATTTTCTATAGTTAGCTTATCACCTACTAAAAGTTTTATCAACAATTCATATCTTTCATACTCATAAATCTTCAAAAAATAAAAAATTTCTTTAAAAAATCAATCGCTATGCACTCTAAAAGTATAATAAATGAAAACAAAATAGATGAGACTCTGCAGAGTCCAGCTGCCATTAAGAAGGGTTAACAGTAATGACAGAAAGCGATGAAAATACATAGTCATTTAAAATTGGTACCTTAAAATAAAATAAAACATAATTCTGAAGACTCCCATTTCCATTCCCACTTACAATTCTACCACGCACCATCTATCTCCGAGTATACCTCGAGCAAACCGATGTTTGCTAAACCATTTCTACCGTGTCTATAACCCAGCGCTCGAGATCAATACGAGCCGCTCGGCCGATTCAAAATCCATACTCCCGATCGATCACCAACTATCTACCCTTCCCCCTCCTTACAACCCCCTCCCAAGTGTTCAAAATTCCAAATTCCACTCACCAGTTCTTCCACTTCGAATTCTTCTTCCCTCGAGTCCTCCGAAAAAAGCGCCCTTCCTCTCACCCCCCTTTCTCAACACTCAAACACCCGCGACGATCCACTTATACGCGTGGTACATCCGCGCACTCGGAATTCCAATCCTCCGCACGTGACTCTGTCTCCCTCTCTCTACCATGCAATATAGCCCAGTGCGTGCAGGGCACCGCTATAGCACTCCAATTACAACATCCGTGCGCGCCTTCCGCTTGATACGCCGAACAGCTGATGGAGCCGTGTACGCGCGCGGGCGGGGGGTTAGGGTTGACTGAGGACGGAACGAAGCGGAGAGCTGAGAGTCAGCCGCGGCTCGAATTGCCGCCGCCGCTGCTAAGCGCCAACTCTCGGCGCGCGCAACCCCTCCCACCCCCCTCCAACCCCGAGCAGGTGTGCATGTGTGTGTCTTTCTCTCACTCTCACCGTTTGGAGGGTTCAGAGGGTGGTTTGTGTCTTTCTCTCTGTCCGTCGGGTGGTTGAGTTCGTGCCGAGGGAGGGAGGCAACCCCCCCCCCCCCCGAAGGTGTCGCCTTAGACGGAGTCGTGGGTGTAGTATATAGTCGGAGTCGCGAGCGACTGTTCTCAGGGCTGGCTGGCCTTTTCGAGGCGCGACGAGTTTGGGTGGCTGTAGATGAGTGGTCGCTCTGTGAGAATGCGAATTTGTGTGACTGTTTACATATCGATGATCCTTATTTGAATTTTCACCACGAATATCAGTACTTTCAAGTAGGAAAAGAATCTAGCACCGTACCTGAACTCGATAAAAATAAACTGGACCTGGTGAGAGATCATCGGTACAATCCTAATTTATATATTCTATACGAGTATTGTTATATTAACCCTCCTGCGCAGAAGTTTATTTTCGTGTATATGGACTAGATCGAATGTAAGTCTGCAACAATATTTTCTGCAAATTCGTAACATTTTCTAAATAATAGCTATACTATTTAGCTTCAATTTGAGAGGTTGTAGATGTCCCAACAAAGTAAAGATTTAAATTTGTGATACAAAATGTATACAAAAATGACGTGCGGTTTGGACGAGTATACTCGGCTCTCTATGCAGGGGGGTTAACAGAATAATAAAATCACGGAGACTAAGATGGGCAGGGCACGTGGCAAGAATGGGCGATGATCGTACGGCAGCGCGCATAATGAAAGGAAAACCGAAAGCAACGCGATCTCTAGGTAGACCTAGACGCAGATGGGAGGATAACGTAAAAGCAGACGTAACTGAAATTGGGCGGGAGGGCGCGAAATGGATGGGGTTGGCACAAAATAGGGAAACGTGGAAGGCTTGCGTAGATGAGGCGATGAACTTTCGAGTTCGAAATGCCACTTATAAAAAAATACGAGTATTGCTAGTTTTCAAGGGAATCAATAAATAGCGTTAGTCTTCGTAATAAGTGCTGAAATGTATGTGCTAGTCTTTGTAAGGGAGCTGGGCTATCGGTATAAGACATGCGAACTTTGACATAGAAGATTTTCCAACATTTTAAAAACGTTTTACTAAATCTGAACGAGTGAAAATCATTTACAAAAAGTGAATATTCACTTCGAATAAGTTCAGATACGTTCGTTTATTTTTATAATATAGCGAAGCTGAACGTATATAAGTGATTTTTACCTCTTCTAAGTGATTGTTATTTATTCATATTTCTTAGAAACGTAAAGTATGTGTGTAAAATAACAAATTCCGAAGTAAAGTGAACTTTTACGCATATTGTTAGTAAAGTGAAAGAGTCGCTTTACACTCAGAAATTGGCACTTTACATCACGGAAAAAATACCGTACACCACCGTATTGTACGCAACTCGGGCATAACTTTGTGAAAAAGCCTACTCGACGCCATTGTTGCATAAACTATAATACTATTGTGCTTATAGTATGCATTTCTGTACCCCTCGGAATTTTTCTTTAAACAGTTTTATAATATTTTATTCCCTACTCAACCGCGGTAACCAATAACTCGAGTTTATTCCGTTGTTGCATAATGTACTATTATAGCTTAGCGACATTGTAGTTATATTAATGGGATAGATACACATTTAAATTTCAAATTTCTTGTTAATACGTTTTAAGGTAAAAGTGAGTTTTTCCATCATATGTTACCTATTTGTTACGGTAAATTTGAATATTTTATCAAAATATAACGGAAAAAATAAGAAAAAAGATTCTTATGTTCCTTAGTGATCTTCTATCGGCTATAATGATAGCCGGTACATTCATCACCGGAAAGTTTCGACAGCCAATAAGATCGAATTAGGGTTTATAATGTTTTATTATGTTCATAATACATATAATTATGCAGGCAAAGTGGGAACTCATAATAAAAATTATTGATGAGGAATGAAGAGAAATTGTTATTATTGAGGAATTATTATTGACGATTATGAGCTTAAGATGGATCCGTCGCGTAGTCCCGAATCTACGCGGGGCACCGTGTGGGCACATATATTATTTTCCTAATAACCCACGCAATTTTAATAAAAATGACTTAGCATTAATTTTTATAGTTATTGACATAAATATATGTTAGGATACATACAAATTAACAACAATATGCATATATATGCATACAAAAATACATTAATTGTAGCTTTTCATTAATTATTATTTATATTTGGCTGGCAACCGGATATTTTCGATAAATAATCAGGTTCTATAAATATAAAGCTACAATCTCTTGGTAGTTTTCTAAAGACATCATGGTTTTTCAAGTAGCTATAGACATAAATGCTGATTTTTCCACGAGAGTCTATGTTAAAAATTCTAATTTCAAACATTTTTTTCTCTTCAGTTTACCTAGCAACAACACCATCTAAACAAATTTCAATAGAATGCTTAAAATATATACTTTCAGTGGGAATTTTATTTTTTGTTAATGAGGAATTTTGAAAAAATGACGGATCCACCTATAACTATGGTGATTTTTTATAACGTGTTGTTTTATATGATAAAATTACGAGGTTTACGTTTTTCTGTGGGTTTAAACTATTAAAATTCAAAAGATAAAGGTTTGAATTTATTCTTAAACGTAAAAATAGCAAATAAATGCTAATATATTTTTATTTATGACCATTTTTGCAATAAAATGAGGATGAAATACGTGTACAAACAAACTATTTAAAAAATACATTTACACTGTATTTTCCGTTTAATAAACGTATGCAAGCATTTATATTAACAGATGTATAAATGTATAATAATATAAATACGTGTTAATGAAATACGTTGATATCGAAAAATATTGTATAAAAATGTCTCAGTTGACAGTTACTGAGATGGCATCACACGTGTAAAAATCGTAATAATCTGTGTAATACACCACGAAGTACAGAGTCGAGTCGGTTCACCTGAAATTTTAGCGCGTTCATATCATCCCTGAATTACACCTTTTCTGGTATCCGTGACTTATACGTTCATAAATGTGCGTAGAATCCACTAATATCGGTTTATTTGGTACCACAAGAAAATGAGAAACAAGAAAATCAATTTTTCAAACATCCACATCAGAGTACAACTTTACAAATCAATTTTATGGTTTCAACTTTAAAAAGAGCGGCTAGAGTTTATTTTAAATCTAATTTACTTTTTAGCACCTGAAAATTATAGTTTAAAACATCATAAAAGCATATTTTATTTAATTTTAAAAAATTGTAAAATAATTTTAGAAAATATATTTATCGATCGAAGTTGTACGTAACTTGTACGTGGGCTGTAGTACTTGGTTTACGAACATACTTGTACTTACACTGAAAGCTTTAACGTAGGCTTCGTAAGAGAGTTTTAGCACAGTGAGTAAGCATTATGAAGAAAATATTAAAGATGGCTTTATTTTCTATTAGCATATTACAAATTTTACTTAAAAATCTTCAAGCCGAATCTAATATTACTTCTCTAATTCCAATAAAATCTGATCGGATAGCTAAAATAGCCGTAAGTTTTTATTATGTTCCATATACGAATATTGTAGTTTAGAGAGAATTAAATAAATTTAATTTTTAGAAAAAAATTATTGAACAATGTTTTGAAAAAGAAAACATGATTCTGATTACGAATAATGACGAAGATACTTCTGTGGTCATCAATTCAGTGACATCTTCTTTTCAAGCTTTGTATTTATTTGCATCTAAGGAAAATGTCGCTTTTAAGAAACATAAACGATTTCGCAAAGTTTATGTTTTAAATGAAACTCACGTCAACCGAAAAAATCTTCCCGCATCAAGCGTTGCTATTGTAATATCATCTAATGAGAATCTTACAGTAATATTAGAGTATATGCGGGAATCTATCTGGTGGAATCATGAATCTCGGTTTCTAGTAATCAATACAAGTATTAACGGTTGTCAGATGTCCCATATATTTTTAAGTACGTTGTGGGCGTTTCATATTTTGTCCGCGGTATATTTATGCACCAATTTAAACAACCAATTACTTCTAAATACTTTCAATCCGTACACGAATATGGCTCCAAAATTTTGGAGCACAGTTGAAGCTAACTATTTTCGGAACGAACATTGGACATTGCTAGAGCATCGGTTATTGTACGACTATGAATATTTGACTTTATACCGTAAGTATGCAATCATGCGCATGTTGAAATAATTTATATCTACCCTGGTAGAAAATAGACCAACCGAGATGGCCTGTTCGTCAACGGTTCGCGAATGCCGTTGGCCAATACTTACTGCACTAATTGACCAACGGTTCGCCAACGACTGCTCTATTTGTGATTCTAAAATTTCATTATCAAATTATAAATTGAATCATTAAATGTACGTCATTAAATGTATATTTTACATGAAGTTGTAAAATATAATTAAATTTTTATTTAAAGTAGGGTTATGGTTACGAATGGTTCAATGTATATGCGTATATTATGCCTACCCGCACTTCTCGCGCAAACTAAGAGCGAGTCTTGAGTTGCAGAGCATGCAAATATCTCTCGCAACTACTGGTTTTGGTATAATTTTTTACTATTCATTCAACTTCCCATGTTTTCATATTATACTATAGAATTGATAAAAAGTATTTTTTATTTTATACTTAATTCTTAATTATAATAGTAAATTATAATGTATTACTCTAGTGGAAATGGTTTTAATGTCAAAAGTTTGCCAAAGATTGCCAAAGTTTATTAGTGTTTGACAAAGTTTCTCAGAGTGCGCCAAATGTCTTCTAATTGGTCGTTTTGGCTCACATATGACAAATTTTGGCACACTTTTGAAAAACTTTGGCAAATTTCGGCAAACTTAGATAACTCAGACATACTTTGGCGTACAAGATTTCTTCCAATCGGGTAGTAAACTAAATCATCAATTTACTACACCTAACCTCAAATTTGAATTAAGTGTAGATATATTTAAATGTGAATTTTTTAAGTAAACTATATAATTATGCTCATATAATGACTTTTTATTGATTGCATAACATACCATAACACTTTACATAACTTGCTTAAGCAGTATTTAGTGTTTTTCGCCGTGTCCAAATTTTCAGCATTCGTTGGCCAACGACGGGCGGAAAAGCGTTTCAAAATAAGTGGGTTCGTTGGCGAATGGTTGGTGAAACTACTGGCCAACCTTAGTAAAATTGGCCAACGATTGGAAAATCGTTAGTGAACGTTTCTACCAGGGTATTCCTCACAAAATTATAAGCTATCTTTATCTTTTATTATTTTAATCTGATAAAATTATATTTCTATTTTATTAGGTGTTTTGTCCTGTTGTACTCTTTATTTTGATAAGCTAAGCAATTTGAATGGTTTTAATTTTAAAACAGCTGCAATGAGAAATCATACATCTCTTTATGTGGAATCAAAAATTGGATTTAATAGGTGTGATAGATCTAAACTCAAAATTATGTGCACTTTGTTGAATCATATAAATGCAACGATTACGGTTAAATTGACTAATGGTTCTGGTTTCATCGATGAACATGGGCAACCTCATAAAATAGTCAAAGATTTACTAACTGGTACAGTAGATTTATCGATTAATACATTCTTATTACGTGATTATTGGAAGATGCAAGCATATCCTTTTCACGTTGGAGGAGTGAGACTTATAACTTCAAAAGAACCAATCAAATATTCATTAAGATTTGTATTTAATGTAAATGTAAAATTTTTTATTATCTTTACCACAAGTTCCTTCGTCTATATCATTACATTAAAATACATACTTGAACAATCAATATCCACGTCTACTTTAGAATTTATACGAATGTTTTTAAACGGTGCTAGCATTAAACAGCCGAAAAAGTCTTTTAGAAAGATACTCTATATTGCTTTTATAATGTCTATTTTTTTAACTAATTCGTTCTTTCAAAGCCGTTTATTTGCAATGAACGCAGTGTCGATTTATAGGCCGACCATTGACACAGTCGACGATTTAATAAGGGCTAACCTTACTCTTTGCGGATTTGCAAATCAAAAGGAATTTATTTCGAATAAAATAATTCGCAAGAATTATCAAGAAACTACTAGCATTGCCGACTGTATTAATCGTCTTTGGAAAGGTGATCATATCGCTTGTTTCGTTATGGATGAGTACGCAAGATATCATACATCTCGGAGTTCACCGATTGATATTTCGAAATTTAGGTTGGTGGAAAGAAGTTACACGTGCACGTTTACTGAGGATTCACCACTACTTTTGAAGTTTAGCTGGCTTTTCATGAAAATGAGCGAAGGTGGATTTATTAATGTAATTTTAAATGATATAAATAATAATTATTTTAGGAAGTTCGATAATAAAGTCGTAACGAATGGTCTTGATACAGATAATTTGGCTGCAGGCATATACATTTTGTACGGTGGTTGGACTTTGGCGATTTTAACATTTGGAGTTGAAATTTTTATTTGCAAAATTAAGAAGTGAAGTGTTAAGGTGTGCTGTGGTAATCTTAAAATCTCATAGTTTGTATGATCCGTTTATTTATGTTACTACTGAAAATAAGTATATTGTATTAAATGCAAGTGTAAACGAAAACATTTCAAAGATTATTATTAGCCAACTAACGTGTTGTATTTATTCGTGCCGACGTGTGATACTAGGAGTGTGTGTTACTAAGTGTGTTATTCTAATATATATTAATGAACTTTATTGTGATATTTTAAAAGCACTGATGTATATTTTGATGTACACGTTGCTATGTAAATTATTTACAAATAAAGAGTTCACATACATACATTCCGAAATAGGTAAGTGCTTAAATTATAAAAATAGTTGCAGATTATTATGTCCGTGCTGCTAAAATCGCTACATATCTAGAGGCTTACTATTTCTCCTATTTTAACCTTCTTAATCCAAATTTCGAGATTAATTTATCTAAAATTGAGAAAAATTGAAAAAATATTAAGGGTTAAAATGAAGTTCTAGGAAAAACGGCTTTAATTATTGCATATGGCAATTATATGCCAATGTAATTAAATAGTACACAAGTATTAAAATAACTTGTAGGATGCTTGAAAATGCCATTTTAAGCTGTTTAATCTATAAGGTGAACTTCAAGGAACACTTTTTTGAAGAAGAAAAGGTGATTTTTTAATCCTTTCAAGTGTACTTTACTCTTAATATAAGTCAATTTGAAAGTTTATTAATTGTATTCTAAAAAATTGTATGCTGCTCCCACGAGAAAAATTAGTTTCATGAAACAACAAACAACATTAGATGCTTAAAATGTGAAAACTCTCATGCTTTCGAATAGTTCAAAAATCGGCTTTGAAGAAAGTCGAAAAACGATTTGAACGAAAAACTTACTTCATTTTTGAGACACTCGAAATTGAATTTCGAAATTTTCGAATGTTTCAAAAACCGAATGCGTCATGGTCGAATTTTCAAAAATTCTTTTTGAAAATCAATTATTGCCAGCTCTAGTCCATATACGCGACTGGTGTAATCCTTCCTGAGTATACAAGGGGGAACAATAACGAGAGAGATACCTGGTTACAGGGCACTCTCCAGAAAATTTGGAGAACGCGGTTAAAGGTATAGTTGAATGATTGCTCGAGAGTTGCTTGGATTATTACTGCGGTGTTTACAGAAATGAGGGGGGTTATTTATAAATCTTTATTTTAAAGAGAACAAAATATAAATGATACTCCTTTTTCTCGACTTAAATATAATACTTTATGCCCATCTCAACTGTGACCACTTTTTGACTTGGAAAGCGGGACTAATGGACTGTTAAAAGACAATCGAAAATCAGGGTTATTGGTAGAACTTGATGAAATAAAGGAATTTTTACTATTTTCTAGTAAAGTCACTTTTTTCCCTCTAATCATTTTTGGGGACAAAAAGTGTAATTTTGGTCTCGCTTTTCAGGGAAAAAAGTGGCCAATTTCATTCAGATAGGCATAAAAATATTTATTCCCGACTCAACCGTAATGGACACTTTGACCTTATAAACGGGGCAAAAGTAGCATATGATTTCCGCAAATCTACTTTTCTCCGCAAATTTACTTTTTTCCCGCAATTGTTTTTTTTTTAATTATTTTTCTCAATATTAATATACATGTTTAATAAATTCTAGTTCTTACCGAAAGTCCCCCTTTTAAGTCAATAAAGTGGCCACAGTTAAGTCGGGAATAAGTTTTATATGCAACACGGGAATAAAGTTGAGTATTCCCTCGGGTGATTACTGCCCTCGATTCGCTCGGGATAGTCTTCGATTTTATTCCCTTGCTACGTACTGTACTATTTTTTGGTAGGTCGAAGACTTTTTGATATAAAGCGATTTTTCGACGTTATAATTTTAATTATTTTGCTTTTTTGTATTGTGATTAATATAATAAATTAAATCTCGACAAGTAATGATTCAATTGTTTTAAAAATTCTCGTGGTGATTCGTATCTATTTAAGTGTAAATATTTAAAACTTTTTTCCTTTGCATATTTCTCGAGAATGATATAGACTTTGTTTGCTTTACATGGATCACTTTTTTTCGTCCTATAATCGAGTTTAAAAATCAAGAAGAAACTTCAATATTCATTAATACACTATTGTTTTATAACGGTTTTTCTAATTTAAGATCTTTAGAGACATTTTAGGTCTAGTAGTTCAGTGCTCTATCTCTTTTCGTAGAGATTTTTTACATTTTTTTTTTACATTTGACAAAGTGTAGAAATAGTACATATTTTTTCAGAACTATTAAACATATTTACGAAGGGAATTTAAAAAATATTAGTATGATATTCAGGTGTGAAAATACATTTTTAATCGTCACAGTAGATTTATGATTCTTTTGAGGAAAATCAATTATATCGTGCGGCCATACATTGAGAGTCCTCTGTAATATTTTTGAAACGGCTGCCGGTTGCTTATTATTATTCATCTAACAAAAAAATGTTACATATACAAATAAAAAACCGCTGCCAATTGATTGACACTTAGCTTCCTCAAACTTTAAAAAATGTTCCACTATTAAATTATTTATTCTATTTAATACTGGAGTGAAAAATAAAAATGACAAATCTATTGCTTTTTAATGTCGATTGCATATATGCATATACATATACGTATATATATATATATATATATATATATATATATATATATATATATATATATATATATATATATATATATATATCATCCTATATTATATAATCATAAGCGTTATTAAGTCACTCCCCTCTCCACCCACTCTACACCCCACCATATCCCCTCCACATAACAACGTTAAATTGTTTAAAAAATTACGTTATTTTTTATATATTTGCCTTCCACCCCCCTCCACACTCCTCCACGCCACTCTACGCCTCTGTACATTCCCTCCACATAACCCTCCACATTCCATTCACATCCTCTCCACATAATATCATTAAATGGTTTTAAAAACTATGTTATTTTATTTTACTTATTTGCCCCTCCACATTCCTCTCCACACCCTTCCACGCCCCTCAACATTTTCTCCAGTTTTAATGCATTACTTCCATGTTGGTCTTTACATCCCGTCCACATCCCGACAGAGTATATTTATATTTGTATATATTTCTTAACTAATTTACTTACAGTATATCAACGTCAATTGAACGCACGCACTGATTACATAGTCTTAATATTTATTTTATTTCTTATTAAATTTAATAAAAAATGATGATATATCTTAAGTAAAAATTATAGAGTTCTGGTTCATGCACATAAGAATAATGCACATTATAATTGTACACAATTTAGCATTGATCGAATATAAATATATTGATCAATGTTAAATTGTATACAATGAAAATTCGCGATTCTTATATTTAATATTACAACAGACACTCAGTTCTACATTCACATTTCTAATTATTTTATGCTCATCTGAACGAAAATGGCCATTTTTTTCCCTGAAAAGCGAGACCAAAATTACACTGTTTACCCGCAAAAATGATTAGCGGGAAAAAGGCAATTTTTTTCCCGCAAATGTGGGAATAGAATGACTTCACTAGAAACTGCTCCAAATTCCTCTATTTCATCAAGTTCTACCAATAACCCTAATTTTCGATTGTCTTTTAACAGTATTGTCTTTTAACAGTCCATATTAGTCCCGCTTTCCAAGTCAAAAAGTGGCCACAGTTGAGATGGGCATAAAGTACTATATGTAACTTAAGAAAAAAGTTGATTTTTCCCACGGGAAAAATATTCGACTTTTTGCGCTTGTAACATAATGTACTATTTATAACTTATTGGAGTAAAAGCATACGCTAGTGATAAAAACAAGAGTATTACAAAATAAATTTTATTCACACCTATTAGACAAAATTTATTTTAAAAAATTCAAGAAAATTTTTCAATTATGTATAATCTTATGCCAAAGTATAGCTTTTAAAAAGCAACTTAAAAAGTTTTGCATATTATCAAGTTACATTTTTTTCCAATTAACAATGATAAATTTTGCAACACTATAATTGTTAATTAAGTTTTATTTATAAATATAGTAAATGCATTCTACGTAAAAAAATTTTTTTTCGTAATTTTGTTCGAGTTTATGAACAACAGATTCATGTATTACAAAAATATCATGAGAATGAAATAACGGTATAAAATAAAAACAAGTTGATCAATCTTAAATTGTATTTTCTTTCAAATTTTCATAAAAAAAAACAAAAATAGAGCTATGATTGGCCAAAAATTACCGCATAATACTCAAGAAAATAGCTATTAAAAATTTTTTGAAGAAAGAAATGAATATCATCAGATTGAAATAACGTTATAAAAAAAATGAATCGATAAATCTTAAAAATTCTTCCTTTTAAATCTTCATAAAAAACGTATAAAATGAGCTTTGTTACGTCAAACATTACCGCGTAATATTCTTCTCACCTATTCCAAGTCATTTTCACTTATTCTAAATGATTCTCACTTATTCTAAGTTATTTTCACTTATTCTAAGTGATTTTTACCTCTTCTAAGTGATTATCACCTACTCTAAGTGATTGCCATTTATTCATATTTCTTAGAAACGTAAAATATGTGTGTAAAGTAACAAATACCGAAGTAAAGTAAACTTTTACGCACATTGTTAGTAAAGTGAAAATATTCAGTTTACATTTAGAAATTGGTACTTTACATCATGGAAAAAATCCCGTACAGCGGCTGCGCAAAATCAGAGAGCGCTCATGTTTCAGTAAGTCGTGTTGCTGCTGTCTTTATTGAAGGTAACTGCTTTTTTGTTGCGGGTAGGTTCATATTGGGGCCACTGCTGCAGCCCTATAGCGAGTAAATCGGAAGTAATGTTGTACATAACAAGAGAGCTGCTACCCAAAACCTGACATCAGCAGCACAACTTGCTGAGACATAATCGATTTCTGATTTTGCGTAGCCGCTGTACAGAATTTTCTTACGTGTACACTTCATCTTTATGCACTCTCGGACAAAAGTGTTGTACGCAACTCAGGCATTACGTTGTGAAAAACCTACTCGACACCATCGTTGCATAAACTTTATTGTACTTATAGTATGCATTTCTGTACTATTCAGAATTTTTCTTTAAACAATTATAAAAATATTTGATAACTTGGCGACATTGTAGTTTATATTAAAAACTATTATTTTACCGAGCTGAAAAATGTTTTTGTAACAGTTTCAAGATAATTTCTGGATAGTAAAGAAATACATACGAGTGCAAAGACGTATACTGTTGTACACGTACCCTAGTTTTTCTCAATATTGATAGGTCCTAAGAGAAAAGATTACGCGTTACGAGTAGAAAAGACCTATCTCACGCGTTATGATTAGAAAAGACCGATCTTGCGCGTTACGATTACAAGCAGAGTATCTCTTTTGAGGTTATTTCTTACACTAACTTTGAAGTCATATAATTATTATAAGATAATTTCAATTATAACTTTTATTGACTTTTTAATACTACTGATGTAAGATAATAGATTAATAATATTAAATGTGAAGAAGTTGTTATTATCTTCACGTGATTAAAAGTAAGGTGTCAAATCATTTTACAACAAATTTTTAGCACTGAATATAGCCTACAAAATAACCTCAAAAGAGATAGTCCGTTTCTAATCGCAACGCGCAAGATAGATCTTTTCTAATCGTAACGCGTGAGATAGGTCTTTTCTAATCGTAACGCGTAAGATAAGTCTTTTCTCTTAGGACCATATAGACTTAAATTGTAAGAGTCGGTTTTTTCTTAGAACAAAAAGATGTTTTCATTGCAAATTAAAATTTATTTTTCTTCATAAAACATGTATACAAATAATTTACTGTATCAGCTAAATATTTTGTTGGAAACGACAAAAGCGTTAGCTGCAATTGGGCGACTAAATGATTTAATCAAACTATTTTTCTGTTAACCAATAATATTTTCAAGTGTAAAGCTTTTAATATTTCTTATACACACATAAAATTATTATTGCTAAGACAGCAAAGTATTTTGGTTGAATCACTTTAGATTTACAGTTAATATTTTATCGAGAACAATGAAAATATTGTATGTACATATGTATGCTTTTATTCGTGATAATGAAATTTACATGTGCAATTTGCAATATTTACATCCTGTTTCTTCTTCTTTCATCAGTATTCATAGTACATACAGTGTTCATCAATACCTAGCCAAATCTGCATATTGACATAAAAAATGACAAACCTTCCGCCATTACCGACAGATTTGACTAATTTTGTTTACCTTCTTTTTTATATTTTTTATATATTAAAAAAAATATAAGCAATTTCAGCCCTCTACAACTTCTTATTCAATGGGTTCAAATTTAACCAGTTCTTTAAATACGTAATTAAAATTTGGACCCCCCTTGCAGTGTCAAAAATCGAGAAATTTATCTTCAAACTTTCAGTTTTTAATATCGGAGCCCTATCTTGAGCTCTCACAAATCAGACATTTTTATTTATTGTTAAACAAGTTTTCTTTAAAAATAGATTTTTGATACCTTTTTGCGCCTTATTTTCGACTTTCTTTTTCGATTTTTTTTGCATATAATGTGTTAGATTTTAATTGTGGGCTAAAAATTGATTTTCGACGGCTTTTTTGCACTTTTATTTAGGTTTTTCTCGCCAAACTTTGGTTAAGTGACGTTTTCATAGAAAATTTTATATACGAAAAAGTTGTATTTTTTTAGGATTTATAATTTTATCGTGAAACTATTTTGCGTATAATGTGTTATAATTCAATTGTTCATTTTTGCTCTTTAATTTAGGTCTTTCTCGACAAACTTTGTTTAATTGATATTTTCGTAAATAATATTAAATGTGAATACGTTGTATCTTTTGAAACCTACAATTTTACCATGGAAAATTTAATAAACACATGAAATTTATTCAAGATACAGCCAAAATTCGAATGCTCAATATATTCAATACTTATACTATATGGTAATATGCTCAACGAGTTCGGCTCAAAGTAGATACGTTTACTTATTATGATGAGACAAGTAAGCTCTTTAAGCTTCAGCCGGCTTAACCGTGGTTTTGCTGAGTTAATAGAGGAACTTAATTACATCCATACATACATCCATGCATACATTTAAAAGAGTGCTTGAAATGTGTTCCTATGGTGCTAAAACATATTTTTATGCAATATTTTATTAGTTTTTAAGCTATTTCACTTTTTACTACGATGAAAATATGCGGATCTCCATTGGAGCGGTCGTGCCTAAAATGCTGGTCATAGCAAGCGGTACTTTTTTTAAAGATATAGCTATCTAAAGTTGTGCTCACATGTTATTAGTATATCTATATCGTGGTACAGCATACGCAAAAGTTAATGCCGTACTTCGGTTCTTGGTGCGTTTTCATAAATTTTATATTCTTTACTAATATATTAGTACTTTACATTATAGACTGAAGCGTTGACATTATAAATATTCCCATTTAATAATGATTCTTTCGAAAATTAACTTTCTAACCTTGCTGTCAACCGGTAACGTCCTTAATAGCCATAAAATAAAACCTTCTAAGTTTTTAATAATTAATCATTTAGGCATTATACGGACGGCATTTGTGCCAGTTCTATGCCAACCTGGGAGTCTGCAGGTTCATTGTTAGTGGTTCATCGACAATTCTTTAAAGCTTTGCTGTTACTCAAGAAATCTGCATCTTTCTTACGTTTTTCTAAGATGCTGTACTTAGATAAAAGACAAAGTACTTGAATTACGCATTTTTTAAAAGTAAACATAGATTTTAAACCTTGTTCTTTTTCTAAAAATATTTAAAATACTGTACAACATTTTTGTAACTTCTTTACGTTTACATTAACTCCAAAAAAGGTTAAAAAATGAGTCTTATCCTTATTCAACTTACTATGAATTTCCGTTTAAATTTACAATTTCATTAATCTTAATCATAAATAAAATAAACACATGATAACCCGTAATGGATCGAAAGAAGAATCTTTAAAATCGGTGCATCTGTTCCTTTATAATTATTGTACATTTCCAGAAAGAAGGACGCGCATAGAATCCATAAAATTTAGTTAATGTTACATATATTAGGTATACACTTTTTGCGCACGTAGAATTAACATGTAAAATGCACGTAGGTGAGACTTATTTTTTGCAATAAAATAAGGTTTAAATTCGTGTACTAATAGACTTTTTTAAAAATATATTTATTAGTACGCCGTAATTTCCGTGTAATAAACACATGCAAACACTTATATTAACAGATGTATAAACGTATAATATAAAACGTTTCACTACTGACATGACGTTACCCGTGTAAAAAAACGTAATAATTTGTGTAATATATCTCGAGGTAGAGAGTCGAGTCGATTCACCTAGCATTTTAACGCGTTCGTATTACACGAGAATTATACCTTTTCTGGTACATGTGACTTATACGTTCGTTTATACGTGTCTAATGCATTAATATATTTGGTACTATAAGAAATTGAGAAATAAGAAAATCAATTTTTTAAACATTAACAGCCGAATACCACTTTAAAAATCAATTTTATGGTTTTAATTTCAAAAAGAGCGGCTAGAGTTTATTTTAAATCTAATTAATTTTTTAACACCTGAAAATTATAGTTTGAAACACCATCAAAGCATAATTTAATTAAATTTAAAAAATTGTAAAATTATTTTAGAAATTATATTTATTGATCGACGTTGTACGTTACTTGTATGTGGGATGCAGTACTTGGTTTACGAACATACTTGTACTTACACAGAATACTTTAACGTAGGCGTCGCAAGAGAGTTTTAGCATTTAACAGTGAGTAAGCATTATGAAGAAAATATTAAAGATGGCTTTATTTTCTATTAGCATATTACAAATTTTACTTAAAAATCTTCAAGCCGAATCTAATATTACATCTCTAATTGCAACAAAATCAAATCGGATAGATAATAAAGCCGTGAGTTTTTATTATTTTCCATTTACGGATATTGGCATTTAGAGAAAATAAAAAAATTTAATTTTTAGGAAAAAATTATTGAACAATGTTTTGAAAAAGAAAACATGATTCTGATTACGAATAATGACGAAGATACTTCTGATGTCATCAATTCAGTGTCATCTTCTTTTGAAGCTTTGTATTTATTTGCATCTAAGGAAAATGTTGCTTTTAAAAAACATAAACGATTCCAGAAAGTTTATGTGTTAAATGAAACTCACATCAACCGACAGAATCTTCCCGCATCAAGCGTTGCTATTGTAATACCATCTAATGAGAATCTTACAGTGATATTAGAAGATATGCGGGAATCTATTTGGTGGAATCATGAAGCACGCTTTCTAGTAATTAATAGAAATATTAACGGTTGTCAGATGTCCCATATATTTTTAAGTACGTTGTGGGCGTTCAATATTTTGTCTGCAGTATATTTATGCAGTAACTTAAGCAACCAATTGTTTCTATATACTTTCAATCCATACACGAATATAGCTCCAAAATTTTGGAGCACAGTACAAGCCAACTATTTTCAAAATGAACATTGGACATTGCTAGAGCATCGGTTATTGTACGACTATGAATATTTGACTTTATACCGTAAGTATACAATCATGAACATGTAGAAATAATTTATATCTATTTCCCACAAAATCATAAACTACCCTTATCTTTTATTATTTTAATCTGATAAATCTTAATTGTATTTTTATTAGGTGTTTTGTCCTGTCGTACTCTTTATTTTGACAAGCTAAGCAATTTGAATGGTTTTAATTTTAAAGCAGCTACAATGAAAAATCATAGCACATATATCTATGAGGAATCTAAAATTGGATATAATAGGTGCGATAAATCTAAAGTTAAAATTATGTGCACTTTGTTGAATCATATAAATGCAACGATTACGGTTAAATTGACTAATGGTTCTGGTTTCATCGATGAACATGGGCAACCTCATAAAATAGTCAAAGATTTACTAACTAGTACGGTAGATTTATCGATTAATACATTCTTATTACGTGATTATTGGAAGATGCAATCATATCCCTTTCACGTTGGAGGAATGAGACTTATAACTTCAAAAGATCCAATCAAATATTCGTTAAAATTTGTATTTAATTTAAATGTGAAATTTCTTATTATCTTTACGACAAGTTCCTTCGTCTATATCATTACATTAAAATACATACTTGAACAATCAATATCCACGTCTACTTTAGAATTTATACGAATGTTTTTAAACGGTGCTAGCATTAAACAGCCGAAAAAGTCTTTTAAAAAGATACTCTATATTGCTTTTATAATGTCTATTTTTTTAACTAATTCGTTTTTTCAAAGTCGTTTATTTGCATTGAACGCAGTATCGATTTATAGGCCGACTATTGACACAGTCGACGATTTAATAAGGGCTAACCTTACTCTTTGCGGATTTGCAAATCAAAAGGAATTCATTTCGAATAATTTAATTCGCAAGAATTATCAACAAATTACTAGCATTGCCGACTGTATTAATCGTCTTTGGAAAGGTGATCGTATCGCCTGTTTCGTTATGGACGAGTACGCAAGATATCACACATCTCGGTGTTCACCGATTGATATTTCGAAATTTAGGTTGGTGGAAAGAAGTCACACGTGCACGTTTACTGAGGATTCACCACTACTTTTGAAGTTTAGCTGGCTTTTGATGAAAATGAGTGAAGGTGGATTTATTAATGTAATTTACAATCATATAAATAATGATTATTTTAGGAAGTTCGATAATAAAGTCGTAACGATTGGTCTTGATGCAGATAATTTAGCTGCAGGCATATACATTTTGTACGGTGGTTGGACTTCGGCTATTTTAATATTGGGAGTTGAAATTTTTATTTGCAAAATTAAGAAGTAATGTGTTAAGGTGTGCTGTGGCAATCTTAAAATCTCATAGTTTGTATGATCCGTTTATTTGTGTTACTCCTGAAAATAAGTATATTGTATTAAATGCAAGTGTAAACGAAAACATTTCAATGATTATTATTAGCCAACTAACGTGTTTTATTTATTAGCGCTCCGAGGTGTACTACTAGGGGTGCATGTTACTAAGTGTGATATTGTAATATATATTAATGAACTTTATTGTGATATTTTAAAAGCACTGATGTATATTTTCATGTACACGTTGCTATGTAAATTATTTATAAATAAAGAGTTCACATACATGAATTCCGAAATAGGTAAGTGTTTAAATTACAAAAATAGTTAAAGGTTATTATGTCCATGCTGCTAAAATCGGTACATATGTAGAGGCTTCCTATTTTTCCTATGTTTACCTCTTGAATCCAAATTTCGAGAACATATTATCTAAAAATGAGAAAAACGGAAATAATTTTAAGGCCAAAAATTAAGTTCTAAGAAAAACGACTTTAATTATTGCAAATTGCAAATATAAGCTAAAGTAATTTAAATTCAAAAATATCAAAATATCTTATAGGATGCTTCAGGCTATTTAATCTTTAATGTGAACTTCAAGGAACAATTTTTTGAAAAACAAACGCTGATTTTTTAACCATTTCAAAGTGTACTCTAGACTTCATATAAGTCAATTTGAAAGTCTATTGTATTCTAGAATAATTTATGCTGCGCTCATGTAGAAATTAGATTCACGATAAAAAGCAAAATTAGATTTTATAATTATTATAGTTTTATTGTACTTTTTAATTCTCAAATAAGATATCAAACATGATATTTAAACATAGAATATTCTTTGACCTTTTTGAGGAAATAATAGTGGTTAACAATTAAGGAATAATATTCAATATTATAGCACATGTATCTTTCAACATTATCGTGTATTTAAAGATACAACATTTTAATATATGTTGCACTAAAATAATTAAAATGTAAAAAAATATCTCTTTCAAAATTTAAATTTCTTTTTTATCTCAGTTTTTGGCGTAGAAGTGGCGTTATTATAAATTAATTCAATAGCTTATACATTTTGCGTTGATTGCTCAAAACAAAATTTTGCTAACTGTTTCGTGCAATTTATTGAAGAATTTTTCATTTATAATCTTGCACCCTGAGCATTATTTATAATTGACGTTACTAAACCGTAAATAAAACAGCTTAATTTAATATATTTTTGAAACATTCGAAATTGAATTTCGAAATTTTCGATTGTTCTGAAAATTGAATGCGTCAAGGTCGAATTAGGCTTTTTTACGTCTGACGTCACGACCCCACGTGACTGAACTCTGGGAGTGCAACATTAAAAATTGCTCTGATTGCTTTATATTTATATAAAATTAGCGTAATTATTTCTGAGTATTAAAATATATGCCAAAAATACCCCTTTTGCTAAGCTACCTAATTAATATTAAGCACACTTAATTCGATACCTAAAAATATTGTTTATTTATGATGAAAGCACGAGCAGTCAAAAACTGTTACCGTATGATTGCGATTAACTTGGCTAGGATATGATTTTATCGTATTTGAATACTGGTGAAATATACTAACGAGTTTAGTATTCAATATAGTATAAATAATACATTTTTTATAATAGCGAGTTTGCCTGAAACAATCAATTGTATCCATTTTTATAGGTTAAATCGTAACGTATTTTTATAATTTTATTAGTATTACTGATAACTTGTAATAGTAACATCACAAAATATAAAGGTATATCATATGCAATAATTTTCTTGCATATTTTATTTAATTAAATATATGTAAGATACATTTTTCCTTTGCTACACTTTTTCCGATAATATTTCTTAAAAAAAAACGATTTTAAATTTTTAACTTAATAACATAAGCAAGAAAATAATTGCATATGATATATACTTATATTTAGTAATGTTATTGTTACAAGTTATCAATAAAAACAATACAATTGCAAAAATATTTACGTTTTAACCTAAAATAATAAATAAAATGGGCTATTCAAGCAAACTCGCTATTACGAAAACTGTATTATCTATACAATATTGAATACTGAATTCGTTAGTATATTTCACCATTATTCAACTACGATTAAATCATGTCCTAGCTAATTTAATCACAATTATACGATAACATTTTTTGACCATACATGCTTCGATCATAAATAAACAATATTTTTAGGTATCGAATAAAGTGTGCTTAACATTAATTAGGTAGCTTAGCAAAACGGGTATTTTTGGAATATTTTTAATACTCAGAAATCATTGCGCTCATTTTATATTAATAAAAAGCCATAAACGCAATTTTGAATGTTGTACTCCCAGCTGTCGGTCACGTGGGGTCGTGATGTCAGACGTGAACTAGCCTAATTTCCAAAAATTCGACTACGCAAATTGTTTTCGAAAATCAAGCAACGTTTCGACTTTTCGAAAATCAAATACTGCCAGCTTTAGTCCATATACGTGTCTGGTGTGATCCTTCGGAGTGTACAAGGTCGAACAAGAGCGAGAGAGATCGCCGGTTACACGGCATTCTCCAGAAAATATGGAGAACGCGGTCAAAGGTATGGTTGAATCATTGCTCGAGGATTGCTTGGACTGTTACCGTGGTGGTTATGGAAATGAAAGGGGTGGTGTTGCTCTGCTTCTGGAGGGGACCGAGGGGGGGGGGGGGGAGGGCGGGAGAGATGATGATGGGTATCGATTGGTTGTATTGGGCGATGAGATCGCCGAGGAACGAGCGGGAGGAGGGTAAGCGTTGTAGAGCGTGGGGGGTGGTGATGGGGATGGCTCGTATAAGCGAGGATGTTGAATATTTATCGGGAGGGGCGCGCCTTGATTCGATGTGTTTACGGGGATGTTTAAGGGATTTTCGTCATACTTTGAATTACTTATGAATTCTAAAAGGAAGATTAGGATCAGTGGAGAAGAAACGATTGGCTAGAGTTACTAAAATACTTTGGTTACTAATCAATTCGTTACTTTATTTTTATGTTGTATGAATGCTTTTCATATAACTAATATCGGTATTTATTAATGTAAATAAGCGGAAATATTTTAAACTCGTTGTGGTCTTATAACTATTATGATTTTTATCTTTGACTTTTTGTTTTTAATGTTTTTTATTTAGTTAATTATATTTCTTTGTTTTATTATAATGAAATTACTTAATTCCTTTTTTTTTATTCTTCTATTTCGGCGAAGCCTTTTGAGAAATATAATCCCCATCGAATAATATTATTCAGCTAGGCAACACTCCAAAATGATTGTCTCGCAGAATAATATATCTCTCAAAATTGGTTTCTAACGCGCTATCTTTAAAACTTGATAAGCGAACCGCCCGTGCGCGTCCTTCGCCAAAAATCTGCTTAAATGTATTTTCCCCAGAATGTAGCAACATTGTCCGATGATTGCCAGGCCGTCACCAGTCAGCCTTCTGCATGAGTTCAGACGCCTGTCACATCGCCGCGAAAGTCGCGATATATATATATATATATATATATATATATATATATATATATATATATATATATATATATTGTACGGCCAGTTGCCGAATTAACTTTTATATTTTAAAGTGCGCAAAAGGCGCTAAGCCGCTCACAACTCAAAAGTGCATTTTCTTTTCGTATCACGAATATTCGCGCCATCACGTTATTTGCGAGTCAAATTAGCAACTATATCAACGATTGTGCGACCAACATTTATATTAAATACTAATTGGGACCTTATATCGTATCACCAATTGAAGCATTCTAATAAACTATAACAGAGGAATATATTTATTGTGTCCATTTACTTCTCACACATAACGTAAGAAGTTATATATATATATATATATAAGTTTAGAACATAATATCCATTTTCTTTTCGCCAGGATTTAAACAATCCTAAACTAATCTCGATCCGCACGTCCTCCGCTTTTCAAGCCTGCCACGCTCGATCAATTCATACGCCCGTACAGCCGCTCGATACGCGACGGATAAAGCCGTAATTAACCGGGAAACATTAAACTGATAAAATTCTATTTATTAAATAAATAAATTCCGGACGTCACATTATTTTTATTCCTTTCTTCCAACCCGTATAAGCACCTAGTGTCCTTTTATGGGACACGCCCACCACCTATGTGTGGGAATGTTCGATCCTATCCCTAACCTTTATACTCCACTGAATTTCCGCATTCAAAACTTGACAGACCAAGAAACCCAACGCCAGGCATCAGCATATAGGAAAGTCAAACTTAGGCACCTTTCTTACCCCCGGAAAACACCTACATTTTCGTTTCTCCAGCTGCGAAAACATCATTTTGGGACAGGGTTCCCGGGCGGTCACCTCTATCCAAGTACTAGTCGCGCCCTGTGCTGCTTAACTTCGATGATCGACCGCTAGCCCACCACCGGACCCCGGCAATGATGCCGCTTTTGTTTAGTTAATTAATTTTTTTAGTTTTTGCTACTGGAAAGTCTAATATTTGTTTTTAAAACAGATGCTTTTAGTTTTTCTCAGTTATATGCTAAAGTGAGCTTTAGTTTAATATGGAATTAAATTATTAATTATTATTAATTACTGAGATCGATACGATTAATATTACTTTACTGAATATAAGCTACGCACATACAGAATTTCTTGGAAATACTCGTGTATAATGCGTAGATAGAGCAAATGGCATTACATCAAGGTTTTCAAGCTAATTTCTACGAAGTGGAATATTGTATAACAACATATAATGTTTTGTAATTACTTGGTAATATCTATATATAATTATAAATATTTAGGTACAGTAAGGGAAATGGATATCAGTTGTTGTATAAAAATTAAAAGTTTTATATTACAATGAACCTTAAAATAGTTTAAAATGCATAGAAAATTTACTTTTTTCAAAACAGAGGTATTATTTTATCTATAATTTCTTTTGAATGGTTATATAAAATATATTTCTAAAGGAACGAGAATGAAACTACGAAGGTCTTCCTACATAACAATCTTTTTCAAAATGTTGAGAAACTGCACATATTTCTTTCTGCCATACTTCAAAGAATATTATAGAGCAATATTGAAATTGAAATTGAAATGAAATTGAAATTGAATCCATTTATTGTCAACAAAAATATGACGGTAAAAAATTGTTTTTAATATTAAAAATCGCTTATAATATAATTAATTAAAGAATCTTATTTAAATGAATAGTATCTATAATTAATCTATAATTAAGGGAGTACTATCTATCTAAAATATTATACGGAACTCACGTTTCCGACAGATGCAATTATAAAATTCATGAAAACTGCTGTTCTGATTTCGACGAAACTTTGAGAAATATATATTCAATATCCCATAAATATAGTGCAAAAACCCTAATGATAATTGACCACTCAACCGTTTACGCACACGATTTGGCCTACCACGGAAGTCAAAAACGACCAAACATGCATTGGACTCACGAAGGACCGATAGTACTCTCTTAATCAATACCTCTATGCATTTTTTATTCTATGCATAGCAATTGATGTTTCGTAAACGTATTCATCTATTTACAAAAAGAAAGTAAATCCAAAGAAAAAGATTTATTCTACATGTATAATACTGTATACCGAACTGCATACTCTTCAATGATAATTCAATTGAAATATAATTTTTTTTATGATAAGCATATAAGCTAATCGAATCATTAACAAGAGCCTTCTATAAAAACTTCAACTCGACAATTCCTTTAATAAGCGAAGAATCTTTCCGTACACAAGAAAACTTTATTTATCTGTTTAACGGAAAGCAATCTTTACAGAAATTAAAAAGACATCCTTCTAGCCCGTTTGCTGGGTTACGTGTCTACGTGTGTCTATGGCTTTCGCGATATATCGACGCGCGCGCGCGTGTGTGTATGTGTGCGTGCTCGGGGAAGAGGAAAAAATGTCGCTCGCTTGAGAAACTATGAAAACGCGGTCAATGGTATAGCTCGAGAATGCATCCATTGTTAATGTTTCTACAAATGAGGGGTTGTATGTGCACTTTTTGAATTCGGCAGCATAGGTAACTCGATGAAATTGACCTAGTTTATATGTTGCGAATTCTATGCTAAAACTATGTGTACGTTTTAAGTTTCTATTAATTGGCGAGAAAAGTTTTGGCTGCTTATAATTTTAGCTACAATTTTATCCATTTTCGTAGTTGTGTTCAATAAACTGAAATAGTTTTATTTATCTAACGTTTCATACGTTCTTATAATATAAGAAATATTTGTTTTGTTATTTGTCTCGCTTGTTTTCCGAAAGAATTTTCAATATACTGACTATTATCGACTTTCAATCGATATAAATTGTTTCTCGTTCTATTTCTACAAAAAATGAGTTTGCAGAGAAATTCACATACACGAAATCGAGAGTCCATCTGCTATTTCTTCTTAATTTCAAGGCTGAACAATTTTTACAATCGGAAAGCTCGCGAGTAATTTTTCATCGGCAATCCCTGCTGCGCACCAAAGAAATAAAGAACGATGCACAAGTTTCTATTGCGCTCGAAAAATTCCACCAACAGCAGAGTACATAAAAATTAAAATTCTCGAATGAAATGCATGCGCGTGGAAGTCGTAAAAAACGCTTCTTCTGTTCACAAAAAGAATTCGACAACAGTCGGTTCATAAACTGTATAAAAGTCTCTTGTAGAAATATAGGGCACATTGTAAATCTACATCAATAATATTTCTATTTATTTGTACATTTATTGCTCTGAATGCTGTTAAATTACAATTTCACATTTAATTGAAGTGTTTCATATTGTAAATTGTAGTTGGTGATTAATTTATTACACCGCTGTATAATATATATAACTACTATTCTGCGAATTGGCAAAAATGTTTATAGTTAAATAGCCAAATTACAAAAACTTGTCAATTTACGACATTCTAGTAAACAAAATCTGATAAGGCTATATATTATATTTAGTATACTTTTTGGAAAAGAGAACTATCAGAAGCTATCAGAATGCTATAAGAAGTCTAAATTTTCAGAAAAGTCAATATTTAGGCACTTTTAATAAAAAAGTATAGGGTAACTTCAAAAACAATCATATAGTTATCCGAAAGAAAAAATATGTCTAGCAAAGCGCATATAGAATATCTGAAAATTGGTAATCGTAATCCAAAACTTCAAGGTTTATAATTTGTTTATTTTACAATGAGGCTAGTATGGTGCAAAATTCTGAGATCCAAGTTATATAATATTTCATTTAATAGTGCTAATAAAAATGTATAATTGATAATATTAAATATTTATCAAATATATAAGGAAGCCATTCTAAAAATTAATAAATATTCACTTTATTTAAGTAAATTCATTAGTACTGTAAGAAATATTTACTTAAGTCACCAACATTTATTTTCACTTACCATTTTTATTCTACATATTATATACATACTATACGTACACCAGGTGTTACTCTTCCAACTCTCAGTGTAATAATTCTAAAAGACTTTCTTTTTACAGTGCGCATAAATACGCTCGCGAGAAATTGATTCCTCCCGTCTGTACGTGTCTCGAGAAGCGACGTATTCGTCGTCGCAGCCTGCATCGGGCGACGCGCGTTTTCGCGCATGACTTGGTGTAGCGGGTGAAAAGGGCGACGGGTTGAGAGCGATGCATATGCAGAGTGAATATCAGAAAAATGTGGGTGAGAAGGGAGAGAAACGGAGAGGAGGATTCCGGTTGCTCATTATTGAAGCATGAAATATGGATGAATAGTAAAGTCCTCGCGAGTGGAAGGTTGAGTATTTTTGATTTCGAGGAAGTAGCAGAAATGAAAAGAGATGAGAGACGGTTTATGAGTTATGTTTAGTAATGGAGTTCGAGGGATTTGATTTATTTATTTCATAGTTGTATGAATTTTATTATCCGAGTGATGGTGGAATCAAAATAAATACATCGATAATAGAAAAATAAGTGTTTCAGAAAATGGAAGTCTATTGCAGTAGATAAAGAGCGAGTATGATCCGACACTCGTTAAAAGGATTTATGTATTTTTAACTATTTAATAGTTATAAGGATCTAGCTCACTACCTGTATAGAGTATATATAGTTTTAGTGGTTTGTTGGGTCACTGGTTACGAATCTGAGATCAGAATTACAAAATTACATTTGTTTATAAACAAACTATTGAAAAATCACATATTTTGTAAATTTGTACACCACAATCGTTTTCTACGGAAAAATCATTATAGAAATTATATGGAGCTCAAATTATTAATAATTATTTGTTTTTCATTAACCATAATAAGTAAAAACCCCTATGGTTATAAGGAACTATGTATGTCTCAAACTGTATAATTTATATATGAATTATATGGTTTTTAGGGTCTCTTATTGCAAATTCGAGGTCAGAATTACAAAATTGGAATTGTTTAAATAAATTATTTAAAAATTGTATTTTTTGTTAATTTACACAGCAGAATCATGTTCTACGGGAAAAAATATTAAAGAACTATATGGGGCGCGAATGTCTACGACCATACGTATATATTAAGGATGTATCTATTCTGCACATACATGTGTGAGTTCAACAAATTTTGAGCGTCATCTCGCATGATCATAGATAAACGTTCATAATGACTCATGATGGTTTATGATGGTTCACGTACATACTTATAGTATGTAAAGGATAATGGAGCACTTTTGTATCCTTTACTTTTGGAAATTTCTATTTTTTACTATTCTGTAAAGATTGTACTCTGTTCTGTAATAATTAGTGTACAGTCAATAAATATTTATTTATTCAATATATTCATTTTTAAAGACAAGTGTGAGTGTACAATAATACCCTACTTTCCCCTAAATAATTGCAAACTTATGATAAGATGTACATGTACTATTTTTACCAAAACACTTACTACAGAGAGCAACTGACTTATACTTCAAGATTAAGAGATCACAAGAGACACAAGAACAACATCAGAAAACATTCCTCAAAGGCTCATTAAATGCATTTCCTAGAGTATATGACACTTTTATTGCTAATGTAGATAAAAAGTATTGGTTTATTATATAAATATTTGTATGATATAAGTTGGACATATTTCATACTCATACTTAACTAAAATATATGTCAGAGAACTATTCAAAATTAACAGATAACAAATGTGTATACAGGTAATATACTAGGTAATACGTTACATATTTATATCGTTATTTTTACGTACATAAAGTAAAATCAATTGATATATTTATATAATTTATTGATGAGTTAGTAATTGGTTTTTGGATTATTATGTTAATTTATTATTTAATTATAAATAAAACTGTTTAAAGCGACCTTTTAGTTAATTTTTTCAAGGCCCTCGATTACTTCCTTGGCAAACTAGATAGATCTATATAGTTGTAGATTAATTTTCCATCAGGGGAATAGCTTTGTAAGAAGGTTCAACCTGAAAAATTGAGATAGTAAAATTTTATTACAATGTTTAAACCGAAAAAATGTGATAAAAAAGTTTTCTAAAAAAGTTTAAGCCGAAAAGGTGTAATTGAAACAATTTATATAATATACAAAAGTATAAACCGAAAAATGTGTTAGTAAAAGTTTTATAAAAACGTTCAAGCCGAAAACAATAAACAGAAAATGAAAAAGAGAATTGTATAATTTTTTATACAAACAATTTTTTCAATATAACTGTTTATAAATAACGTTTGCTCAGAAAATTTGATCATGGCAAAGGTAGGGGGGAAAGTTAAAATGAGGCCTAGATACGGCCCTGGTACTCGGCACTGATTGGCTGGCGCACCATTTACAGTACCGGGGGCAGCTAGTCCCGAGATTCACAGTACCGGGAGGTTCGACTGTACTTTGTATTTTAATATTATTATTTAACAACCTCATAATGATATAACTATTCTTATAATAAATATAAAAATATATTATCTAATCTTTCTCTTTCCCACAAATCTTCAGTGACATATTTAACCATATAAACTTATATATAATCAATCATTCATGATTATTTATATACGAGCATATGCAGCTATATATAACTATATATGCAGCTATGCAGCTATATATAACTATATCTTTTTTGGATGGTTTAATCGATTATTATAGTATAAATAGTTTACACGGCTATAAGCAATTTTTTCCCGAGTTATCTATTTTTCAAAATTTCTTAAAATTCATTCCTATTACACAACGACCCTCATAAGATTCCCACTATCATTTCCCTACTCACGATTTCCAAATATCCCTCTCAACGTAAACATCTCCGATAGATCGACGGACACTCGGGAGATCCCCCCCCCCCCCCCCCCATCACCCCCGAGAGGTCCATTCGCGCCTGGCGTCGTCGTTGAGCCGTGCATAGCCTTGCGCTTTGAAAATTCCCGGTCCGTCGATCCGAACGACGTGTATAAGTGTGCGAATCTCCCCTTCCGATCGAAGTGCGCCGCATTGCTTCGTCGAGTCGACGGCCGCGGCGAACGGTTCTTCTATCGAGCCGAGGAGCGTTTTACACGGTATAGGTAGAGTATTTCGAGCTGCTTGCAGTTGGAAAAGTTGGGTGCGGATGAGAGTTGATAGAGAAAGAGAGAGAGAGAGAGAGAGAGTTTCAGATGACATGTAGGTTGGCTTTTCAAAAGTTTTTAATGTTGTTTTGAGAGATTTCGACGTTTTAGTTTCAAAGCGTGTTAGTTCGTATTGCTATTTATTACTTTCTTGTATTTCTAAATCTTTTAGTGAGAAATTTATTTATTACATTATTTAGTGATTGTGTACACCCAACGGTAAACCATTTTTCTTGACGTGCCCCGAAATAACAACTTTTTCATAGACGTAAGAAACAAAATTGAATCTGAAGTCATCGTTTTGTTAACTTTGTGGTGAATTGACATTCTTACGCTTATGAAAAAATTGTTATTATTGGTACACCCAGCGGAAAGTAATTATTTTCCGAACGTGACGGGGAGGAAGCTAATGTCACCTAGCATCAGATCACCAAGCAAAGTTCACGCTTCCATTGGGGGTTCTCCATTTTAGTCTGTGGTATTCTCGCGACACAGTTAACCTCGCTAACCTCCAAAATTTGAATTAATTTAGTTAAGCTGGTTAAGATGGGAAACCCACATTGAAATTTGAACTTCGCTTGATGAGCTGCCGCTAAGTGACACTAGCTTCCACCCCGTCACGTTCAGAAAAGAATCACTTTCTGGTGAGTGTACGTTCGGAAAAATGGCTTTACCGTTGGGTGTATATACTAATGTTAAAGTGACAACCGTATACAAAAAAATATTAAATAATAATAATAATAATAATAATAATAATAATAATAATAATAATAATAATAATAATAATAATAATGATTATAATAGTAATACAATTATTATTATAATATTATAATTATAATTAGTATAAAATTATTGAATAACCACATAAAGGCTTTGCATTATAATGTTAAGTCTTTATGTGGTTATTAAATAATTTGTAGCTAAGTACGAGTTACATCTACGTTCTTCAATAGAAAGCTCTCAGAATTACTAAAGTTATGAGCTTTATAAAAGTTTTGTGTGCGCATCAAAGTTTCTTCAAAGGACATTGAATTTGCACAATTTATGTTGAATAATTTAACAGTCGCGTAACTTCAAGTTTTGAAAAGAAAATAAATCGTATTATTAAGAATGAAATGTTTATACAAATTTATGGAATTGAAAAGTTGTTTGTGTGTGAAACATACATAGAATTACAATAATAACAATTCATAATTTATATCTTATGGATCAAATTCAACCATTTACTAATTTGTTTTTATTTTTTTATTACAGAAAAAAGAAATCATATTTTACAATAAAAGATCAATTAAAAAGTCAGAAATAAAATGTTCACTTTTATGCCGTTTGGATTTTACAATCCCTTGATGAAAATGTAAGTTCAAGAAACGTCACGTATTTTCTTCATTTAATTTTTTTATATCATCTGTATAGAGACCAATACCTTTAAGACATACGCGATAAACATGTAATTTATGCATAATACTTTGTAATTTTAAATACCAGGAAGGCGGATGCCCATGGATGGCCTACGCCGACCCCAGATAAAACATTGATAGAGGATCTATAAAACTGATGTGAGCATGAAGTATCCATAAAATCTTAAGTATTTAAACAAAAATGTCCTGTATAAACTGAAAAACATTAGAAAAAATTAATTTATTCAATTTTGACTACTGAATTGCTGATAAAATCTTGATTTTTTCACTTATATCGGATTTGACCCTCTTTCATTAAAGTTTCCCCTCACTTCCCCGAATTCATTTTTTTCTTAATGTTCATATTTTTTATAAATTCTAGACGATAGAGTCAGTTTTGTACGTCCTCAAACGTCCCCTTACTTACTACGCATCCAGCATGCTCCTTTATTATTGATATACTATATGAAAATTTAAGGAGGATCCATCGGGGTGGCCGTACCTAGTCGGGGCCTGCAGTGGGGGCTTTGATTTTGTATGCATAAAAATAAAAAATTTTATGGGAAAATACTTGAAACTTAATTTTATTAATACCAAACTAAATATTTTCTTAATTGACAAACGAATATTAAACAAAAATTTGTTTTATGAAGCGCCTATTTTGCGTACAGTGTTTTATACGGTTATATTTGATATTTTTGTTGATTATCTCCGAACTTTCATCGTTGACCTGTTACTTTTCTTAAAAATTCATATTCTACACTTCAAACTCTTTAACATAATTTTTGTCCAATGACAGCTGTCTTATATATTAAAAGTTATTAGCGAATAGCGCTTACCCCCTACTTTCTTTTTAATAATTGAAAGATTTGGTCATTTTCCTTCAAAATATAAAGTTTTATATGTATCTGGCTTTAGCCCTAGGTCGATGGATCCTCCTTAATTTATTCTAATTTACTGATTCACTTGTAGATAGTGTACAAAAATGTCTTTTGAGAGGTAGCATAATCAGAATCCTGAAGTAAATGGCTATCGGCATATTATCCAAATAGTAAAACTGGATACATAAATAACATTAGTTGTATGATGTTTAAATACTTGCATTTATTAATATGAATTTGTACAATCTTGATATACAAAAAACTCACTGTTATTTTGTATTCAATTTTTAAAATATTCATCATATATTTTATGAATGTACGATATGAAAAATCGTATGTCTGTGTGTGTGTGTGTGTGTGTGTGTGTGTGTGTGTATGTGCGTGCGTGCGTGCGTGCGTGCGTGCGTGCGTGTGTGTATGGGTGTATATGGGTGGAGTTTAAGTGGACCATGAACGGTAAGGAAAAAGCAATCCCTCTGAATCTCGAGTAATCCACGGTAAAAATTAATTACCGTGGCTTAACTTATTATTTTGATATACGAAGTGGGCTGATGAATAAAGTTTTTGATTTTTCGATGATTTTTTATTGATTTTTGGGTTTGAATTTTTTAGGTTTTTTTAAAGGTTAAAATTAATATAATCAAACCGAATAAAATGGGCATAGTGTGTTTCTTACACATAAGAATTGTACACGTAATTATTGTGCACAATTTAGCATTGGTCAAATATATCTATATATAATTTGACCAATGCTAAATTGTGTACAATAATGGCACAGTGCGTTTCTTACACATAAGAATTGTACACGTAATTATTGTGCACAATTTAGCATTGGTCAAATATATCTATATATAATTGGACTAATGCTAAATTGTGTACAATAATTACGTGTATAATTCTTATGTGTAAGAAACGCTCTATGCCACAATAATTACGTGTATAATTCTTATGTGTATGAAACGCGCCATGCCATAAAATGCATTTGAAAGAGCATACAATTTCCTATCTTCTCTGACACGAAGTTTTTTATAAGCTATCTTCCTTCTTTGGTTATACGAAAACTTTTTTCTTTTAAGCGGGAATATTTCGGAATCATATGATGAAAAATCATTAAAATAAATTAAGCTGAAAAAGGTGGCTTTCTACTATATCTTGGCTGATCTTTTAGCCCAGACTATGAGGTCCTTTTATTTATTAAAATATTTGAGGTTTTATTTTTTATTTAATTTGGATTTCTTATATATCGAGAACGTTGCGGTAATATTTTATATATATATATATATATATATATATATATATATATATATATATATATATACGATATCAGAAAAAATAAATAAAGATTCCTCGATTCATTTTTATTTTATAACGATTTTTCTATTTTAAAATAGCATTAATATTCAAAGACAAAAAGTTTGGAACTGTTTTTTTCTATTTTTATAAAATCAACTGTGTTTGCTTGACAATTGCTAATTTGGTGCTTTTGGAGTCGCTGATCATGAATTGTCTAACAAAAGTACAAAATTCAAAATGGTGGACCAAATTTTTATTATTTTTTGGTCATAGATATTAGATTCGTCATATTGTATTTTAAAAATCTGACAACAGATTAACATGTTTATTAAATTACATTCGTGGAAAATGTAAATCCGTGTTTCGAAATCGTTTCCACGCCACCATGAGGTAGATATCTCAACATCTTATTTGTTTTTATAAAACATAAAATGTTTATTTTATGTAATTTTTATGTATTTATTGCAGAAGTAAAAAGAAATTAGTAATAAAATAATTTAATAAATTGCTTGTAAATGTTTTATATTTCTTAAAAGCACGGTTTTATTCACTTTTAATTGTTACATGATTAAAATAAAATCTTGCTTTAAATGGTGTCCCCATTCGCATAATAATAAAATTAAAAAATTATAACAATTTATTTTTTAATTCAAATTATTATGGCTTCATGAAATTTTAGATATATTAACTATAAATACAATTAATGAGAACAAAATTAACATTTTGCGCTTTTGGATGTAATAAACGTAACAATACTTTACCTTCAAAAAATTATATGATATGTATAGTAAATAAAAAAAATCTATTCTTGCAATACACAGACAGCTGTACTGACTATAAAATTTCAATAATTTTCTTTTCAAATAGATGACCAATTATAATATTTTGAATAATATCCAAGAACTCAAAGGCGGTAATGTTTTTTTCCATTTATTATATTTACAGTAAATACATATCTATGCTTTCGTGTTAGTTAGTGCAAAATTCACTCTACTAACTAGATCTTCAATTCACTAACTAGAGTGGAAATCGACTCTATAAAATGGAATAAACAATTTTATAATGTTACAAAATTTATTGTAATTTGTAAAAAATGTTATTTGATATGTAAAAACTTTTTAAGTTTTTATGCAATTCAAATATTTTTTCATAATATCAATTATACTTTTGCAGGTGTTTAAATGGTAATTTGGAAGTTTAAATCTATCTCGTCATTTATAAAAATGGACTTATCGGTTTGACTTTTCAACGCAGAAGTAAATAGAACAAATAAGTAAGTATAGAAACAATACGGTTGGAGGAAGCTAAGTGCCAATGAATCGGCAGCGGTTTTTTAGTACATTCAAATGTATAACAAACTTTCGATTACAAGAAAGAATAGAATATATTTTAGAATGAGCCTTCAAAATCTCATCGAAATTCTCTTTGAAGAAATAATCAACCTTACTGCTAGGAATATTACTAACAGAATCATCTCCAAAGGTCTATCTAACTTTAAAAAGGAGAGTAGGAATCAATAGTTAGAGTATTTGTACAGGTTTACTAATATTCAAGATTTTTAAAAATAAACTTAGTAAACATGCATGTATGAAACATGATAAATATTATATAATAATAAATTGATATTATTAATTTTATTTAGTGCCTTAAATATTGAGAGAAAATTTGGTTTGTTGTGGGGGTACTGTTTTTTTATCAATTACCTTTACAAAACGATGTGTACATGACAAATAAACCATAAAAAAGTCGTATGTGAAGAACATACGTTGTCTGTTTTACGGCGAACCAACGTCGTAAGTTAGATACTCTTTAAAAATATCGTAAGTTATTATTATTAAATATTATTGTTACCAAATTATTATTATTCCATGTCACTATCAATATTCATTTATTTATATCAGAACCTTGTAATATTCATACACATAAATGTTGAATGTCATATCTTAGTGAGCTACGACGTTTTTGCTAAGTATTTTTATAAGTGAATTTTCCAAATAAAAACCCCCAGGACTATCAAACTCACTAACAAAAATGACGAATTTAAATAGAAAAAATGAACTTCGTACATCTGAAATAACATTACCTAGCAAAAGCCTATTTTCTCTAATATCTCACTCTCGCTCCTCGATCACGCACGGCATTTCTTCCATCGTCCAGATCTACATCCAGCATCCCACCCTCCCACACAATCATTTCCGCGTCGCGCAACCACCTACACACACCCAGCGCACAAGTACGTACCCGCGCTCCCATCCGTTCCACAGCAGCAGCGGATAGGCACAGCGCAGCCTCCGCCGCTGCGCGATGCACCTTGACATCGCGCGGGCAGGCAGGCAGGCAAAAGAGCGAGATAGCACACTGCACGCGGTCATCGCGCACTTTTCTGCATCGTGCATTAAGCATTACGCTGCTGTAGCGGCGGCGGTGGCCGGTTATTAATTGCCGTCCGTGCGGCGGGCCAGTTAGTCTCGTTACGCTGTCCCGCCGTCTTCGTGATGCGGCTTGGACGCGCGCGCGGAAAACACAATGGGAGACGGACGAGCGCACGCGCGCGCATCGGGGCCACTAGGCCTGCGTGTCACCCACAGACCCTTTTATGCGCGACGCGAGCCGTGACTGCGACAACCCATGGAAGAATTTACTCTCGGCTGAATACCGTTCGAGTATTAGTTGCCGGCACTACCGGTACTTGCAAATGTTAGAGGTCCAGCACTGAGATATAACGGGGATGATAAGAACGGGCCAGTACAACACTTTTCTTCTTGATATATTCAAAATTGTACAAGAAATATACATTTTTAGGCACACACGAGACACTTCACTCAAAGTTTAGTGTAATAATCATAACTACAGATTACTATTGCACGGCTGAAAATTTCACGTACGCTTAGTAATCGTACATTACATTAATATTTTATTAAAAATTAGCCTAAAAAGTAGGTTAAGTTACGATTGACGATTTCGCAATGTTTTGTTTTCTTTCAATATCGGCAAAAAGTATTGCACCGACTCTGAGACGTTTTTCGGGCCAACGTCGATTCTTTTTACTAGCCCATTCTTATCAAAACGATATAATCCCTTTATTGATTCAGTGCCGAAAAATAATTTACTCGCATACAATATTCAGCCAGAATCGGCCCGAACGATCACTGCTGGCAAATTCTTTCATGGGAAATGCGACAGCAGGCCTTGCCGTGCACCGTGGCGATGGAGCTTCGGATGCTGGCGATGCAGGCTTTTTTTTCGGGTTGGAGGGTTCGAGGAGGTCGAGAGTTGAGGGTAGTGGGTTGCGAGCGGGTTTTGATGTGTCTATTTGACGGGACGATGGGAAGTTCGACAAGGGGTGGATGACACAAGGGGACAAGCCTGTGTTAAAAGATGAAATATGCAATATCAATATTGTAAGTTTAACGATTTTTCCAATTTTGTAACTTATACATGTTCAATATTTTTAAAACATATTTTAAGAGGAGCAGGGATCATTTATCTCTTGTTTCATAATACTTGTAGGTATTCATATGGCAGTTTTTGCAGCATGTCATCATAAGCGATTTATTATTACAATTTTTAGTGCAAATTGGTCAGCTTAGGCTAATCAAATTTACAGTATTATTATTTAAGCTTCTTTTTATTACATATTGAATAGCTTGGGTCAAAAATGTTTAGGATTTAGGGATTATGGTTTTATTATTTAAAATTTTTTAAATGCAAACTGGGTAGTACTTGAGTTTAAGTTTAACTGTTTCATTAACCCTCTAATGTGAATCGTGCATTAGTAATAGTAACGTTTTAAAATATATTTTGTTCGATTACCCGTCTAATTTTTTACTTTCTAAGCTGAAAAAGCACTTAAATAATTGATCATTCGTTACTGAGGATACATGAAAAGTAAAATTATTAATATTTCAATTCGGCGTTTAAGAAAATGAAATAGAAACCATGATTTACTAACACCAACGCAGGTCATAACTATGCGGTTTCGGACGTTGTTCACGTTAAAGGGCTAATTAATTGCAAATGGCGCTGCTTGATGTAGTTGGGTTTCGGGTTTAATATTTAAGGCTTTATTAATTAAACCTTTGTAATTGCAGAATGTTTATCTTCGTTTAGTTAGGCTTAGGGTGTAAAATATTATTTGCCTTCCTTTTTTGGTATTAATCTACTATTATAACACCACACACACGTGGTCGATTCTAGGACAGTTGAGACTGTTGAGAGTGGTGAATTTTGTTTTATAGAAAAAGTAGTTATGACATAACTTCTGACTGATTTCTGAACCTAACATACTCAAGGGGAGAGACTCCTATTGGTATTTTTATCGTCATTTCAAGCAATCATTTTTTTTTATTATAACGCAATAGTGAAATATACGGTCACTACAAATTATAAAATACATATAAAATGCCGTGTTTTATATTGTTTCTTGAGTTTTAACATAAATATGTTCTCTCTATTTTTAGTATTTGAATATTTTGTCAGCTCTTATTTACAGAAATGTATCTCAGCGTTGCATTTAATAAAGCCATATCTTTAACGTCGATATACGTTTAGGGTCATATTATACGATAAGCCGTCGTTTTGAGTTTCATCCGATTTCGTACATTGGTAAATATAATTATTAAAACTATATAGAGTAATACAATTATCGATGTTTATTGTACAACTCATACGTAAACTATATATATTTGTCACTCTTTTAATTACATTGTAATTTGCGAAATTGCATTTTTACAAAATCCTGAAGTTATAATTATTAGGAAACGAATATTCAAAGATCTACTTTTTATTGCTATTCAAATAATCAAAAAATTTTTATGATTTAAAAACCTTCAAATCATCAGAATTGTGCACTACCTTCTGGCAAAATCTGTAAAAATTACTGCAAGTTTTAATGTAGATTTTTCTAGAGATTTTTTCCTGCAAATTTGCTTGCGTAAATATTTTCAGAAACAATTTTTAATTAAAAATAAACGTTAAGGCCCTTGTTTACATAAGAGTTACGTTCGATATATAGGTGTTCCTATCATCCAGATAGGAATACCCAAATGGAACGTATCGGCGATAGAAATATAGGGATTTGAACGTTTTAATTAGAAATTCCACTTAAATATATTTCTGCAGACAAATAGGCAGGCAAAACTTTATAGAAAAGTCTGCGGGCGAAAACCATGTAGAAAAATCTGTAGAAAAATTTGCAAGCACTGAAAGATCTGCAGAGAAAATTGCAAGTTCTGAAAGATCTGCAGAAAAATGTACAAATTCTGAAAGATCTTCAGAAAATTTTGCATGTTCCCAAAGATCTGCAGAAAAATATGCAAGTTTTAATAGATCTGCAGAAATTTTTGAAAGTTGGGAAAGATCTTCAGAATAATGTTCAAGATTTGAAAGATCCGCGGAAAAAATTGCAAGTTCCGAAAGATGTGCAGAAAATTCTGCAGATTTTTCCGTAAGGGTCACGATCGTCAGCTACTGGTCGCACGTAAAACAAAAGGCGCAAAGGTTAGCCAAGGCTAGCGATAAACACACGAACCGATGGAGGGCACGCGAGCATCATCAGTCGCATCGTCCAAAGGCGTAGGCAGCATCAGGGCGATTCAGCGTACTGCTCCATTCCGCTCTCGCGAGTCTGGGGGCTAGACGCGATTCTTGCCGCTGCAGCAGAGTTTAGTGCAAGGTTAGTCGGCGATGAGCGAAGTGCAGAGAGCAGCCGATCGGCGCGGCTCCTCCTTCTAATCCCCCGCTGCGTTCTCCGACCATTGGTTCGGTCGCTCGCGCGCGGATGTGACCGACCACCCCGCGTGAGTTTCGTCCTTCTCGATGCCGATTGTTCCGTTGCTGTGCTTTTTCGACGTTTCGTGGTTCTTTTGACGTTGAGTGTTTGTTTGTTTGTTTGCTTTGGTTGAATTTGCGAGGTGCTGCGCCTGATAATACACTGCGGGGGACACTGGAACGGCTCTTGATCGTCGCGGTGTGCGGTGCAGTCGCTGCAGGTGAGCAGATAATCGCAGCTTTAGTCGTGCGAAAGTATGATCTCGTGATGTTTTAATAGGTGATGCAATTGTGTGTATCAACTGATAAGTAGGGATTTGATTGTACAAGGGTGACAATGATGTTTGCGGCGATATACGAACGTTTTATCGCGTCGTGTAGAGTTTCTTGTCATGTGGGTTTGTAATGTGATATTTGAGAAATGGAGAGTGATGATTGGTGTTATTACTCTTCGTATTATATTCCGTTCTGGAATAAGATTGTGTTTTGTTTTTGTAAGTAGAGTGACAGTCCCGGAAAAATTTTAGTATTTAAATTTTTCTGTTTTTTTTTTATTCAAGCAAGTTACATTATACTTTTGCACAGCATTGATTAGATAAAATGTATAGATTTATATTAAATTTATAGATTTAGATAAAATACGGAAAAAATTATATAACAAAAAAATAATAACAAATGTGCTTCTAACTGGAGTGAAAAGAAATTTACGACCGTTTACAACCCAACAAACTTTTATTTTAAATCTTTTGATTTTCTTCAGATGTTTTATAGCATCCTCAGACAATCTACAAGACCTCCGCCGTTTCAATATTATTTTAAAATATATAATCAGTGATGAACAATGTACATTTGTATATGAAAGTTGTTCATCACTGATTAAATATTTTTAAAATATTGAAACGGCGGAGATCTTGTAAATTGTTTAAGGATTCTGTAAAGCATCTGAAGAAAATCATAAGTTTTAAAATAAAAGTTTGTTGGGTTGTAAACGCTCGTAAATTTCTTCTTACTCTAGGTAGAAGTACGTTATTTTTTTGTTATTAAATCTTTTTCGTTGATATAATTATTTTATATAATCAATGTTGTGTAGTTATTTTGCACATTATATATCTATTACAGAAAAATAATTTTTCCGTATTTCCATTGTTTCGACGAAATTTCCTCCTTAAGGAAGTTGTATGCGTAGATATATGTCATAAAAAACAAACATTTTTTACTACAATTGAATCTCACATAATGATACGAAAGTCAATATATTATAAAATAAGGAGTTTTTGTCAAATTAAACAAATTTTTTTATCGAAATTCCGATATTGTAAAATTAGATATCGTCAACTTTAGACTTTAAAAAAGAAAAAGTTGATAAATCAGTGGAGACGTTTTTATTTGTTATCTGTTTTTAGTTTGGAAGGTCTCATTTTGTTCCTTGAATGATTTCATGAGACTTACCCATACAAAAATTGATAAACATCGAAAACCCTGCAAGATTACAGTCAATTGTTTATAAATCCATACACGTGTTTTTGTAATTTTGAGTCTGTACAAGTATAAACTATAGATTGTAACTTTGCAGGTTCTTCGATGGTTTTTAATTTTTATATCATCAATTCCCCCTGAAATTATTCAAGGAACACAATGAGATCTTCAAAATTCAATCGAATAAAAAAACAAATAAAAAAATCTCTACTATTTTGTCAACTTTTTCTCTTTTAAAGTCTAAAGTTGAGAATATCTAATTTTACAATAACGCAATTTCAATAAAAAAAATGTTGTAGATAGACAAACTTCTTATTGCATAATATATTGACTTATATATCATTATGTGATATTAAGTTGTAGTAAAAAACCTAAGACGACGTAAAAATCAATTTAAAATTGAAATTGTTCCAAAAGAGAAATAAATATCAACTATAATTTTAAAAATTCTTATATTTGCGCAAAAATGAAAGTCATTTGCTCTAGGCACTGAGTAATTTGTCTTTTTCAAGATACGATTATTTCTGTAGGTACTACATCGATTTGTTACTTTCAAGCTTCATACATCACATATTTTATACAGAAAAGTTTCTTAATCAGAATTTATTGTTCAAAAATGTTTAATATTTGGTAATAGTATGTAATTTAACAAAAAAGATTGTACTCGTTGTAAAACTGGTAGACCGTGAAGTGCACAATGCAAAATTAGTTTCGTATTAGATGAAGGGAGAAATAATAAGCTTTAAATCACTTTTCATGGACCCTTGTTCCCTGATAAACGACAAAATTAGCTAAGAACATAAAATAGTAATATACTGCAATGAAAATCATATGCCATAATTGTTGCTAGATTTTGATTGTCAAATTATAATATTCATTTGTATATAGTCATTGTATTCTCATTAGAGATTTAAACGATAATTATTCTATTATAATAACTGCCACAACAACGTTATCTGAAACAAATGTTATTTCAATACAAATGGCAAATTACAGAATGTCCACGTAATTATTTCTCAATTATTTGTTTGAGAAAATTCAATTTATAAAGTAAATAATTGTTGTAATAACTCCTGCCGTTGCTATTTATGTTTCTTAAGAATGGCGGTTTAAAATAATAAAAATATCAAATTATTTACTAAAAGGCTTTTTATCCAAGAAAACTTTAAATTAGTGACGATTATTTTGTTCACAACTTTATCAGTAACGAAAATCTATCAGAAAACAAGGATAAATATCAGAAGCAATGATCGCATATACGGAATTCTTATCGTGCACAAAAGCTCGTGCAATGATTTCGCTATATACGCGGCGCCAATTTTATTTTCACCGCGTCTCAAGTGACGCATATTTACGAACGATTTGCATGTGGCAGTTTATACAGACGTCGACTAGTCGAACCTTATCGCGATATGACGAAATCCGCGCTGAGTTTCGTCCTTGGTTTCGTCATCCCGAAGTTTCCCCCAAGTTCGTTATTATATGCATGCAGATTAGAAGCGGCAGGAGACGGAGATTAAAAGTTGAGAGCCCCAAAACCGATGCTGCGTAGCCGTGTTTATTGTTCGTAAAAAAGGAACGATTGTGTAGATTGAATTAAAATTCGTCAGGCGAAATTCCGCGGTGCAATGGCCTTTTTTATCTAATCTAAGTTATGTGTATGCAATGTCATATTGGATGTTTCCGTTGTTATGCAAGTTCATACCTGTAGTGTAAAGTAAAATTGATTTCCGAAAAACGCTGTACTGATACAATATTTCATCTCGCATACTTCTGAAATAATTTTACAACTAAAATTTATTATTTATGAGATATTAATTTCTTACAGCAGAAAATCATAATTCAGATTATTGAGAATAACAAAACGTGTAGTTACTACAATATCGATGTTAAAACTGCCAAAAGTGTCATGTAATTTAATGTATTTTTAAGGTACATATTAGGTATGAATACTAAATTTAGTATACTTGTTATTAAATTATTAAATAAGTACGCTTATACATAAGCAGAGAATTTTAAGCACACCTTGAATTACTTTTTAAAGCGTAAAAAAATGGATAATAAATTCAAAACATTCTTCATTAATTGAATTAAATTATTTGCATAATTTATCAGAGCAAGCAATCGCGAATGATAAATACATTTTGCTTCGAACAAATTGAATATAAGCAAAATGAGCAAGCCTGATAAAACTGAAGAAGCCAGGCTAACGCGCGAAGAGCCGCAGAAAAATATTGAGAGCAAACCAAGCGCGAAGGGAGCTGCAGGAAAACAAGAAAATCTCGGCGAGAAAAACGAGCGAAAGACGAGAAGTGAAAGCCTGAAGGTATACCACTCGCTTCTCGCTTTCTTTGCAGCTGCAGTCCGATAATTATTTTCGCCAGTCTATCTCTCTCGCTCTCTCTCTCTCTCTCTACTCCTATTCCTCCCACCCCTCGCAATTATACGCGCTATCTTATAAGGGCTCTATATACCCGTGCCAAAGCCTTATTATCTAACGAGCTGCTACCTGGGCTGCATCGACGCCATAATTATGTTTGCTCGGCGATGTTTGTCGTGGCGTGGATCCACGCTATCGTCGCGAATAAACACGGTACGAGATCGATGCGGAAAAGTTGCACTTAAGGTTGTTGCTTATTGTACAATCAACGCCATAAGTTAGTTTTTCAGATTTTAGTTATATATAATGATTAGGCGAAGGACGGATGACATTTTTTGTTGATGTAGAATTATGGATAATTGTAGTTCGATATGTGTTTTGGAAATTATATATCGAAGGGAAATGGATCGTGGTAAAAATGATAAGAAGATTATAGGGGCATTATAACGTATTTGGTATAACAAGTCTCATTTTACTATGAAAATATGTGATTTTCTCTTCAATGTTTGGATTAAAAGAAAAATATTGTCCTTGGCTATAATTGCTTAAAGTGACAGGAAAAGTGGTATGAAGATCTGAAAAAATCATAAATTTCATATTTTATCACGCGTAACATCTTAATATTTTCTGAATACTTGTTAAAGTTAAATATGTTGAAAATGGCTCTCTTTTTACTCATTGGCTTTGTTACTTTAAAATGAGGTGCGTTTTAAACTATTTGGTTGAAAAATGATATAAAAAGTTTAATTTTTAAAACTAAAGATACTTTCTGTATTTTTAAAAATAGTGAAATTAATTTAATTTTATTTCTATATATCTTATTTTTAAGACTCCTTGTCAGTTGTATTAAAATTCGAACCCCCAAAGGAAGACTATAAAAACTGAAACCAATTTTTTACGAAAATTAGATTATACAAAAATAAAAGCCTTTCGTACACTTCGAAAATGGTTATTGGTTAAGAAAGTTTGAGAAACTACAATACACTGATAATATTTAAGTAAAATAAATTGATTTCGTGAAAAATGTATGCTAGATACTTGCCTGTATTCACAAAAACAGATTTTGATTTTATCATAGTCTTGTTACTGGAATTGCGAATTATCCATAGTTCTATTAAACAAAAATTGGAATAGATACGTTATATAATTAATTAACGCTTACAATTTATAAACATAAAACTAACTTTCAGTATTGATTGTACTACCAGAATATCCTCAAAAGAAGCATCAATTTATTAGACGCGATGATGACGCGGGATGTGCAATGACCTCGCAGCAATCCTCCTTATATATTCCACGAAACACGGAATGTAGGTCTAAAAATTTCGAGCGCTTGATTTACGATCTAGAGAAGTATCATATGTGTCGGTATTTTCGTCGTGCTACCGCCGCGGCTGTGCAAATTTGACGAGCTGATGCGATTCGATGCGACTATTTCGAGTGTGGATGAATACAGGAATTGTGAAATGTTTGAGGTTGCTTTCTTATCTTTGACTGCGAGTCATGGTGATTCGTATAGTGGATGTGGTTTATTGTTAAGGACGTTGATGCGATTGATTTCATGGGTTGAGTGGTGCTATAAGTAAGTACGATTTTTATACCCTGCTTTGATAGAGTTTATTGCTTGTGAGTTACAACACAGTATATAGCTGAGATAGGAATGTAAATTTTAGATTCGCAATGGTGATGTTTTTAGTGACTGGAGAGGAAATATCTTTATGGAACAGTACAAGTTAAAGTAAGAAGTATCGATTATGCACAATTTTTATATAGTTTATTAAACATCTTTAATCCATAAAATGAAACGTATGATTTTATATATTTTTATATATTCTTATATATTTTAAATATTTTATATATTTTTATATATTCTTATATATTTTAAATATTTTATATATTTTAAATTTTTATATATTTTAAATATATTTTTATATATTTTAAATATATTTTTATATATTTTAAATATATTTTTATATATTTTAAATATATTTTTATATATTTTAAATATATTTTTATATATTTTAAATATATTTTTATATATTTTATATTTTAATATGTTGCCGATCACGATATATTTAGTAAATGAAAGAAATTTTGTACCTATTAACGATTTTAAAAAACTTTATAAACGTAGGGAAATTAATTTTTGGGGGAAACTATTTTAATTAAATGTCAACTTACAATATATCAATTCATATAAGAAAGGTTTAAATGTATATCTAGGTATTTTCTCAGCTTTAAATATAAATTTAGAAATTATTGTTTCGATGAAACTAAAAATAAATGTGCTGAGTCATGAGCAAACTTTCAAACGTCTAGAATCATCTATTTCTGTTACACACATAGGAAAATCATCATGCATTTGCAAATAAAACTAAACAAATTTCAGATTGAGGCTGTCACCGCAGTTGCAAGAACAACAATCCGATTGCAGTTGATTACTTTACGATAACGAAGAAAAATGATTGGCATTTTGCTCTGTCTGGTGTTCTTTCCTCCGCTTCCATATCGAGAAAATTCTTTGAAATAAAAAAGCCTTTTTGTAACACAAGTACGATTTTCGCGCTTTTTGATACATGTAGAGATGGCCCAAAATAGCCGTTTCCCGATCATCGGGCAATATCAATGTCTTCAACAATATATTTAAGTTTAATATATATTATAATTCCCTTTCTTTCACTGTGGTGAAAAAACTATCTTGAAAATTGTACTTTTTTGGAAACCAATTCTAAACTTCACGAATTAAAAAGTCATGACTGAAATTATTAATGAAATTAAAAGAAAAAAGTCTAGCAATAATTTGTGTCGCATTTTATACAAGACTTGTAAAAATTTATTTATTAATTATATATAATGTTTAATCAACCAAGATTGATTAAAGTTCTGTAATTCAACGAAATTTTATAAGACACTCCCAATTTCATAGAAGATCATGAAAAAGTTTTTCCATCAATGGAAAAGTGAATTTCCTAATATCCCGGAAAATGATCAAACTTTGTTACAGTTCAGCATAAATATTTCTATAAGCACGAGATATGTATTTTTAATGAAAAAATCTTGGAAATACTGTCATACAAACTATACTACTTTGTAACATCATTCGCACTAAAAGAAAACAAAGCAAAAGCGATTCTCTTGTAAATCAAGTGCACATCTGCTCAGTGTCGATTTCGCGAGCGTCCCACAAAGCAATCCAACTTTCCGCAAGTTCTCTCTGGTGGCCATCTATGAAAATGCTCGTGTAATAAAACCTAATGAAGCCGAGCAATTAAAAGTTCGCTGCAGCGAGTTCTACTATATACGTGGCGAAAGCCCAAATTTCCAGTGTAATCGTTCTCTCTGTCTCGCTTCTGCTCTTGTTATCTGCACCTGAAGCTGACTTTTATTCGCTCTCATAAATTCGTTCGTTTCTTCCTTATGACCTTATAAACGCATTGCGTCCGCTTTATCCTGATACTTAATGGCTTTATCAAATTTATTTCATAGTTGTATCATTATGGTATAGTATTAATTTTAATAATTGGACAATGTAATATCGAATTCAATTCTGTATTAACTCTTTCGGTTTCAGAAAATGATCATCGTTACAAAGCTTTCTTTTTAGAAAAACAATATTTAGAATGCTTTTTATGAATCAAATAGTTAATGACCATTAATATAATTTATCCAAAATTTGTACCTTCTTTTCAAATACAAATATGGAAAAAGTCTTGTCAATAATGAGTAACTACCCTATGCATGCGATAGCGCGTCGATCTGATTACAATATTGCGATGTGACAAACTGAATGAACCTTCCTTTAATGTTTACAAATTTATTCATAAGCAATTATAAGCGAGGACGCGCTCGCACGCTCTTTCCGCGAATTGGTTTTTCGTGATTTTCCCTTGGTTTTTCGTGATTTTCCCTGTTTGAAGCACACAGAGATTGCGTTCATTCGATACGCGGTCGCAGCCTCGCGTTAGTTAATTTGTTCGGAAAGTTTGTTTTTTATTTTTGATCGTGTTGAAGAACTGATTTGCCGTGGCATCGATGGGTTTTGGATTTAATTTTTAATTGTTAATTAACGTTGAAACGTAAACTGTATAGCGATTCAATTTATCTAGCATATCCGTAGATTTTACGTACACGCAATTTCACGTTAATGATCCTCCAGGGAAAACTATTTTGTCAGTTACATGGCACAATCAATACGTTGATTGATTAATCTATTAACAGTGTTTGTAGCATCATGGGAAGATACCATGTTAATTAAGCTCCAGGAATTAATTTTCATTTTTAGAGACGAAATCAATTTAAGTAAGGACAAAGACAATTATCCGCGCTAAGCACTCAAACGCAAAAAAGAATTTATATGAACACTGATGACAAAAGGTGCAATTCGACTCGAATCTCGAATCAGGCTTTCGTCGAATCACCAATCAGCTCTGATAACAAAACTGAATACGACCATGTGACAAAGAGACCAACGACTCTTTACTGACAACCTTTCTCTCTTTCTCTCTCTAAGAGAGAAATCCTGCATTCGAACTAAAAAAACGTCATAAAATATCTAAAGCTTAACTAATTTTTTCCTTATTAACCTATGATGTCAAAATTCTCTAAATTAAAGAAATGTTATTTAAATGCATCCTAAGTATTTTTAAGAAGAGAAAGAATATTTATCTTTCTTAGTTATGATTCAAATGAGCGCACAAAATATAAATGTTTTATTTTCGTCCACATACTTTAATAGTTTAATCTCTTTACTTATATATATATATATATATATATATATATATATATATATATATATATATATATATATATATATATATATATATATATATATATATATATATACTGATGCTCTGTCTGATTAGTGATTAACTAATTGATTGACCCATCATCGCCCAGCCAAAATTGTTTGACCTAGCGACTTAAAATTTGATTGACATATTGATATTAGGTTATAAGCATCGTATAATGTATGACTCTGGTGTTTTATAAAAATCTGCTATTGTTGACCAATCCTTAAAATTTATTTCCTATGAATGTTATTACAAAAAAGTAATTCCTATCAATTTTCAAGCCATTTTACCGCATCCCCTTGATTTTACACCGCAATTAGTATTTATTTTCACCAATCTTAGTGATATTTCAAAATGTAGTACACGCAAACAACATTAAGCTTGGGTACTCAAAAAATTCCTGTATGTTTTTGAAGCACTAACAAATCAAATTTATCACTTTACAAAAATAATGATCCTTAAAACACAAAAAAAATCTAGCTTGGTACGTATTAAAAAAACGCAAGAAAAGAGATTTATTTATAATAGCTTGTACATATACTATAAACCATGGATGCATACTTACTTCAAAAGTGATAACTTATATTTACAACATATTAACCAATATTTTTTTAAAGTTTCAAAAGGATTCGTTAAAACCTCATACAAATTTTTAAAGTTAGAAAAATTAGTTTCGAGAAAAACGCGTTTAAAGGTCTAATTTTGTATCTTATTTAATTTGTTTTACTTGAACGCGTATAACTTTGTTGAAAAATCGAGTTATGATATCTGTAAGATTTTTAAACATTCTTACAATTAATTACAAAGATTAAAAAAATTAAATAAAAGAAAAATTTATATTCTGTTCAAAAAACACCAGAGAAGAGATTTTTTAAATTAAAACCCTAAGGGAGTAAATTTTTCAAACTTCAATTTTTTAAGGGATAAATAGGTGTAATATGTATTTTTATAATTCCCTGATAGAAAATTGATCAGTCTGGCTGGTCAAGTCCGCTGCCACTAACCAGAGAAGAATTCACAATAAATTGATTACTTCATTTTATATGTTATACATGTTATACATGTATGTAATGACAATCAATTGTTGTACAAAAATTAAGGTATTTATACAAGTCTTGAAACTATAGATATATTATGTGGTAATATGAATAAATAAATCTATTAAATTATCTTAACGTGATTAATAACTTTTTATTTTATTTAATGTGATATATTATAAAATAGTTGTACTTGATACGAATATTTAATTTTTAACAAACTAGCTAGAAACTGTGTCGATTTTAACGATTTATTCTCACAAAACTCGTCAACGTTTCTGGCCAAACTCGTCAACGTCAACCAGGGTTTACTCAAAATCTTTAAGTCTCGATGAGATATCAATTTAGTTTTAGGTTAGAAAGATTTACCCATTAAATTTTTAAAAATCAATTTGACAATTTTTCCTCAACAAACTCCTGGAGTGAGGAGGAAGAATTTTTCAAAAGTCAATCCACAAAGTGATTAACAGAATTAATTAAAGTGCTTTGGCAGTATGCTTTCTCAAAGAGAATTTAATTAAAATTATTATATAAATAAGGAAGAGTTGCGCAGTACTGCCCATCATGGTTATTTTCCTGTTTATACTGTTTTCATTTAGTGATTTGTGCCCTACTGAAAGATGAATATTATTCAATAAACGTATTATCGTATATATCGAATATCAGGGTGTCTTTGGTCAGCGATGTGGCATTGATTCTAAAATCTATTTTTATCTAGAAAATCAAATGAAATCTATACCTATAAAAGATTGAATTATTGTACTTTTTTTATCATTGCAAACAATGCATAAAACACAAAACGGCAACATTTTTTAAAGTCACTCATTCAAAATTTTTACTACTATTTAACATATACTAGTTTACAAATTCTACTATCAGAATAGTATAAAAATTCTGATTTTTCTAGGATATATTATAGATAGATTCAGATTCAGTATTGCAAAAATAATTTTGTCATTATTAAATCATTTTTAAGAAAATCACAAAATAATAATATTTTTAATATAACATTATCTTTGAATCTTTTTCGTGCAATATAATGCGTAAAGTTGGCTAGAAGTGTAGAATAGTAAATCTCATATATAATAATACTTAATATCTACAAGAAAAAGCACAACAAAAAAGCTTAGAGATGTCGTGATATACAGGGTGAAAATGTATTGCTTAAATTGAATAATCTCTAATATGTCAGAAAATTATGAATGAAATCGGTTAAGAAACATTCAGCCAATAACCTGATACCTAACAAATATTCTCTGAAATTTTCAAGGCATTACATAAAGTATTACTCGTGTTATCGTTATCCAAAAGAAATGCATTTTCTTGACATTTTATTTTCTTTCTCAGAAAACTAACCGTCTTATTACCTACAAATTTACAAGAATATATCTGTATATGAAGCAAGTATTCAGTAAAAATTTCACTGACTTTATAGTTTTTGAGTAATAAATGTTGAAAAAAAAATGTTGTCACACAGTATAACAACTGAAAAACGACTCACATAAAATTATTTATGGTCCTAATATGAAGGATTTTATGAGTACTTTATTGTACAAAATTCGCTTCATAAAAACCATTTCTGCATTAAAAAAAATTAAAAAACCTGAAATTTGAGAATTCTTAAATATTGAAAAATTGCCATAAAAAAAAATTATCAACCATTTTTGCTGAAACTTTCAAGCGCATACCGGGTATTGATACCAAATATCTGTGCAAAATTTGGGAAATTATACCGTAGATTGAACGAATGGTGATATGCCAATGCCACATACTAATACACACACACACAAACACATACACACACATACACACACATACATACACACACACTCACACACACACACTCACACACAAACACACAAACACACGTACACACACAACACACAAACACACGCACACACAACACACACACAAACACATACACACACAAACACTCATACACACACACACACACACACACATACATACAGACATTTTTTAAGACTAGTATATTCGCACTTCTTAAGGCATAAAACATCAACAACAAGAAAAATTTCACCATCACAAAGGTTTCTGTTTGAGAAAGCAATTATTACAATTATTATAAAAATACATTATTTGGACCAGCCCAGCGTTGATATTTCATAAAAAAATTGCCCCATTTTGCTGTATAATTAAAAAATTGTAGAATACAAGGAATTGAGTTTTTATTTTACTGCCTTGATTGTCCATTAAATATTCCCAAAAATCAAACAATTTTATGAGTTACAAGGTAGCCTAACCCTTTATTAGATAAAAAAAAATTGCTCACTCTTTACCTATTCATAGTTCAAGGAGGCAAACACGGAAAACCTACTAGCTTACTGCAAAGCCGTGGGGTTTGTGGAGCCTCGTTAGGTCCAAGCCGGGAGGATAGGGATACAATGGTGAAAACTAAGTGTCCCTGAGTTTTTACCCTGGTAGCTTTAAATAATAATAATAAATACCTATTCATAGAGTTTTGCAAGTTTTAACTCAGACTCGTCCCCTCGAGCCTAGCAACCTCGGGTGACGAGCGCGTGTATCGAGTAATTGAAAAGCGCGTGATTTAACGCGACGACGCTGACAATACAGATTGCCTGGGAATTAATCCCAATCCGCCCATGAATCTGAGGGTGGGAGGTGGGGAGGTATGCCAAAGCTCTAGCTCTCGGGTTACCCGGAACCCGTCGCTCGCGCTCGCGCGATCGTTTGTTCTCCTCCCTGCAGCAGTTGCGTAATGACTTACAATTACGACACTATACATTTCGGCGGGCGAGTGAAGAACTTTTCGGAAGTTCGCGCGGGGTCTTTAATGGACGGATGCTCTAAAGCAGCTTTGCGCGAGTAACGGTGTGGTTTTTTTAGGGGGGGGGGGGGTTTCAGCGAAAATCATGTTTGCAAGAGGTAAAACGCGATTGAGACACAGTTGGGAGGCAGAATTTTTTGTAATCCGGATTTGACGTTTCGAGGCTAGTCCTTGCGTAGGCGAGAGCTGGTTGTGCAAGGTCTTTTGTGAGAATGATTTTTGCGCGGTGAGAATTTATTCTTGCGGGGAGGATTTGTATTTTGGGATTACGCGCGGCGAAGTGTAATCGACGTTGTATGAAAAGTTTTATTGGCTGGTTCTTGTTATTAAGGTAGGTGAAAAAGATATAAGAAGGTACAAGTGTTTTTCTCTTACAATTATTTGTAATAGAATTGTAATACGTAGATGCAATTAGCTGCACTGAAAAACGAGTTTGTTAATATTTATCTGTTTGTAGCCTTCAATAAGTTACTACATATATCGAACATTCCACGTCAAATCGGACAATAAAAAAATAAAAATCAATGAAACTCTGGGAAAATTTTCCATTTAATGTAAAAAATAACAACAAAAATTGACAGAAGGCCATATTTTACGTAAGGTAAAGAATTATGGATTTTGTCTATTTTTAGCATTTCTTCGCTATTTAAGCATAATTCATTTAAAGGCTATGAAGTTTTACAAGTTGTGCAAGATCTTATGTTTTCGCAAATTTTATGAAGAATATGTCTGGATTTCTTCAAAACTCAAAATGGCCACTTATGATTGGAATTAAGAAATAGAACCAATTTATGCAAATCTAATCAAGTACGACCAGGTTAATTATTTATTTTTAGTCTTAAAATTTTAGTTTTTTCATGATCTTTCAAATATATTATGCATAAATATCTCGTGAAAGATGGGACAAAGCTCATAAAAACAGTTAAGGTGATGTTAAACCCCGTGTTACTGGCAAATACGGGGAACCACTTTTTTTATTCATTTTTCAATTTTAAGAAAATATCTCTATGAACAGTTGTTCTTTTTGGTTGGAACAACAACTTTCCATAGAGATATCTACTCTAAATTGAAAATGAAATGAGAAAAGTGGATCCTCGTATTGGTCAGGGACAGGTGGCTTTAGCATCACCTTAAAACACTTTATTGTTTCTTTTGTGTTTCAATGTCTTAGAAGTTAATTTAACTTGTTATAAATAACTTTTTTTATACGCTTTGTCTCATCTTTCTGCATAAAATATTCGAAAAATCATAAAAGAAAAATTTTGAGACCCGAAAAAGAAAAATTAACTTGGCCGTACTTAATTAGATTGGCATAAATAGGTCCAAATTTCTTCATGTCGATCACAATTGACCATTTTGAGTTTTGAAAAAATTCAAGCATATTCTTCATAAAATTTGCGAAAACATAAGATTTTGCGCTATTTTAAAACTTTATAGCCACTAAATGAAAAATGCTTAAATAGAGAAGAAATATTAAAAATAGACAAAGGTCATAATTTTTTTCCTTTCGTAACTTTTGGCCTTCTGCATCACGTAATCTGATTTTTTTTGTCATTTTTTACATAAAATGGAACATTTCGCCAGAGTTTCAACGATTTCATTTTTTTATTAGCCGATTTATGTAATTAGATTCGTTTATTTTCTACAAGAATCAAATTTCAATTATTTTTCAATAATAATGTTTGATATAATAACTGTTTACGAAAGTTTAAAAAAGTCTTTGGTTTTTCATTTTCGATGCTTATAGTTCCAGATTATATTCATCGCATGAAATTATCAAAGAAACACTAAGTATTTTGTAGTATCTATTGGAATTATACAAAAAGTATACAAAAGATTTTCCACTCTACGTGTTATAATTCTATCATAACAAATTCCGAAAATGCATTTATATTATATATTTAAATCATAAGAACATACCGTTCACGTAGTTATTTATTTAATTTATTTTCATACGAGCATTAAATGCCATTTAGAGTGAAAAGCCTTGCAAAAGAGTAATTTTGAATTTTTATCTCGCAGAATAAAGTAAGATCTCAGAGCCCCTAAATCTTTGCAGCCCGACCAGTCCGGGAACTTATCTACTTACACGGCATTTTCCGCGATTGGCAGCTGCGCGAACAAAAAGTGGATGTACTCGAGTGCGTCTCTGTTCTACAGCGACCTAGCGCGCGTTCGCGCTGGCAAACTTTAAAATTAGATAAACCGAGAGCTCTTTCGGAGCAAGTTTCTCTCTCTCTCCGTCGCGAACGCGATTATGCCCCAAAAGTTTTAATGCCAATTACGACTGCAGAGCCGGACGGCCCATGCACATTATCCGGCTCTTTGGCCATTAAATTTTTAACGGGCATTTGTAAACTTGCTTTTGTCGACGTCGACGCTGCAGTGTGCAGAGTCCAGGACTTTTTCGTTTAGCAAAAATTGTTTTTGCATCGTAAACACTTGTCGTAATTTCGCAAGTTTTGCTTTTAGTGTATCTATGATGATCTGCTTATGAAGCTTTTAAATAAATGCATATATATTTTGAATAAAAATAATTTAAAATAACCGAACGAACCGTTTTTGAAGACGCAAGACTAGATGTTTGATTTATTACAATCGCTGCTTTTGAGGATGCAGGTGTCAGTTTGAATGACAATTTTTAAAAATAATTATAGCAATTGTCATTTTAAATGATTTTTTTTAATTAATAAAAAATAATGGTGTGAGAAACTAGGGTATATTGTGATGAAACATTCGTCACCATTTTTATAATTTTATGTTACATATAAAAGTCTATACTCTGATAGTACATTACATTTTTAAGACGTTTTAAAAACGTTGTATCCTAAAACTTTTTAACGTCTATACAAATTAGTTAAAAAAAACACTTTTATAACGTGTTAAAATGTGTACGAATTGTCCGCATTTTTAACCAGTAGACAGTATTACAAAATGTTTTAGAACGTTTTAAAAACGTTAATCAAACAGTAATATTTCATCGTTTTAAAAGCATTTTATTGTGCCCGTCGAAGTGTAAAAGTATTTATACCGCTAGATGGCGTTAGATACTTTACCCGCAAATGACAAAATCAGTTCTTACTTGCTATGTAAGAGCGAAGCGTGTGTTGTATAATATATAGGGGTTATAATGGGCCACTAAAATGGAATTTTAAATAAACTAAAGTGGCATTTAGTTTACTATCCAATCCAACATATATTTATGTAAGTATTTAATGTTTTATTACAATAGTATGCGTGCTTATAAAATTACTTGGAAACTGGCAATTTCAAAAGTATTGGGTAGTAACGGGCTACCCTATTTGGTTATAACGGAATGTATATATCCTATTGGTCTTTGATCAATTGCAAAATGTGTCTACGTTAAAGACTTATTTGCTCACTAGTAGCTCATATAATAATAACAATTGACTGTGACATAATTAACAACATAACAATAACAATAACAACAAGTATGTATATTAAATAATTAATGTGATACAATATCTAAATACACATCGATCATGTTGCTCTGTTATATATATAATAAACTTTAATCTATCTATCTATCTACCTGTCTATCTATCTATCTATCTATCTATCTATCTATCTATCTATCTATCTATCTATCTATCTATCTATCTATCTACCTAACAATCCTTATGCGAGATTAGTGTCCGAGGTATGATGTAAGAAAATATTTCTCTGGTAAGTCGTTTTTTTATTGAGACAACAACGCTCCAGACAGATATTTATTACAAAATTTTAATAAAACGAAAGAAGTGGTTTTTCGTAATACTAAGTATTTCATTATTGATCCAATCAATATAATTTGTGCATTAATGTAATATTGAGGAAATTTGACCTCGGCCGGGACACTATAATTCTTCGAGGACCTCTTGCGCTGCATACATTTGATTGGGCTTGAATATATCACGTGTAGTATGTGTACATTAATAGCGATTTGTAAAGAGTAGAATATTATGAATTAATGAATATCTTACAAAATAATCAATCAATTCAGTAAAAAATATTTAGCATACAAATATATTTATAATAGAGAACTAAAACTCTATGCTTTTATCATAAGTCCTTTTAAGAACGCGTTTTGGGTGCAGGTAAATACTGTAGGGATGCTTTAGTGGACTCCCTATTGTACTATCGATCTGCAGGTCTTGAAGTGTAAGGAAACGATAAATAAAAATTTTATTAATGAACTTTCATATAAATTATTACACAAATTAATATTTTATTTGGTCAATGCTTTAATTAAAATTTGTTCAGATTTATAATTATCAATAATATATTTCATGCCATCTCCCTACTTTTCATTCTCGTATAAGAACTACCTTAATATTCTGCAATCCGTGCAGATTAATTTAACAAAACTATCCAACCTCAAACCCTTAATCCACAAAACTTCCCTCTCCCTCCTCTAACAATTTCTTCCCATCCCTCTCGTAAACGCGTCCTCCAAATTAACAACTCATCCCGAAGAAAGCTCCAATCAAAATTTAACCCTCGTGCCTGCGCCAAATGACTCGTCACGCGTATCAACGCACGCCCCTATATCCATCCACTCGCTCTCACTATATAATACAGCCGCGGGGCAATCGGTTATATTTGGCTCTATCGCTTTGCGCGGCGCAAGTCAATTGGCATTTCGAGGCGCGCGCGCGCGATCCAGTCAATTTGCGCCCATTAAACTCTAACCGACCGACTGCCTGGCACTTTATACTATATATATATATATATATATATATATATATATATATATATATATATATATATATATATATATATATATATATATATATATATATATATATATATATATATATGAGGTTTAGCGGGCGTGTCTGCGACGACGGACGATCCCTCGACGACACGATCGTGCGCGCTCGCAAGCGACAAATCTGCGGCCGCCTCGCCGTCGATTGGCTCGATTTCACTCGGGATTCGTGTTGTAAGGGAGACTGGGGTTATATAAGGGGCCGTTCGTGATTTTTGTTTAAGGTATGTCTATGCTGGAAAGTCTGCTGGAAATATTACATTGTATATTATCGTAAAGTAAAGTTTTAGTCATATTTTAGTCAGCATTTAAATTTTATAATCAAAGTTATTAGGGAAAAAGCGTTATTTATTGATTGAAATTTAATCCACCAAAAATTTGCTTCTTCTTTCTTAAAACCATTATAATAGAAATGAATGATCTAATTTAGTTTTCTTTATTTAATCTATTTATTACTATACATAAATGAAAACAATTTTTTCTTTTAATAAATATTAAATAAATTGTATTTTTCAAGTAACAATATCGTTTTATAATTATAAAAAATTAAATTTTTTTGAAAAAGTGAGTTGGACAATTTTTTTGAAAAGTATTCTACAAATACTATGCAGAGTTTCAGAGCGATTTGGTTTAATCTAATGCGCATGGAGCATTATGAACATTGAAAACACAATTAAGCGGAACTGACACTTTGATAAAGTTAAAATTGTCCTCTTAGTTTAATTACTTTTTTCAATTTCAAAATTGCATATTTAACTTATATCATCGTAGTTCACAATAATAACTACACCTTAAAAATATTGTACAGAATGGATTGTACAGTAAATAGGTCAATTGCTTTATTCATGTGCCTCACAATTCTCCGAATTACCAAAATCAAAGTTTTATAGCACCATCGTTCACATTACATAACATTAGCTTGAAATTATAGAATAGAATTTAAAATTATTAAGGTTTTTTCCAAATTTCAGTCAAATAAATTGAGTTTATGAGTAAATATACTTTTAATATATTTTTATGCCACCGTCATTATATAAAAATACACTTAAAATTAATAATTTAAAATTCCGTTTGTACACATCCAAGGTAATATACATTTATATTTTGTCAATACAATAAATAATATAGATTCTCTGAACGTTTCGGATTGATTCCGCGTTACAAATTGCCTTTGCAAATGCGTGCCCCCTGAAAGTTAATGTCAAAACTTTGATTTCGGTACTTTTGAGAATTGTGAGATAACTAAATGAGATAATTGGCCTTAATAAATTGTAAATTACTCTTATAAGAACTTCAATTTTACCACAAATAAATGCCTAATAGTTTTAAAAACATCATTCTAGTAAGGTATTTAACATTTATCTATAATTTATAGATTTAATCAAGAGTGGGTCTAAAAAGCATCCGATTCATCTAAATATGCAGTACGAATTCTCTTCAAATAATCAACAAATACAATTTCATTTCACCCAAACGCTGCCACACAATGAATTCCATTAATCATTACAATTCAGTAGCTCATTACACCCCACTCACCCCTGCTGCCTCTCTCTCTCTCACTCTCTCTCTCTCTCTCTCTCTCTCTCTCTCTCACACACTCTCTCTCTTTCTTCTTTAGACTTTGCCGCCTTCTTCTTCCTCCTTTTTTACTTCGCTCTCACTCAATTGTGCACAGACCAAGAGAGGCGGCTCGCGCGAGTGATCGATCGAACACACACGCATACACATATACACACACACGCAGTCTTTTATTTACAAACGCGATGCACGTCGACCGAGGAGAAAAAGTGGTTTATTCAGGCGATCGTGCCTGTCTCGATTATTTGGCTTGCTTTTATTTTAGGTGTAGAAGAAGGAGAGATAATGTCGTAGAGATCGTGGCGCGTAAGTGATGTTGAAGAGGCTCTCGCGACGTTTGATACTGCGCACGTCGAGGAGATCGATCTATGCAATTGTATGCATGAGATTAGATTTGCGGGTGGGAAGTACCTTGTTTTATTTAATTGATTGTCTGATTGGGTATCTGGCATTGTTTAGCATGATGAAATTTGTTTGATTTTGACAATATTTTTATAAGGAATAGTAAAGTTGATGATCGTTGTATAAAAGTTAACAGTGGTTCAAAATTTAATTATTGATCTTTCAGTATCATTGATTTATAAAAGGTAAATAGGAAATGAAAAAGACACTTTTCTTAGATGAAGTTTTGACAGTCAATGTCATCGTCTTCAGAACTGAAAAGTATTATTGCTTTTTTCATTCATACTTTCTCATTCATACAATCACTTGTTTTCGTTGATAACAGAAAAAAGAAAATAGCTTATTTAAAATTTCGGGTTGAAAAAATAGGTAATTTTATGCTCTTTCAAATGCAATAAAAATGAATTGTTGATATTATTTCGAACATACCATGAACCCAAAATACTAAAACTCAAAAATCGAGAAACCATTAAAAAACTAAAAAACATAGAAAAACATTATAATTTTTTTACAGCCTCCTTCCGTAAAAAAACCAAATCATTGAGCCCTGAAATATTAATTTTGATCGTGAATGTTCAGAAAAATCTTCATACACATCCGTCCACACACACGCACACGCGCAAGCACATGCACACGCACACGTATACGTACACGCACACGCAGACGCACACGCACACGCTCTCGCATACGCAAACGCACACGCACACACACACATACGTACATTTTCTAGAAATAGTATATTTTAATTCCTTTATGTTTTTAACATTTTTTTAGAAAAACTTTTTTTTACTATCACAAAGTTTCTTCTTTGAGGAAACAAAATAGAAATATGAAGAAACTATCACCAACTTAAACGATCGATTTTATTAAAAAAAAAATATTTAATGAAATATAAAACATTAAAATGGATCTATATGTTTATTGTAAATATTTTTATATGAAATAAACAATACTTTTCAGCTTTGAACTGAATATTAGCCAGCGAAACTTCAATGAAAGTATCTTTTTAATTTCTTTTCTGCACTTTTTATAAAACATAACTCTTAGAGAGCGGTAAATAAATTGGAATTAATGTTAATATTTGCTCAGTGATATAAAATCAATATTCTACATTTAAATTTAACAGTATTTGCTATTGATAATTTAAAAACAGTATTTTTCTCTTGTAATATTAAATAAACAATAAATCAATTTTGAGAAAAGACGCAATCATATTTTTTGCAATTTTGCATTAGTGTAACAAGAGCCATAAATAATCATTTTACTCATCAATCTTCTTTCTTCTCCATCTCTTCCTTAATTCCTCTCCACCACTCTATCTTTTTCCTTGCGTCTGGGTCGTCTGCCTATCTTTCTAAATCTCGCTGGATCTCGTGCTCGCCTTCGCTCGTCCGCGTAACCAAGACGAGCTAATTAGCGAACTTCCCGTAAAGTGCTTTTTAAAGTTCTACTTCTTTCTCTTGCACTATCGAACGATCGACGTCCACTGCATCACTGTATATAGGGGCGATTCCGCCGTAGCTTGCCAACTTTTGCGTCCACAGCTATAAAAATTACTGGCCGTATTTCTTTATCACTGAGCTCTTTCTTTATCAAACCTTGGAAGTAGCTTTAATCGATTTCAAAGATAATTTTGGAGATTTAACAATGAATTAAATTATCGAATTCGATTGAGAATTTAATGCCACGAAATTGACATATTATTGCATGACAAATTTGCGTATGATTTTATACGTGATAAAATATTAATTTGAAAGATTGTTAACACCGAGAGTTATAAAATTTCATAGTAATAATTAAAATCGCGAGGAAAAAGTTGCTGGAAATCAACAGATTTCAGCAGCGTTGTTTAAATAATAACTTCAATGTTACGGAACTAACATTATAAATACATTATACCATTTTGTTGATAGACAATAATAGTAGATTCACTACCATTTAGTATTGTAGATTACAGAAAATGTTGTAATATAATTACATTAATGGGCACGTAACTCATAGATACAAAGTGGTTCAATTACGGTGGAATCGTCCATATAAAAAACACAAGTCTTTAATTCTTCTAATTGAGAGAATTGGTTCTTTTGCGGGAATTCTTTAAAGTTCGGTGATTTAATGTCCGCGTGAATTAAATGCGAGTTAGTTGTATATCTGCGACGAGCAATTAATCACGCTATCGGTGTATATATATATATATATATATATATATATATATATATATATATATATATATATATATATATATGTCTTAGCGAGTATCGCGTCGCAAATGATTATAAATGATTTTTTTTGACGCAGTCGCGCGATATTGAAGTATTTTGTGATGAGTATTAAGTGCTCCTGAAGTGTTTGAACAAAATTCAGAATTAAATGCCAAGGAAGTATCTAATTTGTGCACTCAGAATATTGACCTTCACAGTTATATAAATACTTTAGATGTAAATGTAATCTTTGTAGATTTAATTATATAGATAGATTACATTTAAAGAATAGCTATGAAAATGGTTTAAAAATGTATTTATATTGAAAAATGGAAAAAATCTACATTTCTTATCCTATAGACTCAAAATAAGGAAAGTATTTTTTATAAATTGTTTTGACAGTCTCGCACTTTTTCTACTTTCCTTTCTAAATTTAAAGGTGCAAAACTTTCATTACATAATCTCACCAACAATTTTCTTTATGATTCAAAGGCGATTTACATTGAAAAGAATCCTGTTTGAAAAGGAAATATATTTTCAAGAATATCTTTTCAAAACTACAATCCACTTTGTCCTAAAAGGATCTTTCCATCCCAAACATGTGAAAAGTTTTCTCATACAATTCTATTTACTTTTCTTTTCGCACTTTCATTTCGATAAATAAACTGTATGACGTGTAAGACAAAATTGACGCAAGCTCTACAATTCTAAAAACAGAAGCTACATCGAAGAAATGCAGCAGTAAAGATAGCTTTATACGTAGTAAAATGTTATAGAATCCTGAGTAAAATGTGCCTAACTATTAAAATTACTAGGAGAGAGTCAGAGGTTTGGAAATCGATATTTGTTGAAATTTTGACAGGTATTTTCTGACACTTCAAAATGAAATGTAGCACCCTTACTTTTTCTTCCAATGGGCCCTTATTCTCGAGATATCAGACAACTGATTTCAGTAGAAACAAACGTAAATAAAAATAGACGAATAGAGCTATAATTTCAGCTTCGTTTTGCACAAAAATATTAAACTGGGCCAAAGTTATTAACTTTCAAAGAAAGCAATGAAAAGTACACGAAAAATCAATGTATTTAAACGAGTTAAAATCCTCGAATTGAGATGCGTTTCTCATCACTTTCTTTGAAAGTTAATAACTTTGGCCTAGATTAATATTTTTGTACGAAACATAGCTGAAATTAAAGCTGTACTCGTCTATTTTTATTTACGTTTGGGTCATTTTTTCTAGCATGAAAACTTGCGGAGCTATGAACAGAAGTAGTGGCATCATTTTTTACTAAAATAACGCACAATTGAGATCAATTGGTTTGTATCTCGAGAGTAAGGGCCGGCCCATTGGAGAAAACTAAGGGTGCTACTCATCATTTTTATGCGTCAGTAAATACCTCTCAAAGTTTCAGCAAATATCGGTTTCCAATCCTCTGACACACTCCTAGTTAAATCTAACAAATGAAGTAAAAAATGTTGTAAATTTTACCTTTCTTAAAAGAAAACATCGTAACACAAATGTAATTTTTCCACGCAATAGAGAATTGTACACAATCAAAATTATCTTTTCGAATTGTTAAAGAAAAACTTTTGGTTAGGAATCGATTAATAACAATATGACAATAACAATAACAATAATAATTATAACAATATGATAATATTCATTCGAAATATCAATGAGGCACTTAAAGTTTTACAAATTAAGGTGTTACATTTATTTTTTATTTAATATTTTGACATAATCTTGCTTTTTTTTTTATTAAACAAAAATTAAAGCAGATACATCAGTTTAAAATTCGCGTGACCTCAAGATACTATAATATCGTGACATCAATTGCAGTTCGTAATATATCATTGAAAATTCAGCAAACTTAAACATTTATAACTTATGTACTTATCTCTTTTTGAGAAGTAATAAGAAATCATTCGACTTTTTAATCTTTATTTTAATTCAACATCCTAATATTCCCTACATACCCTACCAACTGCACACCAATCTTGTCAACTAATCCCTCGCAAAAAACCCAGCACTTTTCAACTCGGCATCTCCAACTTTCCTTCACGCGCCAACTCCGACAACTCGCGCAGCCAATATCCTCGCGCGCACCCATACATATTATGCGAGAGCGCGGCAATCGAATATATATTTTCACTCTGAAGGAGAACAAAGTCTCTGTCGCTCGCTACATGCATTATGCATTTCTGCCGCGTGTGCCGCTGTGCACTGCACATCAGCAGCGGCGACGCGAATTGTTTTCCCCCGGGGGGTGTGCGATCGGAATTTCGCTGTATTTGCGCCCGTGCCGGCGGTTATATAAGAGATTCCTGTGGCGCGCGCGCGGTGGTGAAATTTATATAAGGGAGGCAGGTGCGGCTTACGTCCGCGCGGATTTCGTGGGTTTTAATAAACGGAATGAAAGGGTGTTATAGTTTGGGTGTCGCGTCGTTATCGACTGCTACTGAAAGGATATGGGTATTGTGTAGTGGGGTGGGTATATTGGGGAGTGCATTATGATTATGGGAGGTTTTACGTAAAAATGAAATTTTAGAGCTTTGTTCATTAACTTTTGGTGTAATTTAGACTTCGATAGTTGGATTTCAGTAAAAATCCTGTACTTCAAGTGACCTATTTTTAATTTAATCGAAAATCTCTCCGGAACTCCATGGATCGATGATTTTAAAAAATTTTCAACTTATATAAAATCTGATGGGTAGTTTCTTCTTATTTATTTAAATATCGTGTAAATTAACTTACTTTTGAACTATTCCAGGTATCACTTTAATACAAAATATATTAAAAAAGTGATTTTCTTTATCGTCAAGGGTATCCCAATTCATTAATATAAATCACATTGTACCCATGTAAAAAGAGATACTCATAATTCAATATATTACTTTCAAAATTTATTATACTCGTACGTTAAACTGTAATATTCAACTATCATTTTATAAGGATATTTTGAAGTACTCATTCGAACTTGATAAGTCTATAGATCGTTAAATATAAAGTTCTTTACTTTTCTTGAAAGTATCGGAATAAGTGACACAACGGATATTAAGAAATCATGCACCATTCAACGTTGGTGAAATGGATGACTAACGGCGAATCGTATCATTTTTATTTTTTTTTCACTGTTATATTATAAGTTTTATCTTTATTTTATTAAAATTCTGTATTGTAATTTTAAAGTTGTGCCTTTTTAGATTAAAGAGCTTCCATGAAAGCTCAAGGTTTTTCATTGAAATTCAAGAACAAAGTAAGTTTTAGAAAATTTCAATTTATTAAGAAAGGTCGAAACAAATATTTCGAAAATTCTCAATTTCACCTTGTACCAGTACTCATGTTGTAATATATCAATAAAATCTACAGAATTAAGGTCCATTAAATATCAAGACCGTATTAAATCTTGAAATTGAATATAAACGTTCAAGGCCGCACTAGAATTTTTCCTTCGGAGATTGGTATTCTTTGAGGTAGATCTAAAATATATAATATACAATAATATAATACCTATAATATATTAATCCAGAATATCGTACTTCATTAGTATTGCAAAGTTTAATTAGACTGATTATCTCATTTAGTCAACGTATAAATTCTCTGTATAATTAGAATTAAAGTTTTAACATTCACTTACGACGGATTTTTGAAGTTAATTTGTTACAAGTTGAAAGAAACAACATTTCTTACAAGTTTGTTTTTACAGTTTTTTTACATTTTTTAGAGCATATTTAATTCTATGTACCTATTAATAATCTTTGTTTAAATGAGCAGAATTTTTAAATTGACTCTCATTATACAACACATTTAATATTTTAAGCATTCTACTCCTTTAGTCCGAGATGTTAAAATTGAAACTTTGATTTTGATGAACTGATCAACTTAAAAGAGCATTATACTTTGCCTAATCTTGTCTTCAGCTTCAAAGAAAGAAAAAACTCTACGGGTACACATTTATATTCATAATAAGGATTTAATGCACTATTGCCCCTTAAATCCCCTTTTCAAACAATTCATTCACACTCAATAATCCGCATGAAAACAATCCCCTCCTTTACGGAAAAAGAATTCGTAGTACCAAACCTCTCTAGACCATTTACACGCATCTTCCACACATTCGGTCAGTCAACGACCTCCCACCAGACTCGATCAATCGCCCGCACTCTCCTTCCCCGCGTCTTTTAAACTTCGCAACCGCACGCGCGAATCGCACTCGGTCCTCCTCCAGCTCTCCGCGCCGCGCGCGGCGTTAATTCGTCCTCGGCATGGTACAGCTCTCAAGTGACGCAGAAGGTCGCGCTCGCGCGCACGCGATCGATCGAGCTTCTCGCGCGCGCGCGCTCCTTTCATCTCAGCTGCTTTCTTCTTTTTCTCTCGCTGCCTTTGATTCCGCGGGGGATGGAGAGCGAGAGCGAGAGAGAGAGACAGAGGAATGGAAGCTTTGTATCGACGAGCGCGCTTCTCTTTTTGCTATTCTTTTTTCTGGGTGGGTGGGCGGGTGGCGCGAGCTTTGCTGGGTGGATGTGTGTGGATTTTTGGAGGTGGATCTGTGTTTTATAGGAGGAATTGTTTGAGATAGGTGCCTTTGTAGAAATTCGGTTTGAAGTATGTTTGTTAAAGTGATTTTTTAGGTTACTGGTTTTATTAATGATTTATGACGTGGGTTATTATAAATACAAAGACATACTTTTTTAAATGTGTTATGTATAATCACTTCAAACAAAATACTGAGTTGATTAGTCACTTTATCACGGGGTTTCGAGTAATACATTGACTGGATAACATCAATGGTCTTCAAACTCATTGTGAATAAAATGAAAGAAATTTATTATTAACAAGTTATGAAAATTACCAATAATAAGGTGTGACTTCCCTTCAATGTGTTAAAACACAATTATTTTATCGCATAGAGTATGTATAGTACATCATTAAAATAAACTGATATACCAGGTATCTCGAGGCTTAAAATCCTCATCTCATTGAAATACATCATTTTTCATTATTAGGAAAAGATAATTCAACAAGAACAATACCTTAATTCTACTACAGAGAGACAAATTATAGATAAATCATAAATAACATTTTAAATATGGCTAATTTATATCATGATTGTTCTAATTATTAGTCTTAATCTATCTCGTAATTGTAGAAGCTAGAAGAAAGTTATTTTTAATGTTTGAATGATTCTACCACTAATTCATTTATATGATAGTACTGCCGGTATTTCCCATCCCTAGAGCAAGATTTAAACAATTTAAAATTTATTCAGCTTTATTTTAGTGAAAAGAACCACTTGCAATAAAATAAAACTTTTTTGGAAACTAATTCTAAATTTCACAAATTAAAAAGTCATGACTGAAATAATTAATAAAAATAAATTGAAAACTTAATCTAATAATAAATTTGAAACAGAGTCACTTTAGCTCATATATTTTTGAGCTATCATAGTCTTCTTCTAGGGGTGCGATATGTATGCGCAGTTATATTATGTTATAAGATTTCAACCCGCAAATTAAATTAAAATCAAATAAAATAAAATAAATTGAAATGAATTTAAAAAAAAAATAATAAACATAATATAATAAAATGACATAACAAAAATCACCGAAAACCCATCAAACTCAGTATTCTACCACTCCTAAAATTCGCGTAACCCCTTAACCCTCCTGCCCCATAAACAGCAATGCGCGAAGCTCTGCACTCCTCGGCGCGTCGCTCAATTAAAACTTCGGCCCAGGCCGGCGCGCCGCGGCAAATTGATAACGAGCGCGCGTGAACTTGCACGCTGACCCGCGCTACCCTTCTTGAAAATTAATAAACCGTTGGCGCACGCTCGCTCGCCCCGGTCCAGCGCGCGACGACTGCGCCTCGGGCGATAGTCCGCAGTCGTGCTGCTACCCGCTGAAACTTGGAGCCGAACTTGCAGTTCCAGGGTCGCGCGCGGCCTTTTAACGAGCTGCCCACGACCGATGTAAATTTCGAGAATAGGAAGCTGTGTGTGTGTGTGTCGTTTCGTTATCTGCGAGAGTGCAGACGCGCGCGTTATAATTTGTGATTTATGTGTGTGCGTGTGTGTGAGAGAGAGAGAGAGCGAGAGAGAGAGAGAGAGATAGATAGATAGAGAGAGCAAGAGAGAGAGAGAGAGAGAGAGAGAGAGAGAGAGAGAGAGTAAAGTATATAATCGTAAATTTTTCGAGGGGAAGGTGGAATTTTACACGTGGATGTTTGGATGTGAGTGTTTGGAGTTCGTTGTGACTGCAGAAGGGGTTTGTTGAGGCGTTTTTGTTGTCGGTAATAAATTGTCTGTGGGTGGGATATCAAACACGCACGATGTTCGTGACTGATGTTGTGTAATAATGGAACGTTATTTTGGGAGAGTTAAATGTTTTGGAAGGGTGAACTGAATTAATATGTGTAATTGAGTAGAAAATGCAGTGAAGTAAACAGTAAACTGTGTTTTTATGTGGTTTTATTTTGTTATAACTACATTTTTTCAACGATCATCCGAATTATTTTTATATGTATAATTAAGTGATTAATTTAGTAATTATAAATAAATAGATTTGTTGGGTGTATGTAATGTGGTCATGCAGGTAATGTGGTCACCTACACGAGATCTCGATGTATGCGTTATTTTGGGGCGCCGTAACTCCTACATCTATTGTCACAGTATATATATTGTGACAATAGATGTTGAGAAGCGCGGTAACCTCGCTGCTAGCGTCCTCTAATTACAAGATAGTGTCATGTTTACGTCCGAAAGCATCAAAACTCTGGTATCTTAGCAGCGTATCCAAGTAATGAAACAACTTTTGTCAGTGTGATATGTGCAAAAAAATTATACAGTACTTAAAATTGTAGCTTTTTTACGTTCTTTAAGATGCATGTGCCAGGTTTTGCCATTGAGTTTATTTTCGATGCAAAAATTGCAACTTTCATTGACGTTTAGTGGTTGGTAAAATGGCCAAACGAATGCATTGCAAGGCAAGAGGAATTCGACAGCGATAAAAACGGCAGTTACTTCTTCAAAATTCCTAGGTCTATTAATCTCAAAATATCGACATCAAAGCATACGCTACTGCACCCTGTAGTTAAATAACATATAAAGGAAGTCTTTGTTAGGCTAGTCTTGACTTTTTGAAGTACTTACATACGACTTTACCATAAGAACTAATAGATTACCATTTTACCAACACTGTTAACTACTTAAAACTTCTTTAATTAAAATTCTGAGAGTAAATTTTTTTGCAAAAAACTCACGAGGTATTAGCTACAGGTTCAAATAACATGTCTCAATAGTTTCCGAAGCCCCAAAACCCGATATATATCCACTGGGAATTGAAATTTCCTTAAGGTGATAACATTACCTACACACCCCTTAGTATATTTTCTTAGAAAAATATGTTAAAAATATTGAAAATATAATCGTATTATTCTTCAGTTTATATGTTCAACAAGTAGTAACGGTTGGATCTGATCAGACACGTTTTATTTACTTTGGTGATAAACTATTAGAGGTTTTTAATTTACTTGGGGTTAATTAAACTTATGTTTATTTTTCTGAGCTATAGTTATATTTAGTAAGATAAAAAATAACATGACATAAATGGCCAGTCTTAAATAATAATATAAGAGAACGTTTAACACAAAAGATCGATGACCTGCCCTCTTTCGCTCCACTTCTCGTTAGCAACAACAACATCAACCCTCTAATAATCCCGAAAAAGCACTCAACATCTACTCTTCTCTTACCTATAAGCTAACTCAAACCCTCTCTCTCTCTCTTTGTCTCTTTCTCTGTCTCATCTTCATCCAGACTTCGGACATCCTCTCCGTCAAAAGAAGAAAGGTCTCTCTTCAAGGGCATCGCGATTTCTCCTTCGCGTCGGCTTACACTTCCCTCTCTTTCTCTCTATTTCTCTCTCTGATCACTAAACTTCTCTGATAGCCGAACTTCTCAGCGTCCGTCGAAATTAAAGGGGGCAGACAGCGAAAAAATATCCGCTTCTCTTGTGCATCGACCGGTGAACCGAAGCTTTAGCTGCGTGCAAGTTTGTGCGCGTGTTCGTGTGTATGTGTGCAGGTGGTATAGTCGCGCGTTCAAAGGAAGAGGCCAAAAGGACAAAGGATATGGCCTAGCATAGAGGTATTAGTAGAACAAATAAAGAATGAAAGTCGACGGAATAGAGACAGGAAATTACATTCGGTGTGAACGTGTGTGTATTGATATGTTTATTATGAAGGTAGAGGTTTGTGTGCATATAGTAGGGAAGAATGAGGTTAGCTTGTGTACTATTTTCATGATTTTCTTTTCTCTATAGAGTTAAATCTATAGGATTTTCTCAAAATTTTGTTTCTTCGCTAAGAGTCATAAAGTCGATGGTTCTGAATGGTACTGTATTGGAAATGGGTGTTAAATAAAAACTAAATCAATTAAAGATTTAAATGAAATTATCTTTATTCAAAACTACACAAGGAAGTCACGACTTTATTGTATGCCGGATTGGCTGAGACTAACTGAAGTGACAAAGGGCCATATCGACTTCGGGGCTTACGCATGCAGCACCCCACTCTTTCCACTTTTACATTTTAGTTATGTTTCGAATTCCTTTCTTAGTACGTCGTACGTCGATTCATTTTTACCTCTACATGCCATTTACATTTGGTTACTAAGGCATAATCCAACATACTGTAATTTCTTTCCATTCGATGAGACTTTTACTTAATATTTTTTGTTCAACTATTTGAAACAAAAATTTTCTTTCTCACTTAGACCTATATCGAGGCTAATTTGCATGTACAGTGTAAACTCTATGAAGACTGATTTGTATTGAACGTTCGTGAAATCCTGCAATAAAACAGCTAGTTTACAATTACTTTAAATAAATAGCGGCGCAATTTCGATATTTTATATCGTTTTATTCAATATACGTATATTACATTACTTCATTTTGAATAAAATACATGCAAGAAAAACTACGTAGTGTATAGTGCTAATATTCATAATTTTTTATGCATAATAGAAGTAAATATTTATGAATTAATTATTTGACAAATTTATAAAATCCTATCTCATTGCAGTTAAAAAAAAGCATAGCTGACTCCAATATTTAAATTTTTGTCTAAATTTTGACTATATATGTAAATCTTCAGTATGCCTTATCAACAAAATAAGTATTTGAAATAAATATAATACCATATTCTCATTCTACAAGTCTCAAAATAAGCATTTGGAATCAAGATAATATAAATTTCTATATTTGAATACATAATATTCATAGATACACATTGAATCTGGCATGCATATAGGGCAGAATGTGGCTAACTTGTACAATATGCAAATGCAATTATGCATATGTGTGTGTGTGAGTATATGTGTGCGTGTGTTTGTGTGTGTGTGTGTGTGTGTGTGTGTGTGTGTGTGTGTGTACGCATGTGTGCGAGTGTATGTATGTATGTATGTCTGTGTGTGCGTGTGTGTGTACGTGCGCTCGCGTGTGTGTGAGTAAACGTTTCGCTTATGGAAATTAACTACAGAATTAACTACAGGATTTTCTGTAGTGAACTCTGCAAAAAATTCTATAGAATATTCTGTACAAAATCCTGTAGAGAAATCGGCAGATTTTTTCCATAAGGGGTGAATGTGTGTATAAGTATATTCCATGTATGGATATGTAAATTCGCGTGTGTATGTATGTGCTTGCTTGCGTGTGCACGTGTGTATGTCGCGAAGGTCTAAAGAGATCAGACGACTGACTGAAACTGAGGTTAAATATGGAGAGGAAAGTGAAATAAAGAATGTCCTTGAAAACGAGAGAGAGAGAGAGACAGAGAGGGAGAGAGAGAGAGAGAGAGAAACAAAGCTGTTCCCCTTTTTTTAGCTAGCGAAAAAGAGGGTGAGCGAAACAGAGACATCCAATGCTCGCGTATGGATGCAGCTATACCGGCTCTCCGTGGAGAGAAGAAGAGCGAGAGCGAGAGATAGAGAGCGTGCTGCACACCCTCTTCCCTCATCCGCGCACGAGACCATCAGAGCTGCTGCTGCTGCTGCTGCTGCTGCTGGATGCTGTGTACCGAACAAACAGTTTCTCTCCCCCTCCCCCCCTGCTTCTCGCGTCCAATCTCCGTGCGAGCCTCTTTTCTTTGCTCTTCCCCTCGCGCGGGCTGCTGCAGCTGTGCTCGAGGCTCTCTCGGCCTCGTTTTTCCGCGGACGCGCGTGGCGCCCTAAAAGCCGCGGCACACGGCGCACCGTCTTCTCCCCTCGCATCCGCCGCGATTCGCGCAGTGCAAAGAGGCGGATGCGGATGCACGCTTTTTTCGAGAATCCAGAGAGAGAGAGAGAGAGAGAGAGAGAGAGAGAAAGAAAGAAAGAGAGAGGAGAGAGATTCAGTGGGCGGTGGAGTCGACCGAGGCTTTTCCACGTAAATAATCACCGCGACGTCGAGGTGGATTGCTCTTTTTTTTATTCTTTCTGGGGGTGGTTTTTTTTTAGGTTTGTGTGGCTGCCGCGAGCGGTTTTTTTGGTGGATCGTAGATGGAGATGAGGATTGTAATGGTTTATGCGATAATGGATGAGAACGGTTTTTTGGTTCTTTTGTGACTGGATGTTTTTGGGGGAATGAGACGGAGATGTCGCGTGACACAGTTAGGCTGGTGCAGTTTTGTTGGAAGTTTGAGGGAACACGATATTATACCTTCAGATTTTAAACTTTTTTTTATTCATTTTACTGATATTAAAATGTAAAAATAATTTTGTATTAGTATTTTTAATAAACAATTTTCATATATTTTACTACTATTAAAATACTAAAAAAAATTATTTTTTTGAAAGTTTTCAAAAATGTTTAATGTAGGAAACCTTTTAAGTTGAAAGTATCTAAAAAAGAAAGAGAATGTAAACCAATATACATGATCTTAGTTCATCACATATATTTAGTAATGCGTAGAATCACATTTTACCAGAAATTTTTAACCGTTTGATCAAGCAGTTTCAGCCACACAAAAAAGTGATTTCGAGAATAATACTTTGTAAGTTTTAGGTCTCGCTTTTTTTAATAAGTTACTTATAGCTTAATATTTTAAGTGCAGTTTAAAGAAAAAATATATTTTTTTTAAATCGAAATAATAGAATCGTGTTTTTTTTCGATTTTACACTATATGACAGTGATAATCAACTGAAGAAATGAGAAATCGATTTGACCCGATTTGATCGGCATCTGCACTTCTCTTCGTTTAACGATTCGCGCCCGCATTGCAATCGTGACGCAAGCATCATCAGAAACTTTTAAGAACGTAAAAGTTTAAATTCATATTTGACATTATCAAAATTAAATCTCCAGTGATGTAATCGATGGCTGAATTTAATAGTTTTTGTTGTATTCGATCTACATCAACATTACTCTAGGAAAAATGGTACTCGTATTGCAGACGTCTCTTAAAAATAGAAGCAACTTATAATAATACAAGATCTTTACGCCTGATAGAATTAAGTATACTTATCATTTCAATCTGGATCGAAATCATAAATCAAATAATTTCTTCGAGTCATCGAAAATAGCTCATCCTTTACATATAAATAGAGACATTATAAATTCAATGAATTGCAATACTCATCATATAACGTCTAATATATCAAACTCACCCGTACGTGAAATCACGGAATCAGCAAAGGCCGATTGACCTGCTTTTCGCCTGGAATCTATCCCTACTTTCCCAATGTGTTATACGTCAATACGTGTGCTCAGATTTATGGCTAATAATTTATTACAAAAAATACTGATTTCGCCTATTTCGTATTATTTACTTGCAATGTTTATCTCAATAAATTTATCAGCTTCATGAAAAAGTCAACGTAATGGAGAGATAAGGGTGGTTTCCAAATGTTCAAAGAATAAGTAACGCCCGCAAGCACAATATAAACAAATTAAAGTTTGTTGTCTCATTCTAAGGTAACTTGAAAATAAGATTTAGAATTTGCAACTGAATTTCTTCCAGGTTCAGTTCCAAAATTAAGACAATGCAATAAAATCTAATTTTCTCGCCCACGTACATAAGCCTACGCCAAAAAAAACCAGAAGCGACACTTATTTTCCATTAAGAAAAGAAGACTAGTTATATGAGGATAACATTAATTCCCAAAATTACGAAAACAAAATTGAAATAAGTGAGTCCGTCGTACAATTTACAGGTATTATTAACTAAAATTAAACTTGAGTACCAAAGTCTTATTGTTTATTTATTTTATCCAAGAAAGTGATCGAAAATAGTTATTTAAATAATATTTCGAATAATATATTCAAATTCACCAGTGACAAAATCAAATTTATATACGACATTAAACTTTACATTTGCAATATCATTCTAGAAAAGTTACTTTACAAATGACATAATTAACGTAGTTGACATTAATTAATGACATAGTTACGTCTAGCATAATTAAATTATGTAAATGAATTAACTTCATTAATTTGAAAAATTACTTACCGGATGTCATAGTTTGCATTATGCTTAGGATATTAGTAATTCAAGAATCTTATAAGATCGTTCGATTATCTATTTTTTGTAATACTATTAATTGTAAGCATATTTTTTTCAGTAATTACTGCATTAATCAACCATTTTTAATCACGTGAATCTTTTATATAACATTATTTATAAATTTTTATATGTTTAATATTTGCAGTAGGTTATCGCGTATTATTAATTTCCCGGGTAATTATAAGAGACCATTGTAATTATTTAGTGTAAAGATAATATCTAAGTTCTTTTATAAATTTTTTTCTCATATAATCATTCCGATTTTCTTGCTGATTCTTAAATTCATAATGAATAATTCATAATTTAATGCCTTTTTTACACGGAGACTTCAATAAAGTCTCACTTCAACTTACAAACTGGAATAATATTAATACAATTAGAGACAGATACATTTTTAAAAGTGTAATAGATAGAGATTATTTTTGTCTAAGGTGGGTGTAGTAATGTGGTTATGCAAGTAATGTAGTCACTTATTATACAGTATATGTATTGTATCAAAAGATGTTGCGGGACAAGGAAATCTCGCTGCTAAGTGCCCTTTATAGTTACAAGATAGTGTTTGTTATATTTACGTGCGAAAGCATCAAATCACTTTTATTAGCGTGACACGAATGACAAAAATTATACTGCAGATGAAATTTTTACTTTTTCTAAGTATGTACTTTAGTTTAATATGTACCTATTTCGCAACTTTCATCGACACTTATCGATTAGTAAAGTAGCTATATGAAAGCATTGAGAAAGTAACTGCTTGAGTTGAAAAGCAGTACCAAGATGGGTTTGGATTATATAAAAATTACAATTATCAAGATTGGAGTGATGATTTGATGCAAATGTACTTGCATAACATACAAATGAAGTTTCTTTTTGCATTCTCATAGAGAAACCTTTGTGATGGTAAGAAAAAAGTTTGGCTAGAAACATGTTAGAAACATGTTTTGAGATACTCAGAATCAAAATACACTATTTTTAGAAACTGTCTTTATGGATATGTGTGTATGTATGGATGTGGATCAACTTTACTCTGAATATCTACGGCGAAAATTAATGTTTCGAGGTTCACTTTTATGTTTTTCTTTAAGGACGGCGGCTCAAAAGTTTTTTTTTCTTTTTCGATGCGTTTTTGTTTTTTAGACGTATTTTGATTTTTTAGTTTTAGTTCCTTGGGTTTTTTGATACCGCAGAAATAATATCAATAAGCTACTTCCCTTGTTTTGTTATTCACGAAATCGTCAGTTTTGTTCAATCGGTTATATCTATGAAATACAACAAGGAAAATGTTTGAAAAAATTGAGACGATTAAGAATATGGAGAAGAATATCGTGTAATATTTTTTAGGCTACATCTTTCTCTTTTGAAGGGAAAAAAATCTATTTGTAAAAAAAATCGAAGTTTAATCAGCTATGAGTACTGGATTAAATTGGCAGCATTTGATCTAAAACTCTCCAAAGCGGTAGCTCTTTAGCATCTCTTGAACGAGTTCTAAGCCCAGATCACAAAGATCTTTATATTTCGAGATATTTGAGGTTATGTGTTTTTTACAGAAAATTTTTGTTGATATGTCTTGAGAATGGCACGGTCATTTTTGACAAAGCTAATTTTATTTCATTTTTTAATGAAGATTCTAAATTTAAAAGAAATTTAAGGATTCATCGACTCGTTTTTCTATATAACAGTTTTTTGATTTTTTGATTTTTGAGATTTAGTTTTTCGAGTTTATTGGTATGTTAGAAATATTATGATCAATGTAGTGTAAATGTATTAAACAGAGTATAAAATTACCTATATTTTATAACCGCAAATTTTAGACAGGCTCTTTCCCTTTTTTTTGTTATACACGAAAAAAGCCATATTAGTTTAAACGGTTCTATCTCGAAAATCTATGATGACAAATTGTTCACAAAATTTTAGATGATTAGGAATTCAGTGATTCTACGTACTAACATCTGCTTACAGTTTATTTAAATATTTAGCTAATTTTAATAAAGTACCTACAGAGAAAAAATTGCTGTGATATAAGGATTATTATCTATTGTTTTGTAATTTTAGTAAAAAATTATCTTCTTTGTCAAACCATCACTGATAAAAAACTACACCCTCTTTGAGGTATTATTTAGAAACAAATATAGCAATTCAAAATTAATTTATTAGAACAAAGAATTTCTAATTGGAACAATTAATTTAGTTTTAGGAAGCTAAGTGCAGTTTTTCTTGGAAAATCTCATAAACCTAAAGCTCTAAAACCTGATATATATTTATTGGAAACCGAAGGGTTCTTACTGTGTCTACATTACCAGCACTCAACTTATTTTTACATACTGCACATTATTTATTTACGTAAAAGGGATCAGTATTATTTATCCATAACAGTTAAAGCGAGATTTTATTAAAGTGTAGGTATGGAAGGGGCATAAGACAGTTTTTCTGTCATAAAAGATTGATCATGATGTGTGAAAAAATCGTATATAAAAAATCAAAAAATTAAAAAGAAAACTACTTTATAAATTTTCTTATTCTGATGTGTAGGTTTACCATAGTAATTGATAGTACACTAAGTCAATAGTAAATAAGGTAAAATAAGGTTATAAATGTTTATATTTTTCAATTAACGACAATAAAATAGATAATTTATCTTAAAGATTAGCGGTGCCACCACCCTATTTATCGAAAAAAAGAAAAACAAACCACTAATAAAGCCAGTAATTAGAATTTTTAATATCATACGCGTATCAATCGCGTGTTTACATCTATTTTCGACGTATAAACTCAAATTAAATCTCTAGCGTTCTAAGAATACAATAATCTACTGCCTTTACACGTCAAACCAGAAAATTCATGACGCACTAGCAATCAAACCCCGAAACACATTTCTCAGTCTGCACTGTATATCTATAATCTCCGAAAATCCCAGAGCCGAGAAAAATCAACCAACGCTTCCTCGTTATATATCCAGCAATAAAATCGTGCACGCACCTCAGCTATCTCCCTCTCTCCGCGCGACAAACCGCGGACTCGTTCGCGTGAATGTAGGAATTCTCGGAGGAAACTTCCTTACTTGTCCGCTCGCTCGGGGGAAGCCCCAGTGGCAGCCGCAGCAGTCGCCGAGTCCTTGCGCTCATGTATATTACACGGAGAGTCGTAATGGCATATAGACATATCTCGCGCGAGAGTCGCGCGCATGCATTCAGAGAACTTTCCTCGACACGCGGGACTTTTGACGTCACTCGCTCGACGCAGTTGCAGCCTCCTCGCGGGTCTGTAATGTGCAGCGTGCGCGTCAGTAGGCGAGTGTTGTCGGACGTTTTTTTCTTCTTTCAGTCGAGGATCGAATGCCGAGAATTGGACGCTGTGGTTGGGATTTTGATTTTCTTTTTTGTGTATGGGCGTGGCAGGGAGATGATGAAAACGTTTTTACGGTGGGATGAGGAGGATGGAGGAGTTGACTGATTGTTACGCTGTTTTTTCTAGTGGATTCTTTGAATTTAGTACTGTGATACTTGTTAGGGAAATATTAGCGGGTTTCTGTATTTGTAGATATTTGTGAATTTTATTTGCAGCTTAATTTTGTAGAATTCATATTTTATCGTTGTTAAACGCAATTTTCGTGATAATCGAAGTGTTAAGGGAGTTAGTTAGTGCAATTTTGTTAAGAGGTATGGCCACAGTAGAATTTTCAAAAAATCGAAAATTTTTTTTTGGCTGTTTAGGATACTTTATTATCATAGAAATAAGTTACCATTCGAGTTATAGCGTGAAAATTGTTTTATTTTGTTCCAGGTCCAAAATTGCGCATGTAATTTTGCATGCAGAATAGCGTAAAGAAAAAAAGGTGCTACCGGAAACGCACTGAGCGTCCATTTTCTTTTTGGAAAAATTAAAAAAAAAAATTTCTTGATACTTCAAGACATGTATTTAATATACCATTGTTTACTTTTATTAATAAACTTTTTTTTCATATTAAAAAAAAAGTTGAATATGCACATGTTTTTATGCCTGCTACTGTGGCCATACCCCTTAAGTGACTTTACACAAGACGATAATAAAACGAATGAATTGAAGCAAATAAAGAATAATATCAGTACCCTTTTATTTAATGTTTATTCAAGTAACAGATATTGAAAAACTGGATACTATGCATAATAAAGATAGCTTATCAATGGAAATAATTTTAGCGCTCAGAATCTAAAAGGTACAAATGATTTTTTAAATTGATACATGGAACTGCTACTTTAGAACACTTATTAATATATTATTATTACTAATTTTTTGGAGGTATATTCAAAACGTCACTATATTTCTTAACTTTTCGAGTTTCTTAATCTTAAACGGATTTTTTTGCTTTAGGTAGTTCTCGCGCGAAAGAGAAAATCAATTATATCACGTGAATTTGAACAACAGTCTGAAAAAATTCAGATTTGTTCATTCACAGAATATACAAAATAATTAACTTCGAGAATCGGGTTCTCGTTAGATTTACAGGAAATCTATTTAACGTTGGTGTATTGAATAATAAATGTAGTTCTGCTAAAGAGAATTTGAGAAAAGAATAAGCCTTTATGACGGAAAAATCCGCAGAATTTCTTACTTTCAAGGTTTTAAAAACAATTTTTTTATTCTTGGGACATTAAAAGGTTTTGGAACCATTTATTATGAAAAATTCATAAAATGTGCTAAAAAAGTCCTTTTTTGCTATTTTTTAAAGAGATTTAATTTTGTTGAATAAATGGAGGTTGAAATTGGCTAAAAAATTTAAAAAATTACTACTTGTTTATATTTAGCCTTGATCAACTTTGAACCTAAGGGTTTCGAAAAATCTGAAAAAATTCACATACACCATTCTCATACTAAAAGGAGCATTTTTACAGAAGAAATAAGAAAAATTTTATCTCTATTTCCCAGAGTATTACCCATATATATTATGTATGGGTTATAACGGAACAGAGTATAATTTAACAGTCTTTGTGTTCAATGGTAATTACAGAAATACCTTAAGAGAGAAGTAGAACGTCTGTTTATGCTTAATTAACCTTGATATTATATAGATCTAAGGTTATATACTTTACAACCTCTGATAATCAAAGAGAAAGTGCATTCGCTATTTTTCGTTATTTATTTTGAGAATTCATTTGTTTTCTTAAATTAGTACATATTGTAATAAATAGGAAATTTTCATCAAACTTAAATGATCTTATAATAATATTTGTTTATTAATCTTATTTGTATGTATTGAATGCTCAAGAATTTTCTTGACTAAAATTTGTATTACTATATATCTTTCAATCGTTGAAACGAAAATAGTAGACCTCCCATTGACATTGAAAGCAAGTTAGTTCTCGGCATTCAAGTCTCGATTCTTTGTTTTTATACTAAATTGAGAGAATGGAAATTTTCAGACATCTGATAAGATGTTGCTAATTTTGTTCCACTATTCGTTTTTATCTGTCTCAACTCCTAAGAAAAAAGTTGTATACACTGTTCGTCGTCAAGAAAATGAAAATTTTAATGTACCACGTGTAGCTACCTCAATGACTATATTTCATCTACTGTTTAGTTACATAATATTTACAAATGAATAACTGAAAAGATTGTTTTTCTTTTATTAAACAAGAAATATTATAAATGTTTAATATGCAATCACACGCACGAGTACATTAATAAAAATTGCCAGTGTACCGTAAAAATACACGTAACGCAGGCGTTAATATTAGAAATTACTTTTTAATTTTTATTGAGGCCGTAAAAAATGAAATTAGCATCGCGCAATTTTTAATGGAACGACAATGCCACACCGTATAAGTACGGCAAATAAGCTGTCTTTTTTTACTGCTCTTCCATCAATTACCATCGCCTTAAAACTTGCTCCATAAAAGTTTTTGCGCGAACTTATATGTGCGTCTGGCGAGGGCCTCGTAAAAAAAGACACGCGTTACATAAATCACACGAGTGCGTAAAGCATAACTTTTCCTGACAATACTACGAGCGCAGAACAAGAAAGTTTCATTTGACTTCTATGATTGCCGGTCGAAAATGTGTGGTATATAGTTTGTTTTAGCTTATATGGAAGATGTTTGAAATTACAAATAAAATCTATTCTTTCGTAAATGTATTATATAATAATTGATTAATTATTATATAATCTTAATTGAATAAGTTTGTTTTGAGTTGTTGAAGAACATTAGTACTCTGTGGACAGTGGTTGCATCGAAGGCCTAAATTTGCATTCTTATTAAGAAACAATTAGTTTAAGTAACTGTTGATAATAAGTTAATTAATCTTTATAAAATTCACAAGAAGGAGGAGCATCCACAAAGGCCGTTTTTGACCTCACTGACTAACAACTCAATTTTGGTTATTTTTATATTTTTAATTATTTATAAGCGTTTTTATGGCACCTATATTGGTTTTATTATGTAAATAAGATGATAACAAAAGGAAATTAATTATTGAGACAATTTAAAGTATAAGTATACAAAGCTTATTGTTAGGTACCCAATTTCCCCCCACTCTCCCCTAGGTAGATTAATAATTATTTTTTCCTACGCGAATAGCATTTTAAAGTCGGTAAATTTTTATATATTTTTAACTGACAAAATAGTATGATGCTCAATTTAATAATATTTACTCATTTGTATTAAAATATTCCAATAATTCTTATTTCAATATTTTAGAATATATCTACTAACAACTTTGGATTACTAGAAAGAGTAGAATAGATTTTACAATTTTAGGTGGAAATTAAAATCGAATAAAAATCCATTTTTGAATATTCTAAATTCAAAAGCTCCAACGTGATCTCGCAGCTTTGAAACGAGAGATTTCAGATCAAATTCATAAACCCCTGTATCCGCTGATGCATATCGCCGATAATTAAAACACGAGTCGCTCTATATCGTATGCAACTTCATCCAGTGACAAATTTTAGGTATTAATTACCGATTTATTAAAACTCGGCTCGCGATTTGCGTTCAGCTGATATTGGACGCAATGACCGCGCGCTTCGGTGTGCATTTCGATAGCTGGCGTTTTTTCTTTTAACAGAATAAACATTAACAGGAATGAGCGTAAGCCGCTCGAATCACACGTGATCGATAAAAACAAAAATGCAAGCGCTGTTGGCCGCGTAAGTTTGGAAATCCAGCTGCAATCTATATTCCCTCTGATGATATATTTTTTAATCACTCGAAATCGATAGCGGATCAAAAGCGCACTCGTTGTACGGACAAAAAAAACACTGCCAATTCATTGGCACTTAGCTTCCTTAAACTTTATAATTTGTACCAATGTGAAATTATTTATTCTATTTAATTCTGTGGAGAACAAAAAATAACAAGTCTATTGCTTTTTAATATGTCGAAATATATGTATATATTATAATTTTGTAATTTGTGAATTCAAATTTTAACTGAATTAAATATTATTCCTTACAAATTGAATTGGAAAATAAAATTTAAAACATATATCAATTAACTATAAAATGCTCTACAGTCTTCTCTTATTTTGAAACTATTAAATAATCTTTCTTTTTACAAGCTATTGGAGTAAACGCATATTTTTGTGATATAAACAGGGGTTTTAAAAAAATGTTCTTTACGCATACCTATTAGACGAAATCTATTTTAAATAATTCAAAAAAGTTTGTAACTATGAATGAATGAAAGTTAATATTTTTGACTATGTTAAACTCAATTTATGGTCTGAAATAAATAAAACATTTTTTGAACCTATGTAAAGTATAGCATAGATTATGAAAATATATTTAAATTAAAAAGTATAATTGTTGATTAAATTTTATTTATGAATACAATATATACTACATTTACAAATAAATTTTTTTCGTATTTTTGTAACTTTGTTCAATTTTATGAACATCGGATTTATTCATTAATTACAAAAATATCATAAAAATGTAAAAGTGGTATAAAACCAAAACGAATTGATGATTCTTAATTTTCTTTTTATTTCAAACTTTATCAAAAAATAAAAAACAGCTTGAACGGCCAAAAAATACCGTATAATAAAACCTTTTTTTTTTACTATCACAAAGCTTTGTCTTTGAAAAAGTAATAATACAAATGTGTAAGGAGATAGAGATGTAAACAAAAGCAAGATATATGCGGAAATGAATTGCCTGGATTAGTAGATGTTAATTTTTTAAAAATATGAATTGCTATTAATTTATGCATTAATATGTCAATTCAAAAGGCCAGAGTAAACTTTTTTATTGGAGCGATTTTTACTCCACTCTTTAAATAAACCAAAGTGTTTTTATTAAAACTAGATTACATGCTTATAAAAATGGTATTACTTATTTGCAATCTACATTTGCTCTAACATCTTTTGTCACTCATAAATTTGAATTTAATTAATCTATTAATAACTAATAAATTTTTTCAAATTATAGCTATATGTGAATAATTTCTTTTTGTTCTTTTTAAATGACGTATACATTTCTAGTAACAGCTGTGTAAAGGCTATACTTTGTATGTTTTTTCCTTACATCATTCGAGAATCGTTTAGAACTTGTATTTCCGACTGTATCGAAATTTATGTCTCCGTCATTTTTCTTCGAATGTCCCAACATTTCACAGAATCAAGTGTTTATTATCTCCTAAAACTATTATAACTCTATTCTCAAATACATATATCAAAGAATTTCAATATAATCTGTAAAAACCGCAGACTTAAACCTCTTCCTCCTACTTGTCTCCTAAAATCTACTATAAATAGACCAACAAAATTCACGTTCCTCGGTATTGCGCAACCATAGTTATCCTCACCAATAAAATATGAGGAACTGCGCGTGCATCACTTATCGAACAAAATGAAAATAAAGTCTCGCGCCACTGCCAAACCCGATAAGCCCACCCACAAATATAATCCTCAAGATAAAACGAAATTCAAGACGATATCAGAAAAATGCTCGAGTAGGAACTGGTGCATACATTCAGTATCGATTACCAGGAATCCCGCAATCCTCTGAAAAGAAATAAAATAATCGCCACATGGAAGACCGAGTCGAGATGGACACTATTGGATTTAATGTTATATATCTTTTATTTGCTAATAATAAGGGGATGAGAACAATGCGTTTATTATTTTTAAGTATAAACGTAAAAAGTCCATTATGCTTGTTTACTTCTAGCTCCGTATTAAATAAGCACACTTTTTATCGTAATAGTAAGAAAACTAAAACTATTACAAATAAATTTTTCAAAAATAGGTTCTTCAGGATCGCATCAATAGTTTGAATTAATATAGTACAATTATATAGTTCAATTCGGATTAAACTTTATTATTATAGCTTATATAAATTTAAGTATTGTCATATAAACGTATACAAATCAATTAAATATCAATGTATGCTGAAAACTGATGATAATCACCATTACAGATAGAAAGATAATCAATTTGTACAGCTAACTATGCGTACCCATTTAGCTTCAAATAACTCTTTAACTTTGCATAAAAGCAACTTTTTTTTCATCTTAACGGAAATTAATTCTTTTTGTTTTTACAAAAATTGTATAAAACTCTTTTTATTAGATACTAAGTAAACCTTTGATTGTGTAATTAACTTAGTTTATTTGGTTTCAAGCATAGTAGAACGTGTAGTAACAGATACGAAAATTTAAATATTTTTTTTAACGAATTCGTTGGATTGAGCGTATACACAGATTGTTAGATAGGTTATTTAGATAAAAAACTAATAAACTTAGTATTAGCGTAACATCTAGCTAAAAATCCAAATAAAAATCCAGCTAAAAATTCAAATAGAATCTATCTGGATTATACTGGATTCCATGTAAATTTGACTGAAATCCAAGTGGATGTATATTTCTAGTCAGATTGAAAAAGATTTTCAGCTGGAAATCCAGGTCTATTTTTTAGCTGGATTTCGTGGTGGATCTATTAAAAATAACTTTTTTAAATAATATGGATTCCCGTCTCAGTATTACCACTCTGATGATAGCATATATGTATATGAGTTAACATTTTATGTAAAAAATGATTTTCTAGGAAATTCAGCTGGAAAATACATCTGGATTCCCAGCTGGGAAATCATTTTGACCTGACTAGAAATCAGCCTGGATTAAGCCTCAAATTCAGCTAAAAATATCGCTACAAATCCATTTAGATTTCAACCAAAATTCGGCTAAAACCCCAGCTAGAATCTATCTGCATTTACGAGATTCCAGCTAGACATCTCAAACCAGACAGAGAAACAGTAAAAATATATAAATACACAAGGACGCTGTCCATTTCACCCGAGATATACCCATCTCTGGTCTCCCTATACGTTCGAAGAACATCGTTTGCGATAACATTTCCACCTCTCGCACGTGTACAACGTCTCTCCGCGCGTCTGCGATATGTCGTTCGCTCGCTCGACGCGACCTTGACGCGATCGCCGATGAATAATTGATAAGCCTCGATGCCTATGGCGTTCGTCGTCATTTGAATGTACTGGCACGGCATCTCACGTGCACGCGCGAAAAGCCAGAGAAAAAAGTGCGTCTCGTCCGCGCGCGCTTGCCAAGTTTCCGCACGTTCTCCGCCGCGGAGTCTGGTTTGGTCGATTATACCTATATGTGCGTGGTACGGCAGCAGCAACAGCAATAGCTATAAGGAGAGTGAGAGAGGAAAGAGGGAGAGATCTTCGATGAATAGGAAAGTAGAGGAAAATGGAAAACGCGAGATTTAGGAGGTGATTATAGAGATGAGGCGGAATAATAGTGCGACTTATTGGAATAACGATTTAAGTTAATTTTGCGGGTTTCGAGATGCATATAGAACAAAGCGTAGAATAAGTAAGTAAAATTATAGTTGTAGAATAAGGTATCAAAAATAGTATTAATCAAGTATCAAATTTACAAAATACTTATTTTTATGATAAAAACAAACAAAAGTATAAGTAAATTTTAGTTATTATTCCAAGAAAAGGATGTACCTATAAACTCTATAATTCGATACATTCGAGTTAATGTATTTGAAAGATTTCGTAAAAAATTAGCACTCAAAAAGTACTAATGATAAAGAAACTAATAAATAAATAAATTTCTTAAATAAACCATCGATTCGTTTGCTGTGCAACGTAATCTAATAGTGAGTTCTCAACATATATGTTCCAAATTGCCGGATGTTGGTGGGAAAATAAAAATTTCCGGAATTCGAACTCGTATTTTACTTGCGTGTTTAAGTCAGTTCCCTGGCCATCATTAATATCCAAATAAGACCACTATCTATATAATATTTTTAATAAAAAGTGCTTTTTGTAAGTAAATAATAAGCATGTCAAGTTGTAAAAGCGATTCAAACACGAAATTGTCAGTCCGTAGCATATTGAATATAATAATAAACTACCAAAACATTTGCGGTTTAAGACACCCATCATCAAAATGGTGATTTTATGTGTTTTCGTTTTCTTAAAAGTCAGCATAGATTGAAAAATCTCGTGTTGCAACATGGAGAGCACTCAAAGTCTGGATCACCAACTTTGATTAGACTTTAGAATGCTTTATTGGTATCCGGAAATTCACTCTATCACTCGCAGCTTGATCCATAGGTTTCTGTTCTCAAGATACAACCCTTTTTTACTCTAAATTTTCCTTATTTTAGTAAAAAATAGTACCTTATGATATCCCAAGAGTATTATAATATTTATATGTCTCGTTCATATACTCGAGTTTCAGGGTTAATTGGATTTCATTTCGAATGTGTTGAATTTCGTGTAATTTAGGAGCTCGTATCTGATAGCGAAATTATATATTCGACTTTATTGGTTTTTTGCACGCGCGCATCGACGCAGAACCAGTTTGCTCCAGTTTTGGAGTGCGGCAAAGCCGGCGACGGCAATACTTAAAGGATTATTCGAAAAGTTTGCTGCACCGTGGCGAAAGATAGGAAAATATATCACGACGAGTGATCCGAAGATTTATTGACGGAGTCGCGTATTTGCCGCCACGAATTTTTCGGAAAACGACGGCTATGACCCTATTAGACGGGAAATAATGCGGATGTTGATAATATGCAATTAGCTTTTCTTTTTGTATGTCGATCGGATTATGAATAGTGCATTTAAATTTTAAATTATCTTATAAAAATGATCATTGGATTAATATTGGCACCTAAATTTGATTTCCCTCATTCTTGATCAATTTGTTAAATGTAGGTATGATATCTGCCACGGTAGGCTTTAACATGACTTAACTCGAAAGTGTTTACACTGTAAAGTTTCCTTCTGGTTTTGAATATGTACTATTTTTAGATTATTTACAAACCAATACAAATAGTCGAAGAAACCGTCTTCGAGAAATGGCACTTTTTTCTTCCTTAATAGATAGCAGCGAATTTGTAGAATGGACTCTATTATATTATGCTGATTTCCCAGTAGAGATTACACTTTTGTTGTTCACCATATAGGACCAGTCATTTTAAATTTTAATAATCTGACAAAAATTTCGTAATCAGCGACCCCAAAATCCTTATGTACCAATTTTTATTAAAAGCACAAATTCTTCTAACCATCGTTGTCAGGTTATCAAAATTTAAAATGGCGGGTGCAATATGGTGAACGAAACTGCCATTTCTCAAAAACTGCTACACTGATTATTTTTATTTTTGTTTCTAAATAATCTACATATAATACATATTCTAAACCTGAAAGAAAATTTACATTGCAAACACCTTTGGGTTAAATTATGTTAAAGCTCATCATGCTGCATTTTTTAATCAACGATTTTTTTATAACAATATTTGGCTTTGTGATGGTAAAAAATAAAGTTTTCTAAAAACATGTTAGAAACATGTTTTGAGATACTGGGGATCAAAATATACTATTTTTAGAAAATGTATGTATGGATGTGTGTGTGTGTGTGTGTGTGTGTGAGAGAGAGAGAGAGTATGTGTGTATCTCTCTATATCTCGAGTAATCCAGGTTAAAAATTAAGGTTTCACGGCTCAGTTATTTTGCTTTTTCTTAAGAATGCCGTTTACCCGAAAAATCATCAAAATACAAAAAAAAAATTTTTTTTAATTTTCATATATTATCAAACTACATACAGATAAGTATAATAATATGCCCCTAAAATAGGCTAAACATTATTTTCTAATTATACGACACTTTTAAGGATTTACAGAATATTATTGAAAATCGATATGGTTGAGTTCTTATTTCCACCAGAGAGCAATATAGTCATTTAACCTATTTAAAACAAGATGCCTAAGGAGGAAGAACCTACAAAGGGTAAATAACAATTAGGAACCTTCAGCAAATCGAAATTGAACTGCCAAAAAGATTGAAACCTGCAAATATCATGTTTTACTCCTGTTTAATAAAACTTTGATAATCTCAGAATTAAGAATTCGAATATTTTTCAGATTCAAAGTGGGATTGGCAATGAAACTTTTGACGGATCAACTTACAATTACCTATATTGTTTTTTCATTGTATAAGCAAGAAATATACGTAAGCTTTTTAAAAATTACAAAAGTTATCGAGGTCAAACCTACAATTATTAAAGAAAAAGTACTAAAAAATTGATTTTTCATGGTCCTGTTTGGTGTAATAGGGGCAGTTTTTTTATTTTGAGTTTAAAAAAAATTTCGTACGTATTTTTCTTCATTTTGTACCTCCAAACATATATATTTACCGCAGGACTTTTCATCAAAATCAGTATTTCATAGCCAATTACATTTCCAAACGGCTAATTTTTAAGTAATTTTTAAGCAATTTTTAGATTTTCTCAAGCATATAGCGGTATTTTTAGACTTATACGTCATCTAATAGAAAAAAAAATTAAAGATAAGTTGGTAAAATAAAGAAAATAGATTTACGGGTAAACGGTCCCCTTATGGTAGCTTTCTGGTAATTTTTGACCGAAAATTAAAAAAAATTTCATCGCAGAAAAGTGCTCTTTACTCGTTAATGGAAAATATACAAGTAGTCCCAGCATAAGAAACCATTTTTTTTTTATAGTGGAAGTAATACATTAAAAATAAAGTTTTATCGTTTTTTTTTTGTTTTTTTACCAGATAGAATGAAAATTTGGAAGTTTAGTATATTTATAATTAATTATTGTTTACCTAATATAGTACCTGATACATGAAAGATTTCAAAAATTTTAATAAAAATAATGTAAGGATGCAATACGTAATATATATATATATATATATATATATATATATATATATATATATATATATATATATATATATATATATATATATATATATATATATATTACGTATTGCATCCTTACATTATTTTTATTAAAATTTTTGAAATCTTTCATGTATCAGGTACTATATTAGGTAAACAATAATTAATTATAAATATACTAAACTTCCAAATTTTATATATATATTTATATATATATATATATATATAAAAAAACTCGAAAAACTCGAACTCTAAAATCGTATTATGTACTCTGTACTCTGCAATCGTATATATATATAGATACGATTGCAGAGTACAGAGTACATAATACGATTTTAGAGTTCGAGTTTTTCGGGTTTTTTGATACTTTAGAAATAATATCATCGAACGACTAATAATGCATTTGAAAGAGCATAAAATTACCTATCTTTTCCGACCCGAAATTTTGAACAAGGTATTTCCCTTCTTTTGTTATTCACGAAATCGTTATTTTTTTCAAATGGTTATATCTGTGAAATATAAGGATAATTTTTGAAAAAAATTGAGATTATTAAGAATATGGAGAAGAATATTCTGTAATATTTTTGAGGCTTCATCTTTTTCGTTTGAAGAGAAAAAAATCTTTTTGTAAAAAAATCGAAGTTTAGTCAGCTACGAGTACTAGATTAAATCGGCAGCATTTCATCTGAAACTTTCCAAAACGGTAGTTTTTTACTATCTGTTGAACGCGTTATTTTCCCAGATCACAACGATGTTTATATATCAAGATATTTAAGGTAATGTATTTTTTTAATTTTTCTTGATCGCTTATATCTGGAGAATGCCATGGTTATTTTTTATCAAACAGGGCATCGTTATTTTTTACCAAACAGGGTTAATTTTTTTCATTTTTTAACGAAGATACAAATTTAAAAAAAAAATTAAAGATTCATTGACTCGCTTTAAATGAAAATTTTTTTTTTATATTTTATGATTTTCTGAAATCGATAAAGTAAATTATTTTTGTATGTTATGCAGCCTCTTGCTATAGCAAGTGTCTCTGGAAAAATTAGTACATATAGTTTTACAATTTTAGTAAAAAAATATCTTTGGACAAACCCTCAATGATAATAAAGCAGACCTTTTTTAAGATATTAATTAGAAAGAGATATAGTAATTTAAAATTAATTTATTAGATCAAATAATTTCATATTGGAACAATTTATAAATTTTGAGGAAGCTAAGTGCCAATTAATTTTTATTCTGCGGTAATAAATCAATAAGAGAATTTAAGACAAAAGAATACAAAAATTTCTACCACTCAGAACTGATTTTCAAAGAAATTATTATTATGTATTCTAGAGCACTTTCAATTTCCCAAGAGAAAAGCGAACTAATTACATTACCGGCACTTTTTTGCTGTACGTGACTACTTAAATACAATTTTAGTTCACGCCACGGAAGTAGGCAAAAAAAGAAATCTGGAAAACTGAAAGGAAAGAAAATGAAATAGGAACGGGCGCGCGTTACATCGATTTTTAAGAGCCGCTACTTTTCATTCTAATGACGACGATTAGCCATCGTCACTGCTGCAGCCTTCGAATTTTCTCGCGTTTTACATTCGTTTTAAAAAATTTATATCCTTCGCCTTCGGAAACTCCTGCTGCACCGCTCTCGCGAATGGAGAGTCTTGAAAATTGTCTTTTTTGATTTAGAGGATTGGCTCTCGTATGGCTGGTAGCCGTGGTTGAAGGTAGAGGCAAATTACTTTTTTTGCAGGTTCTTTTTTTTGCGGCAAAAGTGATTCGCTGATTTATGAAAGAGAGATCTTTCATGTAAATGTAGGATTTTTTATAGGAGCGTTAATGGTATTATTGAATTACAAAGTTTTGTTGATTGATGAAGTTTTGAGGTAATGCATAGGCATTTCCTGCCAGGCGATTATCTCACTAAGGCTTTGTACATTTCGTTTTCAAAAGTTGCATTTTATTTGTAAAATATAAGTATTACATTTATAATTGAAAGCCTCTTCAAATCCTCAATGAGTGTAGTAAGATTTTTTTTATAAAGAGCTAAAATCTTTAATAATGTTTGATTTAGTTGCCGTATAATACAATATATAGAATGTATTTCGTTTACTTAAAGCAGCAAAATTATTCTTTAATTAATAAAATAATTATTTAGCAACGAGTAATTTTTGTATTTATTTATATGTATTCCAGGTTAAACTAATTATTGATTAGTTCTCTTTGAACTATTATAAAATCTCATTCCATATTAGAAATGAAAGTACAAATGTACGTTAAGCTTATTTTGATCTTTAGTAGCTAAAAATTAATTACATAGTAAGATAGTTATTAGAAATAGCGTTTAAAAAGAATTATACAATTCTAAATGAATAATTTACTTGATTAAAAGTAATTAATATATATATGCCTAAAATAAATTCGTTGTTTTATTTCTTACACGAAATTAATGTGACTATTAATAGCTCTTTCAAGAGGAACCATAAATTACTTATAGTTCAATGTAGATTTCATTATAAGCAAAATTCCAGATTTCAAATATAACATTATAAGCAAAATTCCAGATTTCAAATATAACATTATAATTGAAATTAGACAGAATGTTATATAATTTAAATAAACATTTAAAAATATCAAGAACATTCACTCTACAATTTATGCACCGTAAATGCAATTGTCATCATAATGTCTAATGTGGCCTCCCTCCACCAATTCAAAATCGACCCATTTTTGAGAGACAAAAACCATCGTACAAAGAAACTCATTATAATCCTAATTCATACGGAACCACAATTAATCGCCGACTTAATTGATCGCAAGACCCGCACAATTACTCTACATTCGAATCGTATTATAAAAAAAGAGTCGAGGACACACTATTGAAGCGGCCAAATGGCACAACCGAGTCCTTATGCCATTCGCATAAATCTGCATGATAACAAAGATAACCGGCTCGAGCTGTACTCATACATCGGACCTGCGCTGAACGCGAAACTTGAATAATAATATTCCACTGAGGCCTGCTACTTGACCCACAGTTACATCTTCAATGGCAATGTGTAACCCTGGCATTGTGACAATTATGCGGTTCTATCTTTGCGCATTTTTCTGCTAATCAAATTCCTGAAGGAATTATCTCTGATTTCAATCCACAGAACTTATCAAGTATCTTTTACACCATCTTCAACTTCATTTTTTAATCAAAGTTTCGGGGTAACTACATTTTAGTCCAAATCGGAGTATAAATGAATTTAAAGATGATTCCAAAGCTGAGACCATGAAGAATATTCTTCGATCCGTGCACTCTTTAAAAACTTTCTTAAATAATTTCAATGGTTTAATATAATTTAAATGAACCTAAATAGAAATAATTTACTTTATTGTATACGAATCTTGCTAGGAAGAGTATTGTAATTTTTTGAATTTTGCAGTCTGTAAGAAAATTAATATACTTTCTTCTAAAAGTCCAATAACTATTTTTAAAATTTATTATACAAAGTCTCACATTGCCCAAGAGTTGAAAAAGTGATGAAAATAATTCATTTGAAAAGTTGTGTAAGTAGAAAATAGCCAAACACAGTTATATACCTCCAGTATATGTGATTTGAATTTGAATTACCTTACTGATTCATGTGAATTGAACTTATATTTTATTTTGGTTTCAAGTTCATTCTCCAATAACTATTAAGCATATCTCCCAATTTTCTCGTAGGTATTAGTCACACTATTAACACTATTTTTAAATGTCATTTCCGTTGACGTGATGTACAAGAAAACATTAACGAGTATCATTACTGTAAGTCCTACGGGTTTAAAAATGTTATCCGAAGGGGCTAATATATATTCAATACAGTTTTGAATTTTAGTTGATTCCAATGATGTCACGAAAATTAACTCGATCTTTGGGTTCAACATTTACAATCCCTTCCGTAGTAATAATAATATGGGTATTAAAACGTACTAAACTATGTCGCATCGCATATTGCTAAAATGTGCCTTAATACTACAGTGCCCTAGTATATAGGGACATTTCGGACATTGTCATATTTTGGCTCACTTCGGTCATATTTCGGTACGCACAGTTTGGCACACTTTAGTACAAATCATTGTCAGAAAGTAAAAATACGTTTTATTGTTTTATCCGATTTTTGTCACATTCTTTATATATCTCGGTGGCAGTTTAGCACATTTCGGCAAATTTCGCCACAGTTATGCACAATTCGGCATCATTTGGAACATAAACCATTTTCACTAGGGTCGAACTCAAATTTGAGAGGTAATTTACAGTGACCTTTGGCGTTCTGGCGTTTGCAAACTCGCGGGAGGCGCGTTGAGAAAATATGGGCTAATAACTAACCCCCTTTGTGCAGCGCTACTGCTACCTTTCGCCCTTGCTGATGGCGGTGTATGCATATTTTCGATCACGCGATCTACTTTTTTTTCGCACATCAAAGCTTTGTGTAACCTCACTCGTTAATGTATTCTCGCGCGCAGCGTTAAGGAAGATAAAATTTAAAAATAGTGCTGTACCAGTGTGACTAGTGTATCCGTGAATAAGTTGGAAAATATGGTTAGTTAGTTATTGGGTTATACACGCGGAAGCAAAATAAAATGTAGTTGAATGCACATGAATCCATAAGTCAATTCAAATTCAAATAACGTATTCTGTGGGCGTCTGACGGTGCTCGGCTATTTTCTACTTATATTCAAATTCATGAATTCCATCACTTTTTTTAAGTCATGTGTACGAAGAGAAAAAAAGTGAATTTTAAAAATTATTTCTTTGTCTTTTATCAGAGAGTGTAGTGATTTGGCCACAGACTACCGAAATTAAAAAGATTATTCTATTTTCTAGTTAGTACGTACAATACATTTTATAAGATTTAATTAGATATGTAAAAAGTCATGTTTAGATTTTATCCGATTTTTTCAAATTGTGATCAAATTGTTATATTTTCTAGTATCAATTAAAAAACTGTTTGTAAAATGCACTATAAAATATTTTTCTCTGCGTAAGAGTTATTTCATATTGTTCCATAATTTACTTTATATTTATATTTTATTTTTCATTTTCTATTAAATCATCATTTTTATTGCATTTCGAATAATAAATTGAAAAATCGCAAGGAATATTAAATAATTTATATAATCCTTTATTAATACAGCAAATCGCTAAAGCGTAATAAGGATACGAATAAAATATGCCAGTAAAAAATGGCAATAAGACAAATACACTCCTTCGCCGCTAGGCGCTGATGAAACAATAATTGAACGTTGCAGTTCAGGCGGTGATGGTTCATTAATTATAAATGGAAAATTGTAATTTCCTTGAAACATTGGAAAAGTGTGATTCTTAGAAAGTAATAAATTTTCTTATTTTATTGACTGTTTACTGCCACGTTGGGTAATATTGGCGAGAAAAAAAGTGACGCCAACGACGACGACACTCGGTCGCGCTTATTCCATTACAAATTACTTAAAACAATTTCAGTAATCCTTCTCTGCGGAATCTATCATCAATCGAAAACGTTTTCTGTTTGTGCTGTAATAAACCATTATGCGTCTTACATACTTAACGAGTTGACTGCTAATGCAATGAGCAAACAAAGAAGCAATCATCAATCGCAAAAACTATCTTGTAACACCATCCAATTTCAATTACTTTAATTTTTCCACATTATCAAACACTCGTGTATTGAAACATGAAGTTGTGGTGACTAAACAATCTATGAAAAAAGTTAGTCTTTGACTTATTCATCGTACAAAGAATATTTTTCGTTTTGAAGTGAATGAATCGATGAAATTGCCGAACTAAAAAACATTACTTTTTTAGAGTTAAATTAAATCATTAACATTCCATTGTTTCTTGCGATTGCAAACAATAGCGCATAATGTTTCTTCAAGTATTTTTCATTTATTTACAAAGTAAAAAAGTATATTGTAACACCAAGCATCTATTTTTCGATTAGAAACCAATATTCGACAAAGCGTTACATAAATAATTTTATAAAAGCTACCATAATGAAAAGTTTGTCAAAAAATCATTTTGAATTACTAATAAACTATTGTCAGATTTTTGTGGAAAAATGTTTGGCTACTATTATGATAAATACTTATATTGTGGCTCTTTGGATTTTGGCTTTAGAAATTAATTTTCTCTTACAATTTCGATAAATTTCATATTTTTTACATCTAAATCTATATAAATAAAATTATTAAATTATTTTCTGGAAAAAGAATTGTTCCGAATATATGATTTACCATTCGTTTTTAATTAATGAAAACGTGAAACGTGAATTATTATCGATATTTATCGTAAAACTGATTTTTGTCACGGATCCTACATGCAATACAACCTAAACGATCGAACCATCCGTTCAAAGATTACATGTAATACCGACATCTTCAAACACACATAACCAATCATGAAAATTGAAATACAATCAACCAGCAAATTTGCATAACCGCAGCGTTCTAGTCAACGGCGATAAACTATACCAAGAAATAAAAAACAATAGAACACCCATTCACCGCTTAAACACACAATCCAACAGGAACCGTTAAACGTTCGCTGCAAGCACCCAAGAATACACATATAGCTCGTCTCTCTCTCTCTCGTTCACGTGCGAACAATTACACAGCCGAGCGAGAGAATCGAATCGCGCCACACGCCTCGCAATTAGCGATTCTCTCTCTCTCTCTCTCTCTCACACTCCCTCGTAATCTCGACAGGCGCACGATATACACGCCGCCGACAGGGCACTTAACTATAAAGCAACGGTTCCGCAATTGCCGATATAATAAACGTCGCCGCGCGTATCGTTCAATGCCGCAGCGTTCTCTCTCCCGCGCGCACAAAGGATCCCTAGCGCATCGATCTCCTTCTTGTTCCTCTTCTTCTTCTTCTGGAAGCTTAGACGCTGCTGCCGCTGACACTTCTTGCTTCTAGGAAGCACTTGCACGGCGGCGGCCTTCCCCGAGGAGTGGCAAAAAAGCGATCATCGCCGCTGCTGCTATGGCTCTCATTATTGATGTGTGTGTGTGTGTGTATGTGTATGTATGTACGTAAAAAGGAGGAAAGATAAAAAATGAGAGCAACGCGGATAGGTTTCAAAGAGTTTTAGATGTAATATATTAGAGGAAGTAGACGGACACGATGTTTGCGCATGATGGATTTGAGGAATACGGCGTAAATTATGCAGAAGGAGGTGTGTGCTAGGTGGGTATGTCCCGGGGTAAAAAGTGACCGCTGATTGATTGAACTGCTTGGTTTTTGTTGCTTTGATTAGAGATGGATAAATTTATGATCGTTGCGTTTTATCTTGGTAACCCATGCAAGAAAATTTTCAAAATCACCTAAAAAACATGAAAAAAATGTCAACTTAAAATATTTATAACTTTGTTTATAACTATAGGGAAAGATAAATTATTACGTATAATTTATTATTATTAAGGGGGCAGGCCTGTATTAAATTTAAAAAAATATTTTTTTTTATGAGTTCAGAAAATTGTTTATGTTTAAAAGCAATCATTCTGAAAATTTGTATGCTATCAATACTTAATAATATCTTAAATTTTGCCGCTGTAAAACCTCAAAATCTTGATTCTACACATCACAATAAATCAGTATTTTCAATAGCATATTTATTAATGGAACTCTGTTCCTCACACGATTCTAGGTGATATGATGAACAATTTTTTTCCGATGGTTATTCGAGTCCTTTTGACATGTATTACAAAATGATCGGAATTTTTTTTATTATTATTTTCCGTATAATCCAATCATTTTTTAAAAAAATATTAAAAGAAATTTTTCAAAAAATCGATTGGATCTTCATAAAAAGTAAAAAAAACTTTAACGAAAAAGTGATCCGCTCTTTTTGTAAAAACATGTCAAAAAGACTCGAATAACCATCTAAAACAAAATTTTGTACATTATGTCACCTAGAATTGTGTGAGGAACAAAATTCCTTTAATAAATAAGGTATTGAAAATAAGGATTTATTGTGACGTGTAGGATCAAGATTTTGAGGTTTTACAATGGTAAGATTTTAGATATTATTATTATTACAAGCCTGCCCCCTTAAGGCGTAAGATACACCTTAATATTAAATCAATTTTTTTTTATTAAAATAAGCAAAAAAAATTTCTTCCTTACACCACTGCAGGCCCATTAGATGACTTTTCTTCGTTAACAAAATTCACTTGCCACACTCACACACAAACACACACATACACATACGCACGCACACTCAATATGTTTGTACGAGCCATGAGGACATATATTTTTTAAAAACATTTATAATCTGTCTCAATAATCTCAAGGATATCAAATTTATCAAAATCTTGGATTTCAATATGTTATCGTTATAAATTTCTTTTTGAGAAAACAAGAAAACTACAGATATGATTTAGGCATATTTTGACATTTGACTAAGAATTAATTTGTAACATAATTATTAGAATTAATTTTTGAAAATTAACATAAATGCATTTATCAATTCAATGTCTAATATAGAATAGTGCCATATTCGTCATCCCACTAACTGGAAATATTCCGGTAGGAGCGGCAAAAAGCCGAGTAAAAAGCGAGCATCATTGCTGCTGCAACTACTATCATTGTTACTGTGCAAAAAAGAGTTGCAATAAAAAAGGAGAGCTACGCGGCGGTCGGTTTCAAAGCGTAAAATCAAGAGGAAGTAGACGAACACGATGTTTGCGCATGATGCATTTGGCGTAATATTTAATGGTGTGAATTATGCAGAAGGAGGTGTGCTAGGTGGGTATGTTCGCGAGATAAAAAAATATGACTGATGAATTGGATTGCATGGTTTTTCTTGCTTCAATTAAGGAGATATCTTTACGATTGAAATGTATGTCTTGATGTGGAGCATGAATCTTAATAAGGTAAATTGAAAAAAAACTGGATTTAATTTGAGATTTATAGCCTGTGGTACTTTCAATCATTCTTCAAAGGCTAGTTTGTTACATGTGCAAGACATCGATCTGCAAGAAATTGGATACCAAAGTATGTGATGAGCTAGAGTTTAAGCTAGCTTGTAATTGGCAAAAATGTATGCAGATAATTAATTTGTGTCACATAAAACTTTTCGTAATTTGAGATATTTTGGAGGGTTTAGAATAAAATAATACAGACAATATTGTGTACCTATGTACAGAGAGTATATGAAAAACCCGATTATAACGTAATATGAATTAAGTAGAGTTAATCAGGAGTGGTAAGACAAAATGTACATGAAAACTAGTTTTAAAAATCTAAAGCAATTTAAAATTCAAAAATTTATTTAAAACTATAGTGAAATAGAGGTGTGTTTCTGTTTTTGTGCATCTTACGTTGCTTTAATATAAATACACGAAAAAAAATGCTTACAAAATCGACCTAGACTTTTAACTTACATTGAAAATACATGACAGGGCATGTACGAAGAACATTAGTTTTTCCAAAACAAAAAAGCTGTTTATGATGACAAAGCGAATCTAAACACACTTTTTCTGGACATCAATTTTAGTTCTTTAAATTGTGCATTCTTCTATTGATCAGACCTAATATATTAATTTAAAAAATTAATGTGACAGAGCTAAAAATATTTTATTCCACACTGCGTGCGCGCATGCATTATATAATGTACTATTTCGATACAGTGTCCGTAAAATTAGTTTTACGCACTCTTTTCAGTGTGTAAAATGCTATTTTCTTAACTCAGTTCGCGAAGCTCCCGATTATCGCATTTAAAACAAGCCGTGTGCGAAGCGAGAAAACTACAACCATACGAAAATCACCTGCTTTACGCACTAGTTGCATAATGTACTATACGCACACTGTATAAAATAATATTGTATGTAGGTTTCGCCTTAGACTCTTCGCTACTCGCGCGTAAAATCGCATTTTACACACTATTACATAATATACTAGAATTTTTGTGATTTTTAATTTTAATTTTATTCTATATTTCGTACATATATAATTGAGATTTAATTGTATATCTGATATTGTATATTTCAACTGTATTGAAACGACCTACATGCATAAAAAAGACCTAATCATAAATTTTAAACTCGTCTTTGTCTGGTGCTAAAAACACCTCACTCGCTAAAAATAGCCCATTTCCCTCTTTTTTGTACAAGTTTAAGTCTGTTTACATTTTAAAACAGTAATATTTTACCTCCAGCTATCTGTCGTTTTTGAAGCAACTAATTCACACGTGAAAATATTAAATTTGTTAGAAATTAAAAATTAGAATCCTCGAATTTGACATTATGTATATTTTATATTATATTATATTTTATATTATTTTATATTTTATTCTGTATTCTCTATTTATTTTGAAAATAAATAATAAATTTCAATCTAGTAACTTAAAAGTATAAATCATAATATTCTAACAAAACATTAAGTTTTTATAGTAAAATATTTTTCTTTTGTAATAGTCGTCGAGTTTACATATATTTTTTTCGTTTTTCAAAATTCACTACGTGATAAACTCGAATTCGGCAAACTAAATGTGTACATCAGATCAAAGTGGATGATTTTCAATTTCGAAATGGGTAATTTTTAATAGCATAGAAACCGAGAAAATTCAAAAAAGTAAGAAAATATTTTATTGCGGGAAACGTATATTTAATGACAAAAGTTCACCTATTTATTTTTCTTTCGGAAATCTTAGTCAATGTTTTCTATAAGTAGGTGCTAGATGATTAATATGCGTAAAAATTGCATTTGCTAAAAAATGGCAAAGTGAGCTTCTATGGGTAACGTGAGCTTTCTATATATTTCTGACATTAATAAAACATTTGTACGGGTTTCACGTGTATAATAAAATTGTGCAATATAATAATGATTTTATCTCGAATTTTATTATATAAGAGAAATTAGTATAAATGTTTTCTTTATGCTAGAAATATGAAGAAAGCTCACTTTACTCCGAAACTCGCTTGGCTTCGGTCTTCCCTATTATTATTATATTATTATAAAGGCCAAGTAGTCATGGTAATCAGCAACGGTGCCTGCAGGGCAACAGCTATCACATAGTCTTTATGTCGGCAGTAGACGTGCTTGCAACATCACCATAGCTATCATAACTACTTGTTGGGACTAGTTATCAGTAGCTGTATACGTAGGCCATAACCTTGTTCACACAGTCACGCCATCTTTTTCTCGAAATGTTTTTAAATATCTAATTACTCTATAAATTCTCTGAAGTGGATATCTCACTCTAGAAACTGTGTTGTACTAGAAATTGTGAATACATACCATAAATACATTCCAAAAATTATAGAGACTATAATGAGATTATGATAGCTGTGGTCCTACAGGCTCTATTACTCTTAACCATTACTGCTTGGACAATATTATAATAATAATGATAATAATAATTAATTGTGTTAATTAATTAAAAACAACAAAAGGCTACAAATTTTACTACGAGCAATTTGATGCAAAATTTACCTTATACTAAACTTATCCACTGATTTTGGAAATACTTTTAGGAGAACTTAGCAAATATACTACAATGGGTGTTAAAGGGTTAATTGCCTTAAATATATATAAATAGATAAAGAGAGGCTACATTGCTTTTATTATAAATGTTAAAAGATTAGATTGTTTAGATGGCAATAAGCCTGTCCAAAATGTTGACCGATTGAAATATCGAATAACTGCTGGCATGAATTATCTACTTTCAGTAATATTTTTTCTGCCGCACTTTCGACCAATAAAACTGCCAAAAACTTATAATCCCCCTCACCGAACCTTACGGTGCATCGCCTCACACCGCATATATTACACATTTGAGTGTTATTGTCCGCAGTCGTAAACAAAAATCCGAGCGGCCCGCCCAGAATCTTGTTACGCCAAACTCGCGAAAAGAAATCCCACACCCAAAACGAGTACGCCAACAAAAAATTGAACCTCATACCCGCAGCCCTGCATATGAAAAGAAAAAACCAGCGACGAGAGTAAGAACGAAAAAGAGAAAGAGCACAAAACGCGTGCACTCAAAGAGTCGCGGGGCCACTGCAGAGTAACGGTATAATATAAACCCGAGAGAGAAAGACAGAGAGAGAGAGAGAGACGCGCGATTGCGGGAGTAAACGATCGACTTCCGCGTCGGCGATTATTAGGCGCGGCAGCGGCAGCCGCCGCCGATCGTTAAACGCCCGGTGAATTATTGCACTTTTACGCAAGCGAGCTCTTTTTCTCGCGTATATACCCTCCGAGGAGGAGAGAAGAATGAGTCGCTCGGGATGCGTTCTGTCGTGTGCTGCAAATGCATCCTTGGCTTGCAGAGAGCGGGCGAAGACGGTGGGAGGCACGTGCGAGCCGTAAATTGTGGTTCCGCGCGGCTGAAATTAAGTAACTCGCGCGCGCGCGCACGGTGCAGTGCTGCTTTATTGCTTTCCTTGAAGAGAGGAGGAAGAGAGGAGAGCGAGAGGAGCGAGTTACTTTAAGAGAATGGTTAGAGACGATTGATGTGTTTGCTTTGTAGGGTAACAGGGAAAACCGGCAAAAAGTTAATAGATGATTGTGATGCTTTCTTTTGAGGCGTTACTTCGATAGAAGGAAGGTTCACGGCAATTTTTCCTCTGGAATTCGTGGAATGAAAGTCGCGTATTCCTCTTGAAGGTTTTAAGAGTTCAAATGATCGGATTTAAGGTAAAGCTCTCGATTGTGGGTCAACATTTGTTAATTCGTTTTAGAATCTGCTCTAAACATTTGAGAGGCCTAGGATTTCTAGACTCAGAGATGTCACTACTTCTGTATTTGTCTTCTTTTTATTTTATCTGCACAGCAAAAATAATGATTTTTGCAGTTATTTTATAAAATTATTTTTAATATTCTTTAAACAATAATTTAAATAATTCATTTATAACAGTTTTGCTAAACTTTTAACACTTTAATTGACACAAAATAGAACTAACTTTATTTAACGGATATTTCACCTATTTGGTAGGTAAATAGATGGACATTAGATTACAGTAAAATTTCACTCTAAAACAAAAGCTTATTAGCACTTTTCAGTTTACATTTCAAGTAAAACCAAATTTATTTCAATCAAAAGAGATTGATCCTTTTACAAATAAAACATCTACGTAATTCGACATTACATTTCACGCATCAATAACTTGTCAAGAACCTCTAGATAAATAACGAATTCAATGCGCACTGCATTTCAGCCTGCAGCCGACAGGCTCGATACCAAATAATCCAAAAATCACTTGACTCGCCACGGAATTTCCATCAAACTAAGCCTATCCGAATCCCTCTCCCGCAATGCGATATACGATATACACTGCAGGTGCAGCATGCTCCGTTATCGCGCTCAAATGCCCCGCGCTGCGCTCACGCGAATGCGCGCCGATTATCGCGTCAACGATTACGAGCCGGTGGCACGTGTATACGTCATTGATGCGGCTCCGTGATTCGGGGCTCTCGAGCGGATCGCTTCTCTTCTCATTGTTTTGACAAAGCGCGCGCCGCGCTGCTCTCGCGGTGGGGCTTTCACCTGCCACCGACTGGGAACAATCGCGAACGAGGAGATTTGGCTGCTTAGTGTTTGTTCGAGGGATGGCTTTTTAGAGGATTTCGATGTTTGATGCAACAAAGGGGGGGGGGGGATTTAGATTAATCCTCTGAGGTATAGCGTTACGTATGGGCGAATCCACGGAACCCTTCATCTCGTTTTTAACTTTGGGTGTTAATTCCTTTTTGACATCTTTTAAAAGCTGTATTTTGGATTCCTGGCAAGGTACATGATTAAACTAAGCTTAAATGTTGTGTTTTGATGTTAAAAAATGAGTTCTGATATTTTAATTAAAGTACCCGAAATGCCGCAGTTGCTATTTCTATAAAACTATCAAAAACTGATACTCTTCGAGAGAAGGCTAAAGTGGGTCTAAAAGAAATATCAATATTCACATAGAAACAACAAATTTAAACTTAGGCTAAGTCATATGCTTTATTAGGAATGCAATTTAAAGTTTTTAGAAGATAACAAATAAAATTAACACCCAAAGTTAACAATTTTGTGGATCTGTCCACATACCTGTTTTATAACAGTATTAGTTTTATTTAGATATATGTTTTAACAGTTTTATTCTGGAATGCTTGCGTGTTAAAATGTACAATAAGGGCAGAACAACAAATATTTGGAAATTGTACATTGTGCATCAAGGGGGAAATGGGCTATTGTTCTAGCGATGGTAAGGTATTTTTAAAACGAGATGAATATAACGAAAACTGTCCTCCTCTGATATTAAAAATTTCCTTCATCTCCCTTCCCCACGATACACACACTTTTCTTTAAAGGGTAACACCACTGTAGAAATTTCAAAATCGATTTTTTTTATATTGGCTTAAAACATGCTTTAAGCGATAAGAAAAGAAGACGAGGAGGAGAATTTGCAATTGGAAGGGCAGTTTTATGGTCCCGGCATTTTAGACTAACGGTAAAAAAATTTCTTTAAATGATTTCCTCATTTTTTTGAAACTTTAAGTTGTGTTTTCTCGAAACAAGTTTTTCTCAATGGGCACGCAGCATAACTTGAACAGTTTTCATCCGATCCATTTGAAATTTGAAGCATATCTTAATTATTATATTTCGAAGTGAATCACATAGGGGATTTTTAATAAATTGATTTAAACAATTTTTATAAACCAAAACGTGCCTTTTTTTCATGAAAATTTTTAATTTACTTTCAATTCACTCTTATTATTCTCAAAATCTCCTACGTTATTCACTAGCTATTAACATCAAGAATAAGTGGATTTTTTTTGTTCCAGGTTGAAATGTGCGATTGGTACACTGCGTGCCGTGGAGTGCTTCCGATGCAAGAGGCATTTTGTATTTCTTTTACTCAATTTTTTTTTAAATATACTATAATATTAGTTTTTTTTAAAAATACCCCAAAAACGCTTTTTTTCGCTAGTACAGTGGTGTTACCCCTTAACAAAAAGGCATTGTTGAGTCTTTTTCTACGTGTAGATTAGGAAATACAAATTAATATTTGTTCGCAAAATCCATAAAATTATCTTTATTTTCCTTATTTTATTTTTAAACGAGTATACTCTCCTGAGGACGATTAGGACTACATATATTCACCTATATATACTACCTAACGATAAAAGTCTCCATCAAATCGCTCTCGCGCGCGAGTCACCCCTTTAGATCGCAAAATCGGACTATATAGCAAAGCTATAGCATTCAGCCTGTAGCACTCCATCTCGTTAAAATATAAATACCCCTCTAAATCTCCCTCCTCCCTGTTTATCCGGTCCATCTATTTCCCGCAGTTTCTCTCTCTCATACAAATACACACACACACACGCGCGCACACGGATAAACTTACACAGTGTCACCTTTCTCTCTCCCGAAAGAACAAAGCGAGCTTCAAAAAAGAAAAGGAGGAAGAGACCCTCGCGCTTTCCGCTCGCTTTTGTGATGGGATCGCGCGGGGGTTAATCCGCCACGGCTCTCGAAGCGATTACACTCGAGCATCGCGAGGATTTCGCGGCGGCCTTGCTCACGACGTACGATTCGTCATCGCCGTTGCCATATCTATATAGCTTCCATATAGGTTCCGGTACGGTACAGATGCCTGCAGCTGTTGTACACGTGTGTCGTTGGCTGGGCGCTTTTTTGGAGACTCCGAGTCTTTTAAGAGTATATAACGCGGGAGGCAAGTGAGAGCAGTTTTATATAAATACGTCTCGAGTGGAGGAGCCGACGCGACGGCTGCACCGGCTGGTATAGGGCAAGTCGCGAAAGACGTTCTCGTCTTTTTTGTTCTCTTTGCTCCTTTTGCGGGGGCACTTTTTGGGGAGGACTCGAGAGGCGAGAGTCGGCTTCTTTGCCACTGCTGCTGGGTTGCGAATTGGCCGCACGTGCTGGCACGGACGGTGAAGAGGAGAAATCATTTTTATGTAGTCCGGGTAAAGTGTTGAAGAATTGAGTGTTTAGTATGAATGGGAAGGTTTTTGTACGATTAAATAAATGGTAAATTTAAGAAAATGTTTATTGCTATGAGAGAACTAAAAGAAATTGTTTATTTAGTCAACGTATTTTAAATTTTATCTAGAATAAAATAAAATACTTATTTTAAAACAACGGTTTTTAGAAGCGTTGGAAAAAAGACGTTTAAGGCATGGTGATGGAATTCGGGTCAGTGCTGAAATGTGAGTCGATATCATTTTAAGAGTAGCGGGCATAAGATCGCTAACAATGCTGTGAATTTTTTAATAATAACCCTCTTAAAGGCGGTAGCAAAACTGGTATAAAAAGTTCGCTTAAAATAAGAATCTAACAAATAAATTAAGAGAATTTATCATTTTGCGATCCAGAAAAAATTTAAATTTCGTTCTTTTTGATACTGTTTGAATTTTTAACTGAAACATTGAAAGCTTAAATTTTTATCTCAAGATAAGTAAATTGACCATATAAACGCTTTCGCAAACTGCTAAAATTGATTGACCCATATTTAAGTATCTACATGCAGTTTTAAATAGAAAGGTCTTCAATACAAAAATAGTAATATCTCTGAGCCTACAAAAAACTAGGCCTTTGAAGTTTTAAGAGTAAATTCTTGAATGATAATGTAATCTTCACTATACATGATTTTACTACAATTTTATTGTTAGTTTGGTAATAAGTGATAATGTGGGGGACAGTTGTATGCAACAGTTAGGTGGTATACTATGGGTTCTATTAATTATACCGAGAAAACAAACATCGTAACTGATGCAAGATTCAACAACATTTTTATCAGGAAATTTTATGATGTCTATTTTATGAGTTAATAACTTAATATACAAAAATATAAGATGTGACAATATTTCGGCCAAATATGTACCGAATGTATAAATAACACATCACTATTAACATACTCAGTACTCATTGTGTACCACTCTCCCTTATACAATGTAAAATTTAATAAATAAATAAATCATGCAAAAATCCATACGGTATGTCTACGTGTTCTTAAAAGAGAAAAATATAAAAATGAAAATGGTAAAGAGTAATTTAAAATTCAAAAAGAAAGTAAAATACATTTGTTAAGAAGACTTGTCTCGATTTCCCCAAAAAAAATCCCCATTTTTCTACCTCATTACAACACCCAATGCCACTCACACACAGAACCCGCAATCCGATCCGCAAACAGACCGAAAGGACTCCGACGTAACCTCGCATTAACTCCCTCCGCAAAAGTCACACGACCTGTCGCTCGCGCCACACAGATCCAAAAATCAATACGCCCAATAAAAATACCTCGAACGCCCACCCGAGGACACCTAAAAAGAAAAGAACAACCCCCCCCCCCCCGCGCAGTCGTTGCTCGATCCCCGAAGCAGTTCAACCACACTCGCGATCAAGTAAAGGGACACACACATCCAAAGAAAAGAAAAAGAAACGAGAGCGAAGAAGAAGAAGAAAAAAGGGCCGAAACGGAGAAGGAAGGCGAAGTTCGCGGCATGGAAAACAGGTATTGCCGCTAGGGGCCCGTTCTTACGTGCTCTTTTTTTGCATCTCGGCTGAGAGCGGCCGCGGGCAACATCCGCAGAGTGCACACATCACGACGACTATACGGCGAGTCTAAGAAGCGGAGGAACAAGTTTCGGGGGGGCGACAAGGCGATAGCCTCTTTACTGGCGTTCTTGTAGCTCGCTCGCGGCATGGGGTTAAAAGAATTAACATACTTTATTAGAGACGAGTATAACACGCGATTGGGTATTTGCATTAATTTTATTTTATTTTATTTTATATTTTAGTGTTTATTTATTTATTTATTATTATCATGCAAATATTGCTGTCCTTTTACGAGCTTTGATTACACTTTTTATTGCAATATTATAAACATTGAGAAGTACGTGAGTTTGTGCTGAAAAATTGTGTGGTATTTTTTCCTTTTGATTTACAAAAAAATGGAAGCGAATACGGTTGCTTAAAAATTATGCGTGACGTAAAAGGCATATAATATGATTGTGACGTCACGTTATGTTAAACTATATCTATACATATATCTCGATAAGTATTGACATTATGTATTTTAAAAAAAATAAAAAATACGACCTAATTATTTTTAATGTTTCTACCTAATGCACACAAACAAAAATTAATTTTTATTTCTCGTGCAAATATCCAATTGTATGTTACTTTCATGGAAAGGAAACATGCATAGATTATTTCCAAACAATTTTTTGCTGATTTTGTATACACAAGTAAAAGTAGAAATTAACGAACGTATCTGATTGTAGACGTCTAAAGTTTCTTATTTTCACAAAAAAATGTTATATATTTTTGTATAACCAAGCAGATTGTAACAGTTTTTAACAGTATGTTATACGTACTTTCTTTCTTTCTTTTTCTGGCATTCCTATATTTTCCGCTAAGCCCCACACGCTGCGCCCCTCTTTTCTAATATCTCTCAGTCTTTTCAATCTCTCTCGTTCTCTCTTTCTTCTTCAGTACTGTCTTTGTCTATACGTATGCTCTCTTTTTTCTTGACTTTTGGAGAGTCCGAGTGAAGTAGCTTTGCCCGACCTTCGCGCAGTGGTGATCTAGTCTCGCTAGCTCGTCATTATTTCTCTTTGCTTTTTGCCGGATGCGCACCGGTAATGCCTTTTTTACGAGTTAGCTGGGATGCGAGCTGTATTTTAGATCGCGGGAGCTTGTTTAGATACCGGACTTTAGGGGGATATCAAATATGATACGCTTAGATTATATGAATTTATATGAGTAGAACGCTGAAATTTATTCCTTGTTGATTTTTTGGGAGTATTAAGTATATGTTTGAAGGATTAATCCTGCTAAGTTTAAGCTGTGGTGTACTTTTTTTGTGAAACTTTCCATTTTTCTGAGCCTTTTTCTCCAGCCGAGTCGTTTCTCTCGCTCCTTCCCTCGCGTGTATGCGCTTTCTTCTTATTATCCTTCTGTCTTTGACCGACCTTCGCTGCGATCTCACACTTTCTCATTAGTGTATCTCCTATTTTTATTGTGTCTCGAAAACCGATTTTTTATCACTCGTCTATGGAGAGATCACCTTCTCACGTTTTAATACCCTTTTTCATTTTGATATAGTGTACAAAAAGTATTAAATTCATCAAAAGTGTGATATTTTTAGATATAGGAATAAAAGTGAGAACCAGACGAATATAAAATTAAGAAAATATATTTACATAGGGTGAGTGACCCAACTACTGACGCCTAAATATGGCAGTCGGATATTTTATTTATTTTGATGAAAGCGTAGAATCTTACTGACTCATTATAATCAATGTTATTTATCTTTTTGTCTGCATTTCTTAAAACTTAAAATAACAAATAAAAAAACAATTTTTTTAAATTCGTTAAATTACCTGATTTGAAAACTAACCTTATCATTAATGCTCAATTTTCTTTCTTCTTGTTCCGAGAAAAATGGAGACTACATATGATTTTCGTTTTCCAGAAGAAATAAAATCATCTGACATAAACATGTTTTGAGTTTTACCCATGATATTGCTCGCAAATTACTATTATGTTAGTTCCATACATTAATATCTATTATATATTCTATTTGTAGAACGATTATTTTTATTATTTTTATTATGAACGAAGCCACAGATCGATCGCTAGATCTTATCTGACAAACCTTGAAAAATTTCTATCTCTCATATTTGCTAATGCCAGTGATGCCGCTAGTATAATGGCTATTAAATACTAAGTGAATATTAGTTTTACTAATAGTACGTTACTTTTTTAGTACTTTGTTTACTTTGTGCCATTTAGAATTATGTTGTACTTAGAGCTCATTCAATAATAAAGTATATTCATGTGCAGAATGTATAATGTTTGATAAAATATTTAACGAAGTAAATACAAGTGATAGCATTCGAGACATTTTTAGTGGATTGTTCGTCCAACCGAATTCAAAATTTTCTGTCTGATCTATTTTGTCCTTTATCTAATTTGGCATACGAAATATAATTTAGCGTAAAACTCGTATTAAATATATTTTCAATAATCAGTCCCGAGCTGTCCTTTAATGTACGAGATATTTATTGCGTGTCTCTCTAACGCACGGTTTTATAAATAAAATATCAATTATAGACATGCAGAAGCAGTTTGAACTTTACATTAATTATCTCAAAACTATCATTATAACATTCGCCTCTAACTTTTTGATTCGAAACTTAATAATTACCTCTAAAACTTGTAATACAACTACCTTCTACGAAGCAGTACTTCTTCTCCTTTTTACACATCACATTACTAACACATGCACGCTCGCACACCCACACACATACACACACATTAAATTTTTATTTTACAACCGTTTCCAAACAGATTATATTATTTTTTATATAAATATTAATAACGAATGCAACTATGAATTCAGGGCGTCGGAGGTCTTATTTTACAGGTGTTCAATGACTGATAAATAAAGAAACTATACACCTTCAGCCCAACTACCCCAGGAACAGTAATTTTTAATCAATAATAAATATTTAAATTATAGAATCATAAACGATAAATCATACATCCCATAACCCCAGGCATAGATTTTTTTATTCAAAATAAATGTTTAAATAATAAAATTAAACCTAACTACTTCAGAGACACGAAATTTCTATACGCATACGTAACTGTAGTACACAAGTAACTGTATTTTGTACTGCTGGGATTGAGATTTAACATTCTTGATTATATTATTTGTAAGCTTTCAATGAGAGTATCAGGGGGTTGGGTCACGGATCTTACTGAAACTTTGGGATATGTTTTCTTGTACCTCAAAATGAAGACTTTGCATTGTAAGAAAGTTTGACACTTTACCAATTACGAGATATAGTTGGAAACGTCAACATTGAGAGTATATATATATATATATATATATATATATATATATATATATATATATATATATATATATATATATATATATATATATATGATTTTCTTAACATTGTGTATATGGGTAATACTAATGTTTACAGCTATATCTCATGCTTGGAGCAGTATTAGATGCTCTTACCATGCAAAATTTTCATTTTGAGGTTCAAGAAAACATATCTTAAAGTTTCAGCAAGATCCGTGACCTAAATCCCCTCGCAAACCCCTGATGCTCTCCTTGCTAGTGTTAATTAAAAAATGCTGTTCCTTGGATAGCTTGGTTTGAAGTATGCAGATTATTATTTAGACATTTATTGTTAATGCGAAATTAATTCAACACTATGATAATTTACAGGTGCTCAACACCTACAATTATATGAATTCAAGAATGAATAAACATGACATTTTTTCTGTACTTCCGAAGCTCCAATTTATAAAATATTGATTTAAATTCAAATATATTTTAATAAAGTATAATTTCTTTAGATTTCATTTTTTACGTCGGATTCTGTACTTTATCAATATCATCTATGCCGCAAAACAAAAAAATTTCATATAAGTACCCAATTGCAAACATAATTAGACCTCACATTTACGATCCACTTATAAGTGCCTCTCCTATCAGGACTGCAATATTCTCCTCTATAACTTTTCGACTTGAAACCAATATCCACCTCTGGAACGTGTACGCCAACCACCTTCCAACAAGTAGTACTTCTTCTCACTTATACCCACCACCTTGCTTTTCTCCTTCTCGTTCATCGTCCACTTCAACTCCATCCATACACACCTACACACACACACATCCGTACAAACATCTAATACATACTCATACCCCCATACACACATTCACACACACATATATACCCATACATGCATACATACACACGCATATACACACATGTCTAGTGCGAGTTTCTTCTCCTCGCTCCCTTCCCCAAGGCCTTTTCCTTCAAGGTCACCAGCAAGTAACCAGCAAAGGTACACATACACCTCAAGGCAGTCACCCAACGAGAGAAAAAGACATAGACCAAGAGAGAGAGAGAGAGAAAGAGAGAGAGAGAAAGAGAGAGAGAGAGAGAGAGAGAGAGAGAGAGAGAGAGAGAGAGAGAGAGAGAGAGAGAGAGAGAGAGAGAGAGTAAACCAGGTTCTCCGCTCTGCAGTGCACTTTAATCCGCGCTTGCAGCAGCATCAGTCATTAGCTTCTTTCTCTCTGGTACACACAGCGAGGAATCGCGAGTGCACGCGTCCACACGGCAGCTCTCGAAATAGACGAGGCGGGAAAAGAGCGAGTTGACATCGCGTATATGAGCTGCTGCTGCCGCTGCTATTGCATGAATGAGCTGATGAGGCGCGCGTTTATGTGCCAGTGTGCAAGCGCGTGATATACGTACAACTAGTGTGCGTGTGTATGTACGTGTGTGTGTGTGTGTGTGTGTGTATGTGTGTGTGTGAGTGTGTGTGTAGGAAGAAGGAGAGCGAGGGAGTCGAGAGGGTCGTTTGGCGTTTTAAAGAGGACGTCGCCTTAACTGCGTGCAGGTCAGACCCTACTTTGGCCAAGAGAGAGGTAGGTCGGAATGTTTTTTGCCCGAGACGCATGTTGAGGTTTTAGTATCCTAGGCCTAGGTGTAATAAAATGTGGTGTAAAACGGGGTGGCTTTAACTGCTGGGTTGAATATGAAACTGGCCTTTAAAGGTTTATGGGTAATATGTATTGGTAATCGAAATTTATATGAAGCACTTGCAAAATCTTGTTTATATCGAGTGAAAGTATTCTTGGACATTTTGGGGTTTATACACGAAATTCGTTGTAACTATATAAATATGTGGCTAAAATCATCCCGTTTGAATAACCGTAATCGTTAACATTTAATTTACATTGATTTTAGCTAATAATATAAAACCTAACTCAGATTTTCACATGATAAATTGTTTTGATCAGCAAAAAAAGTCTAGAAGTATGTTTTCTAAGCGTTTGCATGAGAATTATATATGCTGTTTTGAGGTCGATTGCAGGTAGGATAAAAATATTTTTAAGTTAATTTTTCATTGGACTAAGTTGTATTTTTTTTGCAATACATAATTATTTTTCCGAAAAGTGACCAATAACGAGCCGAAGGCGAGTGCGTATTGCGAGTCGGAGACGGGTAATGTAAACACACGCGGTCAAAAAGACCCACTCGCCCGTGGTGGGCATTATATTTTTTGTAACACATGTCTGGATTACGCATTTTTCTTATACCTATAGAGCGGTACTAAACTGTGCCGTTTTTCGACACTACACAAACGTGGGCCTGTTAGATTAGAAATTTAAAAACATATGTATGAGCTTCCTTGTAGAAATTGTGTCCGAAATCTGACCCGATTCTGACCAGATCTCCTGTGACTGGCCTGAATCTGGTACGGATAACACGTCAGAATCGGGTGGGAAAGTGTCCCACTTATTATTTTATACTTGACTGATGAAATTATAAATATGTCCTAATTACGGACACCATGTGTATGTCCTAATTACTAACATCCTGTATATGTCCGAATTACCGACAGCCTATATATGTGCTAATTACCGAGACCCTGTATATGTTCTTATTATCATCACATTGTATATATCCCCATTATCGACATTGTGCATATGTCCTAATTATCGACACCCTGTATATGCTCAATTACCGACACCTCTATACGTCCCGATTATCGACACCCTGTATATGTTCTAATTCGATAATGTCCTAATTATCGACACCTTGAACGCAAACCAATTACCGACAGCATGTAGATGTCCTAATTACCGAGACCCTGGATATGTTCTAATTACCGACTCCCTGGATATATCCTAATTACCGACACAATGTATGTGTACCAGTTACCGAGGTATTGTATCTGTACCTATTATCGACACCTTGTATGACCTAATTACCAACACCATGTATATGCGTTCATCCCATGTACGGAGATCTGACCCGAATCTGACCAGGCCTCCGTGTGAGATTGCTTCGTACGGATTTGACACGGAAAACATATCTGAATCACGGGCTACTTTACACAAATCAAGCTACTAAAGTGTTTAGGCAGCCCTAAACACGTGGTATCATCTGGATGATACTCCATGTTTAGGGTGCATAAATATCTTTTTGCTAAAGTTTTGTCTTGTTTTCTTAGCGAGCCAAACAGCTGTAAGCGGACAAAAAAGTAGAAAGCGGAGGCAAAAAGTATTTTGCGCCCGCTTTTTTGTCCGGTCGGGAAACGGTTACTTTAGACTCGCTTTATAGATCAGAACAACGCGAAAATCGTGCGTGTTTGACAAAAACATGTTTATTCTATTAACTAATTTATACCCGGCGTTCACCGAAATAACATTTGGAGATGAGAGACTCCAGAATTTTAGTTAGAATAGTAGTACCTATATCTGACTCCAGTGATTCTCAGTGGGTACAGTAATATTTCCAAAATTGCATCGCCACACTTCCAAGTCGGAAAAGATCGAAGGTGCATTGAACTGTTAGAGCGCCAAACTGGGAGCGTCACTCACCAAAGTCACACGCTTAAGAACTTGTACAATTAATAATAAAGAAAACGCTTTTTATCATTTTTGGTCATGCAATTCAACATTTCTCATTAGATTTCATGTACTAGTCACTTTAATAGTTAGCCCTTAATATTAATCGTTATTATTTTTTCTCTATCTATGAGGATGGCGAGCGCCGACTTCAGGCCAGTAGATGGCGCGAGCGAGAAAAGACTCCAACCAATCAGAGCGTAGGAATCGCCGCTTCTCATTGGCTGGTCTTATTTCACCGTTCTGCCATCTGGTAAAAGTTTGCTAGATCGCTATCCTCATAGATAAAGACATATTATATGGGTAATGACAAAAACTTTGAAATTCGAATTTGATTTTCTAATTTTAGAAAGTGAAAAATAATTTCAAAATTCGAATTTTTTAGTTCAAAGGTACGGATATTTTAGTACAGCTTTCTAGAAATTGATGAGATCACGTATGTTTTATGTTGTTTTGTTTTAGAATCACCTAGAATCTATTACCAAATAAAGTAAGAAAAATGTTCACAGTTTATGTATGTAATAAAAGGTTCTCTTTGAATCAAAAGGTTAATAGTATTGGATATACAGGGATTTGTTGCTGGTGAATAAGTAGGTGACAGTAGTAATTATAATGGATGAACGATGTTTTAGAGAGACTTTTAAAAGTGCGGGACTGTGTCCGAGCTTTATCTTTTAAACGCTTGGTTAACTGAATGTATGGAATCGGGTAATCGCGTGGGTTGCCATTTCAGTGGACATCCATTCTGTTATCATAGTCTTTGTTTCAGCGCTGAGTGAAACTTGAACATTTGTATTATCCTGATGATTTTTCTTTGGTATAAACGACATCGGTATAAATACAACTGTAACTGTGACATAATCTATTCACAGCTATGACAACAGTAAGTGTAATTTTATTATTTTATGGTATTTTTAGTAAGGACAAGCTAAAGAAAATGTGTTACCACATATACTAAGCAGATCACCAAAAATCTGCATAGAATTACAGGAAATTGTAGAAAAACAATTACACGCTTCATTTTTCATCTGCGTGGATTGATACTATACATTTCTCTTAAAAGCAAAATCTTATTAAGTTGCTTTTAAATTAGGTATCCCGAAATAATTACCTCATACATCAAGCGCTGTACCCTAGCAAAAATTTGAAGCTATTCTGAAATCTAATCCAATGTAAATGTATAGTGCCTAAAAACTGATCAATCAATGTCTTAGATAGAATCAAACGGTGACTTGCCAGAACTGAACAGTATTTTCACTAATCAGTTTGTACATTTATAGCGAACCAGAGTAACATTTTCCGCACTTACGGTCAATATTTTCGCGTAAAATCGCTTAGGGAAATCATATTTAGACTTACGTCAAAAAAACACGATGACTTTGATTAATAAACGAATATCAAGAACAGCTGATCAAATGTTTACTACTGCTCGCCGATGTGGAATGTCCTTAAAAATAAAAAGAATGTAATATATATTCTTCCTTTTTATAACTTTTTAATCTCAACGAATATTCTTTCCAATTTTTATTTTAAGAACGAGTATGTTCCGTGCATATACGAAACGCACCTGAACAATCTCTATAGAGTCGATGCATTCATTTACACTCGATCTCCGTGCAAAAGCAACCGCACTCTATGTTTTTTGAAGCGCAATGTAAATAATTGTGCGTGTAAAGACACATTTTCCGTGTATTCAAGTAATATTAACTATCTTTGTGTAAACCACCAAATATTCCGTGCCACTGATTTATATTACATACATATTGAACATTTATATATTTGATAAATAAGGAATACTGGTACTTAAGTATAACTAACATGCCGATTTTATGAATATAGCTTTCTTTGATAATATTGTTTTTAATATAATTTACTGTTTATATAATTTATCAATATTAATATAAAAACCAGAATATTTAACATTCACTGACGCTCGGACGGTTGGATTTCACATATTTAATTTCATTTATGAAAATACTGAAACCTGATAACTTCAATACCGAATAATACCTAGGGATTTTTTATTCAATGAAAGTCATAAAAAATGAGTGGAGTAGCATTTATATTTTCTTATTTGTATATCGATATAAAAAGAAAACCTTTTGTTAATGTTGTAATTATCATTTATTTACATTTACAGATACAGAAAAAATGTTGTCACAATTTCTTCAGGATTATATTGTGCAAATCGTTATTTTAAAATATTTTTCAATCATCAGGTTCGATTATACTAAATATCGTATATTGCTTAAATTTGTTGTACCGGTCACATTAAAGTATTGTTTTGAAAAGAGCAGGCTCAAAAACTATAGGATACCAAGTTTCATAAAGATTAGTCGAAGCTTTTTATGCTTTCTAGAAAGGTAAAAAGTAACAAATATATGCCAGTTCAGGCGTTAACGGGATAATCTTGAATTTTCATCGATAACCAAATATCTTTTTAGGAAACATCAACAGAACATTACTTCACGTTTGCAAACACAATCCTTCATTCGCTGATATATAACTCATGTCAACACTCTTGCACGTGTTACCAGTAATAAGGAAACATCCACTTCACGAATCATCGACTAGTGCCGCGCTAAAATTAACAAACTTCTCAATGAGAATTCAAATTAATCGACTCGCGATGTTATCTTTCGCGAGAAACTCAACGATTTCGAGAGTTATTATTAGGTACATATAGACGTACAGATAACGGCGCGATTCACACAATGACAAAGCGCACGAGAGGGGGCGATGACGATATTGCGTAAGTGCCACGAGAGGCGTTCCGGTTTTTTCCTCGGCGTGTCAATTTGCACAAGTGCGCGCCGGCGCCCGCGCGCGAAATTCTGGCCCGACGGCTTTGACGATTGATAAATCGTCATTTTGGCCGAATCGAAAGAAATTATTAAATATAGATGCTGAATAGTGTTTTTGTGGAGATTGATGATGATGTTGAGTTTTGACGCACGACTTAGAGAAATGTTAGCGAGGGGACATTTGGTTAGCACGTGGGAGTTTTGTGATGCATGTGGACTATGTGAATCAGAAGTTTTAGATGTTACGATCAGTAAAAAAGGGTGAGTGAGGAAGCGTAATATGAATATTGATTCACTGAAAAAAATATACTTTTTTATTTATTCTATTGTGTACACGAGCAATTACAATCCTTTTCATTCAATATTTATATTTGTATCTTAATAATTTATCAAACTAAAAAAAATATTTATTTAATTACTGATAAAGATAACATTTTGGGTAAGTGACCCCACGACTGACAATATGAAGACAGCTGTAACTTATTTTAATATTTTTTAATGTTCAATACTCATGATTGCGATGAGAAAAGTTAATTTAAGGGGGCATACCTGCGTTAAACCAATAAAAGAAAATTTTTTTACGAGTCCAGAAAACTTTTTATGTATTGAAGCAATTATTTTGAAAATTTTCATGTTATCAATACTTAATAATATCTTAAATTGTCCCATTGTAAAACCTTAAAAGCTTGATCCTACATATCACAATAAATCACTATTTTCAGTACCATATTTATTAAAGGAACTTTGTTCCTCGCACGATTCTAGGTGAAGTGATGAGCGCAATTTGTTTTGTCTATGGTTATTCAACTCCTTTTGACATGTATTACAAAAATAAATTTTTGAAATTGAACTTTGTCGTAGATCCAATCAATTTTTTAAAAAATATTAAAAATTCTTTTCAAAAAATCGATTGGAACTCCGAAAAAAAAAATAAAAAAAATGTTAACGAAAAAGTACTCCGCTATTTTTGTGATACATGTCAGAAGGACTCGAATAACCATCGAAAAAAAATGTTCGTACATCATGGCACCTAGAATCGTGTGAGGAATAAAGTTCCTTTAACCCTTTCAGTCACGCAATTCAATTCATTTGGTTATGGAAGTGCAAATATATGTTTCCAATGTATTTTTGAACGAAGAATCCAAATCAAGTGTCAAAAATTGAATAAATATAAAAACAACCCCTCAAATGGGGTGAAAACCACCCTTATAGTCATAAAATTCAATCCGTTTGTTATGGAAGTGAATAAATATCTACCTGAAAAAGATTTAGAAAATAAAAAAAAAATTATAAAAAAAAAAAGAAAAAAAAACGAAAAAAAAAATAAAAAAGAAAAAAAGAAAAAAAGAGAAAAAGAAAAAAAAAAAGAAAAAAAGAAAAAAAGAAAAACAAAAAAAAAAAGAAAAAAACATAACTCTGCCACAGACGGTCCCAAGCCCGTGTTCTAATGAGGAGGGGGTTTTTTTACTTTCATAACCAAACGAATTCAATTTCATGACTAAAAGGGTGGTTTTCACCCCATTTGAAGGGTTGTTTTTATATTTATAAAATTATTGATATCAGATTCGTATTCTACGATCAAAAATACATAGAAAACGTATATTTGTACTGCGATAACAATAGAAATCAAATTTTGTGACTAAAAACAATAGGGAGCCGATATATCGGCTTCTGTGACTGAAAGGGTTAATAAATATGGTATTGAAAATAATGATTTATTGTGACGTGTAGGATCAAGATTTGGAGGTTTTACAACGGTAAAATTTAAGATGTTATTGTGTTTTGATATCATACAAATTTTCAGAATGATTACTTTTAAACATAGTAAGTTTTCTGGACTCATAAAAGAAAGTATTATTTTGGGTTTATCCAGGCCTGCCCCCTTAATTCATTAGCATAAATTAAGAAATGAATGCTTATTACTAATAGCTCCAATCGGCTGTATCAATTACTAACACTAAACTACTGGCATGTTGTAAAGTCACTATATTTATAATATTTGTTAGTTACAATTAAATCATTATTGTTCATTATCACGTTATTAATAGTATCTTCAACAATTTATCAATTTGATTTCTATGTATATTTGAACGAATACTATAAGTTTTCAAATTTGATTGCTGGTGTCAGTAATTAAAAGCAGGGCATAACTATTATTGGCAGTGATATTATATTTGCATCTAAATATGTATTTCATATTTAGACTAGTGTCGAAAACTTCAGCGAACAAAGCTATATTTTTAGATAGACATATAAAATTAAATTACTCTTACGTACAAAATTTACAGTTTTTATGGGATTTATTAATTAAAACCATAAATAAATGAAAGGATAGTAATGGAATTTACTGTCAGTAGACAGAACATTTACTCTACTTGAGAAAATATAGTAAAAATTATTCATTTCAAATAAGTGTTTTCTAGCAATATAAAGTAAACTTTTATTTAATTTAAATTTATTACTGTGAATTTTCTGCTTCTTCTCAGAAAAAGCTTTTTTATAATATTGACATTCAATGCGTTACAATACAAGGCACCCGTTCTTTGTTCGTAATTATCAAATGTATTTTATATTGAGTTTTATGAATATAATGGGATGCAAAATATTTAAACGTGAACAATAATATCTAGAACAATTTTGTATATATTTTAAGAGCTTATTAACTGTATTAAGAAAACAATTACAGCGTTCTTTATAGATTTAATTAAGGTAATTGCTTAATATAAGTTTATTGTTTTCTGTTAGTATCCTTTGTTTACAGAAATAGCAATCTTCTTACAACTCCTGAGTCTTGCTCTGAAACGAGAAATCTAAATTACGACCTTACAAAATCTGCTTCCTACAACTTTACGTTTTATACATAATTTTAAATTTTAAATAAACACGTTATCGCTATTTAAATCGAAAGGAAATTATATTTTTCTAGGAAACGTAATCTATGCAACGTATGAAATGTTTGAATACTAAATTTTATTGGTAAATCAAATCGTTCTATACGAAATCGATTTATCGAGTCATTTAATGCGTTATGTAAATTAAAATTGTATAGTATTAGATAACATGATCATTCATTAATAATACATTCGCGTCATTCTTCTAAACTATCATTTCATTGAAAATTTGCTCTTTTGCATAGTTTAATCATTAAAATAAAATTTATTTTCAGTTATTCACTGTATTAACGTACAAATTTGATTATAATAATGTCTTAAACTCTGATAAAGAGAATAATAGTACGACACAAAGACGTCACGAATTAGTTTAATAAAAATGCGCTCCACGAAACATTAGCCACCCTATTCGTGCGTAAAATTACATGCGTCCGCGCGTCGATTTCGGCTTTAATAGCTGTAAAGACGGCCCTCATTGCATCATTTAGTTTCGTATCTCTTGCGTCAATTTTCATTACGAACAATTTTATTCCATGCGATGGCCTATGACTTAACCGCACGCATACGTACTCATCGAAGTCACAAAAATTTTGGATACTATACATATACGCTTAAGAACTTTTATAGGCGTAAATAAACGTCGAATAATTTGTTTTGTTTCAAGGTTTCGCTCTCGGAGTCCACGTGCACTTAATCCTTGACCATTAAGTACCGTTGACATTCCGCACGGATTTTTTATTCTTCCCACCGAATTTATATATATATATTTTTATTATCATCGTCGCACTTACATCACTGACAATAAAATGCCCGGTTATCGCTTTGATACGAAACCAACGTATTCGTGCAAGTGTTTTCGTTTTGTTTATTGTATTTATTTATAGATTGCACAGGTGCATATGCGAATAATTTAATTTCAAATTTCGTCGGAAATACTTTTATCAAGCGCTTCACATTTGTATATGTAAAATGCATTTAAGGCAAACGATTTAAATTTAAGTATTGATCTATAGTTAAATTAAACGCGCAGCTAACTATAGCATTCTAACTATACAGACAAGTGCTGATTTTATTATGAAAGAAAAAATAAAAAAGGTTACTAATTTGATTGACGCTATGCCTTCTCAAAGAGATTTTAATTTACGCTTTAATTATTTTAACGTCTCCATTTTTGTACGATAAATGAGTAGATTTAACATTAATAATTATTAGAACTCAATTTGGGTCCAAATCATCATAAATTTTAAAAGCTGTTTATATATTGAATAAAAAATCTACTTTTGCATATTTTATTATCAATGAATAATGCATTGCTTTAAAAAATCTTAAATAATAAAAGTTAAATGCAAAGTCAATTCGTAGCAAAAATATTGCGCTGTTAATGCTTAAAGCTTTTAAAATATACGGTGTGATAACAATTTGTAAACAATAAAATTAAATTCTGGTATTTAACAGATTATCAGTGCAGATTTAAAGCATTTAAAGTATCATATAAAGAATTGCGTAACACAACCTTGTACAAAAAATGCATTTATTTAACAAAACTTGAAAAAGACTCTATAAAATAAAGACGAATTGATGAAAAGTGAAACTATAAAGTGTCCCTTACGAAAGAAACGGGTAGAAAATTCTGCAGAAAATATTGCAGAAAATTCTGCAGTGTAAACTGCAGAAAAATGTGCAGACAACTCCACAAAGAACGCTGCTGAAATTTCATGCACATTTTTTGCACTTTAACAGAGGTTTTGTTTCAGAATTTTCTGCTGAATTAAATTTCAGTTTTAGATACTCTTTTTCTGATGATTTTAGTGTGCAGATTCTACTGTAGAAACTTCTGCACGTTTTTCTGAAATTTTCCTTATCATTTTTGATCGGATAATTTGCTGTTTGGTCTGCAAATTTTATTGTCATAATTTCTGCAGTAATTTCTGCAGATTTTTAGTAAATATTTAGTTTTTCTCCAATTTATTGTGCATAATAAGTATCATTATTATCAGATGATCTGCAGATTTTCCTGCAGTAATTACTGCAGATTTAGTAACAATTTTGTAGGTTTTTCTGCTACTTATTCTGTAGAAATTATTGCAAGAAAAACCGCAAATCAACCTGCTAACTATCTGATAAAAAAAATACCTATGCACAATATATTGCAGAAAACTCTACAAAATTATTACTAGTACCGCTGAATTTACTACAGGAAAATGTGCAGATTAACCTGCATACTATCTGATAAAAAATGATACATATTCGACACTATAAATAGCAGACAAACCTAAAAAATTGTTATTAAATTGCAGAAATTACAGCATAAATTGGTAGAAAATTGACGAGTTCGAATGGTCAGTTCACTAGTGAATGGCCAATTTCGTTAGCTATTTCTTAAGCAGTAATTAAAGAAAAAACTCGACCCGACAAATGATAGAAGCGACGGATTCATAGGCTGCGGCCGCTCAGCCCGCGTCAGCTGTATCGGCTGCATGCACATGTGCACATTTCAATGCTGTCGTCCACGCGCGTTGCGAGGTTATCCATTGTCTGCTTTGACAATTTCGACGATGTTTTTCGAACAGCAGGCTATTTCGGAAATTTTTATGCAAACCCCTGTGCTTCTTTATCTTTCTAAATCGTGTGTGAAAGTGTATCTATCACAGGCTGTGTATACGTAATAGCTTCTAGTGTAAATAATACTATCTTTTCCTTCTCTGTTTCATATGTGTGTATATGCTTCTAGTCCTTGTAACCCTTTAGTCAAGACGTTTTAAGTTTTATTTTCAGCTTTTATAGGTAAGTACATGATACTTAGTATCTAGTCTCCCTGTTACGAGTAGTGTGTTTTTACTGCAGAATTTACTGCAGTATTTTCTGCAGTATTTTCTGCAGTATTTTCTGCAGATTTTTCTGCAGGCTTGTTTCTTAAGGGGTGATAACTAAATATCAATAAAAAATTTCCGTGCAAGATTTAGTAATCAATTTGGTTATCACGCACGGCGCCCCACGTATTTTACATAATTACGTAGGGGTTTTGTGAACTATTAGGCTCGAAAAATGCATTAGCTGATATGGCAGATTATCAAAAAGTATATGTATTTTAAATCTCAGATACACTTATGCTCACCGTACAAAAAAGTTTGCTTGATATGTGAAATGATAGCGATCTGTAAAATATACTTTTCGATAACCTAACATATAAGCCAATGTATTTGAGCGGCCCAATAGTTCAGAAATCCGCCACGTAATCACGTAAAATACGCGGTGCGCTAAAGTTCTGTACATAGCGAATACGCACGCACTCACCCATACGCACATACATTCGTCGAAACAAACATCACTTCTAATCGAATTTGTTAGAATCTTTTAAAAATCTTCAATGTGGTTATGGAAAATGAACCAATCATGTTACAGTATTTTCAAAAATTGAAACAAATTCTATCAGATGTTTATTTTGTTGTGTACACGTGCGTGTGCGTGTGCGTATGTGTAACGTATGTGCGTGTGCATGTATGTAGGGTAGTTCAAAATTGCCAAATGTTGTCAAATACCAAAAGTAAACTAAATTTAAATTAACTAAAACTTAATTATACATACTAAAAAACTTTGGTAATTGATTATACTACTAGAATTAAAAACCAGTTGCATCCAAACAGTCAAAAAACATTTTGCTTTCATCAACAAATTGACTTAAAATCGGATTTTTTGGAGATTTTTAATAATCCCAATCGTTTATAATTTTCAAAAACTAAAATTATTTTGAACCATTGTTCCTAATCGTTTCGACAGAAAAATTGACACACTATAGAATATCAAAAATATGGAAATTATAGCACTCTCAGTAATGTATCGATCTACTAACATTTTAAATGGGTTCTGTTATAGTTTAATGTAATTTACTTCAGGTAATAGACATCATAGGTACCTGTACGTAATTTTGTATGAAAACTGACATCAAACCCTTTAATTTGCGTTGTCGCCGCACTTCTAAAAATATTCCGATTAAAAGTTATGCTTAATTGATATTTATAAAAGAATTTAGGGGGTAAATGCGAGACTTCAAATACGAGCTGCAGTTTCTTTAATATTTTGCAATGTCTCATTTACCATCTAAATTTTTTTTATAATTTTCAATTGAGCGTAACTTTGGACCAGAATATTCTTAGAAGTACTGCGGTAATGCTAATTAAAGGTTTTGATGTCAGCTTTCATACAAAATTGCGTACAGGTACCTATGATGTATATTACCTGAAGTAAGTTACGTCAAACTATAACAGATACCATTTAAAATGTTAGTAAAGCGATACATTACTGAGACTGCTATAATTTCCATATTTTTGATATCCTATAGTGTGCCAATTTTTCTGTCGATACGATTAGGAACAATTATTCAAAATAATTTTGGTTTTTGAAAAATTATGAACGTTTGAGATTATTCAAAATGTCGAAGAATAGCAAAATAACCGGTTTTCAATCAAAATTTTTATGTAAACGACTATTCTCTAAAAGAAAAAATTTTCTTACTGTTAAAACGCAACTGATTATCAATTTTAGTAGTATAATCAATTACCAAAACTTTTTTTAGCGCGAATAATTAAGTTTTAGTGCTTTTATTCGCGATTTTACGAAAAAATTGCATAATTGCTCTTTAAAATCCTTAGATTCGAGGTATCCACCTTTAAATATTAATGTTAAGCACCCAGTTAACAGAAATTTCTTTTTAAAAGTATTCACTTTTTAGACAATTACTTTTGATATTTGGAAACTTTTGGGAATTTTTAACCACCTTAATTAGTGTGTGTACAGACGGACACACACTTATCCGTGTAGACTAAAGCGACGCCCGGCACTACATATTTATGGTATATATAGATACACTTTACACGGGTCGGGCGTCGTTTTTGGCTGCGCTGACACTTATGCACACACTCAGACTCACATACACATATGATATGAGCTTCTGTTAAAAACAGAATTTAGGTTATTTTATTTACATATTAAAATCCTATATACAAAAAGTGGTAGCTGTTGTAATACAATAAATCGGAAAATTGTAAAATTAGAAAAAAGAGGTGAAATATGGAGGCGGCAGCGGGTGAGGTGATAAAAGTAATGTAGGCGGCACTTATGTATAGTACACATATCTGAATGTATATTTATGTGTTTGTATGTGTAGTTATTATGATTGATTTGTTAGACTATCGAAATAGTCGTTTAACGCAATAAATCGGAATAGTATATAATAATAAAAAAGGGGGAAGGGAGAGGTATGGAGGGGGGATTGATGTGATGAAATTAAAGAAGACGTAAGTTATGTATAGTATACATGTCTAAATACATATTCATGTATTTATATGTGTATTTATATGCTCGAATTGTAAGACTATCTATTTGAAATAGTTGTTTAACGCAATTAATCGGAAAAGTATATTAATGAGAAAATAAATGGGAACAAATAAAGAGGAGGGGGGTGATACACTGCGTGATTGAGTGTTGAGTGCATGAGTTAGGATCTGAGGAAGCTAGCAAGTAAGTGCGTATGCGAATGAGTGTGTGAGTGAGTCAATGCATATATGATTGAGTGATAGCGTGCGTGAATGATAGAGTTACACAGTGCGAAAAAATATAATATGAGAGAGTATAAGAGTATGAAGAGAAACACATTAATTATTTTCTTCTTATATATACACACACTGACCGTGCTACCACGCACCCCACTATCCATGCATCCCATTATCCACACACTCTACTATCCATGTACTTTACTATTCACACACCTCTACTAAAATATGAGGTTTTCTCTCAAATAAAAAATATTAAAAAGTAACGTAATTGAATAGTCACTTACCTACATAGAAAATTATCGGAATTCTGATTTAAAGCGATTGTAACTTTTACAGGGTTGAAGTTTTCTAATTACAAATGTCTTTTTTAATAGATTCACGGATAATATGATTTTCAATTAAAAATACTTTAGATAATAAATCAAGTGAGACAGTGTGTTAAAATTTCATGTGCATTTTTACATTATTTTACAATTAATAATCATTATTATTTTTTAAGTGAGGACTCTTTGATTCACATATTTGGCTATGAAATCATCATTTAATCTTTTCTTCTTAAGCATATTGTTTAATACTTAAGTTAAAACTACATAACATGATTAGTAATCATCTGCTCTATATTATAAGAAATGCGTATAGAAATATTGTGTACAAAAAATATATTAATATCTATTTCCTTTAATTCACATGGACGGAGCAGGTGCTGTCATAAAATTGTGGTGCACGTAGCGCCTGTCATGCCTAATTAAAATAAAATGAAAGAAAATCAAACAGCAAATGTAGAAAAGAAAAAAATGAAAGATCGAAAGAACGAAAAAAAGAACATAGATCATTTCTTAGTTTCTCCCGATAATGCAGCAAACAATTCTACACTCTTCCTTAGAGCAGAAAAGTATGCGCATCTTCTTTCAAAATACCGACAAATTGCTCGACTATTAGGCAACATTTTCATCCACACAATCCTTCTTCCCACCGATTTGCAGCCAACTCACAAGCCCTCACATACACCTTTCAAATACTCCAAGCCGAGCAACCGATCCTCCTTATCCTCGCGATTCCTCGAACCCATAAGATTCCCATTGGCGAACGTATCCCTGCGCGCTGCCGAGATTTACAATCGCACGGCATAGGCCACCACGAGCACCCAGCACCATCGCGTATAAATAGAAAAGCTCTTGCCCTTCTCGCGCCGTCGGCGGCACGGCTAATGGAAACGGGCACCGCGGCCACAAAGAAAACTGGTCTGTATATATATATATATATAACGTGTATACGTACACATTTTGCGCAAAGCCAGTTTCGCTTCTTCTCTTCGTATAGGTAGTCTCTCTCTTTCTCTCCTTCTTCTTCTTCTTCTTCTTACTCTCTCGTTGGTTTTCTCTTTGTTTTCCTCTCGGCTGATCGACCGGTTTCTCGCGCTTATCTCTCTCTCTCTCTCTCTGTCTTTTTCCTCTTCACGTAGCGGGTCGATGCATCCTCGGTTGTTTGCTGCATCGCCTGTAGGTGCTGCTGTCGCTTCTTCTACTTCTTCTTTTTCTTCTTCTTCGTGCGCCTCTTATTCGTTTTTATTTTGCACACTCAGAAAATGATCTTTTTATTACAAGAGGAAATCTTTGGTCATTTCAAAATAGATATCTATACGAAGCCTATTTGTGACAAAAGGAATATCCTTTGCATGCAAAGATGCATTGCTGCAAAAGATTATTTAGTTAGAACAAAATAATCGTTTCTGTTATCTTCTTAAAGTTATTTTTTAATGAAAGAAATGTACTATTTTGCTTTCTCAAAAAGAAATTATTTTTTCTATAAAGTAATAACTCAAATTGTTAAGTTATATGAAAGATAATAGTTTTTACTTTCAATTTACCATCTTAGAATTATTATTAATCAACTTTTATTAATCTTTACGGACTTTAGAAACAAAGCTTCATTTATGAAAATATACATTTTTATCATAACTATTGAGCCCTAAAAATAATAAAAGTTGTTTATGAACAGATTCAACTTTATTTTGATGTTTTTATATAGATACAATAACATAAATACAAACTATCAGTGCTAAAAGTAATGCTAACAAAAAGATTGACAAAAATAAAAAAAAAACCTTATGAATTCTTGTGATACTGAACTTACAAATCACGTTAATAATTTTTTTTAGTAAAGACACATCGAACCTCAGCGTTTTCTGCAACGAACAGTGTGCGCGACAATTGGGGGTTTAAAGCGCGTGGGTTCTATGTGCGGACGCGTTAGGTATAGACAGGTGCATGCAATGGGATCTGTTTGTATAAGGAGTGGGAGAGGAGTAGAGAGCGATAAAGAGGAGAGAGATTTGTGACATGCCTGCATTTTCTGACGGATTATTATTATCTGCATCGAGGGAGTGCGTATGAAATTTAACTTTCTCAGCGTTTGTTTGAGAATTTCAACTTTTCTTAGATATTCAATTTAAAGTCTTACTTGTTATTATTACATTTTTTGAAAATAATTTTTATGATTTTCCGATAAAACAAATATTGGAAAAAATGTAAATTTGTGCCTATTTTGGGTAGCTATGTTATCAAATACAGTTTTATGTTTCGGTGTTTTTTGCCAATATTATATAAAAGGACTATTAAATAAAATAAAACTTAATGTTATCCCAATTTTTAAAACAATGAACTTAAGTTGTTATTCTGGGAAGCCACACAATTTTATTATTTACTAATTTAAGTATCTTCGATAATTATGTAATTTATTACAAAACCTAATTTACATAACATTCTACGTATGAATTGTTTGTAGCCGGATTACGAATATAATTAAGAAACATTGTTAATTAAGTTAAGATCAGTAACATGTGCCTTTTCCGCGCGCCAAAGACGCAATTATTTTTATCTCGTTGCAAAAATATTTAATGAATTAATGCAAATTATTTTACAAAACAAAAACGCCATGTCGAATTGAGAACCTCCTCCTTTTTCGAAGTCGGTTAAAAAGCAAGACGATCTTAAGCGTTTCCATGTATCCATAAATTATTTTGATCGAAACTGAAGTCGAATTATAGAATTCATAAGATTGTGATAAATATTTTTCGGAAACAGATTCACGTGTAATTCCCACGCCTTTGAAACATACCTGTAAACATCTATAAAGTCAAAATTACGGACTTGATTGAATCCTCAGTGACGTTTTTCTAATTATCGCGACAATACTGTCTTCTGTAGAGAAGACGTAGGAATTATTATCTCCTCTCATTGCGTAAACTTGGTAAGGAAAACAAACGTAATTGAATATTAAAGACAGCCGATGCTTGCATTATTTTCCGCGTAAAGTAAATCATTGATCAATTAAAAAATCAAGATGCTAAAAATGTTCCTACGTGTACATAGACTTGTTACTTAGATCGTTTCGAGATTATAATTTTTAGGTCGGCTAAGTAAATCTTGTAAATCTTTCAAGGTTGCGGAGAATTAATTCTGTTCGTGATTGCACGGATTTTATTTTCCTTAAAATGTGCATAATTTTGTTATAAGTTTGTAACATTTTCATATAGTGAAGGAAACTGCCAATTCTATTATAAAATATTTATAGATAAAAAGAAAAATGTTATTTTGCAGAATAATTAACTAAAGCGAACTCATTATATTGATCACGAAAACTATTGCCTTACGCTGTTGCTATACTTGTACTTCAATGTAAAGAGCTTTTAAGCCCGTCGAATTTGCTAAATAAATAAATAAATAAATAAAAACTAAAGACCGCTGTCAATTCATTGGCACTTAGCTTCCTTAAACTAAATTAATAATTCCAATATGAAATTCTTTATTATAATAATCGTCAATCGTGGTCAAACTACGTACACATATACTTTATCACATTCTTCATCGACTGAATTTATAAAATGAACAAGTTCTTTGAGTCTTATGACACAATTAAAGCGATTTTCTTTTTCGTAAGAATGTAACTATTTTTTCAAAGTTCCATTATTTGACAAATTTTATAAATTATTTGGTAAAAATAGGTTCAGTCGCTGCGTAGTATCATAAAATAACAACATATTTTTTGATTCTCTATTTTAGACACCTGCAGTAGATGCTACATGTCCCACCGTTTCACATCTCTGATGCCGAAGCCATTGTAAACGTCTCCAATATATCTATATATATGCTTTCAAAAAACGACAAAAAAATTTTTTTTAAGTTTTCAAATATGTATCTAATACACATAAAAAGTTTTAGCGCTTTATAATATATTGTTTTTGTATTAAAAAGTCATGGTTCATTTCTTTATAATAGGTTTAATTCAAATAATTCAAAAGAATAAAATACTAGCCAAAAATCAATTTGGTTTTATCAAAAATAAAGGTACGAAAGATGCAATTAGCAAATTAGTCAGTAGAATATATGAAAAGCTTGATAAAAGTAAATTGATTGTAATAGCATTCTTAGATTTGGCCAAAGCATTTGACATTGTTGATCAGAAGATACTATTAGACAAATTATATCAGTATAGAGTTAGAGGAAACTCACATAAGCTACTAACTAATTATTTGATCAATAGATAACAGATTATTAGTATATGGGAAAGTGTGAGTGAATATAGCATAATATCTACTGGAGTTCCTCAAGAAACGATTTTGGGACCATTGTTATTTATCCTGTACATAAACGACAAGTTAAGAGATATGTCAGATGACTCAATATTATCTTATGCGAATGATACTGCAGTTGTAGCGATAGGTGAGTCATGATTTGAAGTTGAAATTAAACTGAACAAATATCTAGACAAAATAAGTAAATGGCTAGCATTAAATAAATGATCACTAAATGTAGGAAAAACTGTGTACATGGCATTTGGGAACTACTGTGATAATGTTCCTAAAAATATCAATATCAAGATTAATAATAGAATATTAAATAGGGTGCATAGTTGTACATATCTGGGAATTATCTTTGACTACAATATGAAATAGAATAAACATACTAAATACATTTACAAAAAAACAAAATATTTAGTATTCATATTCTATGAATTATCAAAACTCATGGAAACAGAATCTTTAAAAATGATTTATTACTCGTTCTTCCACACTCTTCTAAACTACGGAATAATTGCATGGGGTGGATCGTACAAAGAAAGCCTTTATATATTACAGAGACTATAAATTAGATTATTGAAAATAATAAACAAAAACAAATTCTGGATAAATAACTATCCTATGAACATAGAGCAATTATTTTCTTTTGAATCTTTACTGTATAACTACCTTGATCTCAGAGATACTTTTATTAATTTAACAGTATAACGAGAAATAAAAGCATTTAGCTACCCAAATTTAATAAAATTATTAGTAATAAAAACTATAATATTATTGCTATTAGAATATTTAATAATCTACCAAGAAATCTCATGATTTTATGTAGTAAGAAGAGTACAATAAAAGAAAATTAAAAGAATGTATAAGTGCCAATATATATGAAAGTTAAAGTAGTATTATTATAAGGTGTGGCAAAATCAACTAAATTCTATAACTTGTTATAGGACTACAAGTTGATATACTTTTATATTTGTTATCGTATGAATAAATACATACAAGTTACTAATTTTTGAAAAATTTTTGTACAAAATTATTATATTAGTTTTAATTACTTAAGTAGTTGTAGTATTAGTTTTTAGTTAGTTTACATTTAGGAAATAAGATTGTATACCGAACCTATGTACAGGTAACTTGATTGCCTCTTTAGGATGTTAGTTTGTCCGACGATTCGAATAAACGATATGTATTATTGGTAAATAAATAAATAAATAGTCTTCATTTTAAGCGTTTACATGGAGTGCTCCCATTAAAAGAAAACAAAATGATTTAATAATTTATTGAGCAATAAGCGCATTACTTATACCTGATCTGTAAAAAATAAGAGATCAAATCAATCGTAATATGGAAAAATTTTGTACACAAAATTCTCAGATTGTGTTGTATACATTTCAGGAACCCTATCAACGGGATACAGCGCTTAATTATCTTAAGTAACATAATAAGAGTTATATATAGCGTAAATTAGTCATTTTTCGTGGCATCGTGAGATTACGATTTTTACTCGTGAATATCTAATAACAATTACACTATTCATAAATTCTTACAGGCAAATATTTGTTTATGGACCTGTGACAACATTGTAAGACATTTATTTAATGAAATAAATAAAATACCTACTCATTAAGTCGGACATTCTAGAAAATGCACAATCATAAACTGCATAGTTGCACAAAAAATGGCAATGTTTACACACAGTATGGAAGGTGTTGCTAAGATATCATTGATAAGATGCAAAGTGGATTTCGCGGAGTGACGAGAGATCTTTGGATCTTTGGAGCGCGAGAAATTTGTGATCGCTAAAGAGGTCTTACACCAGAATAATAAAGCAGAGTTTTTATTTATTTTTATTCCACTTGCACCTGCTGCATACTAAAACAAAGGCAAACCCGCTGCCAATTAATTGGCACTTAGCTTCCTCAAACTAAATTAATTGTTCTAATATAAAATTTTGAATTCTTATAAATTAAATTTAAATTGCTATATCTCTTTTTAATTAGAATCTCAGAAAATGTGCTGATTTATCATTGATGGTTTATCAAAAGATAGTTTTTTATTAAAAGTACGCATTTAGTTTAAATTATATTTCCTTACGTCTACTTAGAGATACTGTTGTAGGCACGTTGGGTTTATAATTAATAAAAATTGCCTTCTTGAAGAGGAAGTTTTCTGTTCTTTTTTTCATTATGATTTAAATTTACTTTTTCTTTAAATTTTGAAACTATATTTTACATTGTTACGACTAATATATAATACTAGGCACCTAAGGTGCGCTACATTTTCCAATGTCAGCAATGTCAATAGCAATTGCATGAAGTGGATATAATATCATTTTAGTTCGTGGAATCATGAATATGCATTATTTATAATGTGTAAAAGATGATTGTTAACGATATCATAAAGATTTAACTAAAATATTAAACCATATGCTTACATACAAATAATTAGACGATGGTTTTATGACAATATGAAGATAATCTCACTTTTTTTCTCACTTGATTTCTTACCTGATGTATTTTTAATAAATTAACGTAGAATTCGTTTACCTACTTAAAATCATATATATAATTAAATGAAGTGTGTCATATTGGTACTGCCAGATTATTACAGCATTAATATAGCATACTCCGTAACTACGAGATTTACAAATAATTTCAATTTGATATCCTATGATTTTTAATGTCAAAACATGATTACTCAATTACTTGTTTGTCTCTGACTCTATATTTGAGATAACACATTTTTTTAAAGGTTTTCATTGTTTATTTATTTTACTGTTTTGTTAAGATACTTTTTATACTTCTATAACTCGAAAGTTATATGTTATAATTCAATCAAATTTGCACTAAGTATTATTTACATATACAACTGTAATGTGGTATATCTTAAAGTAAAATTAAAGTAATAAAATTATCAGCTTCTTTAAAAAAAGAAGAAAAAAATGTCAAAAAGTAGAGTTATATTTGTACAACGATAAGACAAGTAATTCTATCTTTCATCACCCTTTATTGATGCTATAGCGTTACGCGCGCAAACCTAGGCATGCGCTGTGATGACCCAACTGGGTTTAGGTTAGGTAGCGCGTGAACCGAAAACGGTTTATTTAAATAAATTAGAAATAAACAAATGAAATAACGAGGAGAATGAATAAACTGAATATCGCGAGAAAACTCGTGTATCCTTTAGCACATCTAGACTCTAACTGACTTTACTCGTGATCTACAATTTCGTTGTAGCCCCGTTGAATCCCTTACCTCCTCCATTCCTTTTGTAAATGCAGTCTAGAGGCTGTTTCCAGCCACATGAGGTTCTTTGTTTTTTAGTGAGCGTGTTTTCTTTGCTTTTCAGACGCAGTTTGTAAAATTGAATATTTTGTGTCTGAGTCTGTTCGGGAATCGAATGCTTATATATTTTTGAATATTTTCTAAATAAATGCGTATTATTTTATTTGAATATTTACGCGTATAAATGGTGAGTAACACGTTATGTATTATTACATTACAGCGCGCGCAGCTCACAGGATGTGTGCCCAACTCAAGGGATGCGCGCGCATTTCTGCGTGATCTCACAATCATTCGTATATAGAGGGATTATATTTGATAAATTCCGCACATGCATCTTAAATATGACAGTTGGATAGATCAAATCACAAAAGCTAATCAATTATTTTATATGAAAGTAAATACTCGGATTAAAGTTATTTTTTATAGATTTTTATATAATAAATTATTAAAACGAACTGAGTAGAAACGTTCCGTAAAAGTCATATAAGTATTTCCCTATTTCTAATCACTCGAAGTTTTTCTGTTATTATAGATATGAAGGTTGTTTTAATATATATTATATCCAAGCTATCTGTACCTTTTTAGTATTACAACTAAAAACTGTAGTGCTGAATTAAAAATATTGTAAATTCTAATTAAAAAACTTGATAATAGTGATAGTTTGAGGTTAGACGCAGATGCATTCTGCATGTCCCTATTTCTAATCAGGAAAAAATAACGTTTTAGTTGTATTTATACAATATGTACACTGTTCTCTATTTATGCATCGTGAAGTATTTACGCGTATTAACATACTGATACAATAAAAAGATACAAATCATATGAATGAAGTGTATAAATCAATGGTGATCAGAAATAGGTACACATCGAAATCACCGCTTTTTGCTGTGAGCAGAAATAAGTGCATTTTGCGTACGCTTTTTAATCGACTATTATTAATATTTAAGTCTTCAAAATAGTTTCTACGCATTTACATTGTATTGTTCGATTCATAATTAAGATAATAATCATATCTGCTTTATAAATTAATGTTAGAATAACTTTATAAACCTTTTTGTTTGATGCAAAATGCTTATATGAACAGAAATCGGGACATTCACCTTACTGCGACTTTATATTGTATATTTTGGTAAACCTATTATTACAGAAAAATGTCTATCTAATCACGCTTGAAATATTATAAACTTAAGAATAATAAAATAGGTTAGTTATTCGACGATGTCCATGGGGAAAGTATGTACGCTAAGGTAGAGTGAGATTTCACTTACTTAAAAGTGAAAGATTTCAACTCTATTTGTAGACTTAAAAATCCATTCCAATTAGAGTAATTTATTTCACTCATTCTTCGAGTGGAATTTCACTCCAAATGAGTGTAATTTAATCGTTCATACGTATAATTTTTACCAAGATTTATAAGAAATAAAAAATTAAAATACTAATATACATTATTTCATTAATCTTCAAATACCTTTTCAATAAATATCAATGGAAAAGTTATAAAAAAAACAGAAGTATCACCGTTTATAAATAATTTTATACTCTTTCAAATGCAAAATGAAGCGATCATAGAGCCCCCCCTTGGATCAGTGGATAAGACACTTGCCTACCGATACAAAACGTTCAAGCAGTCAAGGGTTCGATTTTCGGCGAAAATTCTGGAGAATTTTTTTTCGAATTTTTCGTCGGGTAAAGATCTCCGACTACGCATTGTGCTTTGATGCAGGCTGTATACGCTCATATAGCCTCCTCAAAAGTGTCTGACACACTAGTAAGAAGGTGATGGGTTTCGCTCGACCAACATCGCACATCACAACGAACAGGTATATAAAATACAAATGTAAAATACAAAATCACATATGTATTGTTACATATAAGAGCCCCAAAAAAGAGAGGATCATATTAACATTATAAACAATCATTTTATTTCTGAAATATAAAAATAATTTACCTTATCGATTTCAGAATATCGTAAAATAACGTATAGTAAAGAAATCATAGTAAGACAAAAACGGGTCTATGAATATTAAAATTTCTTTTCAATTCAGAATCTTCATTAAAAAACGAAAAAAATGAGCCCCGATGCGCAAAGAATGACCGCGCCGTACTCAAGATATAAACGATAAAAAAAAATTAAATAAAAACATAATCCAATTTCCCTGGAAGTAAATGTCGTTTTAATATAGGCTTCTAAACATCTCATGAGATAGTACAAAGCTACCTTGCTGGAAATTTTCAGAAGGAATAATGACGTTTTATTCTACTTATCCAGCGCCAAAAGAAAACTATTTTTTTTACAAAATTATTTTCTTCTCGAAAAAGGAAAAGGATAAAGGCTTGAAAATTTTACAAAATATTTCTATCCATATTCCTAATAACCTCAAATTTTTCCATAAATTTTCAATGTTATATTTCCCAGATATGACCGTCTAAACAAAATACGACGTTTTCGTGTATAACAGAAAAAAGAAAGTAGCTTATTTAAAATTTCGGATCGGAAAAGGTAGGTAATTTTATGCTCTTTCAAATCGATACAAAAATTAAATCGATGATATTATTTCAAATATACCAAACACTCGAAAATACTAAAACTAAAAAATCAAAAAACCGCTAAAAACAAAAAAAAACATCGAATAACAATACAAATATTTGTATAGCCTCCTTCCTTAAAAAAAATCATTGAGTTCTGAAACATTCATTTTTACCGTGGATTACTCGAGATATAGAGGGATATATACACACACACATACACACTCATACCCACATACACACACACACGCGCGCGCGCACACACAGACACACATACACGCACACACACACATCCATACAAACTTTTTGTAAAAATAGAGTATTTTTATTGTAAATGTTCCATAACATGTTTCTAACATGTTTTTAGCAAAACTTTCTTTTTACCATCACAAAGCTTCCTCTATGAGGAAGCAAAATTCAGCGCTGTCTATAAATTGAGTTTTGATGTTTGTAATGGATGCTGTTATTTTAAACCATAATTATCAATATAAATTAAAATTTTGTAAAAAAATCTGATAATTGCCTATTCTTAATATTTCAAGAACTTTATAATGTCAAATTGGTTTTCTACAGTGACTTGTAATTTTTTTAATTCGTAAAATGACCGTCTTCTGAAGTAATGCGCCATGTTGTTCACATATATGTTTTATTCATGAATGGAAACACATTTCTTAATCTGTAATTTGAATGCCTTAGAGCACTTTTAAATGAATCGTAATCGAGAAGCTATAAACCGTGATCAAGATAATTGCAAGATTTACACTATATATCAATAAAATCACACGCAGATTATAGGTAATCATTGAAATATATCTTGAGGTAGTTTCTTTTGTATAACTTGATAATAGTGATAAAATTTCCACTCAAGTTTCAAGTATGATTAATTAATATAAATACAAAGATATAAAACTTTTTAAGGAGATTAATATTTCATACATATACATGAATATCTTATGTTTACCTACAATAAATGTTCATCGCATCCAAATGTATTTAATGATTAACAGTTGTAATCATTCGTTTTATTTCTGTCGATAGAAAAAGCATATTTAATAAAAGCCTATAAATGTACAAATTTTCATTCCGCATATAAATGATACATTATACAACGTTTTCAGATTGATAGGCAACGAATCTTCTTATTATTCACAGTATTGTTAATAAATTTGTTTTCATTAACATTGACATATTTAAGTTTAAAAGAGTTTTCACGTGCGTAAAATGTAAATTTTGCAGAGAAGAAAAAGATGCTAGAAAAATGTATTAATTGAAAAAATACTTAAGTACGTTTCGTATTGTATAAAAATGTAAACTTCCTAGAAAAGTACTAAAACATTTAGCGATATAGCGTTTCTCTGAATCTTTAACTTTCAGCTCAGAGTCTTTCTTGTGCTGAAATAATAATCAACCTTGAATCAACTGCAAATAGCTCTAAACTTACTTTAAAGAATGGCACTTACGCTCTCCCAAAAACGGCTTACTTAAGAAGCTCACTTCTATCAAATATAAATAAGCTTTTTGAACGAAGTTTCAAGACTTTCGTCGAGCTTAATGAGCACTTAACGAGTAGACAAAACTCCATCGATTTCGCATCTCAAACCATATAATTTCAATCCTGACGAACCAGCTCTGTGAGTCAAGCTTTTGTTTGCTCTCTTAGAAAACGCGTTAACTCTTTACCGCGCTCTTTATAAATACTAACGATAATTTACGGCTAGACTCCCAATGAACAGTGCAGAATGTACACCGCGGCACGAACAATTGAAAACACAAGCCGCGCGTTGGTCATGCGACATGCGTGCGGAAGAAAATCGAGACGTCAAGACCAGGCACTCGTCATGAATGAAAAAGAAAAAAAACAGAATTGCCAGCTGAGTGCCATAAATTCGTCGTTTCGCGCGCGATAATAAAACGACGATTTCTGTGGGTTCTTTGATTATTTTAATGTACTCGCCTCCCTGGTTGTAACGAAGATTCATAGCCGCAGACAGTGTCAATTCGAATGCAATAAAAGCCTATCGACGAGAAGTTGTATTTTTTTGTTCACGTGCGGGTAGTAGCGATCGATGTATAATCGGTATCTGCAAGCGACACGTGCGAGAATAAGAAAAAGGATAGATGTGATCGATGACTTTTGGAAAATTGAGATAGAAGTGCGAGAGGAATTTTTTAGGTCTGAGTTAGTGTTTTTCGTTGAATTGAGAGCGTAATTACTCTAAAAATTCATTTTAATAAAGTTTTGCAATAGGTGCAATAACGATCTATGACAAGCGCGTTTTACAAGTCATTTCCCTCAGTGGATTTCAACTTAGTTGGCCTAAATAACACATAATGAGTGTCGTTACTATCCTTATTTTGATTATTTGTTTCATTTTCTATGTACTGATATCTGTGGAAATACCACCTCGAAATGACGCCGCGTATATAGATATGTATAAATATAAACCATTATTTACCTATTATAGATAAATTCAAAATTTACGATATATCCCATAATATTATGACTAATTTAATTATTATCATTAATAATTTACTATAAAATTATTATGTATGTTTAAATGATTATTAGCTTTTGAATATTATTTAAAATAGACTTATTGTACTATAGCTCTAGACGGTCTATTTGTTATTATTAAAAATTATATCAAATGTTTACGATATCAAGACATGCATAGTACGCCACATTTTCTAGTAATTTAAAAAAGTCAGAATGAAAAACAAAATTTATATATAACATAATACATTTCCATTAATTCCTTTCTTATAATCCAAGTCAATGAGCTCGAAATTACGTTGATTAGCGGTTAACGTAGCCAATCGCTCAGAGGTTTTTCTCATTCAGTATCCTAATACTTATAAATTCGAGACACCCAGCAAAAGCGAAAAATTTAAGAATGTTGACCACCTTGAATTCTCAAAACAAGCTGCGAAAATCCCGGTCGTTACGAACTTGTCCCTCGCACGTGGTTTCTTCTGTTTCTTATTTCCTCCGTATTCTTAACATATATTCCGCAACAGCCGAATCTAATAATAACATTTTTTCCGAGCTCGTGTATAGTACAGTTCGACCTCTATTAGTAATATAGGCACGCGTATAGGTGCATTTTTTTGTTTGGGATGATGAACGGCAGCATGCGCGACTCATTGATATCTGGCGGAACGCTTTTTTTGTTTGTCAATCGGCTGTTTTGCATAGCGAAACCGTGAATTTTCTCGCCTTTTTTTATTCGATTAGTATGAATATTTATGAAATGGGCGTAATTGAGTATAAGTAGTATTTGCGGGTGTTTGTTTACGAGGATAATCAGGTGGGATAGAAAAAAGAGAACTGTTGTCAATTCGTTTGCACTTAGAGTTTCCTGAAGTTTGATTGCTTGCTTCGTTGTATTAAGAGATAATTAATGTGTATTTTTAGACAGGTCGTAATTAACGATTGAAATGCTTTTGTTAACTTCATTTGTCACTTCGATACTTCATGCTTGATCAAGGAATGATATATTCGCTAACTATTACTGTAGTTCTACACCCTTGCCTAATAAAACTTGATTTTTTAATTAAAATTTACAATTATGATTTTATATAATAAAAGTAAATTATAGCAAGGTGTACATCATTATAATGTCATTAATAATCTCAAATGATTACGCTTATTAATGGCATAATTTATCTTCGCACTTTGAATGTATAATTTTTTGCAATATTGCAAAGAAACTTGAAAATAATGCGCATCTTTATCGCCAGAAAAAAGTACAAAAAGTTCTAACTTCTACTTCAGAAACATCTTGCATCCCAAATCTTTCCATTACACACAGCTGTCTGATTCATAAGAAAGCCTACAATGTATTTGATTACCACGGGCGACCCTCGATGAATTCCCCTATCTTGTCACTCATAATAGAAACGAAAAAAGACGTTATATTAGAAAAAATGAATATTTCATTGAATCAATAAAATGTATTATTCTTCAAATAAGCCATCCAGCATTCGATCACTACAAGGAAACAACACTCCACCAGTCAACGCTTTTTACAAAAAGCGAAATACTATAATCTTCTCAAAAGTCTATTGCGCGCGTCACGCAATTCCAATTCGAAATCTAAAATTAGAAACTATATGTTTTCCCTGTACATGCGCTTTCACCACCCGTGCAAAATTGCTTTCCTCAATTAATAAACGTGAACAAGTTTGAATCGAACCTTTGACGATTGCATACCTGCTCGCGCGACGTGTTTTTCCTGATCTTGGCGTTAAGGATGCAACCGAGCGACGAGATGACGTTCGGCCGCGAACGTTCTTCCTCGCGCGCTACGGACCGCGGGAATTCTAGACACGCGCAGCGACGACCTCTTAATTAACAATCAGTCGCACGCGAGGTATCGGAAAATGCGCTCGGCGTTATCTTGGCCGACGTCACGCGGGCGCTTAATTAGGTGTCGATTTTTGTTGTTGCGTATATTCCTGGATATTTATTGCTATATGAGACTGATAATAATAGAGCTGGTATTCCGGATGGTAATGGTTCTTATGATCGTATATGATCGTATGTATAATATGATCAGATATGGGTGTATATGAAGTATGGAACTATAAGCATCATGTTATGAGTATTATAGATGCGATTATCATATATGATCGTATATATAGGATGAAGAAATTTCAAATTTCTTGGTGTATCATACGTGATGATATTTGATTATATACTATGTTGTTTGTGATTATTATTGGCTGATTGTGTCATAACTTGCTTCCTTGCGTATTCATAGCTCTAAAAAGGACTATCTATATTTCCTTATAGTTTATCTCGTGTTTTGCGAAACTTAAGAGGTCAGATAGGTAAACACTTGGAAATGGGATGCGATGAATCTGGCATTTTGATGCAGGACTGTACCTAACATAATTTTATACCTATGTGTAAAATATTACTTTGGGCGATTCTTATCTGTTGATATCATTAATAATTATTAAAACCATGGACAAAAAGTAGCTTGATATTAAAAGAGTAACATCGTACAAAATAACGCTCATATTGCGGAACTGATATGAATTATAGAATTCGCATTTCGAGTACATTATACAATATATCTTATTTGCCGACAATAGTAACAGAGTGAAATGACTTATATAGGTTTTCTGAAGAACACCTCATACACGAATACTCCTATAGTACCTATGCTCAAATAGTGCATATACAAATTATGATCATACGTATATTACATATCTAATAACATATTACCGTCATATAAGTACTCTTTTAACCATTAATTTTAAAGACTCAACACACAAAAAACCTTTTTTACAAAACACACATGTTATTACTGCACTGAGTTTGGAGCTCGAAAGCAAGTCACGGGGGGAAAAGTCGTTTTACAAATGACGCATACTTTTTCGAAAAACCAGAAGCTACACCGAGGTAAAAGCGTGCATCGGTCAGCGCGATACAGCGTCGTAACGGTGCAAAAAGAGGCGCTACATACGTGCGTATTTTCCTGCGCACGGCTTTTTCCCCGATTCCAGCAGCCGGCACGGATGAAAACGGTGACGCGTGTATATGCGCGCGTACTCTCTCCCAGCGTGGGAATCCGCGCAAATGACCTCTTAACGAAAGGCCGTATCAGCGGTGTATGTGTGCAGGCAAAAAGGTGGCCGAAGTGTCTGTCTAATATGCATTATTTAATGGGATATTATGTTCAATCGTTGTATAGATATTCTTATGATTTTTGCAAGTATTAGTGCTGGGCTCTTTATACTGACATGTTTTTTGCGTAATTGATTTATATATGTATGTTTATAAGCAAAAAAGAGCGATTGGGTGATGAATGGTTATTGTGCTGATACAGTGATAATGCGCAATAATTAGACGATATTTATATTCGAGTATGTAAAAACTATGGAAATTAGAATGTCGTATAGTAACTTAGTAATACTGTACTGTTAAGCATTAGGTATCTAACAACATCATAACGATAATACCTGATATTATCATGTGAATATCAAGCCAATACTAACAGCTTTTATACAACAGTTTGCATTAATTTTAAATATAAAGCAGTATTTTGTCTAGTTTACTATCAGTATAAATATCATCTTAATCAATCACTTCAGCTGTTAATAGACTAAATATTGTTGATTTGTATTAAATGCTCTTTTTAGCTTGATTTATATATCTATTCGTTTATTAGTTTGTCTGCTTTTATCTAAATCACAATCAAATATTGAAATCCATTTTTTGATTCTCGATAACAAGTAAAAGTTTAAAGTTATTTTAGGAAATGTTAGGAACATATGGAATAACATTGAAGTGGAAATTTGACCTAAGGGGATATGAAACCCACCTGTTATCGACAAATACGAGAACTCAACCTTCTCAAAATTGAAAATTAAATGACAAATTTTGCTTCACGTAATTCTTGGTTCATCACAAGTAAATTTGTTAAACCGTGCCTTACACCTACGCAATATGCATATGTGTGTGCGCACTTTCGCGTGTGTTAAGGAAAATAATTAAATTAAATTAAATTAGATTAAATTATAAACAATATTTTTCAAAGAAACGATTTGTGCATAGCAGCACTGAAATTAAGAAAATAACAATTCATAAATACATGTGAATTGCAGTAATAAATTAATGAACTTTCCACTCATTAATGAATGTTGAAAAATTGTAAAATGTAATGTAAAATCTCAAAGGAAAACTGTACACGAGTTTCCCATTCTTTTGGCCACATTAAAACTATAAGATTTTTTGTACACCTACAAAATAATTTTCTTCTTTGCATTGCAAGTGTATTAATCAAAAGCTCATTCCAAATTATTATTTAATTCGGTCACTCTAAAACAATGTCTCCTCGCAGACAACCCAACACCTTCCCGATCCCGATTATCTACCTCAATCCTCCCACATCAGCTATCACCTCAACATCCTCCACCAAACACCCAAACCAACAAAAAATCAAAAAGTCAACCAAACTCCACCTTGCCCTAACTCAACTCCGCTCATCCTCGTCTCTCCGTCAACGTCCCGCTATGCACATCCCCACTTCTCTTCTACCGATCTCGGGGAACACCGGTTTTCGGCTGTTAACCGCAAGACGGCCAAGTGTGTATACCACCGTAGCGAGAAAGAGAGTAGGGGCAGTACGGGGGAGGGAGGGGGGGGAGGAGGCAGAGCGTGCGCCGCCAAGTGTATAAGCGCCCCGCGCTCTCGTGCAGCGCTCTGAAGCTTATAAAGCCCCACCAACGATCGAGCCGCGTAGCAGTCGATTTCGCTCGGCGTATAGGTATAATACCCCGCTCGGACTGTGCGCCTGATTTCGTACAATCAACCGAACGCACACGATATGTAGCGGGCGCGCGCGCGCGAGTTACCAGTATAGTTATAGTTTACTCATAAACACCAGCCGATTTTCGGAGCGAGCCGCCTCGTGCCGCTTGGCATACCGATTTTCCGAAAAGTGATATATAATACACGGAAGGAAGGAAAGTGCGAGGGGGGTCCGAGATATCGGCAGTGGTGCAGACGTATCATCGATCGCAGCTGAGTGAGGGGTAACGGCGAGTCTTTTTGGCAGAGACTGCGCCGTGCGCTAAGGTGCACGCATCGACAGCAGCAGCAGCAGCGGTATTTTTAAGTACCTCAACCTTGTGTGAGAGCAGCCTCGAGGCGATACTGCACGCAGTGCGCGCAGCATCTGCGACAGCGTCTTCTTCTCTTTTTCGCGGTCAACGAGAGAGAGATAAAGAGAGGGACTTGAAGTGAGTATTTTTGGCCGTGCGCACGCAGTGAAACTTAGCGGTGAGAAAGGAGTGCTGTTTGTTTTGTTTTTTTTGTTGAGATTTGGGGTTGTTTGTTTATTTGGGGGAGAGTGCGATTTCTTGTATTTTTAACGCGATTGCGAGGTATTGTTATTTGAGTGACGGATGATGTTGTGTTGAAATTAGCGTTAGATTTGCAAAATTGGAACTACGGAGTTGAGTTGTAAGATATGGATATATATTTGCAATGAAATTGGCATAGGAGAGTATGTTGTGTTTGTTATTGGAAATATTATTATAACATATTTGTATTCACACGTTTTTGGGTAGTGGATTGATTTTAAATGAAAATCAAATGTGACGGGAAATCGTGTTGTTGAATTGTTACATTAACGAGACATGGTACATAATTTGTTTTATTGCAATAAACGCTTCATCATTTGTTGATTGAAGCATTGTTACCTTTTACTGATATTTAAAGCTTTTTCCAAGAGTGTCATATTATCTAGATTGCAATGCTAACATTTGTACAATAATTTAATATTTATATTTAAAAAATTCAAACAATAATTCGTATTTGATAAAACGATGAATTGTTCTAAGAATTTTTATAAAGATTATAAAGTGTTTGGACAAATTGAAAGACACTTTTATACTAAAAAATACCTCTTCCATTAGAGGTGAATTAAAATGTTTATAGATCAGGCCAATAAAAAAGCATTTAATGTCAAGCAGAAGAATGAAAAACATGTGTTTGGAGAGCAATACAAATTTCAAATCATCATTGGAATCGATAAAATGAGAAAGAGATAAAGACAGGAGCAATTATTTCATTGCTTTTTGCCGAGTGTTACAGATTATTCTTCCTCTTTAGCCGCGCGCGTACGCGATTATGCGCCGCAACACGTGTTGCATAAATATCCGACACTTGAATAAGATCCATGATGTAATTAAAGCAAATCGATTAAGACTACGTCTGACCTCTCGGCGCTTTTTTTCTCGCCGAACTTTTTGCGGATTCCGCCATGTAAGAATGTAAATACACCTTTTCTTCACCTGCGTGCATTTTACTACTTTATCAGAAATTTCAAAGTCTCTCCGGCTTTGACTATTATCATTGAATAATTATTCATCTTCCATAGGTCAGCAAACACCGTGGAGTAGGTAAAAAGGAGGAAAAATATTTGCCGCTCGTTAGAAGTATTCGAACTTGTAATAGACTAATCGCACTAATGCACTGATTGTTAAAACTCAAAGTCTCCATAAAGCTTTTCGCAAAGTCTAGACGGAGATTATAAGGGCAATTAAGTAATTGGATATTTGTGACTCTTCCAGGCAAATTACGATCGTTTACGTGTGTCGTTTTGGAAAAAGTCATTAGTCTGATGATAAATGCCCAGAATTTAAATGTTGACCTATGACCATATTGCCGTTTTCTTTGAAATTTGTCTCTGCCTTTGTAACTCTGCCTATACTGAATCTGAAACTGCTCTACTATACCTGCGATTATTTGCCTTACGCTCTGTCTCCATATATATATGATCAAATAAAGGCTGTATTCAAGGTTTGTCATCGAATCTCATTTGACTTATCTATGTAAAGCCAAACTCATTTATTCTTAAAAAGTAGAAGAAAAATATACTTCATCGACTCTATCGATACTCAAGTTAGTCTAATAATTACTTTTTCGATGTTATTCAATATTCGAAAATAAAAATACAATCTCTATAGTATAAGTATCTGCAGAACACAATTATTCACACAATGCAAACTCTCGGTCAAAGTTTTTATATTCAATATTCGGTGTGATATCTGCCATTCTTTGAACGACAATCATTTGAATATTGATATAGTATAAAGAATCGATTACGTATGAAAAAAATTGTACTAGGTATGCGTGTTAAACTGCTTATGTTTGCCCTTTGTCGACAAAAAAGCTGTTTTCAATACTGGGAATAATGAAACATCATTTTTTAACTTATCGCCTCTTTCCTCAACATAAATCGATAATTCACCAATAATATTGAAATACTTGCCTTAAAAGAATATAGTGATCTCATCTATTATAATACAACATTCATACAAATTTTTATCTCTAATTTTCGGAGAATGCATATCAGGTAGTAAAAATAATTTGAACTCAATCAAAGTTTTATCGACCTATCGCGAAAATGTGCAAATGAAATAACGGTCGTTAGCGATTCGCCAAAGTGAAGTGCTAGAGAGAACAACACCTTCGAGATCTTAATGGTCCATAAATCGTGCATTATTCAAGGTGCGGATAAGATAGTGGAAGCCTAAATAGCTCAATTATATTATATGTGACTACTGCCGAGCTCTCGTGAAAAAAGACTATTATGCGATAGTCTACTAAGATTTCCTCGACGGCAAACTATAAATTGATGCATTGTGAAGTGAAATTATTGATTAATTCTACTAATTTCACTCGCATACATTTTTTGTAACAGATTATATTGCATATTTTTGTGATAAAAATTAAATTTACAAAATGCTATCTATTTACAATGAAATTATTTTAATGGAATAAATTTTTTTAAAAGTCATCATACATTGGATTTTTTAACTTTTTTCACGAGTATTAAAAGCGTAACCACTTCCAGCTGTGGATTATCGAATTATCGATATGTCGTCAAAAATATTCAAATTCGACGCGTGATAATCGGGGGGAACGCAGCAATATCGTGGGAAGCACGTGTGTCAATTTTGAGCGATTGACAAATTGGCGTCGGTAGAAGAAAGCAAACATTAAAATTTCCTGTCAGCGATTCTTAGAGTTTTGATATGCGTAAATCAATTTGACCGTGACGCAAATATTTTTTGTGGAAAATTTTGGAATGTCTACAAAATTAAATAATTTACACTTGAGTGTGAAATTGAATAATACAGTAGGAATAGACACATTTTTAATGAATCACAAACTATTTGTATTTATACACGGTGCGCTTATATATAATAAATAAAATACTGTCAAATTTAATTATTTATTTCGCATCATATTATTAATATAATGTGACTTTCTATTGCACATGGATGCAGCTAATGATAATCGTAATTGACGATGCGTAAGAAATGTTTTAAATATAAATTGGATTATTTTGCGAGAAAATTAATTAAATATAAAATTTAATATTCAAAAAATCTGGATTTTTCAGTAAAACTATTTATATTAAAATTATTAATTCATAAATTAATTATTAAACTATTAATTAATAAACTCAAGTTGTAAATCTATTTATAATTAAGATGGTTTCGTTTGATAACTACCAGATTAGCTGTTCATTTTATTTATATATTTCACCTTTATAAGTATTGACAACGAGCATTGAACTTCACGATAAGCTCGCCACCGAACTTTTTGTCTCACCGCGACCAACAAGTTTAAAATCGTAGATAATGTAAAGAAAACACAAGTACCACAAGTTCTCAAGATAACACTCAAGTAACGCACAAAATAGTACTCTACACAGAACACTCAATAAAATGTGTACCCTTAATTTGAGTGTTGATTTAAATGTTCTATTCTCAACTTAAGTGTCTACCTTCTCTTGAATGTTAATTTGATAGATTCACTAAATTCAACTGTTAATTTAAGTATCACTCTCAACTGAAATGTTTGTCTTTTATTGAGTTAATTCGACTGAATATTCAGTATTACTCTCAACTTGAGCGTTCGTCTTTTAAATTTAGACTAAGCACAAAAAAGGCAATAAATCCCCGAGACAAGAAGCACTTCAGCGAAAAAAGATTCTTCGAGCGTTGCGGAAAAAGACACTTTAGATCCTAATCCGCTGGCTACTCGCGATACACCATCTAATCACCGTTTGTTTACGGATCCGCTGGCGTATCGCGTCTGATAGTACAGTATTAAATATGCATCACTTATAATAGCGCGAATAATCCAAGATTATATTTCGAACCGATACCTGCAGATTGATTGGGCGAGATCTTATGAATAGTTAATGTCGCGCGCTGTTCCATCGAGATTCGTATGTATGTAGTCAATTATTAGCGCGAGAGATTCCTGACCAACGATAAATATGTTTTTCTTTTTCTTTCTGTTCGCGAAATACGACTTTTTTGCGGCGACGTCTCTGGCATGTTGTATTAATTTGAATTGGCAATTAGTTTTAATTGTAATTAGTAAGGAGGATTAAGAATTTTTTGCGATAGTGATGCACTTTAGAAGAATCTCTCGACACACAACGCAATTCTTTTTTTTTGTGATCGCTCAATGCGGATGTTAAATGTATACTTTTTATAAACAATGTATCATTATTTATATAAAGAGGATGAAATGTATAAGGAAACTGACTTCTTATTGGAATAATCGGTTTCGTGCAGATGTAATGAACAATTTCATTCTTGCTCAAACAGACATCTGCTAAAATAATCGCTAAGGATCAAAGCTTTTATGATTTATTACACTAATAGTTTTCGCATCGTAACGTCTCTATAAGTCACTCAATTAAAATATCAAGTATTCAAAGAATAACTAGTATCTTCTTTTTTAGAATCGACGATTTTCTGTGTCTGCACCTTCCACTCTACTCTCTTGTGCTTAGAGCGGAAAGTTACTCCGCGAACGTGACTTTATTCGATGAAAAGATAGAATTTCGATATAACTGAGCAGAGTAAAGAATTCCTTTTCGCTAGTATGATATTTATCCTATTAGAGTTCTATTAGCGGCATAAAGATTTTACTCGATAAAAAAGTCGGATTTTGAAACTACTTTTGTAACAAGTAAAATTTTTACTCGAATAGAGTAATTCTTTCAACCAAATAAGAGAAAAACACGAGAAAAAACCCCAGTTTTTTAGTCGAATTCTAGAGCAGTCACTTTATTCTACGAATCTCTAATATATTGCAACTTCCACAATCGGCTTCTGTAATATATAATTGCCTACTCATCGTCTTCGTTTCCCTCCGTCATCGTTGACAACGAGTTTGGATAGGAAAGGCGCGAGAGTCTCAGCTTATAGGTAATTGGATACGAGTGCTTTCGCGCCCGTGCAAGTATAAAAGATAAGACGATATGTACGGCTCGAGTGTGTGTTTGCTCGAATGCACGCGTATTTTGAGATTTCAGCGTGGCAGGGGGGAATTTTTATTGCGGGAAAGCGAGCTCTAGGCTTTCGGGAAAATTCCGGTATTGACGGGAGATTTAGCGGCAATGATTATGAGTAGTGAAATGACTTTTGTGGACGGGAATGCAGTTATCCGAAAAGTGCGTGGATCGTTTTAGTTATTGCAATTGATACGTTGATGTATGTAGCTGCATATATTTTATAAAGAGTTGGTATAGATCAATTGAAATAGATTTTAAATTATTTATTTATTTGTTTATTTATTCGGATCACAGGAAAATTTAGATCTATTTAAAAACTGTGTACACAAAGAGAAAAACAGTAGCGCAATGCTGCAGAATCAAATTTAATAAACCAATTTGATGAACATGTTCAGATTTCTACATTATTTTATTTCATTTGCAAGAGAAAAATTAATTTTTTCAGTTTCTTTCGACAAACTTTTAATTTGTTATTACGGAAACTGAACATGGGTCTTATTTTAAAAATAGAAAATATTTTTGTCGGGATTAACGTTCTGGAACAATCTTGATGTACTTTAAAACTGAATGACATGTCATTTATTAAATATTTATAATCCGGTTAAAACAGGCGTTTCCTTATATTCTAATCCAAACAGTAAATTGAATTACTATTTATTTTTAATTAATCGTTTTATTTCAGTGCAATCTTGGCTTTAATATTTAAGGCTAATTTAATATTATTGCTGTTATACTTCTCTTTTATTATTATATCCAAGTACTAACTGATAAGAGCTTCTTTATGTGAAAAGTGATAATATTTTTTAATTCAAACACAAGTTTTATGATTTATATACTGAGAAAATGATTTCGTAATTTATTACAATATTGTCTTCGCATACATTTTGTAAATAATTTATTATTTTTGAAAATAATATATTTTTTCATAAAACATTTAAATACAATTTTTTTTATTAAACGATATAAATTGTTGAGATTACGATTTACAATGTTGCCGTTTCGATACAGTTTTCTCAATATATCTATTACTCTTACAATTTAACATATCATGTATACAAACCTTCAAGAAGCTTTGTTCTGCTATACCACCTGCAATCGCGTGCCAAAAAACTCATGCCGGAAATTCACCAACGATCATAAATTAAACTGCAATCATACTCAACGCTCTTTTTAAACGACACGCGTCTAATCTGCGCCGTGCGAGACTGCACTCGACCGCAAACGCGCTAAAGAAAAAAGGAATGTCCGAAATTTCATCCCGCAACCTGACCCTAAAGTAGCAGCTACTCGCGCGCGGCGTACATATAAATTATATCCTCGGGCTTATCTTGTACGCTATAACCGTTCCTCACTTGGAGAATAAAATTATTATATTTCGCCTGCTGCTCGGGGAACAACAACGTATAGATCATACTTTTGCGGTAATTTGCGGTCACCCTCGTAGGAAGCCCGTTTAAGAAAGCGAGGGAGATGGAGAAAGATACAAAATGACGTACTGTGCGTCGTGTGCACAGAGGGAAACGTTCGGGCAGTATTTTAATGAAAACTGTAGAAAATTTTGATGTAAAAAGCGAGGTTTAATTGAAGTTGATTGAGCGTGAAGAGCGTAACGTAATTGCGGTCGAAGGATAATGGGGCATAGTTAAAGAAGACGATAACACATAGGCGGTTTGAACTGAGACAACAGTACGAATGCTTTTGATGTGTGTACGGCTTCGTGAGTGAAATTGATTTCAGTAATCGATTGACCATTTTAATTATACATTGATTCTTGACTTAATTACAATCATAGTAGTATATCTAATAAATTGGTTAAAGAAAACGTTATAGTCCATAGCTTTTGAATCAGTACATTGGAATGTTCTTGTTTACATACTACGCTTACAATGTATTTAGCAATACTCACCATTCAACAGTCATAATATGTACTATAATCAGGGTTTATGATTCCTCTCCTGTCAAACGAAGAAATTTAGTTCACTATTTTTTATTTTTATCTTACTATTTATAAAAATGCTGAAGTTTTTTTAACGTTCGTGTTAAGCGATATTTTGATTATACACAGTACTATTTTTGTAACATACTAAAATAATTTTTACTTTAGTATCAATGTAAATTTTTACCGCTTTTCAAAGTATCTCTACCGTAAAGCCAAGTTGTACATTAATTTTACTATGATTCTACATTTCCACCTTTACCATACATAATTGCTGGGTAATTTGTATAAAAGAAGGCGGTCGACACTTTCATGCACTTAAATGCCCTTGACGTTGCATTTTCGTGATAGTTTAAAGTTGCTATACATTGAAGTAGCTTCAAGTGTAAAAATCAATTGTTCAAATAATATTTAACTGACAAAAATCAAGTATTATCAGTCAGAGCCGTTAGAAGAACCATTTAACCCAACAGCTCTATTCTAATTAATTCTTCACTCTATTTATAAATAACCAAAGTCTCTTTCCTCCTGTTCTAGCAGAAGCCGAGGTAGACGGTAATTCGCGGCGATGGCGGCGACGCTGGACAAGAAGAAGGTCGAGGAGGGCGGCGAGCCCAGGCCCCGTATCGAGAACTTCGACGACATACTGCCGCACATTGGCGAGGCCGGCAGGTACCAGTGGTTCCTCTTCGTCATACTGCTGCCGTTCACCTTCGTCTACGCCTTCCTGTACTTCGCCCAGTTCTTCATCACCCTGATACCCGAGGAGTACTGGTGCAACGTGCCCGAGTTCGTCGGCACCAATCTCACGGATTTCGAGAAGTGAGTGCTTGCGGAGCTTTTAAGCGCGATTTGATTGTGCTTGAGGGGGAGACTGAGTCGATTTGAAATTTAATTGTCCTGTCTCGAATGTTGCAGGCTGAGGAGTGAATAAAATTGATTCTGATTGAATGTGTAGATCGAATTACGAGGAAGTAGATAAGCATTGCCTTTTCTTTAAATTTTGTTTTATGATGTATTATTATATGAGGAGTGTGCAATCAAAACTGGATAATTTCACTTGGAGTAAATAATTGAATGGGTTTAAAGTATTTTGGATGCTTTTTTAATGGCCGAATTTTTAATTTAGATTAAAAATAACACCATAAATGTGAAGGTATGAACAATGTATTACGATGGAAAAACACATAAAATCAATTTTTATTAAAAGTATATCCGATTTGTTAGCACACTTTTTATATAAAAAATCCTAACGATGTCTTAGATTTATACATGATGAGGATCGTCATTTTCGATAAAATGGCACCTGCGATGGTTTTTCTGGATAAATAGATAATTTTGAGTTAAACGGAAATGGTTAATCGACTGATACAGAAACTTTTTGTTTGCTTGATAAAGTTTTTTATACTCAGATTACTTGCTCTAATGCTTATTTCAAGATTTGTATCACTAACTATACTTAGTTAAATTTTGTATCGGTCAAACTTCCATTTAGCTCCAAATACAATCCATTGTTGTAGAAAATCATGGGTGCAATTTTACTAAAAATTATTTGACTGATGCATTGAGGGCGAAACCCGTCCTTATTAATCCTCTGACTTTACTCTATGTATTTAATTATACAAGAATATGGCAAAACAATATTGATTTAGTTAGATAGAATCATACATATACCTGGAAAATTAGTAAAATATATTCAAGACCTATAATCATAAAATAGTAAAATACAAGCGGAAGTGTTTTAATTCATGAAAGAAGTTTGTTATTCGTAAGTCAGCTTTTCGGAAATACAGAAATTTTATAGTCTTGATTTAAAGATTATACTACGTACACACGTTATAAGGGGAATTACTTCTATAAACATTAGCACGTGTACAGTAATATTTAATGAGATTTACTATATTTACATTTTTTATTACGAGGCTTTAGTTATAATTGGGACTTTCCACTGACGCGAGAGAATCGGGCGTTTTTATTGCATGATTCAATATTGCTTTTATTGTTGAATTAAATAATTGCAAAAATATTTGATTTTTAATCGATTCACTGAATTGTGGGTATTTTCTGTAAATATTGAAAATAATAATATATTTTGCTTATATAAATTGAAAATAAATATTAATTATACAAATAGATCATGTTACTTAAAAACTCATACTTACGTCTTACTTTATTTACACAATAAAGGAAGTTACAATAGTATTGTTTTCTTATATAATAAAAGTCGGATGTTCTGATAAATTAAAATGTATCACAGAAAAAATTGCATTCACAAATTCATCTCAACTTACACCGGCACGTCGAAAATAAAACAAAATTACTCGCATACGTACACCACGCCGAACAAAACAATAAGACCAAAGCTGCCATCCGCAGAAACCCTCAATGAAATAAAACCCATCGCCAACCAATTTCAAGAACAAATGATATTCAAATTCCCCTCAACAATTTCCTCTCTCTTCTAAAAAAACACACACATACACACGCACGTCCACCGCTCGAAGGCAAAGCGTCTGGCGCTAAACAGGCCGTGTCACTCCTTATGCACGATTACCAAACAAAGTGGAGAGGAGAAAAAAAAAAGAGACCACCACACATTGTGCTACCCGCCGCGTAAACATCGCAAAACAATCGGCCGCGGCGTGCGGCCGGCGTCGCATTGTCCGAATCTCGCGCAAGAAAAGCGCGCGCAGCTGCGTGCACTCGCGGCTACGTATACGCGATTGTCGGCAGCTGGTGCAGCGACGTAACAAAAAAAAAACAGAACTCCGCGTGGAAAACCTCGGTGCGTCAGAATTACCGTGCGTTTCCAGCGGTATGTATAATAGATACACGCAGTTGATGGGAAAATCGGATGTTGGGAATTCGCGCGTGTTTATGTGCCGGTTTGTGCAGCAGCGTTTATGCATGGATCTGGGGGAAAAAGCTGAATGAAATATTACGTGACGATTGCGCGCGAGTGTGCATAATCGATCGGTCGCGTTGAAATCGGACGATTCGGATCGAGGATAGGAGTTGGCTTCGCTTGGGATAGTGATACCCCGTTTGTTGGTTATTAATTGCGAGTTTATCTTTTTTAAAAAAGCAGCTTTGCTTGGAATGTGCATCGACAACTTATTTTAATCCACAGATTTTGATATCGCATTCTTATTACAACCTGATTTTAATTGTTATTTATCTGATTGCATTGCAATTTTGTCTTTTTATTAGACAAGTGGTCAATAAACGGTGATTTTATTGTAATTCATTAATTACTGCAACACGTGACATGTAGAAGCCTAGTTTCTCAAAATTAGTAGAGGATAATGTTCTTTAATTATTTTTATCTGTTTGCCTTTTCTGCTTGGTATCAATTTGATCTGTTTTATAATTTGTTTATTTTTATAACACTATCTTAAGAAATATTTTATAGGTATTCAATTAAAGTCACAACAACGTTTTAAATGCTATCATTTATTATCGGTTGAATGATGTATCTATTTGTAAATACAATAAAAGGAATATCACTAGCATATTTGGTGGAAGATTAATCTAGAACTATGTAGATCTATCTAGTTTACCATGGGAATAATCGAGGGCCTCGAAAAAACTAGATAATTTTCTACCAGGGATTATCTCAATTTATTTATTTATTGATTTATTTATTCATATATTTATTTAATCCATAAATAATTTACAATGTTCCAATACAAGACATAAAATCCTATAGATAAGATAAGCGCAATTACCTTTACATACAATTTTTTAGTTACACGAAGAACCCTTGTTTCATAATGTATTGACTTTCATATCATTATGGCTGGACGAACCATATGAAAAAATCATTATATTTTAAGGTCTATTGGGTGATAGAACCTCCTTAAATGCATATTATCATATATTTTACTTTATAGAGTGTTAATGTACATATACCAGTTTACATTCAATAAACACAAAATAATTACCGTGTATTTAACCTTTAAGTAGCTTTTAATTTATTTTTTAGTATTTATTCTTGTATAAAGTAAAGTTTTAAGTTCGTTAGATAACAAATCAAACGTCATTATCGCATTTATCTTAATACTCTCGCGTCTATCACTCTTATTTATTTACCCTTTTATCTTCTTATTTATTTTTGAAAGTATCACATATTTATTTTTAATCATCGATATTTTACACGAACAGCAGGTACAAGTAATCGACTTCTCTTAAAAACTCATCTAACAATGCCCTTGTTTCTGTCACGCAGGATTGCGCTGTCGGTGCCGCCGAGGCCCAAGGAGGAGAACAACACCGAGAGCTCGGTGCTGTACTCGCGATGCACCATGTACATAACGAATTACACGGAGGTGATACAGTCGGGCCGCAAGGTGGCCGACCCGAGCTGGGCCATCGGCCACTGCCAGCACGGATGGGAATTCAATCGGACCAACGTCCCCTACCTGTCCATCGCAGCTGAGGTACGCTTCGTTTCATTTTGTTGTGCTTGGGAATATGTGTTGAGGCAAGAAAAAAGAAAAGAAATTGGTATTTTTTTTAATATCACGTGGATTACAGAATTTAAAAAAAGAAAATAATTTTAAATCTTTGATGCTGAATGCTCTTTACTGCTTAAGAAACCATGTTTTTTTATAATTTAACTAAAAGTGTTCAAAAACTAAGAAACTATTATTTTGATAGTCCGGAAATAACTGTAATTATATTTTTCTAAATATAGTTAACAAATTACATTTTGATTTCGATTTTGGACTATATAAGTATTTTCTTATACATTTTACTTTTAAATATCTTGATTTCAATATAACAATAGCCTATTCTCAAAAAGTGGTCAAAATTATGTTTTTGAAGCGCGATTGAAATGTTCTATTCCGATCCAAGGCTTATTTGTTTGTCATTTTTTCGAAAGTACTACTGTTTTGGTGGTGAAACAAGAAGTTGTTTATTCCCGACACAACCGTAGTGGCCATTTTATTGACCTTAAAAGTAGGACAAAAGTAGCAACTGCATTTTTATATTGTACAAGTGTAATAACCCATCCAACTTTAGTTGAGGGCTCTAAATAACACTCAATTTGAGAGGTTTTTTTTCATACGGCTAATAACTTTAAAATATCTTTATTCGGCATCGTTTTACTTCACATTAGCGTACATTTTTCAATGAAACTAATCCGTCAATATATTATTCAGATCAAATACTTCCTTCATCACTTGCAAATTGAATTAGCATAAAATCATCATTGAATCAACCTGCATAACAATTTCAGAGGATTATCGTTCGTATAATTACCCGACTTTGAATAATTTTTCTGCAATAATGAAAATTAAAATCTAGTTTTTGCACGTATTTATACACTACAGCCGCGGTAGGTCGCAATAGATCATTTTATGATTTTATCGCTGCGTAGCACGCGCGCGGCTATGGCGATCCCGGCGTGTAAAATAGATCGGATGCATTTAATAATATAGGAACACTGCAATGTGTCGCGCTCGCGGTAGCTATAGGTACTCGCGAGTGAAAAGTGATATAATCGCTTGCGCAGTACAATTCGCGTTATATTGTTGGCATTTCGCAATTATAATTAGTAGACTGTGGCTTCCCGTGCGAAGATAACACTGAGTTTGTAAACAAAAAATCAGCATGCTCTGATAAAAATGAAAATATATTACTTGGAGCTTGGGGAGACGAATGTCTTTTGTAATCAGCAGAAAATGAATATCGAAAAATGATTGATTCGATGGGGATAAAATAATTCATAGAATTTACACATAATAATTCTCAATTATTGACAATTATTTAAAATTAAAACCACTTTTTCTATTTAAATATTTCTATATCTTAAATCGAAATGAATTAGATTTTTTGACTAATAATATTATTTTATTTTATTTAATTAAATGTACAAACATGCTTTTATCCATGTAATATGCAACATGGTAGATGGCAACTATCTTAGTCAAATATCTACATAGATATTAGATTATAATACTGTATATAGATGTATAGACCCCAAAAAAACATGAATTAAGAAAAAAGAGATTAATCCCTTGTTCTACTGAAGGAGAAGTGCTGAAAAGTGCCCTTGAAGATATAAATTTTCATACAATGTTACAGCCCATGGCTAACACGATATTTTTCTCTTTGATAGCATTTCTCTGCACTACTTTCCATACAAATCAATTTCTTTTAAATTCCATTTTTTGTTTGTCCTCCCCCCTCCTCAACCACCGCACATAAAATCAATTTCCTCCAAACCTCAAGCAACGCAAAAGTTTACGAAATAAAAAAATTACATTCAAATTTGTCCGCAGTTGGAGTGGGTGTGCGACCAGGCGTACCTGGGCACGACGGCCCAGTCCGCCTTCTTCGTGGGCAGCATCGTCGGCGGCCTGATATTCGGCTACATAGCCGATCACTACGGTCGTCTGCCCGCCCTCGTAGCCTGCAACGGCGTCGGCTTCTTCGCCTCGATCGCCACGGCCTTCTGCAACAGCTTCTGGACGTTCGCCTGCGCGCGATTCATCGTCGGCACGTCGTTCGACAACTGCTTCAACATCATCTTCATCATCGGTAAGATGGATTTGATAATTGGCGTTGGGACAGGGGAGAGTAGTTCGAAAGATTGTCCTGGGAGGATTTTGAGTGTAGTGTCAGCGGTGGAAAGTTATTGAATTCTAAGCTAGAGTGGGGTGAATTGAATTTTTATTTATGTACAATTGAAAGATTTAATTGCGTCGTATAAATTAAAATGTATGATTCATTCATACGCGGAGAGAATTTGTTGATAAAGATTATCGTGAAAGTATATCAGCGTAATTTTTATACCGAGAACTCGAAATTTCCAATGTTTATTATAGTTTTCAAGCTAATTTTCATGAGAATGTAATTTATGTGCATGTGACTAAAAGTTTGAGTACTAAAACATGTACAACGTTTGAGTACTATGTGACAAAACTTCCGTTATATGCAACTGGATATTATAGATTATATATTTTTTTTATTTATACTTCAAATCAAATTATAATTATTATAGTAGCTACATCATTGTCTCTTTGCTTGTTCATAATCTGGACTGTTAAGTCTATTAAAGTTTCAAGTGATTTTGCACATAATAAGATTATCTACCAGGACAATACGTAATTATAATATATTTAAATTTCAAAATTCTAATGCAATCAGGTGTTCTTTTAGCTTGACGAACTACGATTTTATTATTTTAAAAACATCATTTAAATTATTATTTGCGTTTATTTATTTATGAGTTTTATTTTGATTAAGTTTATTTTGATTTACGAAATCCCATTTATTTTCCTTGCCTTTAATTTTCTTTCGTTTCTGTTATTTTTCCCTCCTCGTTACGCGCAGTAATCGAATACGTCGGGCCAAAGTACAGAACGCTAATGGCGAACATGTCCTTCGGGATATACTTTGCGTTCGCTGCCAGTATTTTGCCCTGGATCGCCTACTGGATATCGAATTGGAAAATTCTCAGCGTCGTCACTGCGTTGCCCCTCTGTGTTGCCTTCATCACGCCGTGGATAGTTCCTGAAAGTGCCAGGTATGCTTATTCCCTGTGATCATATATATTTGCTTTCATAAAGTAGCCTTCGGAATTACAGAGATATAAAAATGTGCCTTGTAAACCTTGTATGGAAGCAAAGTTATAGTATGTACAAGATTAAACTTAATTTTAAATTTCATGAATGAATTTCAAATGAGAATTGTTAAATTTACTAACAATGCAGATTGTCTATCCAATATACCTGTTTAGGCCACAAAAGAACATAACTTGCAAAAGAAAAGAGTAATCTTCATATATCAAGGAAAAGTCATGAACAAAGCCCTCAAATATGAATATGTTCTACTAGTAATCGCGGGAGGTTTCAGTAGAAAATACCTAAAACTAGTAACTTTTATTGTGTTATATCTGCTTTTCTTTTGGTTTGAGAGGGTCTAATTTATTTTAAATTCATATACTATTTTTATGATTTAAATAACTTTAAAGATTGAAAGAGTTGCATCATTAGAAATTTCAACCTATAAATTCGTGGTATTTGTCCTTCAGACTTTCAAAGATAAATTTTTTTTATAAATTATATACAAGCAAAAGTCACTATTTCTGTTATGAAATTAGATCTTATATTTTTCCCTTAAAAAATCGCTATTTTTGTCAACTAAAAGTAAAAATCATTTTAGCAAAATAGGTCTATATTTTAAATGTACATAACTATAGAAACAATAATATTACATCCAATATTTATCTTATTGCACTAAATTCGATAATAATCATCCTAGTAGAATCCACCCAAGTTAAAGTTCGCGATTTCCAATCATTACAACAATCAAAGCTAATCTCTTTACACCTCAAACGCGCATAATACGAAATTAATCCCCTCCCCCTCTCTTCGCAGATGGTACATAACGCACGGCCGCGTGGACAAAGCCGTCGAGATGCTGAAGAAGTTCGAGAAAGTCAACAGGAAGACCGTGGCGCCCGAGGTCTACGAGGAATTCGAGAAGAGCTGCAACACGATGATCAGCAAGGACAAGTCGCACAACAACTACACGGTCCTCGATCTCTTCAAGCTGCCGCGGCTCGGTCGCATCACCGTCGTCCTCATCGTCTACTGGTGAGCCTTATAAACTTATATAGCATCGGGTGTAACGTAGAGTTATACTCGCGCGCCTCGCGATATTCCGGATATGGGTTGGGTATGTCGTCTTTTATTAGCGGCGAAGCCGAGGAGATCGCGCGGTGTTTTTATACGCCGTGTAATTTCGTTCGGCGAAATTGCTGGATGCTCATTGAAGAGGAGGAAGATGGTTTTTTGTTGTTGCTTCTTTTGCGAAGGAAGGAAGGGGCTTTTCGAGGCGCTGGCTAGCTGGAATTTGTAATTTCTGCTAATTAGCCACGGTTGGATGATTGACGAGTGATCGGTCGTTTAGGAGTGTGAAAAAAGAAGTTAATTTGTAGCTTGCGTAATTTCATTTATTTTGAAAATTTCTTGCTGGTTTTCTTTGTTAGAAAAAGTCCATTTTTTTACAACTGATTGTTAAGAGTATATAATAACTCTTTATATTATTATATTGTGCTTTTTTACTTTAAAGTGACCATGCTTTATTGTTCCTTTCACTGTAGTCTCTACTTTTAATTGTTCTTTACACTCTGCTTTTTGTAAGATTATTATAACAAGGTCGTGTTTTTGTTATTATTCTTACTTTCATGTGTAAAATGTCAACTTATTATTACTGCATATACATAAGAACAACAGGAGAAGTAGTAGTCTTGACATTCGTATCTTAAAGCCCGTAATACGCAGAATAAATTTACCCTATTTTTCTTGTACCTCCATTAGTGTCGATGGATTTATCGTTTCGGAAAAGATATAAAAACTTTGATGTTCCTATATAAAGGTACATTTTCGAAGGAAAATTGTCTTTTGCTTTTGAATCTGATAAGTCTTTAAAACTTTGTTCTTAAGTATGTATTTGTATAGAAAACATTTGTGTATTATACTATAAAGTAAACTTAATAAGTAAGCTGTTTTATATCTGATGTTTTCTTAGGGTTCTGAGTATCTCTAAAGATTCTATAGTATATTACATTCATGTCTCCGAAAAATACTTGAGAAAGAATATTTAGGTCCGTGTTTTGACAGGCTTCAAACTCAGCCACCAGAAAATCAAACAACTTTGCTTAGTTTTTACACAATTTTATGTACAAAAATCCACTTTCCAAAGCAACAAACCCCCCGATAAGGACTTCCAAGAAAAAATAATGAGTTCAATTTTCAATTTCAATTCAAGTTTCAATCAATTCCTATCTTGCATAATGACCGCGTGGATCGAATTTACAAACATTACTTGACTCTCTATCGTAATCTTGCATTTCACAGGCTGCTGATAATCCTGGTGTTCGACGGCCACGTGTGGAACATGAAGCTCCTCCACCCGGACGTCTTCACGTCGTTCTCGCTGGCCTCGATAACGGAGCTGCCTGCCGCCCTCATTCTCGCCCTCTTCCTCGACAGGTGGGGTCGCCGATGGATGGGCTTCTTCTCCATGATCATCTGCGGCATCTTCTCCTTCGTCGCTCTCTTCCTGCCTAAAGGTACGTAACTTGCTGTCAAAATATCTAGGGAGGATGAAGTGTTTATTTTCATATTGGGAAAGGTGTAATGCGTTATATGGCTAGGTTCTCAATTACTGATGCGTATAAGGTATTCGCTGGAATTTGGATATTTTTCCTGTAAAAAGATTTTATATGTTGATTGAATGATAGTTCACATGTGTTGCTTCAACTATTTACGGAAAAATATCGGGGTATTGTCGAATACCTCATGAGTGGTTAGTAATTTTGGAAACTTAAAATACAGGAGATATGTCCATTAATTATTCAACACTCTTATAACGATCAATAATAACAAAATTTGTTACTTTCGTAGCTTCAAATTATATGTATTTGTGTAATAATAGAGATGAATATTTATTTTGAAGAATTTTGCGATTTTGATGTAGAATCATTGAGAACTATATTAAAATGTTCCTACAATATTTTATAATTAATACGTGTTTCTAATAATTTGGTCACCCACTGTATTTGCAAAATATATAAATCACCCATTCCCTCGATAATTTAAATCAACTGTGCTTCCATATGAACTGTACACATTTTCACTCCTCCATCGAGTACAAAATTAAACCACGCCTTGGACGTTTTGCAGGCGCACCGGCGATGTCGATGGCTATCCTGGCGCGTCTCGGCGTCAACATAGCTGCCAATATCGGCTTCCAGTACGCCGCGGAAATGCTGCCGACTGTCGTGCGGGCGCAGGGCGTCTCGCTCATTCACATTATCGGCTACTTCGCCCACATTATCGGACCCTACGTCGTCTATCTGGTGAGTCTATATGTATATATATACGCGCGAGTCCTCGGATATACAACGAGACAGCTTGTCGTTGCGCTTGTCGCTGCACGCGAGAGCTATGATATTGGGATTGATAAGTCATTACTGGTGATTTTAAAAGATTTAACATTTTGGCTGTGCGTTAGGGTTGGATAGAAAATTTTAACGTTATTATAAAATTGATATGACGGATTAACATTAACTTTTTTTCGATGTTTCGTGATGAAATTGAGTATGTAATAATTAATCGTATACATTGCATTGATTGGGTATTGTTCTGCGCCAATATCGGATTTATATTTGCAATAACCATTTTTTACTTTACGAAAAATAAAACATGTTAAAAGTTTGAAAAAACTGTTTAAATTTTCAATTAATATTTTAGTATTTTTCACACGGCTAAAAATGAATTTATATATGGTCATACATGATTATATACGATATTATACGACTATATATAGTAACATATACTCATGTATGTTCATATATGGTTGATATGTGAAAATACTAATTATTGTTTAAATGAAGCTTAGCCGCACAGTTTGAATATTATTATCCGCATTATACATCTTAATAGACAACTGCATTTACAATAACTACATCTAAGCACGAAACATCTACTCGAAAATACATTTTAGTCGTACCTATCATATATGAACAAGTATGATTAAATATATATGCGCATATTATATATATGCGCATATCTGAATTTTGATTACACATGATCATATATGAACATATGATTCATTTTTAGCCGAGCATATCATTCTAAAGCCAACGCTAAAATAAAACATAATACTATCAGTAAAGAAAATTCTTTTTCAATAATATTTACTTATTTAAAAAATGATTACTTTTATAAATTAGTTTTTACTATTATCATTTTGGTTTCTCATCGATTTTACTTTTATCTTTTCTATTTCAATAAAAATGTTAAGCTTTGATAAATGAATTTCTTACATTATTTTTCAATTCCTTAAGAGTAAACAAAAGTTTCCGGAAAATACATCGTTCACGCATATTGTCCAAAGCTCAAAGCCCACAGTCGTTTCTACAATTATTCACGCTTTGTTAAATGAATTTACGTACAAATTTGTTTTATAACAACATTCAATGAAAATCTCATCTCCGGCCATCTACCCCCAAAATAACATTAATATGAAATCCAACATAATCGCTTCGTTGATTACAATGCTTTGTCAATAACGCGCAACCTGTGCACATTTCCAGGCCAACTACTCGCCGTCCCTGCCGCTGATAGTCCTGGGCACGCTGTCGCTGATGGACGCCGCGCTGACGCTCACGCTGCCCGAGACCCTGGACCAGGAGCTGCCCGAGAGCCTCGAGGAGGGCAACGAGTTCGGCAGGGAGCAGAGCTTCTGGTGGATACCCTGCATGAAGAGGTGAGCCAATGATCGATTATTTTTTATACCTCGGGGACAGGGTGGTCTCTTTAAAAACGGGAATTTGCAATGCAAATTTTTGAGTTTCGCGATAAAAATTGTGCATTGGATAATTAAATCTACTGAATAAGAACTAGTTTTTATGGTATGTATGTACAAAAGAAGATGGTGAAATCTCAGAACAATTGATGAAGCTGTTTTACAAAGGGGACATTTTGAGATAAACGTGTTTAAAGTTTCTAATACGTTGGGATAGGCTCTTTACTTTGGGAGCAATATTTCGAAAAGAGTCAGATTGACTCAAAATCTTCAGGGAATAGCTTTGAACTGATGTACTTTATAAAAATGTAACTTTCCAAAAACTAATTTTTTGACTCACAAATGCGTAACCTTTTATTAAAGTCATTTTAATTATAAAAAAAATATTAATTATAAGAAGAAAGCATAAGAAATAAGAAAAATATTTTTAATAGTAGTATTATTCATTAAATTAATTACGAGTATAAAGTATATGATATTAAGTGAATCGAACTCGTTGTAAAACAAATATGTGTAAACGTATATAGCTATAAATTTGATGCTAATTGAATTGCATGATTTGTTTAATTTTGCGGGCACATTATTTAAATGTCTTTCCTCTTGCATTACGTAGATGGGATACTTCAATGGCGAATTTCTATTAAATTCGATAATCCAAAAGCACCATCCAAAGACGGTGGTAATCATAATTGATCGGTCCATAATGACCACGTGATTAATAAATTATAATTTATCATCTTTTGTGTTAACACTGCCAAATTATTATATGTGTACAGATCTCATATCTGGTACGATAACTTCAAAGATTACAAAAAGTTTATTCACATTTTCAACATGATAAAGTATTTGCAAATTGTTTTATCTCTAACTTCTAAAAGTTACATTCATATACATTTTCATTAAATTTATGGATTGTAAAATAAATAATTTATTTGCAAGTTAATCTTAAAGTACTAAGGGGGTTTGATGAAAAACGATGATAGCACAGATATTCTTAATACCAAACACAGATTCTAAAGTGTATATATTAAAATTGATTTTGATTGGAAATTTTTCCTAATATGATCCTTTCAAATTTTCAATATTCTCAATATTTAATATATATGGCGTTTACGTAAATAGAGATGGAAACACTTAAATTTTTTTATATTAAACAATACGCAATAACGTTTAAATATATAATAATAAATATTTTATATATAATAGTATATACAATAAATCAAAATTATATTAGTATGTAACTGAAATATATCTCTCAAATTCCAGCGGGTCTACCGTACTGTGTTCACATATGATTAATTAGGAAATGTTAAATTAAGGTGATGCTAAAGCCACCAGTCACCGACAAATATGAGGAACCACTTATCTTATTTTATTTTTAATTTTGAGTAAATATCTCTATGAAACGTTATTGTCCTAATCAAACACAACAACTTTTCAGAGAGATATTTTCTCAAAATTGAATATTGAATGAAAAAAGTGGTTCCCCGTATTTTACGGTAACAAGAGGGTTTAGCATCACCTTAAGAAAAATTAAAAGAAAAATCCCTTTTTTCCTCGAAGTTATTGAACTGTTTCTTTACAAACATTAGTCAACCGCAGTTTCAGACACAATTACTTTAAGAAAACGAAGTATTAAATTTCTATACAGATATCATTTTGAATTAATTCAACAATAATTCGAATTCTTACAAAATAATCAACAAAAAAATGTTTCGTTTTGCAGTTCGCCGGAAAAGAAGAAGAAGTACAGGAGGAAGCTGGGCGCGACGAACGCCGGCTTCAACCCCGGCAGTCTGCAGAGGATCGAGTCGACGCGATTGTAATAACGCTCGGGAGCCAACGCAAACAAAAAAGAAAGAACTCTTATCCCCGCTCCCTGCGACAAAGTAAAAAATAAAAAAAACGCGTCCTTGTAAATAGCTACGGTCCGATGAGTGTGATCCGCATCGTCGATCGATCCACTTTATCCACGAGTGAAAGAAAAAGACAGAACTGAAGGATGGTACCTTCCAGCAGTGCAGTGAAGTATTTTCCAGCCCTTCCGTGTATGCACACGTTTCTTGCGCCCGTGTTCTCGTGTTCAAGTATATATTATATGAGAAGATAGAAGAGAGAGAGAGGGGACAGTTTCGCGCGAGAACGACGCCAGAGGAGAGATGAGATTTTCGAAGTTGTAACCAAAGGATGAGAGGAGACTATTCAACGGAGAAATTGAAAATTATAGCGAAAAGGGAAGAAAACGGCAGTGTTGAAGAGATTGTTAATTTTGGGGCGGTGTTTGCCTTGTGATTGAAGAGTTGACAGATAAAGAAAAAATTATGGACGCGCTGTGATTTATAGTTGTTGTTTTTTTTTGTTCTGAATGAGACAGAAGGAAAAAAAAGAATTATTATTTTAAACGAACGAGACGCAAAGTGCTTTTTCCGCTCGTATCTCAGTATACGCATTACATATATATCTCTCAAGTGTCATCCAGATTCTGTAGCACCATCATAGTCAATTAATTTAACAAAACTTGAAAACGCCGAGTTTGAAGGAAATGACCGTGCAAACAGACGTAGAAATGCGCCGAGTGAATTCAAGAGAAAGAAGTAATAGAGCACTTTGATACTAAAGTATTTCTAGCGATTATTCCTTTAGACCTTAAGTGTATACATGTTTTTTTTGTTCTGCCGACGATACACAGCTCTGTTTCGTAAGCGAATCCAACATAATCTGGCACTGGTGCACCGCTGTGTTAGTCGAAGACGACGAAGTGTCTCTTATTTTGTTCATTGAAAGACTGAACTGTGATCGAGTGACGATTTTGTGCGCGTGTCGCCGAGGGAATTCGCGTATAGACTAATATTAAACGAAGATAGAAAAGAGATAGACGACATTCCAGAAATTTCATAGATAGTGCCAGATGTGTATTATAATTCAAATACTGCTGTGTATAATAACGAGTAAAAAGAACCGTGCGAAAGCTCGCCCGTCTAGTGAAAAATAATTGTAATAAGTTGACGTAGTTATGTATAATTCGCGTACTTATGAGGCGGACTATCTGTGCCCCCCACGTGACGCTAGCGAATTTATTGTAATTGTAATTATAATTGTAATTGTAATTAATGTAGAGAAATGATAGAGGCGTCGAGTTCTGGGCACACGTTTTTGGCGATGGAAAACTTATGCTGTTTATTGTTTGACTATGTTATTATGATTAGCTGTGTTTGTACAAAAAATATTATGAATTAAAAAATTGATTTATATATAATTACAAATTGACAATTTTAAAATATGTTGTACTTTGATAACAAATATTTTAAAAGCGTTGTTCACTTTGACGAAGTGGAAATATAATTACAATAAAAATTAATGTCTTTAAAAACTTATCATGAAGTGATTATTATTAAGCTTGTGAATGCACAAAATTATTCGATGATTGCTTGAAGTTTTTTGTCTACAGCAATAGCTATTACAACAATTGTACTTCAAAAATTATGAATAACGTTCACAAAATAATAAACTTTATGATAATTTAGTGAAGCTTGTACATTTTCCAACGTACAGAACGTCACCCAACTTTGTGCGAATGGGCTACATCAAAAACACACCCGGGTAGTCATTTGCCAAAACTTCATTAAACTTTTTAGAGTAGATACTGCAGTGAAAATTTATCCTTTTGAATGCGTGATTACTGAATTTGGTTCCTGCAAAATACGAAGACAATAATAACAAGAAATTGAAGTGTTTATATGTGAAATAGAAAACGAATTATGATATAGACAGGAACAATTACTTTTAAAAGGATATGACGTTATAATGTATTAAGAAATCAGTGACGAAAAGTATGTATTATTAATAGAACTTTGTACGGTGATATATACAACGTGTATTTTCCTTGTGCAGAATGGCGTTGATCGTGAGAATTAATTGCAATAATTGTAGTAGTATTAATTGATTATAAAGCTGTTGATACTATGATAGTTACATTAAAGATAATATCATACAATATAATAATAATGTCAATTTATTTCCTTTCTACTCTTCAAATAAATTTTATTTCTATAAGTTCTTACAAAACGTCGTCTTCTTCCTATCACAACAACATGTGTATAAAACAGAATACCAAAGTCGATTTCGTAACATGGATAACGAGTTATAAACAATCTTTAAGTAATATCATTCATATTTAAAGTACAAAATATCATATTTGTATATTACATTTAAGTAGGTAGATATATATCACAAAGTAGACAGCATTTTACAAATGTGATATCGCACCATGTCATTACACAATCTCGTGATCTATCATTTTACGTATACATTTGCAGACTTTCGTTTCAGCAAGTATTAAAGTACTTAAAGGAGAGTAGGATAGCCTACACTAGTTAAATTTTAATATACCTATTAATTAAATAATTGGTTTGATATGGTTTAAAGTAATGCTATAAAATGCTATCATAAATGTGAATACTTCAATAAACGTAATTAATAACAAAACTGAGAAATACATTAATTACATGTGTAGAAAGAGCAATTTATGTGTCAATCCATTTTAAGTAATCTGATAAGTAATAAGGTGTTAGGCCACCTAATAAAGTTCATGTTTTTCTATCATTCAATTATTTAAAATAAGTGTGTTATTTTTAGAGAATAATTATACTTTTAATATTACACTAGAAAGATAAAAAATATTAGTCTAGATTGTACATTATTCGTATACTTATAGATAATCTAGACTACCTGACTCTCTCTCTTACTTTTCTTTTGTTAACAATTACTAAATTATTTTACACTGCTGTAGTATTTTATATATTACCAATAGGTATAACAGCAATACCTAATCCTAGAAATATTGCTTATATCTGTGGGTTCGCGGAATAACCACTTAAGTCCATTTTTTTGAAAATTGAGTTTTATTGATTTTGGTATCTACGTATGGTGTACTTTCAGATAAAAAGTAAAAAGTTGCAAAAGTCCATCTAAAACTGTCTCTTTTTCATATGTTTTTCTTTTGCATAGGCTTAAAGGCAATTTTAAAATTAAAACCTCAATATCTCGAAAACACGAAAAATGGACTTAAGTGGTTATTCCGGGAAGCCACAGATATATACGTTCAATCATTTTTCAAAAGTTTCAACTAACACCTTATCTTTACCCTATTTTTAAACATTTATTTTGGCTTTCACGAATTTAAAAAATTTTTTTTTTAATTCTTATTTACTTAACGCTACAAAATTAATAGATTCACACGATAGCAAAATGTCACAGACGATAATTCATTTTTACATAGTAGCAGTTACATACTGTATAATTCATTCTGCAATTGGGTAAAGAGATGGTTTAATCTAACAGTATAATAATATATAATACATAATAAGTATATTATCAGATTTGAGTTGTGAACCTTTCTTAAAGTTTTTGTGACCTAATGATAATAAATCAGCACCTATTGAAGTTTCGTTACGGCGACGCAATTCAGAGGAACTTCAATCGCTTACAACTATTTCAAATAAAGCTTTTTTTTGTAATATTCAAGATCAAGCAATTGGTACAAACTCACATCTCTATCGATTTAAGCAATACAGAAAATATAATTTTTTTATTTTACCCAATTGAAACTATATAATCTTTAGAAAGCGAAAATTGAGATCGAATCAGAGCTTCCCATTGCGCTTTACGCGGTTACTTTGGGCGCGTCTTCGCAGTCTTTTTTCGGTTTTTCCAGGCACGGCAGACTCCAGAATCGCTGATCCTTGCCAAAGTCCTCGCCCTGCTGCAGCGTCTGCGGCATGTCGCGACCTAGAGTCTCGGGCAGGAAGAGCATGAGGATAGTGCAGATGGAGGAGACCACGACTATTATCAGCATCGGTAGATGCGCCCACCAGTGTGCCTGCGGGAATTTAATTATGTTTCAATCAACCATTTTAGCTTATGATCGTAAATTGAAGATAAGAAAATTCATATTATTTTACTCATTCGTTATAGAAAGAAACTGTAGAAATTTCCGTAAGATTTTCTGCAGAATTTTCTTTCAGAAGTACTTTCTGCACAATGTTTTGCATCATTTTCTGCAGAGCTTTTAGAGCTTATAAGTTTTTCTGCAGAGCTTTTAGAGCTCGCAAGTTTTTCTGCAAGATTTTCTACAAGATGTTCGCCTGCAAACTCGTCTTCAGAAATATTTTTTGAAGGAATTTTTAATGTAAATAAAATTAAAACTCTTGCAACGGTACCATGCACCATTTAGATGTCATCATCCAGACAGTAATACACCAATGGGGGGTTTCAACGATTTTTTTAAATTAAAAATTCTTACAGCATTTATTTCTGAAAGTTTGTAGCTGAAAACCTTATAGAAAAACGTACAAGTTGTAATAACTCTACAAAAAATTGTGCAGAAAATTCTACAGTAAGTCTTGCAGAAATTTCTGCTAATTTTTTCTATAAGAAGTGTACAATTAAATTACAAGCATCTAAAAAGTTATTTATACGAGTACTAACTCGCAATTTATTTAAGAGTGATTAAGTTTTTAAAAAATCGTAATAAAGTACCTAACGTTTGTTTTTAGCAGATATACTTTTTAAAAATAAGAATTTGATTTGCAATATTAGAAATTGATTGGTACTCCAGTGTTATATTTCTACATACAATATGTTTTCTTTAACTTTCTAAAATAATATTTGCTTGATATTTACTTAAATTTTATAGAAATAATAAAATAATTACAATATTAATCAAGATTGCATATAGACTTACGGTATCAACAACATACGGCGATATGGAATGAGCCAAAATAACAAATATATGAATCATTCCAACCCCTTGAGCTCTTACAGGAGTTGGTAATAATTCTGCACAATATTGCAATCCAAGATTGGCAGCCATATTAAGCACAAATCGCGCCAACACTGACATAACTAACTTAGCGGTTTCTGAAAAAAAGGATCAATCAGTACAATTATCTTGATTAAATATTTTACAAATCATGGTTTATAATAATAAAAATTACAATTTCAATATTTATGACCAGTAACATTAACTAATACCCTTTATTACCTGAAACTAAAAGAAGTTCGGCTAGACTGAACAGCGTGGTCAAGGCCATAGTAATAAAGCCGCAAAATCTTCGGCCCCATCGATCGAGTAATAGCGTGAGCAAAAGTCCGGCGGGTATTTCGGTCACGCAGGCCAGCGAGAACGAGACGAAGATTGAACTCTCCAGGAGCTTAAGCGAGTAAACGTGACCGTCGAACGCCACCGTCATCAATGCGCTGATTTTCATAATAATTAATATTAATAAGCAGATTAAGTTCGAGCGCTTTTCAATTACATTTTACGTAAGCATTGATAAAACAAGGTTGATAATTAGTTACCAAACTACCGTCAAGATAATTGTAGTTTTTGCCAGTCTTGGTGTTCTAAACAGATCAAGTAGAGTGGCTGATTCCGCGTTATCATCTAGGCAGTTTATGTTTTTCTGAAGAAGCAGAATCAAAAAATGTCATTGACATTTGGAAAACTGCAGTTATTGTGTGCAATTAGTTGAATAAACAATATAGAGTTTAACTTACATTAAAAGTTTCGTAGAAAATCGAATCTGGCTTCACTTTGTTGATACTGGCGATTCTCTTAAGTTTTTCAATAACCTTGTCTGACATACCATTTGATACATACCATCTGAAAAATAAATATAATTTTATTATCTCTTATGAAATTTGATCTATGAATATTTGTAAACTTATAATCTATTGACATAACTCGAAACAATAGCATTGTCTCACATCTAATTCATGCATTAAATTCTCTCACCTCGCGCTCTCAGGCAGTATCCAAGGGGTGATGAAGCAGCTGGCCAGGGGTAGGGCGGTCACGTAACAAAGATATCGCCAGTTGGCGATGTAGTATGCAACCCATGGCAGGAGCGTACTACTAACAGCGAAGTAAAGGCCGAAGGCTATGTTCACTACGAGGGTCCGTTTACTCACGGCTACGTACTCGAGCACTGAAACAAATCGACAGCATTTGATGAATCTATGTAAAAAGACCATTGTCTAACGAAATATTAAAAAGAGGAATTTTTATATGCAGATATTGACTGCTACCCTTGGGGTATCTATCCTGGATAAAACCTTAAAAATGATCATTAATGTATAAGGTTTCAGTAGAATTTGTCCTTCATAGCTAGGCATGTGTAGGAAATCTTTCAAAAGAAATGTAATACTTCAAAGAGTATTTTAAAATCTATCGAGGTCAGCCATATCGTTTAGGGGGTGGGGAGAAATTTGCCGAAAGATAGTTTTGAAGACGGATAATAATGAATTTATTATACCAAAGGGTAAATTTGCCGAAAGGTGTAATGTACCATAGAGTAAAGTAATCGATTAACAAAAATGCCGAAAAAAGAAGTTCCGACGGGCAAAAATGCCGATGGATAAAAATGAATGGCAATGGGTAAAAACTATAAATATCGAATATTGAAAAGAAACGACCTAGAAACAATCAACACATTATTATACTACAGTGGAATATTCTAATGAAAGCACTTTTTTGTCCAAATTTTCGTTTTCGGCATTTTTAACTTTCGGCGTTTTCTTTTTCGGAATTCTTGTTTTCGGCATTCTTAACTTTCGGCAAATTTATCCATAGGTATTGATTTTTTCGGCAATTTCAACCGTAGTAAATTTATCCATCTGCAAATTTATCTTTCGGTATATTTATCCCCGCCCTCGTTTAGGTACCTCGCAATTAATTGAATTATATTCTAGCACCAACGTTCACGAGACACGCGTTTACAGATTTAATTTTTAACAAATCAATAACAAGATATAATGGCTGTTATTATAAAAAAATACATTTGACTTTAATATTCTTAAATTTTGCTCGTTCATTCCAAATTAAATTATGTAATAACCATTCTGCGAAAGTTTCAGACTGATTTGTTAAAAATTCAATCCACAAAGCCATGCCCCTTCAGTGTCGATGTCAAAACTTTAATTTTAATAATATAGTGAATCGTGAAACAACTAAATGAGGCCATGGAACTTCATAAATTTTAAAATACTCTTTAAGTGTTATATATTTTCTAAAAGACATTTTGAAGGCATCATGGTGGAAGAAATCTAGTGAGTCCTCAATCATTTGCGATCGTTTTCAATACCTATGATCAGCGGAATGTTGACGACATTGTCGAAGGCCAGCCCGGTGAAGAATCGACAGACGGCGAAGGGCCAGAAGGACGACGTGGACGCGGTGGCGATCGAGCCCAGGAACCCGAAGCCGGTGCAGAGGGCGAGCGCGGGCACGCGACCCCTGTGATCGGCTAGCCAGCCGAACAGAAATCCACCGATGATCGAGCCGCAGTAGAAGATGGACTGGGCGATCGACGTTAGGTAGCTGCGGTCGCACACCCAGTCTAGCTAATCAATAATAACAAAGCTCAATTTCTCTCGTGGGCTCGCGTGCATATTTTTCTTTCCGTCTTATTGTTACTTTAATAGTGGTTTGTGGGATTCTTCCATGTCTCGTTGTACGAGATTTAAGGTTGGGATCATCGGATGGGTAGATAAAAATTTAGATACATGGTGCATGATTGTTATAATGAAATATAAAATAAAAAATATAAGTAAAATGTAACCCAAAATCATACGCAAGCAAAGTCATATAATGTTTTAAAGTTAAAATTCCGAGCCAAATAGAATATATGATGATATGCAATGTGCAAATTAATGAATATAAATAAATAGTTATGATTTATTTCCATGATTTACAACTTAGCATATAAATAATGTATACAAGCAAAATGTAGTAACATTGGAAACTAATTTAAGGGGGTACATACACGTTAAATTTGAAATAATAATTATTATTTTTAATGCTTGATAAAAAGTTTTCTAATAAAAATTTATACTCATTTAAAAATTTTGCCCTTTTCTTACGCATATAATGCACCATTTGACAGGAGAAAAATGCCTAAATATCGTTTACAGATCCAGAAGTGGAGCGTCTTACTTTTCATGACAAATTCACTGATATAATCCAGCGGTCGTAAGTATAGCATCTCACTGCAAGAGGGTGTCAATTTTTCAAGTTTTTTTTCAACTTTGTTTTGACACTAGCTACCTGCAATACCAAAGTCTTGAAGAAATTTCGATTCTAAGACACATTCCTAGTACTATATTCAATTTTAATACTTATAAATTATAAAAATCTAACGGTGTTCTGCAATTAAATTGTTTATTATAGTAATTGTTCGTTTTCAATCTTCGAGATTTTGATACTGTAGGTAGGCAGTGTCAAAACAAAGTGAAAGAAACTTGAAAAATTGATCCAAAATCCAGTTAAAGGTATTTCTTGTCGGAGTTCGAAATCAATTGAGTGTGTATAGAAACAAAGCTATGAAAATGTTGTTCAATGTGCGTCAAAAATGTTTATTAAATTTATTTATGAATATATTTTTCTTTGAGTCATTAGAAAGTGTGAAATTTATACTATTTTATCCTCATTTTCCATTATGATCAAAAGTGTTTTTATTGATGAATCTTAATATTACTGCTCAGAATTTTGCGATTTTTATAAGAGCGTATGTTAAAATGACAATTTTCAGGTAATATTTTTCTAAAATTAATTCGTCAACCTGGGTACAACAAAATTTGGATACATTCTGCAGAATCTAAAGAACAAAATATATTTTCTTATAATTTTCTGAAGCACTTGTATATCGACAAGAACCACCTTAAATGGCTTATGAGGCGGTACTTTGGCCACTTTAAGGGTTAAATTAATGGATGTGGGAATAAGAATTGGATGTAGATTAGATTTTGTAAACGAGAAATTCTATTCACTTATTTATTAAGCGTAGAATGTTTTGCATGATTTATATGTGTTCAATAAACTTTGTAATTTTAGGAAAATATTGCCAGCATAGACTAAATATTATGTTCCTATAATATAAACAACAAAATAGATTTGTGCAGCTGCAAAATAGATTCTGCTTACTATGCAAAAGGAACAGGTATTACGCTATTAAAATTTTCTAATTACGTGCAAAGTTGTGTATACATATTAAATAAGTCGCAAACAACATTTATTGACTCTTAATTAAAATCATCTTATAATAAAGAAATTTATTTAAATTCACAACTTATACTTTTGTAATTTGAAGTCAAGTGGCAATTATTTTGAGGGTAATAGTCCATCTATTTTGTTTAGTATAAATACTAGTCCTATTTTAGTTTTCTCTCCATAAAATACATAAAATCAAAGAACACGTATAAGCGCTTGTCAGTACTAATATGCAAGTGCCAGAAAGGCTTATCGCGCGTTAGCACCTCACCTCGGCACCAAGACTCGCATAGGGTATGTGGGTCAAATTGTACTCCCAGCTCTCGCAGTACACGGTACGATTCGTAGTCCAGACCGACGAGGGCACCCCTCGATCGACGAGCTCGCTGAAGTTGAGATCCTTGCGATGACACGTGTCGTAGAAAGGATATTTGTCCGACGCAGGAATGGCTGCCTGTATCCTGTAAGCATGAAAAATACATCCTTCAGCAATGCAAGAAATCTTTGATTAGGCTTGATCAACGCTGTTCACAAGGCACATGCCTTGTTCCTGATGAGATCCTCGCAAACAATATGGTTGCCGTCGCAGTATGAACCACAGTAAACAGAGGGTATATTATTATGTTGTGCCTTGTAAGGAGATGATTTGAGGTACATAGTGGATTATCTCAGGAATTCCTTCGATTATGTTTCTATAAGTCTGCCTGATTCTATAAGTATTATTTTCACCTTTGAAGCTTGGTAGTACGCATAATTAAGTACCAAATGTTTTCTTTCAAATTGTCGCTGATTAAATTGTATGTTTCTTATTTGGAGTAACGTTTTTAGCAACCAATCGGGGCTTCTTGCAAAGTCTCGAACGATTAACAAAATTTTTGTGAATCAGTTTTGTTCCTCCCCTTACTTCACGAGTTAATGTTAACAAAGTAACAAATTTGTAAACGATTTAATTTGAATTGATTTAAATTTACTTCTCCCCTATTTTATTTTTTTTAGTGCGACCAAAAATTTAGTGTTTTGTGCAATTTTACTGTGGGACTAGCGGTAAATATCACTGAAATTTTGTGATTATTTATTTTATTTTATTTATAGAAAAATATATACGGGCATGCGCCCAATTATAAAAGTGTTACAAAATAAGTGTTGATAATCAGTTGCAGTGGGAGAATATAAAAGAATAATAAATAAAAGAATATAAAACGATTTTTCAAATAGAAGAGTTAGCATTATACACGGAAAAACTGGTTCTAACCATAGTACGTTAAATAACTGTGACTAATCTCCGAAAAAACTTGTGATAGCATCATTATTTTCAAATACCGGTGCAGTATATCTCGATGCGTGGCACGGGTTTTTCCGGTGACAGGCTCGAAAAATAGCGGTGCAAAGATGCGGCGATCGCATCGTCTACATATGATTTCCTACAATATATTTGCGTATTAATTATTTGTTTACTACGTGTAAATGATATACTTTTCATATAAAACATTCATTTTGTAATAACAAGAATAATGGAAATTAGTAATCTTTTAGAGATATCTACAAAAAAATCTGTTTGCAATGTTTACATGTAATATATGAAGGCTCGAGGCAGAAACAGACATATTAGTTAGGGTGACTAAATAATGCATTAATTGTTTAAGCTAACAAGGAGAGGGCACACCCTTCGGAAAACGAAACTCGGTTAGACTTTGGGAGGTATTTTCTTGTACCCGAAAATGAAGCCTAGTACCTGTAATTCATTCTAATGGGCCCTTGATCTCGAGATATGAGGTAATCTACTCGAAATATTCGTTATTTTAATGAAAAAAGATACCTCTTCTTCTAACCATAACTCTACCAGTTTTTATTATGGATAAATGACTCAAAATATAATAGAAAGTAGGCAAAAAGACCTTTAATGTAAGTTGTGTTACGTATAAATATATTAATCTGATCAAAAGTTATTAACAATTGAAGATGGTCACTCAAAATACATGGAAAATCAATGAATTTAAAAGAGTAAAATTTAATTGAATATTCATGCAATTTTGGTCACAATTTTCAATTATAAATAACTTTTGATCAGATTAATATTTTTATACGTATCAGTGCTTAAATTAAAGGTCGTTTTGCCTACTTTTTATTATATTTTGAGTCATTTATCCATAATAAAAACTTGTAGAGTTATGGTTAGAAGAAGAAGTATTCTTTTTCATTAAAATAATGAATATTTCGAGTAATTACCTCATATCTCGAGAACAAGGGCCCATTAGAATGAATTACGAGTACTAGGCTTCATTTTTGGGTACCAGAAAACACCTCCCAAAGTCTGACCGAATTTCGTTTCCCGGAGGTAGGGTATGCCGTCTCCTTGTAAGTATAATACTGCTTTTTCAAGTAAACTCGATTATTATTGTTTAAGCAATTATTATAAACATAATTCATATGAATAATGTTTTAAATTTTTAAGGATTGATAACGCGAATAGATTGTCGAAGGATAAAATGATGTAAATTTTCGCTATTTTAAATGATTTATAGGTTTGAATACAACTTTACAAATATTGTTTGCATTTAATGTACACACGACAGTAAGATATTCGCGGTATATTTGACTTCATTTGACTCAATATTTGATGACACCTACACTATAAGGTATATGTACGTGTAACGTCAAATATTGTCAGCTAGTCTGCGAATATCTTACTGTCGAGTGTACTATTCAAAAGTTTTATTTCATAAATTTGTATTTAGGGAATCATAAATAAGTACCTACAATACTTTTTAGGTTAGTTAAAGAAATAGTGTACTAAGAATCATGTACAAATTTATAAAATTACAAATATTTCATTTATAAAAATAAGAAATGATCTGCACAAAAAACTTTTATGCATCATAACCGTTAGTGAGAAATAGTTTATAAACTGATACAATGAATGTTATAAATTAAGTATATAAACTTTACAAATTTATCATTTTAATATTTGGATTAATTTTTCTTAATTCTACTCTTTTAAAAGTTTTTGACGATAAAAATCATGACAGATTAAAAACATCGCTACGATATCGGAAATAGGCGTGCTACGATCGTCACTTGAAAAACATGTGCCTCCGTATTGGAAATGAAGATAGCGTCACTTGTTAACAGCGGGCGCATCACCTGTAATACTGATGTCAATGTTGGTTGTATAAAAAGAAGTGTCGGTCATCGGTTTAGAAGCAGCAAGCACATGAATTTATGGTTCTTCCTATTTTTAGTATTGGTTTTTATCGTGAAAAAGTTTTTTCGTGATAGTCATGCCATGGCAAGTATTACTTCAACATGGAAAGTATATCGCACCTTTTGGCATCGAGCAAACTTCAGATTAGGGTTTCTGCTTCTGGGCGCCGTTCCTTAGCGATCGTTATGACAGCTATGGGGTAGCAATCTCCCGATGTTTTGTGGAATACAAAACAAAAATAAGGCTTATTAAGTTCCACCTTACAGATGGCTTTTATGTTTTCATTGCAACAATATTAAAATGGTTTGATGCTCTTGGTCAGGTCCTTCCTAGTCACTTGGTTGTAAATTTGAAGATCTTCAACGTTCAGAAGGTATTTTATATTGTTGGAGTGAAGGACATTAGTAAGATTATCGATGTACAGGCTGAATAACTACGTCCCTAATACCAAACCCTATTAAACTCCAAGATTGATAATGACACAATCAGACTCCCCATTGTCTTTAGTCACACCTTTTTGTGCACATACGAAAAAATAAAAGATTTCATCCGCAGGATAATATGCCGAAGGATCCTATGCTTATCAGCTTATGAAGTAAATCAGTCATCTATCCACCCACCCACATAACAATCCATCTACCCACACATATCCATCTACCTTCCACACACATATCCAGCTACATGCACCCAGACTCAACCACACGCGCACACAAGCATATACTCGACAATCCACTCACTAACTCAATCATCCATCTATGCAACCACTCACACAGTATCCTTCCTCCATACCTATTCATCCACCTAGATACCTATACTCTCACCTACATTTCTATCTATGCCTACACTGAACCATCAACCCACCCTCATCTATCCATTCACCCACCCACAGTTATTCATTCACTCACATACTTACCCATCCAATCACACATACTCGCCCATTCACTCACAAATCCTGCCTACATAAACTTATTGACCTACGGGCACTCCAGCCCACCCACCCAATTGCAAACTCGCCCATCCATCCATATATTCACCTAGACGAACTCATCTACATTCAGGCACTTCTATCCACCCAACAACTTACCCACTTATTCATCCACTTACACACTCATACATTCACATTCACATTCACCCACCCATCAATTCACATACACCTTCTTCTATTGGATGTCGAGGTAGCACGCTACCCACGAGTGGCCCTACGACGCGATTTTTCTTTCTTTTTCTTATTATCTTTGTTCCGGATTTGCTGGCCTTCTATCTCAAAGCATGATACCGTAAACTTTCTTCTTTTGGTAACAAGCGTGTTCTCACATTTGCGGTGTGACAATTGGAGACTTTTGCTTCTTAGCTACCGGGTAATGATTTCGAATGCCTCGTTACAACCCAACCACATACCTAATCCTTCGAACCACATATCTAATCCTCCCACCCACATACCTATCCATCCTCGCACACAAACTTATCTACCTCCACTCACTCCAATTCACCAACGTGCTCACACACATATACTTATCCACCAACTCACCCATCTGATAATCCACTCACGCATTCATCATTCCACACATACCTTCAACCATGCAGCCACACACCTATTCACCTCTAGCTACCCACTCATCCGTATATCCAAATACCCATCCATCCACCCACACACCGAACCATTCACCTATACACACGTATTCCTTCACCTATACACACATCTACTTATCCACCCCTTTACATTATCATCCACCTATTTATCCATCCATCCATACATCTACCTACGCAATTCATTAACCAAATTCAATCATTCACGAACTTACATACTCACACACCTATTAACACCTTTCCATCCTACACAACAATCCATACATACATACAACCTCACGCCCATAAACGCCTAACTGTGAAAACCTGGGTTGCTGAATTTAAACGTGGACTTTTAAAACTAACATTTTTCTTTGAGGAACGCTCGGGACAACCGAGAACCGCAACAGCGGAGGAAATGGTCGACTTCTTTCACGGAATGGTTACGGATGGCCGTCAGTTGACTTTAAGAGAAATAGCAGATGCTGCTGGCATCTAATACGAACGTGCACATAACATTTTACATGAGGAACTGGGTATGAGAAAGCTTAGCGCTCGTTGGGTGAAAGTGATTTTCTTCGAAGTTTTACAACCGCCGACGAAACTTGAGATCACTACTACACTCCGGAAACAAAAGTGCAGTCGAAGCAACGGACTGCAAAGGACGAACCGACTTCGAAGAAGTCAAAGATCGCTCCGTCGGCTGGCAAGGTGATGACCACGGCTTTTTGGGATTCTCATGTGATAATTCTCATCGACTACTTGGAAAAATAAATAACTATACGTATATTATATATAACATTATATACAATAATATTATTGTCTAATATTACAACGTTGGGGTAATGAAATTAAGAAAGAAACGTTCATATTTGGCCAAAAAGACAAATTTTCATCAGGATAATGCACCGGAACACAAATGTGTCGATAGCTAAATTGCACAAATTGAAGTACGAATTAATTTCTCATCCGCCGTACTCTCTAGATTTGGCCCCAAATGACTTATTTCTCTTCATCAATTTGAAAAAATAGCTTTCTGGGAAGAAATTCTCAGCTGATGCTAAAGTGATTATTGCAATTACTGCTTTTTTTTCTGGATTAGACAAAATATATTGTTTTGTGGGATTAAAAAGTCTCGAGAAACGCTGGACCAAATGCATCGAGTTTAAGGGAGACTATGTTGACATATAAATTTTGTTTTACTACAAAAAATGTCTTTTTCATTGCTAGGTCGGGAACTTTTCAATCCACCCTCGTATAACACTAAAATCAAATATGCTAAAAAAATGATACATTGTTTAATAAGTTATAATAACACATACATTATCCCTAAGGAACACTAGCAACTGAGGCACATATTGCTAATGAAATATAAATTGCAGACGGACGTGCGGTCGCCCGGACAGATTTCACCCCTTCATATTATGTAGGATGTAAAATATGATAGGATGTAGGATTATTTCGGTTTTATCTTTAATATAATTCTATTTAATATTATTTCTATTTAAGACATTATCAATAGCCTCACAGGCAGGCACACGGTTAAAACATTATTAATAATAGGAATAATTACCTCTGCTCCTGTGTGAAGCTGTCCATCAATTCGGGTACCTTGCACCAGTGCTCCCTAGGAACCAGTGTGAAAAAGATCTGGGAGAAGTAGAGTGTAGCATAGGCGACGCTGTAGGGCATCAGAGCAAAGAGCAGATATAGCTGGTAACGGCCGAAGTCGCCAACGTATGGCAGCGCGTCGTCGAAGGACTCGATTTTAGGTCTGAGGGCCGTACGCTCATTCGGATCATCCATTTCGAGGTACTTATTATCATGTCTGTAATTCATAATCTCTATTTCCTCCTCCTGTTCTGGGGGTTGCGGCTGCTGTTCTTCCTCCCTGTGCTTTCCGTTCTGCAAATACAAAAATAAATTGCTGTTTGAAATGTTTTAATCTACAAGTATTAAAAAAAATATTTAAAAAAACGTCATTAGTGTCCGAATATTATGATACCGTGCCCCTAAATACTATTAAAATGTATTGTAATCCAGTCTTTATTGGTACCTTTTTAACTTTCAAGCTTATAAGAAATTGGCTACATTTTTAACTTCAGAATTTGAGGACAAATAAACAAATATATGTGGCCGGTAAATTAAATAAAAACGTATGAAAAAATATCTTTTTATGTTTATGAATATTACAAGAATATCCAGAGATCCTATATTTAATGTGAAAAATATATTATTCAATTTAATAAACTTGGAATTTTTGGTCTTAAGGTAAATGCCCCAGTTTCTACTCATGAAATTGTTATCGTATCAATATCTTAAATTATTTTTAAAAAATTCCAAAGAGTATTTTCAGAACTCGTAATGATTATAAAACCTAATAAAAAAGAAGTTACGGAATTCACCTAGTTCTACTCAACCAAAAATGGCTACGTATCAATTTCTACGCATCTGCAGTGTATAATAATTTGTATTTTAAAGATATGAGACGTGCGTGGGTGTGTAAGGTAAAAGTACCGGTTATGGGACACCTTCTAAACCATGCACCTAGCATGGAACACTAGGCATAGAGCGTTTCTTACACATAAGAATTATACACGTAATTATTGTACACAATTTAGCATTGGTCAAATTATATATAGATATATTTGACCAATGCTAAATTGTGCACAATAATTGCGTGTACAATTCTTATGTGTAAGAAACGCACTATTCCGAACACTAAACAAAGTGATTAAATAAAATGTGAATATGATATACATATACCAATATAAAAATCATATGGATATATAATTATGTATGGTACTCAAATTTAAAAGAATATATATTCTTACACAAGCAGTACCATTGAAAAAAAAAACTTTTATCATCCGTGTCTTCAATGTCGCACAAATCAGTCGTTTTTTGAGCAATAACAGTTGATTCATACAATTTCGTTTTTTCACTGTATTTATAAATCTAAACAATTTTATAATATCTATATTAGTTTAAATAATAGTTTTCGGTCCATAGATTCAAGTTATAACAATGTTATTTTAATATTAATACGATTTCTATTAAATATTTGACTGTTTCATAGTGGGTACATACAATTACGTTATGTCCGTATTTATGAATACCTTTGCACGAACATTTCTATAATAATTTAAGTTTACAAGGTATTGTTTTCTATATCGTAGCGTTATAAATGTTATATTTGAATGAGTTATGCCTCATAAACGTGAAAAGTTCAATGTATTAATGTATATTGAATTTGAAAATTCTAACATACAACTATCAGTCAATTCGGCAGTGCATATAGGTATACTTAACCCTACATAATATATGTTCATTGTTTGCTACTAAAGAACTTTTAGAAAAGAGCGTAAATTTAATGATTACTTCCTTCCTCGTGTGCATTGTATGTATTATTAATAATCTTTATATCAATTACAAACGAAATCTAAAGAGTAATTATCCGTTCCATAATAGGGGCTTCAATCTTGGAACACAGGAACAAGCTAGTAAAACGGTGTTTCATAATAGGTACATGCTGTTGCTTTAGTTTTTTATTTATAATAATAAGAATTCGTAACGAATTTGCATTTTGCAGGTTGTAAATGAATCTACTATACTCAGCCCTTCGAACCATACCCAATAGTTTTCTTTATTAACATTCTTAATAATGAAAAATTAGACGACAATCTTGGACTGACCAACAAGCGTTCCATAACCGGTACTTTTACCTTATATGATATGCGTGCATGTGTGACTGTGTGCGTGAGATCGAAGCCTTTTACTTTATTTAAGTCAATTTAAGGATTTATAATTATATAATATTATTGTATCCTCATTTTTTCTACATATAGATATAGTCTCCTGTAATAAACTACAAAAATAGCAGATGGGGGTATACACATTCACTACCGATACTACTCCTGTGGATGTGATAATATTTCTCATATAATTGTCCAAGAAAATTAGTTGTATGTACACTTTACAAAATTTCTCTATGAGTAAACTCTGTGGCAAAATGTTCTTTGGGGTATCACTACTGATATCGTAAATAGCTTACTTGTTGAAATGTTCAGTACAGTACATCGTTTATTCAACAATTAAAGGTGCAAAAAACTTGTCTTATGCGAAAAACTTAAAAATATACATTGTTTGATAAACTAAGTAGGTCAATCGAAAAAATAAAAAATTATAAGTGAAAACTTTTACTAAAATTATTCATTTGGTCTAAATTTATATATATATAGTGGAAATTTTAAACTAACACTCGAGTTATGAATCGTAATGTGACATGCGGAACTATAATATGGGCATTACTTTTGATCAACTTGATAAAAATGAACAAAGAAAACAGTGTTGTAAACTAGAGATAAATTGTGAACTTATGTGAATTGGTATATTTCAGATACGTTTTAATTTGTGCATGGACGTACGCAATATTAACTTGTCAAATTATTGTACTTAAATCAGTTCCACTTGTTTAACTTTACAAATGCATTATTACTCCATATTGTTACATTTTATTCTTAAAATAGTAAATTATATAATGCACTATATCGGTTAATATAATTACAATAATTTAATGTTAAAATTGCAACTTCTATAATTTTAATCCTTCATAGCTTTGTTAAGAAATAAATTTTCAACATTTTATAAGTAAAATTCTTAAAGCTTAAAATGTAAACTTTCGAATAACGTTATTAATACTTAGAAAAAAGCGTTTTTCGACAAAGTGAAGAAATTTTGTTAAAAAACAGAAATACCGACATTAATTTTTTGTGTAACAATAAGTATAAATACTTTTTCACAGCCAAAATTAACAGTGTGCATGAGGAACAAAGGCCTTTATATACATACACACCCCTAGATTTCAGAAAGAGACAGAAGATCGGTAGCTGACGCATGCGTCGATGTCGCAGGTAGCCGCTCCGAACCATGCGGAGATTCGCCTTGAGTACATGGCCTTCACTAAGTACCTGCGTAGAAATATGTTTGTAGGTCTTTTAAATAAGTCAGAGGCTTCTCATATAGTTTTCATACTCTATGATAGCCGGTTAAGCTAGGAAATAACACGTTGTGTTGGTGTAAACAGACATATAGATTACAATAGATACAAATTCTCCATAATAAGAATTTGTTTTAATGATAAATGTCCTATACATTTAATTTTTTTATTTTATTTTATATTAAGCCTTTAAAGGTATTTTAAATTAGAAAATGCTTTAGATTAAAAAAAAATTGGAAATAAGATATTTAGAGATCAATACTAAATTTATCTCTCCCCCTTAACAGATCTATCTAGAATAGTCCCGTGTTATGTAGATCTATGTAGGCAAACTAGACAGTTACTATAAAGGCGTGTAACGGTCGTTCCTTCTAGTTTCCCATATTATTTTTCCGGATAACACTGGATAAGGGAAATTTCGATAGCAACAATCACTTAAAGGTTATTTTTTAAGAAACAGAAGTGTAATTTATTGTGTAATGATTTGATTTATAAGTAATTACATATTTTTGTTCACCTTTTATCAATTTAAATCAATATGAATATCTCCAAAATGTAAGGTTATCAAGTTTTAGGTGCAATGAGATTTCTGCGTGTTATGAAATAAACAAAACTGCTGCAAGTATATGTCAAACTGTTAAATAAGTAAGAGTAGTAAATAATCTCTAAATAATCTCTACATGACATTTTAGTATATACTATTCATTTTGTTTTAAATCGGTTTCCTTATATTTGATTCTTTTCCATCCTAAATACACATTCGAATTCAAAATCTGCATGGTTTATATAAGAATTATATTACTATTATTGTCATATAGTTTGAATATATCAGATAATTACCTTACTAAAATGATAATGCAGATTGTGCCTGTATTACCAGAAACAGAAGAATCATAATTAATAAAATTCAATATTATTCATAAAATTTAATAGAATAATTTGGCATGGTATATTATTAATGTTGCGAATTTTACGTAAATCACTTATTTATAAACAAATTAATTAGATTATTATTATTATTATTATTATTATTATTATTAACCAGGTACAATGTACCTTGATGCTTTACATTAGGGCAAGCATCAAGGATCGCAGGAGGTAGTTTAACTACCTGTACACGACCCTAGTTACAAAAACTTAACAATTATGTGTAATTAAAATTAATATTATTTAATATTAATTAAATTACTGTATAAAAATAACTTACAACTAAATACTTATAAACTATTAACGTTATTAAACTAAATCTCTTAATTGTACATTCAATATCACCCATTTTTTTATTTTGATTTTTATATTTTCCTTACTATGCTTGATATTTTTGAGTTCGTTTGGTAATTGGTTAAAATATTTGGTAGCATTATATATATTACTTTTTTTCCCTATTTCAAGATTGATTTCAGGTAGTTCTAGGTTTTTGTTCCTAGTTTTGCTTTTTGATTTTATAAACTTTTCTCTAAGCAAATTGTAATTATTTAATAATGTTTGTAGAACATAAATTTTTTTAACTTTTAAAATAGAATCCATCTGTCTTTTTGAGTTACTTCTTATTATCTTTATTAATCTATTCTGCAGTTGGTATAGTGGTTTCATAGCATTATAATACGCTGAACCCCATACTAAAATTCCATAACTAGCCAGACTGTTAAACAAACCATAATATATGATAACTAGAGAATGTTTGTCCATTACTTTATTTAATTTAGCAAATAAATAAACAAGGTATTTAGTGCGTTGTACAACACTTTGTATATGTTCTTTCCATTTCATATTCATGTCAATAGTAACCCCTAAATATTTGCAACTTTGTACTCTTCTTAACGATTTATCTTGTATTCTTATTTCTACATTATTTGGTATTTTATCATTATAGTTTACGAACGTTATATAAACTGTTTTGTCAACGTTTAATGCCAGTTGATTGATTGCTAACCATTCATTCACTGCATACAAATGATTGTTCATTAAGTTTATAGCTTTTTCCCAATTTTCTGCCATACATAGTATGACGGTATCATCAGCATATGAGTTGATAAAACCGTCTGGCATTAAATCAAAAATATCATTAATATATATAATAAATAATAGTGGTCCTAGAATGGTGCCTTGTGGTACACCCGATTTTACAATTAGTGTGTCACTTCTAGTATTCTTGATTTTGACTATTTGTTTTCTATTATAAAGATAGCTTTTTATCAATTGCAGAGCAATGCCCCTTATGCCATATTTCTCTAGTTTTTCAATTAATATTGCGTGATCAACTGTGTCAAATGCTTTTGCAAGATCTAAGAAAGTTGCTATAATGGGTTTACTTTGATCTAGAGCTTTATATATAAATTCTGTTACCTTATCTAATGCCTGTGTCGTACCTATTCCTTTTCTAAATCCAAATTGCCTATTTGAGATAATTTTATATTTATCAAGAAAATTAAGCAATCTACTATGTAAAATTTTTTCAAAAATTTTTGCAAAGTTTGATATTAGTGAGATTGGTCTATAATTAGTAGCTTTTGTTGTTTCACCAGATTTGTAAATCGGTATAATTTCAGCACATTTAAAATGGTTTGGACATATTCCGGTTTTTATGCTTAGGTTAATTATATTAGTTAACGGCTCTCGTATGTAATTACACATTCTTTTAATTACGTAAGCATTTATATTATCTATACCCCCTGTTTTGTTTTTAAGATATGAGATTGTTTTGGTTACTTCCTCTACGTCTGTTGGTGCTAGGAAAATTGATTTGACATTATTCTTAATCTTATTTTTTTTGGATTTATTGTCTTTTTTAATAATATTTTTTGTAATGTTTGTACCAACGGAATTGAAAAATTCGTTAAAATGGTTGGCAATATCCGAGCTATTATTAATTATATTATTGCCTTCTATCAATTTATCTACTTCTTTTTCTTTTCGGTTTTGTATACCAATTTTGTCTTTTGTATACTTCCAGAGCTTTCTACTATCTGAACTTATACTTTCTACCTTACTTTTCTCATATTTAAATTTCGTATATTCAATTAGATTATGTAGTTTGTTAGCGTAATCAGTGTACTTTTTCTTTAGTACTAGATTATTTGGATCTTTTCTCCATATTTTAAATAGTTTCTCTTTAACGTTACATGATTTTATCAGTCCCTGGGTTATCCAAGTTGATCTCGCTTTACTTCTTGTATTGTTTTTTTTATTTTTAGTAGATTTTTGGATGTTAATCTTAACTTTTTCTAATAAGTTATTGAAATATACGTTAACGTCATCCGATTTAGTATTATTCCAATTTGTTTGTATGCATAACTTTTCTAATTTTTTATAATCAATGTAGCTGGTCATCTTATTCATATTTACATCTCTAGTTTTTATCTCATTATTAATTTGTACGAATAAAGGGTAGTGATCTGTAATATTGTACATAATCTTATGTGCTTGTACTTGTATATTTTTGGCTTTAATAAAAAAATTATCTATACAGGTTCCTCCCCCTATATCATTACTTCTAGTAATTGAACGAAAATATGGTAAATACTCATTTTCTAGATAATTGTTTAGATATTCTATATCCTCTTTTCCTGAACTTAATATATCGATATTAAAATCTCCAATAATAAAATGATTTTGTACTTTCTTATTCTCTAATATATATATATTTAATTTTTCAATAAACATTCGCTTTTGCACATCATGAGATCTATATAATGCACTAATTTTTATTAAACTATTATCACTTTGTTTTAAAACTATACTGACAATGTTTAGTACACTATCAGGTTCTATACAAACCTCATATTGTAGACCTTTTTTTATGTATATCACAACACCATCATTTTGATTGATTTTACCATAGTTATAGTGCATGTCAAAACCATCCAAGCTTAAATCAGAAGGGCACTTTAGTTGCCACGTTTCAGTACATATTATTATATTTGGCTTAATTAATAAGCTTTGTACCAGAATCATTAATTTATTTACATTGCAATTCAAACTTCTAATATTGACATGCATTATATTTAGACTATTATTATTAACAACATTATTATTAAAGTTTTCTATAGTATCATGTATGAATTCCGCTTTGAATTCATAACTAGAATCACTCCTTGTAATTATGTCTTGTGTTTGTTGTGCCGAAGGTTTTTGAACTCCCGCGTCTTCTTGATTCGTATCTTCCATCTTCTTATGTTTTACTGTTCGTCGATAATGTAGTTAACTTTACTTTGATTAATCTTGTAAGTTAGATATTAAACTTTGTGCTTCAGCTGTTAAGTCTTGTGTGTTAGATGTTGCTGTAGATTTTTCCTGTGTGTTAGTTGCTGTTATAACAATGTGATTTTGAATATTAATTGAGCCATTGTATCCTAAAAATTTAGGTACTACTGGCTCTATTGGATATTCTGTTTTTCTTGTTATTTTTTTTATAAGATTTTTTAGGTATACACATTTTTCTGTATCTGTAACTATATGATTAGTGTCTCTTTGTGTGTTGTACTTTGTGTTAAAAAACGTGCAATTGGAACATTTTATTTGATTTACTGGTCTGCAATCTTTTGTTGCATGTTTTCCTGCACATCTTAAGCATGCTAGTTCATTCCTACACTTTTTTGCACTATGCCCTATCCTACCACATTTGGAACAAGGGTTTATGTTGAGATCATCTAATACTCTACAGCACTGATGACCTATGAAAATTTTACTATTGTTTTTCCTAATAACAGAATAAGTGTCTGGAGTAGCTTCCAATATTGCACCAAAAGTCTTACTGTTATTGTTTTTATATACATGTATCACTGTACAGAAATGATCACTGTTTGGAAAGTTCCTTTCATTAATGTCTGCTTCCATTTCTTCTATATTTAGTTCACTTTCAATTCCAATGATTTTTAATCTTGGGTTTTTCAAATCTTCTTGTTCTATTGTATATTCATTACCTATTTTTTCCACCAATTTTTCTTGCACTTTTTCTGCATTACCTTTATCAGTACATTTGATAGTCATAGTACCATCCTCATTTTCCTGAATTCTTCTAATTGGTAAGATTATTTCATTTTGTAATTTATTCAGAACAACTTTTTGTAACTTCTTTTTTCCTTTGTGATTTTTGGCAGTGACTATTATGTTAGGAACTCGCTCTTTATACTTTTGGTTTGATTTGGTGACATCCGCAAAAGTTGCAGACTTTATTTTTTCGTTGTTTTTTTCTTTTAATTGTTCTTTAACACATTCGTATGCTTCTTTTAAGATGGTGTTTTTGTCTTGCATTTCGTTTACAAGTTTTCTCAACAGGATAATTTCAGCTTGTAGATTTGTAAATTCATCTTCCTCATGTCCACATATAGTAAGATTGTTTCTTTCAATATTTTTTTCTGCTACTGTTATAGAAACATTTTTTAATATTTCACTCTGTGCTCTTTCTTTTTCATGCAATTTAATAGAAGCGATTATATTTTTTGCCGTAATACTTAATTTTCCGTCACTATCACTGTCTTTGTAGGTTAGGTCCAACTTATCATGATTTGGGCAAACAACTAATACTTTTCCTAAATGGTATACTCCTTTTTTTCTTTTGAAGTCAGATTTGTGATATACGTTTTCACATATAACACACACAACAACTCCAACTTTAGCGTTTGGGTGACAATTAAAGACTATGTCATCGTCTTCGGACGAAGGAGACCCTTCCTCCGCCATTACTTGACGACTTTTTTTCAACCAGATAATCACATAGTATGCGGATATTGTTTGTTATTATGCGAAGAAACTAATTATTTCAAAATTCTCATTTTTTAGGTAATAAATGTTTTTCCTTCTCTTACATGTAATAGGTACAAATAAAACTGTAATTCTTATCATTATAAATGAGAACTTACACGTTAAACTTATTTTTTTAACATTAATTACATTAAACGTTCTATACGCTAAACACATAACCTCACAGATTGCACATGCATATACCATTATTATTCAGGAACCTATGAAGATGTATATAGATCTATCGAGTTTTGTGTAGTGTAGTACTATCTAATTTATCTAGTGTAGTACTACCTAAAACCTACAAAAATATATTGATCCTCAAATTAATTAAATTTAATTTTTCTTTAATAGACCTTACTTTACAATACTTTTAAGGTACGAGAAGGCCATTTGCAATGGTTTAGTATCTATACGAGCATAGAGGAATTATTATAAAACAAGACTCAGTTTAGGTCTAATATGTTTTGACTGTAAAATAACGTTAAACTTAGCTTTATTATATCACGATATTTTCTGAGAAAAATATATTATTATTTATTCAAAAGCAATTATGCATAAAAAGTTTTATACATAAAATAATAATTTTTAAAAGTTATAAACTTTCAGGTTTAAATTAATTTTTTTAGAAATGTGTCTTTTATAATTTCGTTTCTTTCTTGTATGTATGTATATGCATGTATGTTCCAACGATATCTCGGGAATGGCTTGACCGATCGAGCTAAAATTTGAACTGTAATTTCTACTAGAACAAAAAGTAATAAATAAACTAGTTTCAACTTTATATGTTGATATATTCATATCATTTAATGATATATAGTAGTGATAGTAAATAATTAGTCTAATTAAAGCAGTGCTTGGTAATATGTGCCTATATTTAATTAATAATATATTCATGTATATATTGGAGATAAGTGACATTTCTTTCGGCTATAAAAAAATATAATTCCGATCTAAAGGTAATTATAAAAAAATGGAGCAAAAAACTTTTTGAAGAAAGTATTTTTATATATTTTTGTTTGCAAAATCTTCATTGATGTATCGAAAAGCATTAGCGATTATAATTAAAGAAATATGTATATATTGGAGATAAGTGACATTTCTTTCGGCTATAAAAAAAATATAATTTCGATGTAAAGGTAATTATAAAAAAATTGAGCAAAAAACTTTTTAAAGGAAGTATTTTTAATTATTTTGGTTTGCAAAATCTTCATTGATGTATCGAAAAGCATTAGCGATTATAATTAAATAAATATGATTCTAGAGAAATATGGAAGATTGGTTATACTAAGACTCGACGATGTATAATGAAACATTTAAAGTATTTCATAAAATTCTTATATCTCGAAATGTATACTTTTAATATTTTTTTTGATGATTAGATTGAAAGTTGAGCATTTCTTACGTAGAAAAAGGTACTTTCCAGAGAGTGCTCAAGTTATTTTCTTTGAAAAATAGAACGCGAAAGAATAGACGAAACGCCACTTCAGCGCGCGGACCGACGCGCGGACTTGGTCCATCTGGCTACCGGTTAACCATTCGTGATTTTAATAAACCTGTCACTCAGATGCAGTAAAAATGCTTTAAGAAATAAATTATTAAATTTATTTTCATATTTTTCTTGTTTTTTTTAGTTTTTCTTGCTTTTAATGTGGAATTACTTTTATTTGAAGTCTTTGTACGTGATCTATTCTTGGTTTTAGTTGAACGTTTCGATGCAGGTTTTTTTTGCTTTGCTCAGTCTAACAGTTTTTTTCGGGAAGATTTGATATTCAGAACTTGAAGATGCTTTCTTGAGCTTCAATGTTCTTTTATCCATTGGAACAGAGCAAGGAAAAAAACCTGCATCAAAACTTTCAACTAAAACAAAGAATAGATCAAGTACAAAAACTTCGAAAAGAAGTAATTCCACGTTAAAAGCAAAGAAAACACTAAAAAATCTAGGAAAACATGAAAATAAATTTAACAATTTATTTATTAAAGCATTTTTACAGCATCAGAGTGACAGGTTTCGCTGTTCGTATTGTGCACTGTCTGGAGAATATTTTTTTTATGTAAAAAATGCTCAGCTTTCGAACGAAATCATAAAAAAAAATTAAAAATATATTTTTTGAGATATAAGAAGTTTTATAGTTTTTAGAGGTGATAATAGAAAATTTTGGATAATCTGACTACACCATTGGAAAGCTGAGGAAAAAAAAAATCGGAAACACTTATTATACATTTTTTTAAGTACATTTTGGTATCACAAACACGAGTTAGAAATATGATGATTTGGCGCGCGCGCCGCGCTCGGAGAGTTGACGTGAAATGCCTCAGTTGTGATAATTCGTTACCAAATAACCTTATCGTTTATTAAAAAGTGAATGACAGATAATTGTACTACTATGCTATGTAAGACAAAACAGAAATATATGGAAGTCAATGTCATTGATTACTATATAATTGATATCTCTTTGAGAAGGCAGAATACCAAATCATTTGTCGGCGTTTTATTATTCTTTTTTGCTTTCTTGATATAAAATTTGAAAGATTCCCTTATACTGAGTGCCGAGTGTAAATTTTTCCGTTCGAAAGCTTGTACAATAATGATAAGCCATTTTTTATTCACCGGAACCAAAATTATACATTTGGAAAGTTAACTACGTATACTGTATACTGGACCAGTGCCAATTTTGACCGATACCCTTTACTATTTTTGGATAAAGCAATCGTAATTGATCAATTGCGATATCAAACGAATCGGTTAAATGCTCAATTGATTATGGCGCGACCAGACAAATTTGTGTATCAACTAACAGAAATATGTGGCATTTCACATTAAGTATCTTAGCACGGAAAGAATTATTTTTTTAGAATTTTTTTAGAATTATTTATTCAAGATCTTTAGGTTGACAAGGAATATTATCGAACATTTTTTAAAAATTTCATATTGAATTTTCAAATTTACTTATTCGGCACGTGGTTTCTCAAAAACAAAAAAAAATCCTCTTCTTTTTTATCAATGATTTCTAATTAACCCTGATCAATTGTTTAAAAATATTTTTTAAAAAATTAAAATGACTTTTCGAAGGAAAAAAACAATTTATATTTGATTTCTAAATTTCAAGGTCATCTTTTGATAGTTTAAAAAAATATTTATCACTATTAAAAGTTCATGAAAAAAATTGAATGATCAGTGTCATACTGATCAATTTTTTTCTACACTTTTCGATGTAGCTAAATAAATATCGCTAAATTTATAGTTGATATGACAGTTGACGCGAAATGTCTTATATACATACACACACACACACACTCACACACACACACTCACACACACACACCCCCCCCCCACACACACACACACACACACACACACACACACACATATATATATATATATATAAGGTGGGCTATTCGGGGATATGCGAGGGGATATGAACTCTATTGAATACATTTACTTTATATTTGTATAAATGTCAGACTTTCTATTTTTTTTATATTTTTTATTTTTTATGGTGTAATATAAATTTTTACAAGTTCTTTTGATCTTTTAAATTGAAAAATTACCTGCACTCTTTGTTGAATTTTATGTTGCTTATCTTGCTGCATTTCTAAGAATCAACACAATTTCGGATGTCAAATCCTAAAAGAGTTCAAGTTTTGAATGTCAGACTCTTTTTAAGTGATTCAACACCGAAGTAAAAATGTCCACATAAAATTAGTATAATCCGCGACGTGTGGATCCGTCGCTGGTCTTGCACTGGGGAATGGAAACGCAGGATAGCGCGTTAATTAGAAAGAGAGAAAGTTGCAGTAAATATTACGAGCAGTTGTACTCGCAGTTTATATACAATACAACTTTAACTGAGCAACAAATTATGTGACACCCGAGATGCAATTTTATTTAAATATCAACATATATCTAATCATGGAAATCTTATTAATCACTTTGGTTTGTGGTTAAAGGCGAACGCGAGCCCGGATCGAGCACGTACAACACTCTCGCACAGGCATGGGCCTTACTTATTACTACAGTTAGTATACTGGAGTAGAAGAAAGCGAACACAAAGAAAGGAATCAACATATAGTAACTGTGCGTGGCAACCCCGAGAGGTGGCGCTTCTCGAACTGTTTTTTCTTTCTTCTTTCTCTTCTTATTCTTCTACGGTATTATTCTACAGTAGCGGCCAAAACTTTGGTGCCCCTTTTTATAAATTTCCAGATGTTGAAATCTTAATTTAGGCTAATCCAAATCAAATATAGTAGCACTGTTAAGATATTAAAAACACATTAATAATATGTTAAAATAGTGCGAAATTTTTTCCAAAACAGAAAACGTTCTTACAATTTTATTTCCAACATTTTTTAGTTTTATAACATTATATTTTAAATCGTTATTGTCAGTAGATGCAGTAATAAAAATTTAGTTTGAAGATTAAATTTTTTTATAATTTTTTTACATTGCCTTTTAAAAATGAACACATTAAAAAATCTATGACCTAGGAAAAGAATTATTATTGTATAACTTAAACCGTAATTTTTTCTATCTTTCCCCGCATCTATAACACAAATCCTATTGAATAAAATTTTAAAAATTAATATAAATGTATATATATAATAAGAAGATAATCTATATATAATTATGTATATTTATAAAAAATCATATAATTGTATGTGAAATGTGGATAGGTATAAAAACTTTATATTATAATATATAAATCATTTTTCCCGGGTATGCATGCTCGAGAAAGCGCATTGAATGACCCAATCTCATTTGAACATGAACCACGAAATGTTAGAGAGATGAGAGACATTTGTTCGGCTTGTCAGGGTTAACATCAGCGCTGCTTGTGGCCAACTTTGGAACCCTAGGTATGGTGAATACGTAGGTATGTAAGCCTGTAATAGGATAATACACAATTTTTTATTATATTTAATTATGTCTCCTATGTCTGTAATATAGTTATTCACAAAAGATTCTAAATAAAATTTATTATAGTTCCTTTTCCTCACGTACTTACATGTAAATATGTAAAAGTATCTTTGTGTAAGCTCCTTTCTTGTCCTGTGAATGCAGACACGAAGTCACGTGGGCTAACGTGTTATTCTGGCAAGCATAAGCAGCAGACGACAGCTTTCTTATTCAGAATTAGCAATTTATTAGAGTGTTTAAAATAATTACATTCAACTTTTCACTCTAAGACCTGTTTTTGAATTCCTAATACCGACAAATAAATAATGCATTTGTTGAAAAAATGACAGGATGTAATGAAAAAGATATATTTTTCTAGAGTTCCATACGTATTTGCGGTATTTACCACCCTACCTATGGTTCCAAATCCGCCATAAGCGGCGCTGGTGTCAGCCCCCAAGGCGAATCATAAATGATATTATACATTTTTACACAAAATATGTTAAAATTATATTTCAAGGTAGTTTTTGCCCACAAGCGCAATGCATGTAATAAACATCTGAACAAAGGTTTTTAAAATCCTCCAATGAGGTTAGGTTAAATACAGTTAAAAGTGGATTTTATCCAATGTAGTTGCGGCCTATTTCAAACACAGTCGATCAAATGTTTGTCATGTCAGATGTACACTGGACGTTAGAAATATCTGGTTTAATTTGTTTGAATTTTTTTTAATTTACACTGGGCGTTTAAAATATCTAGTGGAATTTGATTAAATTATTTTTAATTCTCCCATGAGGCTAGTGAGATGAGCATTTAATCCAAGGAATGTGCAGCATTTCAAAAAAATCCAAACAAATTCGATCAGATATCTTAAACGTCGAGTGTACTTTGTTGATCCCATAATTATTTATTAATTTTCAGATCGACAAGCATTATTTAAGCGATCATTTATATACGTAAAAAATATATTATTTATTTATTTTACATATATTACATACATATTACAAACATTGATCGGGCTAGAATTCGATCTTCGCCACCGAAAAATCTGCAGGGTTTCAAACCTCGCCCTCAGAACGACCGTATATTAGAAAGCAAGCGAAGTTGTACTGACTGAGCCATGACCGCTTTTATTATAGGCAAAATTATTATTTTTTAAGAATTATTATTTGATAAGATTACAAAAAATACAATATTGTTACTTTAATTGTTATTTGTAATTGTTATTTGTCTGTATTTTATTTTTTAAAGTGAAACAAAATGATACCATATATTATATAAAGGTTGATAATGTTAAGATTTCAAATAAAGTGGATATAGCTAATACTATGAATAACTATTTTTGTGAAATTGGTCAATAACTTAGTGAAAAGATAGACAAACCAATAGAAACAGAATTATCACTACCAACGATTCAATGTTTATGAATCCAACAAGTGCATATGAGGTGACAAGTATAATTAATAAATTCTCTAAAATATAAAATTGGAGGTGTTGATAAAATAAATCCTAAAACACTCATTTGTAAACATATTGCTGAACCATTGTGTCATATAATTAACTCATGTATAGAGCAAGCTGCTTGGCCAAATGCACTGAAAAAGGCCGATATAGTACCTGTATACAAATCCGGTGATAAACATAATGCCACTAACTACAGACCGATTTAGTTAATATCTAATATAGCAAAAGTTTTTCAGAGAATAATGTATAATAGAATATACGAATTTATAAAAAAAAACACAATATAATTACAGACCAACAATTTGGTTTTATGAAAAAGATAGGTACTAAAGAGGCATTAAATTATGTAACTAATGTTTTATATAATAATCTAGATCACAGTAAACCTACTATAATAACTTTTTTGGATTTAACGAAAGCATTTGATACTGTTGATCATGAAATATTATTAGATAAACTTTATTGTATAGGAATTAGAGGTCAGGCGTTGGATTTACTGAAAAGTTATCTTAATGATAGATATCAAAGAGTCAAAATTAATGATAATGAATGTAATTACATGAAAATAAACACTGGTGTTCCACAAATCTTAGGACCATTACTTTTTATTATCTATATTAATGATCTCTTGATATAAATCCCTCCTAGCGTAATATCGGTTTATGCAGATGACACTGCAATTGTAACTAGTGATGATACCTGGGAAAAAGCTCAGGACAGTATGAAGAGATATTTATATATAAGTACCTAGCTAAGAACCAATTAACTTTAAATGTTGAAAAGACGGTATATATAAATTTTGGCAACTATAATGATAGTGTTCCAAATCAAATAGATATTAAGATCAAAGATAAAAAATTAAACGGAGTTGAGAGTTGTAAATACCTAGGAATCATATTTGATTACAACTTCAGATGGGATAAGCATATACAATATCAAGAAAACTAGTAAAACGTACAAAAAAGAATTTTAAGAATTATTCATAAAAATAATTTATGGAGCACTGAGATATCATTATACAAACCTCAAAAATCAATTCATTAAATCTAGTAGTATTATACGAAAAAAACATTTAATAATACCTAAACATATATACGAAAAGAATTAACATTAAAAATAGTTATATAAAAGTCTTAGCAACATACAACAAGCTACCGAGTGATCAAAAACATTAGATATGAATAAATATTCACATAAGAATAAGCTAAAAAAATGGATAAAAACAGATATATAATATCAATTGTTATAATATGATTAAGTCAGTTAAATATTGATATAAGCACTGTTAAAAATAAAAAAAAAATTATTACGATAATAATTTTTAATATTAAGTTAGTTAATTTCAGTATTTTAGTATTTAAGTTTTATTTTATATTTTAATTTTGTATATGCTGGATCGCGTACAGATGCCTAGTGCATCTCCGCGACGTACAGAATGTAATTTATACATTACTGTATTTTTTTACTAACTATTTTTAATATTATTTTATTAATCCAGTTCCTCACAATATTTGTTTTTAAAAGCAATATATTATTCTGAAAGTTTTTTGCCTATACCTTTATGTTTACCGATGTAAATTCTCAAAATCTTAATTGTACACGTCACAATGAATTACCACTGTCAATACCTTATATTTTTGCGACGTATACGGTACTAGTTGAGAATGATAAATGAAAATATGTTTTGGACGGCAATTTGGCTTTTTTTGATAAATAATAAAAATTAAGTGAAGCGTTTTTTCGTAAAATTTTCTTTTATATTATTAAATATTAAAGGAATACAAAATTGTCATATGTGGAAATCCGAAATACACAAAAAAGAAGCGAAAATTTGTGTAGCTCGCACTGTAGATCATCCATGGGTAGAAATAGAAGAAAAATAAAAAAGAACAAAGAAGGACAATGAAAAAAAAAAAAGAACAATAAGAACAGTTAAAAACAAAAACAAGAAAAAAGAAGAATAAGTAAATTAAATAACAGAAATATACAAAATGAACTTTTATCAATATTATGTTTGAAATATATATACATATATTGTGTTATTTGATAAATAAAGATTCTTAAAAACCAAAAAAAACTACTAATCTACACTTATTTTGCAGAAATATTACCTGACTAATCAAATTCCATTATAAATAATTGTTAAACTTTGAATTTGTATTAGACACGTTCATAAATATTGCTAATAAAATTATTTTTTTAACCCTGTTTTTCTCTTAAAAAAAGAATAAACCGCTCCTAAATAGGAAATAAGGTATTGTAATACTCTATCGCTCAAAAAAATTTGAGTTAAAAAAGGGTGGTCTCAAGCAGGCATACGGTTAAAACATTATTAATAATAAGAATAATTACCTCTGGTCCTGTGTGAAGCTGTCCATCAATTAGGGTACCTTGCACCAGTGCTCTCTAGGAACCAGTGTGAAAAAGATCTGGGAGAAGTAGAGTGTAGCATAGGCGACGCTGTAGGGCATCAGAGCAAAGAGCAGATATGGCTGATAACGGCCGAAGTCGCCAATGTATGGCAGATCGTCGTCGAAGGACTCGATCTTGTGTCTGAAGGCCGTACGCTCATTCGGATCATCAATTTCGAAGTACTTATTATCGTGTCTGTAACTCACAATCTCTATTACCTCCTCCTGCTCTGGGGGTTGCGACTGCTGTTCTTCCTCCCTGTGCTCGCTGTTCTGCAAATGCAAAAATAAATTGCTACATGCTAAATCTGGTAGAGTGGAATTTCCCTCTAAAAAATGAGTGAACCGATTTTAGAGTGAAATTTCACCCTAATAGAGTGAATTTTTTCACTCTATCTACTAGAGTGAAAAATTTTACTCTAGAAAATAGATTGATATTTATTCGCTCTAATTTTCACTCTAATAGTTAGAGTGAAATGACAACGCTAACGAATTTTATTTTATTCATCGCAAATTTGAACCTCATTAATTAAAATTAATTTTGAAAGACACGCGAATAAGTAGTTGAATAAGTAGGTGACAGTTTGTTTTAACTGTATTATACAATTTGAAGATACTTTAAGTTTCTATTATTCTAGCTTAGAATTATTTGAAAGTTCCTATTGGAACGTAAAAACGCTTTAAAATATTTATATAATGAAACGTGCACTCTCTAAATTTTTTGGAGTGGATTTTCAATATTTTGGAGTGAATGCTCACTTTTAGAAAGAGTGAATAATTCACTCTTTTGGAGTGAATGTTCACTTTTAGAAAGAGTGAATAAATCACTCTTTTGTAAAAGTGACTTTTTCACTCTATTTAGAGTGAAAGAAAACGCGTAATGAAAAAATAATTATTCACTTATAATAATTACTCACTTCGTTATTTTACGTTTCAGAAATGTTTTGATGAATGGATACAGTTTACTGGAAAGAATGCAATTGAGAAATAAATTTAAATAACTTCAAAAAAATTTTTGGTTGGATTTCAACACGGATCCTTTTAAGTTCTGAGGCTGCCGGTCTAGTGCTAGACCACCGTTGCGTCTGACTTCGTGTGCACTGATTTCTCCTATATATTCGAATTCGTAGATGAACTTTTATTTAATACTAAAATCAGTTTAAAACATAAAAAGTCAGAGCTAATAAATAGTTATTTTTAATAAAATGATACAAAAATTATATTTTATATGAAATTCAGTATTATTATGGTAACTTGAATATTTAGCCGGAGAATCTAATATTCTTTTTAGTACATTTTCTCAATTTATGCATTTTTAAGAAAAGTTTAAGATGTTATAAATACTAAATTTATTAAAATTAATAAAGCTTTTGCAAATTAAGGGGATGTAAAGTACTGAGCGATTCCTACCATACCGGTTTATAATTTATACTTTTTTCTCTTAAAAATAAGTATTTATAAAAAACGACATTATATGCCTTTACCAGAAATGTTCAGTTGATTTTTCAAGAGATATTATTAACTTAATTAAAAAATGGGTCAAAAAATGTCAAGAGGATATGGGTAAGCAATGGCTTACCACGTAAAATATTTAAAACTGTTTTCCGGTTAAAAATAATACCGAAATCTTTTGAAACTTCCAAAACCAAACATTGCTAATACAATATACAAATGTGCAGGACATAGTAGTAATTTTTATTTACAATATTTGTAAAATCTCAAATAAATATTTAAAATAAAAAAGTCGGTAATACAGATTCCTGTAATAAATTCTATTGTTTTAAGTGGTTCAATATTCCATTTGAATTTGTAAAAACTGTATCTGGTTACATTTTTAAGAGAATTTAAATAAAAGCTACCTTTCACCTCTAAATTAATTAATTAACCACATAGTTGTATATTTTGTAGCCCAGTTTTTTGTACAATTAATAATGACATTTCTTGAAAATTTAATTGAGGATTCCTGGTATAAATAATGTTTTAAAAGTAAAAAGTCGTAATTCGAAACTTTGATTAATTTATAGGTTTTATAATATAAATTTCACTCCAACCTAGTGTGAAAGTTAGAGTGAATCCTTTGTCACTCTCTAATTTAGAGTGGTAAAATTCACTTACTAGACCGGAGTGACCAAATTCACTCTTTTAGAGTGCAATTCACTCGTTTGGAGTGGAACCCTCGTTCACTCTAAAAATCAGAAGAATTAATTTTATTTTTATAAGCTACTCCGACTTGCTACTATTTTGTGTATTTTGGTAAACCTATTATTACTGGAAAAGTGTATCTAATATGACTCTTGCAATATTATAAACTTAAAATGTAAAAAATAGGTTAGTTTTTCGTCGTTGTTCATCGGGAGAGTATTCACCCTAAAATAGAGTGAGATTCTACTCTAGGTTAGAGTGAAACATTCCACTCTATTATTAGAGTGAAAAATTCACTCTAACTAGATTCATTTATTTCATTCATTCTTCGAGTGGAAGAGTGAAATTTCACTCTAACGAGTTTACCGTATGTTTTAAATGCTTTAATTTATAAGTATTAAAAAAAATATTTAAAAAAAACGTTATTAGTGTCTGAATATTATGACACCACTGCCCCTAAATACTATTAAAATGTATTGTCATCCAGTCTTCATTGGTACCTGAATTTTAAAGTTTCAAGCTTATAAGAAATTCGCTAAATTTTTAACTTCAGAATTTGAGGACAAACAAACAAATATATGCGTCCGGTAAGTTAAATAAGAACGTATGAAAAAATATCTTTTATGTTTATGAATATTACAAGAATATCCAGAGATCCATTTATATATATTTAATATGAAAAATATATTATTCAATTTAATAAAGTTAGAATTTTTTTGACTTAAGGTAAATGCCCCAGTTTCTACTCATCAAATTGTTATCGTCCCAAATTGTTAAAAAGACTTATTCTGGCATCTATTAAAATAAAAATGGTTAACCTATTTAAAAATATCTTCGATTATTTTTAAAAAATTCCGAAGAGTATTTTCAGAACTTAGTACCTGCGTAGAAATATGTTTGTAGGTCTTTTAAATAAGTCAGAGGCTTCTCATATAGTTTTCATACTGTATGATAACCGGTTCAGCTAGGAAATAACACGTTATGTTGGCGTAAACAGACATAGATTAAAATAGATACAACTTCTCCATAATAAGAATTTTTTTTAATGATAAATGTCCTGTACATTTAATTTTTTTAATTTATTTTATATTAAGCCTTTAAAGGTCTTTTAAAAATTTAGCCAATTTCTTATAAGCTTTAAAGCCCAAGGTCTTTTAAAATTAGAAAATGCTTTATTAAAAAAAATTTGGAAATAAAATGTTTAGAGGTCAATACTATCCTGATAGAAATTTATCTCTCCCCTTTAACATATCTATCTAGAATAGTCTCTGCTATGTAGATCTATGTAGGAAAACTAGACAGTTACTATAAAGGTGTGTAGCGGTCGTTCCTTCTAGTTTCCAGCATTATTTTCCCGGATAATACTTGATAAGGGTGGTTTCGATAGCAACAATCATTTAAAGGTTATTTTTTAAGAAATAGAAGTATAATTTATTGTGTAATGTTTTTGATTTATGAGTAATTACATATCTTTGTTCACCTTTTATCAATTTAAATCAATATGAATAATCTCCAAAATGTAAGGTTATCAAATTTTAGGTGCAATGAGATTTCTACTTTTTATGAAATAAACAACACATGCTGCAAGTATATGTCAAACTGTTAAATAAGTAAGAGTAGTAAATAATCTCTAAATTATCTCTACATGACGTTTTAGTGCATACTACTCATTTTGTTTTAAATCGGTTTCCTTATATTTGATTCTTTTCCATCCTAAATACAGATTTGAATTCTCAATCTGCATGGTTTATATAAGAAGTATATTACTATTATTGTCATAAAGTTTGAATACATCAGATAATTACCTTACTAAAATGATAATACAGATTGTGCCTGTATTATCAGAAACAGTAGAATCATAATTAATAAAATTCAATATTATTCATAAAATTTAATAGAATAATTTGGCATGGTATATTATTAATGTTGCGAATTTTACATAAATCACTTGTTTATAAACAAATTAATTAGTTTCATCAAGATAATCACATATTATGCGGATATTGTTTGTTTATTATGCAAAGAAATTAATTATTACAAAATTCTCATTTTTTAGGTTAAAAATGTTTTTCCTTCTCTTACATGTAATAGGTACAAATAAGACTTACATGTAACAGGTACAAGTTATGGAGTTTGGATCGAGCCTTTGAACGAGACAGACGTGTTTACAAATCGCTCAGCGAGGCGAGTGGTCTCACGCGTGTATCGTTTCTAGTTAGTGCTCAATGCATGAAACAGTGCTAAATATTTGCATAAGTGTACATCAGAAAAGAATCTTTCTACTATAAAACTCTTTTAGAGAACAGCAAGTGCTTCTGACTGCAGGGGCACTTGTTCATTTGTTTCTCGAAAATGACACCTCCAACGACCAACACCCATAACTCACCGTCTCTACCGCTCAAAGTAACATACGCCCAAATGACTCAACAAGTACAAGTTCCAACCAAAGATCAAGCCATAGTCATTGATGCAATTGAAGGAGTCTCCGTACAAGAATACGCTCGTGAACTTGCAAAAATTATTCCTCCAACCAACATGAAATTTATTTCCCGAATTTCATTCGGTCGTGTCTGTATCTACCTCAGCAGTAAGGAATTAGCGGACCGGCTCACGGATAATCACACCAAAATAAACATTGGAGAACAAATGCTTGAAGTTAGACCTCTTATATCGAAAGCCAAACGGATTATACTGTCTAACGCTTGCCCGATAATTCCGAATGAAATAATTTTAGACGAACTTTCGCGTATAAACATTACTCCCGTCTCTAAAATTACATACATTAGAGCGGGCATGAACGAAAGCGGTTTCACGCACCTGCTAAGCTTCAGGAGACAAATGTACATCAAACCTGAAGATGTCTCTATTATGCCTCCGGTGTTACCAATCAATTTCGACAACACCAAGTACTATCTATACCTCTCTACAGAAAAATTAACATGTTTTATATGCAACGAAGAAGACCATCTTGCAAAGCATTGCAAAAATTCTACACAAACGCAAAATACCACTGATTCCCAGGTGGAGAATAAAAACACTGATCTTTCGACTTCTTCAGCAAAAGACACAACCTCTCTCCCTCAGGAAGAAAAAGACTCAACTCCAGAAGCAAGCATGCCTCCGCCAAAATCATCAAATAAACGTCCTCCTGCTAAATCACTCTCTACCATAAGTTCTATTACTGAAGACAAGGTATATGATGAGCAAGCTGACTTCATAACGATCAAAAGAGACAGTAAAAAGGCAAAAATTATACAATCTCTAGGCATTACTCTTGAAGAAGTTACATCGCAACTAGATCCTGCTAAAAACTACTTCTTATCAAATTCCAAAAAAGTCTCGCTAGACTTTCATCAAATGGCTAAATTCTTACAAGAATCTCATGGTCAAAGAAATATCCAAGACATAGCTTCCAAATACACCGACGACTACAGCTCTCTCTGCGCCTCTCTATCAGAAATCAATCAACAAATTACCGATTCAAAACTCAGACATCGAATAATAAGAATAAAAAAACAACTTGAAAACTCCAATTTAGAAGAAACCTCCAGTCAAGAAAACAGCACATCGGAAGATATCGAACTTTAACACGCAGTCATCATCTTTTCAATTTTCTACTACAAAATGGTACTAAAAACTCTATTTTGGAACTGCAGAAGCGCAAAACAACACGACATGGACATACAGATTATCTCTAAAAAAGTCGACATCATCATATGTGTGGAATCATGGCTGACCCCGAAAGACGACTTCTGCATCCCTGGCTTTATTACGTACAAAAAGGACCGCATTCACTCAAGAGCAGGTGGTATATTAATATTAATTCGCAAGAACATAGCCTTTGTAGAAATCGACAACATCAAGTCCCCAGACTTAAGCGTAGAAATTTGCGGTATTCATGTAAATAACACGTCGCTTCCGTTTAATTTAATTGTATGTTACCGAGCCCCAGGCCTCATGCTCTCCCAAGAGCAGTGGAACTCAATAGTGAACAATTTAGACAACAGAGAAAATAGCTTACTCATAGGTGATTTCAATTCACACAACACCATGTGGAACTGCAATCACACAGACAAAAACGGCGAAAGATTTGAAAACGCTATAGATCATAAAAATCTTTTTATTCGCAATATCGACACTATGACACGAGTCGACACTTATCGCGGTTCAAAATCCAACATTGATCTTATACTATCCACGTTAGATATTTCCGACAAAATCAACATTAAAGTTCACGATGAGACCTGGGGCTCCGATCACTTCCCGATTTTTATAAACATCGTCACCGAAAGAAACCATTATGAAAAAAAAGTCATTTAAGCTAAAATCTGTACGTACAAATTGGAATAGCTTCTGCCTTGAACTAGACAACAGATATTCATCCTTTCTATCACTAGACTATGATCAATTATCCCCTAGCATAAAATATGACTTTTTTATTAACATAGTTACAGAAGCTATTAAAATTTGCACACCGAGAAAAAAAGTATTCCAAAAAAATTTTAAAAAAGAAAAAAACCCAACTCGATGGTGGGATGCTGACTGCAATAATATTAAAAGATTGCGATCAGCTGCGTTCAAAAAATGGGACTGTACAAAAAATTTAACCGACCTAATAGAATATAAAAAAATCACAACCCAAGCTAAAAAAATGTTTAAAGATAAAAAAAAATATGTTTCAGGGAATTCGCTGAAAATATTAATTTTTGTACAGACCCATCTTACGTTTGGAATCAATGCAAAGTATTTAAAAACAGCTGGGTGAAAATTACTCCAAAAAACGCAACCGAAAATCTGCAAAATAACAAAAAAAAAGTTGAAGTAGTTTTAGATAAAATAAGTCCTCCCTGGGCTCAAACTAATTCAACTAACCTACCCGAATGCGAAGAAACAAATTCGTTTTTTGACACCCAATTCACTTTCACGGAATTCAACTCGGCACTAGATGACAAAAAAATAAAATCAGCTTGCGGAATGGATGGCATAGACTTTGAGATCTTAAAAAACTTACCAATTAAGTACAAATTATTATTATTAGATATCTTTAACGATATGTACTCAAAAAACGAATTTCCAGAAAGTTGGAAAATGTCTTTTATGCACTTCATTCATAAAAGCGACGGTATAAACCTCAGACCTATATCCTTATCCTCTTGTTCCTGCAAATTATTTGAAACTATATTAAAAAATCGACTTCAGTGGTGGGCCGAATATAACAACCATATCCCTAACTCTCAATTTGGTTTCAGACGAGGAAAATCGTGTACCGATAATTTAGTGAATTTAACGCTCAAAATAGAGGAAGCCTTTATTGAAAAAAAGGAAGTACTAGCCGCCTTTCTAGATGTTGAGGGCGCGTTTAATAATGTTAACATCGATATTCTGCTATCAAAACTCGCGTCTATAGGCTGCTCCAAAAACTTCCTCAAATTCATTAAATTTCTCACACACGAGCGACATATATATACTGATCATACAGGAGATGACTGTAGGTTTTTTTATCAAGGAGTTCCTCAAGGAGGAGTCCTCAGTCCTCTCCTTTATTTATTATATGTTTCCACCATTACTAACAAAGTACAAAAAACAATATGTATTTCTCAATTTGCCGATGATCTCGCGATATATGTAAAATGCGGTTCTACACTAAGAGGGAAAAAAATTATCCAGAAAGCCATTGAGATCATTATAAATAATCTTAAAGATCTTGGATTAAATCTCTCACCAAGCAAAACAGTCCTTGTACATTTTAATAATAAAAATATACTACCAGGTAATATTGAAATTGAAGTCGCCAATTATTCAATCAAATCACAAGATACTGCGCGCTTTCTTGGAGTAATTTTTGACTACAAGCTTTCTTTCATTTCACAGGTTGAGTCTATTAATAAAAGATGTATAAGAGCGCTCAATTTGATGAAATATTTATGCTGTACATGGTGGGGATGCGATCCCGACACCCTTCTCATGGAATACGGATCGCTTGTATATTTTCCTTCACGCTTACCTGTCGCGAACAAACTGCTGAAAATCCAAAATATAGCTATAAGAACCGCTTTAGGATACCGCATGTCGACTCCTACCAATATACTAATAGCCGAATCCAAGATACCTTCGCTAAGAGAACGTATAATGTACCTTGGAGAGTGTTTTTTATTTAAAACCATGTCAAATAATAACTCCTTGACGTATAAGAACATTATAAGATATTATAACTTGAAAAACAAAAAGAAACCTAATGATAAAAAAAGCAGCCTTCTCAACAATTGCATCAATTATGTAATGAATTTTTCTAAACATATTTACTGTCAAAGCAATTACGCTATCTACACTCACGATTATAACACCACTTTTACTAATATCCCTTTCAATAAAGAATTCGGCCTGAAACTGCAAAAAGCTGTTAATGCAAACTTCACATTCAATAACTTTCTAAACGACAAAAGCCCCTACGCCATATATACAGATGGCAGCAAAATACCAGGCTCAAAATGCGTCGGCTCAGCTTGTATCTGTCCACAACTTAACATCAGTTATAAAAAAAGTTCATTCGGATGTACGTCCATTTTTACGGCTGAGCTTTTGGCGATAGGAGACGCGCTCGACATAGCGCTAGAAAATACAAACTACAGCTTCCTCATTTTCTCTGACTCCTTAAGTGCTTTACAAAGCCTAAATTCTACTAAGTCGACTGCTAAAACTAATCCTTACATTTTTCAAATTAAAGACAAGTACAAAAAATTATTGCGAGAAAAAGCGGATGACGTTACAATAGAATTTTTCTGGATCCCTTCTCACGTTGGAGTCAGAGGGAATGAGGACGCGGATCTTCTTGCCAAAAGCGCTACTTCAAATGACTCCGCCGACTTCACTGTTATCCCATACACAGATCTGTACACAATATTTAAGGAAAAAGAAAGCTCCTTGACCGCTGAAATAATAAAAGAGGAAGGCAAAATCAAAGGTATACAATATTTCAATTTTTACTACAACAAAGCGAAATCTCCTTGGTTTTCTCGCAAAAATTTCAGTCGCAAATTCACTGTTACTGTAAACCGTATGAGAGCTGACCATTACAACTTATCAGCCTCTTTAGCACGAATTAATTTAATTACTAGCCCTACTTGCAAATGCGGTCAAGAAGAAGAGAACTTAAATCACGTCATATTTCAGTGTAAATTATATGACGCCACAAGACGCGAATTACTTTTAAAATTAAATAAGCTCAAATTCCAGCTTCCGCTTAACATTGAAATGCTAATAGCCGATCCTCATATTGCAGCGTGTCAAATTGTTTTCTCATTCCTGGAAAAATGCAAGCTAAATATATAGAAACAATGTATTTTTATTAACATATCTCTAAGTCATCTTTGTAAAACGTAAGAAATGTTAAGGAAATTTTCGTAAAACCACCCAATGTATAGCTTAAATAAGCCTTTAAATAGGTTTCAATAAAGCTTAATGAAAAAAAAAAAAAAAAAGTTACAAGTTATAATTCTTATTATTATAAATGAGAACTTACACGTTAAACTTGTTTTTTAACATTAATTGCATTAAAAGTTCTATACACTAAACACATAACCTCACAGATTTCACATGCATATAACATTATTATTGAGGAACCTATGAAGATCTATATAGATCTATCGAGTTTTGTGTAGTGTAGTACTATCTAATTAACAGCTCTGAAAAGATTCAAATATAGTTTTCGAACGAACCTAAAACCTACAAAAATATATTGATCCTCAAATTAATTAAATTTAATGAATTATAATTTTTCTTTAATAGACCTTACTTTACAATACTTTTAAGGTACGAGAAGGCCATTTGCAATGGTTTAGTATCTATACGAGCATAGAGGAATTATTGTAAAATAAGACTCAGTTTAGGTCTAATATGTTTTGACTGTAAAATAACGTTAAACTTAGCTTTATTATATCACGATATTTTCTGAGAAAAATATATTATTATTTATTCAAAAGCAATTATGCATAAAAAGTTTTATACATAAAATAATAATTTTTAAAAGTTATAAACTTTCAGGTTTAAATTAATTTTTTTAGAAATGTGTCTTTTATAATTTCGTTTCTTTCTTGTATGTATGTATATGTATGTATGTTCCAACGATATCTCGGGAATGGCTTGACCGATTGAGCTAAAATTTGAACTGTAATTTCTACTAGTACAAAAAGTAGTAAATAAACTAGTTTCAGCTTTATATGTTGATATATTCATATCATTTAATGATATATAGTAGTAGTAGTAAATAACTAGTCTAATTAAAGCAGTGCTTGGTAATATGTGCCTATATTTAATTAATAATATATTCATGTATATATTGGAGATAAGTGACATTTCTTTCGGCTATAAAAAAATATAATTCCGATGTAAAGGTAATTATAAAAAAATGGAGCAATAAACTTTTTGAAGAAAGTATTTTTAATTATTCTTGTTTGCAGAATCTTCAATCAAATATGATTCTATAGAGAAATATAGAAGATTGGTTATACTAAGACTCGACGATGTATAATGAAACAATTAAAGTATTCCACGTCAACTCTCCCGGCGCAGCGCGCGAGGGTCGAATCATGATGTATCTAACTCGTGTCTGCGATACTAAAATGTACTTAAAAAAATTGTATAATAAGTGTTTCCGATGTATTTTTACCTCAGCTTTCCAACGGTGTAGTCAGATTTTCCGAATTTTTCCATTTTTACAGCTAAAGGCTATAAGACATCTTATATCTCAAAACGTATACTTTTAATATTTTTTTGATGATTTGATCGAAAGTTGAGCATTTCTTACATAGAAAAAGGTATTTTGCAGAGAGTGCTCAAGTTGTTTTCTTTGAAAAATAGAACGCGAAAGAATAGACGCAACGCCACTTCGGCGCGCAGACAACGTGCGGACTTGGTTCATCTGGCTACCGGTTAACCATTCGGGATTTTTACTAAACCTGTCACTCGGATGCAGTAAAAATGCTTTAACAAATAAATTATTAAATTCATTTTCATGTTTTTCTTGTTATTTTTTTATTGTCCTTGCTCTTAATGTGGAATTACTTTTATTTGAAGTATTTGTACTTGATACGTATATTTTTGGTTTTAGTTGAACATTTCGATGCAGATTTTTTTTACTTAGCTCAGTCTAACAGTTATTTTCGGGAAGATTTGATATTCAGAACTTGATGTTTTCTTGAGCTTCAATGTTCTTTCATCCATTGGAACAAAGCAAAGAACAAAAATCTGCATCGAAACTTTCAACTAAAACAAAGAATAGATCAAGTACAATAACTTCGAAAAGAAGTAATTCCACGTTAAAAGCAAAGAAAACTCTAAAAAATCTAGGAAGCATGAAAATAAATTTAATAATTTATTTATTAAAGCATTTTTACAGCATCAGAGTGACAGGTTTCGCTGTTCGTATTGTGACTCGTGTAGTGACTCTTTCGCGTTCTATTTTTCAAAGAAAACAACTTGAGCACTGCCTGGAAAATATTTTTTTATGTAAAAAATGCTCAGTTTTCGAACCAAATCATAAAAAAAAATTAAAAATATGCTTTTTGAGATATAAGAAGTTTTATAGTTTTTAGAGGTGAAATTGAAAATTTCGGATAATCTGACTACACCATTGGAAAGCTGAGGAAAAAATACATCGGAAACACTGATTATATATTTTTTAAGTACATTTTGGTATCACAAACACGAGTGAGAAATATGATGATTTGGCGACCGCGCGCCGCGTTGGGAGAGTTGACGTGAAATGCCTCCAGTTGTGATAATTCGTTACCAAATAACCTTATCGTTTATTAAAAAATGAATGACAGATATTTGTACTACTATGCTATGTAAGACAAAACAAAAATATATGGAAGTCAATGTCATTGATTACTATATAATTGATATCTCTTTGAGAAAGCAGAATACCAAATCATTTGACAGCGTTTTTTTTTATTCTTTTTTGCTTTCTTTATATAAAATTTGAAAGATTCCCTCATACTGAGTGCCGAGCGTAAATTTGTTCGTTAAAAAGCTTTTATAATAATGATTTGTAATAATGAGTTTATATACAATACAACTTTAACTGAGCAACAAATTACGTGACACCCAAGATACAATTTTATTTAAATATCAACATATATCTAATAATCATGGAAATCTTATTAATCACTTTGGTTTGTGGTTAAAGGCGAACGCGAGTTAGTATACTGGAGTAGAAGAAAGCGAACACAAATAAAGGAATCAACATATAGTAACTGTGCATGGCAACTCGAGGGGTGGTGTTTTTCGAACCATCTTCTTTTTCTTCTTATTCTTCTACGGTATTATTCTACAGTAGCGGCCAAAACTTTGGTGCCCCTCGTTATACATTTCCAGATGTTGAAATCTTAATTTAGGCTAATCCGAATCAAATATAGTAGCACTGTTAAGATATTAAAGATACATTAAAAATATGTAAAAACAATGTTAAAAAAGTGCGAAATTTTGTCTAAAACAGAAAACGTTCTTACATTTTTACTTCCAACAGTTTTTAGTTTTATAACATTATATTTTAAATCGTTATTGTCAGTAGATGCTGGAATAAAAATTTAGTTTGAAGATTAAATCTTTATATAATTTTTTTACATAGCCTTATGAAAAGTGACACATTAAAAAATCTATGACCTAGGAAAAGAAAAATTATTGTATAACTTAAACCGTAATTTTTTCTATCTTTCCCCGCATCTGTAACAAAAATCCTATTGATTAAAATTTAAAAAATTAATATATATATATATATATATTAATTTTTTAAATTTTAATCAATAGGAATATATATATATATATATATATTCCTATTGATTAAAATTTAAAAAATTAATATATATATATATATATTAATTTTTTAAATTTTAATCAATAGGAATATATATATATATATATATATATAATAAGACAATCTATATATAATTATGTATATTTAGAAAGAATCACATAATTGTATGTTAAATGCGGATAGGTATAAAAACTTTATATAATAATATACAAGTCATTTTTCTCGGGTATTCACGCTCGAGAAAGCGCACTCAATGACCCAATCTCATTTGAACATGAACGACGAAATGTTAGAGAGATGATAAACATTTGTTCGGCTTGCCAGGGTTAATATCAGCGCTGCTTGTGGCCAACTTTGGAACCCTAGGTATGGTGAATACGTAGGTATGTAAGTCTGTAATAGGATAATACACAATTTTTTATTATATTTAATTATGTCTCCTATGTCTGTAGTATAGTTATTCACAAAAGATTCTAAATAAATAGATTTTGCAATATTTCCATATATTTGTATTTCACAGCGTATTTTATTATTGTTCCTTTTTCTCACGTATTTACATGCACATATGTAAAAGTATCTTTGTGTAGGCTTCTTTCTTGTCCTGTGAATGCAGACCCGAATTCACGTGGGCTAACGTGTTATTCTGGCAAGCGTAAGCAGCAGACGACAGCTTTCTTATTCAGAATTAGCAATTTATTAGAGTGTTTAAAATAATTACATTCAACTTTTTTTACTCTAAGACCTGTTTTTTAATTCCTAATACAGATAAATAAATAATGCATTTGTTGAAAAAATGACAGGATGTAATGAAAAAGATATATTTTCCTAGAGTTCCACACGTATATGGGGCGAATCACGTTAACTCTCCTAGAGCGGCGCGCGAGCGCTTAATACTGTTGTTTTCAACTCGCGTTTGCGGTATGAAAAAAATATATAAAAAATATCCAATAAACTATTTCGATGTATTTTTTCCTCAGCTTTCCAATGGTGTGGTCAGATTTTCCAAAATTTTCCATTTTCCTTAAAAAAAACACAAAACGTGTTATATCTCGAAAAGTCTATTTTTAATATTTTTTTTAATACTTTTAATCGAAAGCTGAGGTTTTTTTTACATAAAAAAAGTTGTTTTGCCAGAGTGCCCGATTATATTTCAGTGAGTAATAGAACGCCGAAAAGTTGAAGTACCGCGCGCAGCGGCAAGGCGCGTGACTTCGCGCTCGACGGTGGCCGCTGGATTCGGTCCTCCTTTTCATATTTTGCTACCTTATAATTTCTTTTAAACCTGTTAGTTAAATTTAGTTATTTTTTTGTTTTTTTAATCGCTTTTTTGTTACTTTGGCTTTCAAAGAGGCTTCAAAGTCTTTAGCTTCGTGGCATTCTTTGTCTTTGTTGCGGGTTTGGATACATTATTTTCTTTATTCTTAGTGTCTTTCTTTGGAAAGATTTGATATTTAGAACTTAAAGACGTTTTCTGTAGTTTGAATGTGTTTTGATTCAATGGAATAAAAGCATGATACTGTAAAGTCCCTGGTATAGATTTAGCATTATCTAATCTTGGTTTGAGTTCTAAAACAGTTTTTTCATAATCATCTTTATTGCTATAAAATACTTTGGTTTCTTTGCAATAATTTTTAGCCCATTCGTAAAGACTTTTTGCTGTTAAAATTCTATTTTTGGATGAAAGTTGTAGACTAGCACGTTTTGCACCTCTTTTTAAGTTCGCACCGATACCATCACATGCACCTTTGCCGTGCGCGGTAGCATAAAAGTGCCATTCCGCTGAGATTTCGTAATCTTTTTCATGAAACAGAAGATTTTGCATATTATTCTTATTTTTAAAATGTTGACTTGCTCCATCCGTTAAATAATAAATTTTTTCAACTACGAAATTAGATTTCAGATAAAGTATGACAATTTTTTGATATTCATAAACCGCAACAGTATCATGGTATAGATTATCAGAAATTACAGCAATGCTTACATGTTTAAGATCACTATTTTCTTTGTAATAAATTACAACTGTAAAAATAGTTGCCTGGTTTATTATTCCAATGGAAAGATTGCGTAGAATTCTGTACTACAAATGCATAGTTTTCCGCAAAATCAAAACAGACAATAAACTCCCCTTCTTGAAGATTTTCTTTCAACTTATTCACATACTGTGACTGTTTCTTAGCAAAAAAATCGTGAGTCTTCAATTTCATTAATCTGTCGTCCAGCGTGTTGAGAAAGTCATAAACGTTCTCACTTTTTGAAGCTATCGTACACCGATCTGTTTGAAACCACGATTCAAATTGCATTTCAAAAACATTATTTTTATCAAAACATTCAAGCAAATGTTCTCGTAATGCAGACGTATTAGGACAATTTAGACAGTCACCCAAGAAACACTCATCACATGCATTTTTACGAACGATTGCCTGAATACAGTCATGATAATTTGTAAGATATAGTTTACTATTTTTGGTTAAGCACTCTAGATCAGCAGCTTCTAGCATGAGCTTAACGTTTTTATGATGTACACATACACATACATTGTGTGTACCACTGCTTCCAGCTAAAACACAGTGTACTGGTCTCAATTGTATGAATTTTGTTAATCCAATTTTAACGTGTTCGTATTCTTTTTGAAATAAATAATAGATTTCGTTCAAATTGCCAAGAAGTAATCTTTTCTGAACGTGTTCTCGTTTGCCGTTGTCCTGCTTTACGGATATGCAATCTTTCAAGCCTGGCATAATTCGACTTATGTCATCCTTTTCATAAAAACTTTTAACTAAATTTGTAGTTTCCACCGAAAGTACTTTGCCGCGTTTTTTTTCAGGAACTGAGAAAACTCCTTTTTTAGCTACTAACTCTTTTGCTTCTCGAGCTTCCCATTCAGTACAACCAAACTCTCTGATTACATCATTACGAGACCAAAAATCGGGAGCAAGAGTGAGTAGCTGAATTCTATCTTGCTTCGATATAGTATTAGAAAATTTTCTTTTAATTTGTTGAAATAGGTAAATCTGCTTTACGTTTGTAAATTTGCCTACGACATGTACCACATATTTTCGCTTCTTCGGGTACAAACGGAAATATACTTCTAAAAGTTGAAGGAAAGTCAAACAGATCTTTAGACGTAGGGTGATTCTCTCGAGAGAAAGGATTTATGCATTTCATTTTCCAGGTTGAACCCATTGTAGTTGCTACAATAAACCGGTGAAATACGTAACCAATTGATTTATGATTTAATCATAAAAAAATCTAAATTTAAAAAAAAACATCGTCGTATATATGAATTTCTTGTGACAATTCATTTATAGATTAAAGTTTTTTATGTTTAAGCCACCTACCGACTGAAAAAAGAACTAGTTTTACAAGTAACGTAATTCGCCCCATATACGGTATTTACCACCCTACCTATGGTTCCAAATCCGCCATAAGCGGCGCTGGTGTCAGCCCCCAAGGCGAATCATAAATGATATTATACATTTTTACACAAAATATGTTAAAATTATATTTCAAGGTAGTTTTTGCCCACAAGCGCAATGCATGTAATAAACATCTGAACAAAGGTTTTTAAAATCCTCCAATGAGGTTACGTTAAATACAGTTAAAAGTGAATTTTATCCAATGTAGTTGCGGCCTATTTTAAACACAGTCGATCAAATGTTTGTCATGTCAGTTGTACACTCGACGTTCAAAATATCTGGTTGAATTTGTTTGGATTTTTTTTAATTTACACTGGGCGTTTAAAATATCTAGTGGAATTTGATTAAATTATTTTTAATCTCGAATGAGGCTAGTGAGACGAGCACTTAATCCAAAGAATGTGCAGCATTTCAAAAAAATCCAAACAAATTCGATCACATATTTTAAACGTCGAGTGTACTTTGTTGACCCCATAGTTATTTATTTATTTTACATATATTACATGCATATTACAAACATTGATCTGGCTAGAAGTCGATCTTCGCCGCCGAAAAATCCGTAGGGATTCAAATCTCACCCTCAGAACGACCGGGTGTTAGAAAGCAAGCGAAGTCAATTGTAATATTATTTGTCTGTATTTAATTAATCCAGTTCCTCATAATTTTTATTTTTAAAAGCCATATATCAATCTGAAAGTTTTTTGCCTCCTTTATGTTTACCGATGTAAACCCTTAAAATCTTCATTATATACGTCACAATGAATTACCACTGTCAATACCTTATATTTTTGCAACGTACACGGTACTAGTTGACAATGATAAGTGAAAATATGTTTTGGGCGGCAATTTGGCTTTTCTTTATAAATACTAAAAATGAAATAAAGTATTTTTTCTTTAAATTTACTTTAATATTATTAAATATTAAAGGAATACAAAAATGCCATATGTGGAAATCCGAAATACACAAAAGAGAAGTGAAAATTTGTATTGCTCGCACTGCAGATCATCCATGAGTAGAAATAGAAGAAAAACAAAAAAGAATGAAGAAGGACAATGGAAAAAAAACAAACGACGAGAACTGATAAACATAAAAACAAGAAAAAAGAAGAAAAACTAAGTAAATTAAATAACAGAAATGTACTAAATGAACTTTTGTCAATATTATGTTTGAAATATATATACATATATTGTGTTATTTGATAAATAAAGATTCTTAAAAACCAAAAAAACTACTATTCTACATTTATTTTGCAGAAATATTACCTGACTAATTAAATTCCATAATAAATAATTGTTAAATTTTGAAGTTGAATTAGTCACATTCGTAAATATTGCTAATAAAATTATTTTTTTTAAACCTGTTTTTCTCTTAAAACAAGAAAATTCTCTCCTAAATAGCAAATAAGGTATTGCAATACTCTATCGCTCAAAAAAATTTGAGTAAAAAAAAGGGTGGTCTTTTTGAAAAAGAATGCATTTATTTTTAGAATCATATATTTAAATTATGCACAGTTTGGAAAAAAAAATCATGTACAAGTGTAGTTTTACGTGTTGTATAATATGACATAAGAATCGGTCTTTCATCTTGAAAAATCTCGAAACGGCAGTGATTTTACAAAAATTATACTCTGATGTTTTCAAAATGAATTTTCTAAGGTCTTGCATTCAAAAGTGCATAGCAAGTGCATCTTTTATCTATTCGAAAAATAAAAAAATGCGTATCTCCTTATTTTTATAGGCGAATAATATATTTCATTATTGTAATTAGTGATACTGATCCTAGAACTCTGCATGATTTGAGATAGAATCGGTCAATAGCAAAACGTATTTATGATTAAAAGAATTTTTGTATATAATATATAATAATTAATATGTAATTGGTTGTAAAATGTTGATCCTGTATGATATGCGTTTATATTCGTCGATAGTATGGACATTATAAACAATATTACACACATTTAACAATAATGCTTAAATTTATTGTATTTCTAAGTTCTGAAAAATGCTCATCTCTTTCTTATTACAATATATATATATATAAAAGATTGCTAAAGTCGATTTCAACACATTTGTACCTAATTCTTAAACAAAAGTAAAGTATAGTTACATCACTCTTATTTTTACTCTTATTACTATTTTACTATTATTAATATTTTTACATTACATTAAAGTATATCACAACATAGGCAGCATTTTATACAAATTTACCGTACCGTGTCATTCTACAATCTCGTAATGATTTTACATTTACATTTATAATTAATATCTAGTTACAGCAAACATTAAAAAGCGTACCTTACGTCAGTTAATAGTATATTATGACACTGTTGTGGGAGATGGTTTTCTACCTTGCTCGAGGGTTTTCGCACGAGCGAAGCGAGTGAGAAAATCGAGCAAGGTAGAAAAACACCTCCCACAACAGTCTCATACGATATTTTATAGCACAACAACCTCAAAATCGACAATAAAGTTGGCATTTTGAGGTTAGTGTGCTATAAAAGTTATTATAGCACTGTGTGACCTAAACCCGCACTTAGGTCACGCTTATCCGTGACCTAAGTGGCGCTTTATTACACAGTGTAATAATGAATTCACATAGGCCACAGATCCCTACTATCCTATAATAAAAACTAAAAACACTCAAAATAAACGTTTTCGTTCATAATAATAGAAAGAAGAAGTAGTAAACCTCAGTAAATACGCATGTCAAGAATCAGAGAATAATTATAAATCCTTAAAATAATGCTTCAAATTTAGAGGTTAGTTCAAATGATTGTATATGACAATTTGGCGCGTATTTTGAATATTCAATCTGAAATTCAATTTAAAATTCAGTATTAATTTTTTTTCATGATTAATATTAGAAATTTATTAAAATGTAATTTAAAAAATTTCAAGATAGGGTAAATAAATATATTCTAATTAACTGGTAATAATAAACATTTATTATCTTTTCAAAAAACAAAATATATTATTTATATAAGGTTCTATTCAAACAATGTATAAAAGTTGACATTGATTATTAATTAACTAATGAATTTTGGTTAAATAATAATTTGTTTATACGATTTCTAAATTCTTTAATTTATTTTTTATGTTTTTTGGATTATATTTTTATTTTTTTTATGCGGGGGGGCTTCGCCCCCCCCGAAACCCCCCCTCCTTCCCCGCCCGGCCCACCCCCGCACCATACACCCTCCCCGATGTCGGTGGCGGGTTTATGTCACTCGTGCTACAAAATAGTATACGATACTCGTGACCTAAGTGTCCATAATTGCACGGCGCGACGGTATCGCCCTCGCTACGCTCGGGCGCTAACTACGCGCCGTGCAATTATGGGCCACTTAGGTCACATGTATCGTAATATACTATTAAATTACCAGATACAATATATATTATTTTATATACATTATACCTACAGATAGATATGACGGTTACAAATTTAGAAACATTACTTACACGCTATAATTTGTTTCGGTAAGTATATAGCGCTACCGCAAAAAGCAATACTAAAATGTTAAATTTTCATAAGGTGACGGAAGTTGAAACTGTAATAATGATCGAACTAGTAATTTGCAAGAGTGGGGAAAATTTTATTACCCAGCAGTTTATCTTCACATATTTCTAAGAAATAATGATTTATATAGTATTTTCCTGGCTAAGACAAAGAGTGTTTAAAATGAATATTTGGTATACGAATCCTGTAACATCATCGATAAATTTCCATTTACATAATTGTCATTTTCTCAATCCTTGCACTGTACTGCACCATCATTATTGTAGTTACGACTTTCGCCACCTTATGGAAATTTAAGATTGTATTTGGCACTAGTGCTATCCTTACCAAGGCGAATTAAAAAACAACAATTTCTACACAATTTCTACCGTTTGCCAACTATTATATGAAAGTAAATAAAAACTACGAATCTTTGTGATTAAACACATTTTGAAAGTCAAATTTTAAGTCAAACAAGAATCTTCAAAACATAATAGCTCTATCAAAATTATTTTTTAAAAATATAAATTTCTCAACAATCTAAAATTCATAGATTCTACATGATTGTAAATTTTCACAAATGTATCACCATATAAGTATTCTATTTATTCATTGCGATTGTAGCATATTCCTTCTGCAGCATTTCGCATAGAAAATCCATTGGGTTGTTTTGGTAGAATAGTAAAAAATAATTAAGTCGCATTTTCTCTCTTTCAAAATAAACTAAAATTGGAGTAAATACATAGCAGGTGGAGATGTTCATGACGCCGTGCGACATTGAAGTATGTATAAATCAATACATACCAAAAATACTGAAACTTCAAACGTCTGTAACTTTAGAAATATTGTATTATTCTACTGAAACAACCTAATTGATTTTTTCATGCAATATGCCGATTGAAACTACGAAGAAAAGATATCCCTTCATCGAGAATTTGCGCTTATCACGCTGCGGTCGACTCGGCCGTCGTTGCGCGCTTATGCTTTGCCGCGGACGTCGTCGTTTCGTCTCGCCGCAGGCAGGGCAGACTCCAGAACCGCTGATCCTTGCCGAAGTCCTCGCCCTCCCGCAGCGTCTGCGGCATTTCGTGGCCGAGGGTCTCGGGCAGGAAGAGCACGAGACTGGCGGATACGAAGGAGACCACGCTTATTATCAGCATCGGCAGGTTCTTCCACCAGCGTGCCTGAAATTTTGTTGTTGGATCGGTTAAATACTATTTTGCTTTTGAATCGAGCAAAAAATAATATATGCGAATAATATTGTTTAAAGCTATTAATTAAAAAAAACTACAATTTAGTAGTATTCATCATTCATTCAGAAAGCAACGTTAAAAGTAAGATAGGTCAGAAATTACGACTTAACTGGAATAAAATCGACAAATCAAAATGCAGTAGACTCTATATCGACACTCCTTACGAAGACTAGCACATTTCAGATTTCTAGAAAAATACTAATTCTTGTCAGGAGCTCCTACAAAAATTAGCAAATTTTAGAATCTCAGGCAAAAAAAATCATTTTCTCAGAGGATCTAAAAAAGTGTTAGTATTTATCAGAAAATCTAAAGAGTGCTAATTTTTTATAAGATGCCTCTGTAAAGAAATAAGTGTTTATGAGAAATCTGAAATGTGCTAGTCTTCGCAAGGGCCGTCGATATATTGTCACAAATTTGGAAGGAATATGAGTTGTAAGTAATGATTTACTGATAATATCCCCGCAATTCTGTCAGAAACGGGATGCGCTTGGATAAGAGAAATGTAGAGGCGTAAATGCTTCAAGTAATATAGCTAATGTTGATATATTAGGAGTCTACTGTAATGCAAAAAATACACCTGTCTGATTTGCGTCGAAGACTAACACGATTAAATTTTCCGACGACAAGTAGCACGACTCGGATTTTTCCAACGAAAAGTAATACCGATTACATTTTTCAACGAAGAATAACACGACTCAGCTTTTTCCATCGAGAAGCGTCGAATGTATTTGTGGCGAAAACGAGCATTTTTTATAAAGTTGCAAAGTTGTAAAGTTGTGAAGTTGCAAAAATAGTAATTCTGATTATGTAGAAAGATGGTGTTACTTTTTATGCAAAATCATTTTACCTGTTAGTTTTGGTCGCAAGACTTTTGAAAGGGTTACTCTTCGCCGCAAAAATGAATGTAGGTGTTATTTTTCGTAGGGAATGGTTAAAGCTTTGAGGGAAGAATAACAGAACAATAGACTATGTTAATATGCAACAATGTGGGAAAAGCGGGAAACAAGGGATATAAGAACATAACTTGTAGAATTTGTCGGATAAAGAAAGTATAGATCCATATAGTACAATATAGAGAGGCATATAAAAAAATTAAAGAGGAATGGGTATAATAAATTAATGAAAGATTTAGCTTCTGGCAGAGGGATCTATTTAGAGAATAAGCTATTTAAAAAAGAATCTTTAAAAGATTTTAAAAGAATATAGAACCTGTAAGAAAGTGTAAGATCAAAAATAAAAAATGAGGGCTAGATGTAAGAAAACTTAAGTTTATTTCAAAATTGAAAGAGTCTATATAAAAAGAAATTATTGAAAAATAAATATAATATTATGATAAGTACACATAAACTTACGGTATCAATAACATACGGCGCTATAGAATGGGCTAAGATTCCAAATATGTGAATCATTCCAACCCCTTGAGCTCGAACAGGAGTCGGCAATAATTCTGCGGCGTATTGCATTCCAATGTTGGCTGCCATATTAAGCACCAATCTCGACGCCACTGACATAACTAATTTTCCAGTTCCTATAAAACAAATAATAAATCTGTAAACACAATAGTCATTTGTAAATCACTTTAAATGTTAAAATCCGCTGCCATCATATCTGCACTTAGTTTTATCTGACCTTCTTATTATTAATGATTCCAACTGTAAATATTTTTTATGATTTTTTTATGACTAGCTATATTTCAAGATGTATAACATGCCAAATATTATATATAATATTTAAATATTTTTACATAATATTTTGATTAGACTACATTGAATATTATTATTTATCTTGGTATAAAAACGCAAAATAAATATCCTGACTCATAGTTTAATATTATATTAATTTTCGTCCTTGACTTCTTTATCCTCAATTCGCGAATAACGAAAAGATATTTAGCAATCTTCTTTTACCTTTTACAAAACTTTCTTTGTGAGAAATAAAAATACGATAATTTATGCAAATTGTTACACGTGCATTTAAATGTAGAAATACAAATTTTATGACTCGTAAAATTAAATGAGACCCTTCTCATTACCTGAATCTAAAAGGAGTTCGGTGATACTGAACACCGTGGTCAAGGTCATTGTTATGAAGCCGCAAAATCTTCGACCCCACCGATCGAGAATCAGCGCGAGCAAAAGTCCAGCGGGTAGTTCGGTTGCGCAGGCCATCGAAAACGAGACGAAGACCGAATTTTCCAGGAGCTTAAGCGAATAAACGTGACCGTCAAACGCCACCATCATCAGTGCCCTGGTTTATAAAAATGTTATTAATAAACTTTTTAATGTTACAACAACTTTGGCACATATTGGTCATTACCAAAATGCTGTCATGATAATTGTAGTTCTTGCTAGCCTTGGTGTCCTAAAAAGATCGAGTAAAGTGGCTGATTCTGTTGTGCTATCCAAGGAATCGATGTTTCTCTGAAGGAACATGTATAAAAAATGTCAATTAATTGACAAACCGAACTTTCCTTTTACTACGTTGAGTAAGTAATTATTGCGTGATCATATGAATTGTCAATAGTACTACGCTTACACGAAATATTTTGTAGAAATGTGGATCTGGCTTAACTCTGTTGATACTAGCGATTCTCTTGAGTTTTTCAATAACCTTGTCCGACATTCCATTCGATATGTACCATCTGAAATAAAAAATGAAAATATTCAATTCAATTCAATTCAATTCAATTAAATGAATATATTCAAATTTCTTCGAAAATGACTACCAAGGAGATGATCAGGGGTGTAGGTCCTGAATTTTCATGAAACTCTAAGCATTAGTTCCTGGTACCATAAAATGAAGACCAGTACCCGTCGTTTGTTTGAATAGACCCTATATCTCGAGATATACCTACAAACATTAATATTGCATATGGACACAATGCTCAAAAAATCATATTCATATATTATATTAATATATAGATATATTACTAATTTTATTGGTTTCATTTTTAGATACCAGGAACCGACCCTTAACGTTTCATGAGAATTCAGGATCCCTATCCCTAACCATCTCCTTAAAAGTTTAACATTTATTCACATATAACTCGGAATAACGTCATTATCTCAAAACTTATACTATAATGCATAAAATTCTCTCACCTTGCGCTCTCAGGAATAATCCAAGGGGTGATGAAGCAGCTGGCCAGAGGTATGGCGGTCACGTAACAGAAATATCGCCAGTTGGCGATGTAGTATGCTGCCCAGGGCAGGAGCGTGCTTCCAATAGCGAAGTAAATACCGAAGGCAATGTTCACCACGAGGCTGCGTCTCCTCACCGCCATGTACTCGAGCACTTCAACAGAGCGACAGCGAAAGATTATTTTCATGTCGTGCGTCGTTGACAATAAAGATATAAAAGGATTGTAATTTTAATTGGTTTCATACTTTTGACTAAATGCTATAACTGAAACGTTTGTTACAGTAAACATTCTAACGTTTTTTAATCGTATTTCTTTTATTGATAAAAATAGTAATTTTACTCAATTTTCCACAAAGAACGATGCACAAACGGATCAAAATTGCTTCGAATACACATTTTGGTCAAGAAAATTAATTTAAAATACCAGACTCAAGGTTGGAATACTTATTGTTTATTATTTGCATTTGAAAGCGGGTAGTACAACGTAGTATAGTATAATGTCACGCATTTGAACAAAAAATTTCCATCAAAATTCATGACATTTATCCTGTTTAAAAGATATTAGATTCCTTATGGAAAATGTTGGCAGTAAATTCTTTAAGATCTTAGTGCCTTCAGGTTTATCAGCAGATTTCTTTGTACGGTTTTTGCCTACAGATTTATATCCAGAAATATAATCTAGAGCGATTCTAAATCATATAAAGAAATGCATTGAAACCAGACAGATCTGCATGCAAAATCCTAATCAAGAAACCTGCAGAAAACCTTGAAAGTTTTGAAAATTCTACAAAAAATCGTGCATATATTCAGCAGAAAATTATGCCATAAATCTTGCATACATTTCTGCTGATATTTTGCATAGGAATATACCTAAAAAGGGTTTAATGTTATTAAACATTTAAAATGCATGTTTCTGCATACAAGCCTGCAAATGAAAACCTTAAACCTGCAGAAAAACCTAAGGAGAAAATCTGATAGTTCTAAAAATTCTGTGGAAAATCGTGCAGAAAATGTTGCAGAAAATCTTAGTAAATCTTGCAGATATTTCTACATTTCTTCCATAACGGTCGACTATGTGTATAATTTTTATAATAAGAGATTCGCTTTGTATAATATAATCAAAGAAAGAGTTAGATATTAGCATTAAATACGAGATCTTTATAAAAATGTACGACTTTCAATAAAGTCAAGTTCGAAGTTCTTAAACATTAAGATACAGTTCTCCAATCACAAGAGTATACATTCATTGGAAGTAACAAATCATTTGCATCAAATATCTGGCGACTGCATAGTTAAGAGTTCGTACTTAAAAGCGAATTGTTCGTATTAACTACAAATACTACGAGCAGAATAATTTTAAATAAACGAATCCTCAACTGTCTTATAAGTCTAAAAATAAATTAATAGGCCACAGCGGAATAGCAAAATCCTCCCTTCCATCTAAAACTAAGAACCATTGCATCCTCGGACCTACCTACGATCAACGGAATGTTGGTTACGTTGTCGAAGGCCATTCCCGTGAAGAATCGACTGACGACGAAAGTCCAGAAGGCCGACGAGGACGCAGTGGCGATGGAGGCTAGTAGTCCGCAGGCGGCGCAGAGAACGAGGGCCGGCACGCGGCCCCTGTGATCGGCTATCCAGCCGAACACGAATCCACCGGTGATCGAGCCGCAGTAGAAGATGGACTGGGCGATCGAGATTAGGTAGCTGTGCTCGCATACCAAATCTAGCTGATCGACAATAACATAACTCAATTTTTCTCGTGGTTTGGATTTTGAAGATAGATATGTCTTTATTCTTTGATTCATCCCCTTCATTATCAGAACCGCATGTATGCGGTCTGAAGAAGTGGGCTCAAAATATCAGGACCGTATATATCCGGTAGTCATAAAATAAAATAGCACCCTGGTAGAAATCTTATCGTGGCGCCCACATTCGCTATAATGGCCTTTATAGGCAAACTAGATAGTACTAGACTGTACAAAACTCGATAAATCCACACAGATCTACATAGTTTTCTCAATAATAATATACGTATAAAATCTGTGAGGTTATATATTATTTATTGAACAGAACTTTTATTGTAAAAATTAATGTTAAAGAAAGTTTAACATGCAAGTTTTTAATTATAATAATAAGATCTACAGTTCTATTCATACTATTTACATATAAAAGTAGTCAGAAAGCATATGTAACCTAAAAAATGAAATTTTAGAAATAATTTTCCTTGCATATGAAAAACAGTGATTACAAAATAACGTTATTGATTGATGTAGTTGTTTCTTGAAAAGTAATATATAAATAATAACATCATATGTACAAATATGTACTTTATGAGATGCTTTATTTAAATACTAGAATTTTAATTTCAGAATTGCAAATAATTTTGTATCCGTATGTGAGTTTTTATAATACATAAACTGCTCGTCCGTGACAACATTTTCAAAGACAAACACATTAGTCGAACACATGTAGACGATAATTTTCTTTATAAGTAACAAATTACTATGTTTTAACTGGCCATATATGTCAAATGAAAGTGTTTGATTATAAATTAATCACAGTAGGAAATACAAAAATAGAACATATATATAATAACTCAAATACATTATTTCTTTTTAAAAATAGAAAATTAATCAGTTGATAATAAATGTATGTGAAAATAGTTTTCCTTACATAAACCATACAGGTTTTGAAACCAAGCATGTATTTAGGATGGAACATAATCAAATATAAGGAAACCAATTTTACACAAAGAAAATAAATATTAGCACTAACACTTCATATAGTTATTTAGATATTCAGATTATTTTCTTATTTTGATTGTTTAATATATATGTGTAACATAATATTGTTATTGAGTTCTTAAATACAAAAACTCGATGCATCTAAAATTTGATAACCTTACACTTTAGAGGTTATTTACATTTACTTACATTGGTAATAAGTGAACAATAACATATAAATACCTTTAAATCAAAATAATACATAATAAGTTCAATAGATTATGCGTCTGTTTCTTAAAACATAACCTTTAAGTGGTTGTTATTGTCATAATTTTGCTTATCTAGTTTTATCGGGGCAAATAATATGGGAAACTAGAAGGGACGACCGTTACACGCCTGTATAGTAGCTATCTAGTTTGCCTACATAGATCTACACAGCGCGAGATTATTCTACATAGATCTATAAAGTGGACGGGATAAATTTCTACCAGGGCATTAACCCTTGTTTTAAAGCGTAATTCAACCTTTTTTTAAGTCAATGCATCCATACATTTCTAATTATCTTTTACATAAAACCATTATTTTTGAAAATTTATAAGTTGAAAAATACATATTTTAATATGAAAGTTTCGTAGAATTGTGATATACAGTGATTTTTACTTAACATTTTGGGCCGAGCTTGTTAAATTTTTCTTGACAGTTATTATAATTATGCAATTTTATTGTCTAAATATTATTTATTGATTACTATATGAAACTGAAGACAGCCGATTATGTAACTATAAATTTATATCCAAAAGAAACACAACTAACAATAAGATATCAATCATCGCAATAAAATGAGGAGGGGCGAACAAAAGCCGATAATTCTACTATTAGTGTAAATTTATTTTATGTATTTTGTTTAATCATATGACATTGTTGTCTTTGCATTTATGGTGTTATTTTTTATCTAAACTAAAAATACAGCCATTAACAAAGCATCTAAAATACGTTATTCTTTTTAAACTAATAGAAAAAGAATACAAATTTCTTAATTTTCTCTTAATAAACTACAGTTGAATTATCTGGTTTTGTCCGCCTATGTTCAAATACTTGGTAACCAATTACCTAAACAAAACTTCATGCAGACTAGTTTACACATCACAACATTTATATTCTATATCGACAGGAGTAAACATTATTTCTGTAAAGTACTTAGCAAATAATAAACATAAAAAGCAATATTATTTAAATAATATACATCATAACTAATATTAATTCAAAAGAGACAAACTTTCTACTAACGTTTCAAAACTAATAAATATAGCGGAATAGGAGGGTAAATCTTCCAACTAAAAATCCATTTATAAATTTCCTACAATGCATGTGATTGATCGTGTGATGTATCCATTGCATGTGATGTCTTCTTAAACCTATATCAAAATAAAGTAGTTGATGTTGATAGTATTGTGTACATTAAATGATCATATAAATTCAAAGCAAGGAAACAAGGGAAATATATGTAGAGGGAGTGCAAAAGGAAAAAACCGGAATGACAATAGAAATATTCTTCTAGATACTTATTCCAACAGGGTGCTATCATTTGGTTTTATTACTGAACAAGAGCAAATCAATTAAAAATATTTATTATTCCTCCTTCTTTCTCTAATTTTGAATCTATTATGAAGAATTTTATAAAACTAATTGTTAAGAAACAACCTCTAAAAACCCTGGTGAAAATAAATTAGTCAAAATTATCAGAGATGCAGAATTTGTCAGAGGTATGAATTCTGAATGTTGTCCCCATTCGAAATCTAATTCTGACCAATTCTGACAAATTTGTTCAGAATTTGTCAGAATCCGATAAAATTCGTCAGAATTAGTCGTTACATTAAACAAAAGCCAGAATTCATACTTCTGACAAATTCTGCAGAATTCCGACAAATAATTTCCATCAGGGAAGGATACAATTTAAATTCCTGGTGAATTACAGACAGTTAATTAAGAATTTTCTATTTAACGTTGGCTACATATTTGTATATGGGGATGTATGTGGTCTATATCTCAGAAAAGACTATACTTATGTCAGAAAATTTTTCTATGAGCAAACTTTTTTGCTCTTTACATTTTATTCTAATCTTACAACTATCATAAGAATATGATATTCTAATCTTACAACTATCATAAGAATATGATATTCTAATCTTACAACTATCATAAGAATATGATATATCTTTACCGCCTCGTTCTGGTATAAGAGGACATGACATAAAAGAGACACATCACACGATCCATCACACACATATGTAGAAACGTTCTTCTTTTCCATGATAAACCCTATTGAAGTTTTCTCTTTATATACGAACTACACAGAAATAAAATCATGAACAACCCTTTTCACACAGACATAGATACACACACAGACACACACACACACACACACACACACACACACACACACACGCACACACACACATACACACACGCACACACACATACTCACACACTCACACCCACCCACACATACACACACACACACACATATACACAAACAAACACACACATATACCAGCAACACCAAAAAGGACTCATTCAGCTTAAGCAGTTCACCTCGGCGCCGAGACTGACGTAGGGTATATGGGTGAAATTGTACTCCCAGCTTTCGCAGCCCACGGTGCGATTGGTCGTCCAGACCGAAGAGGGTACGTCCTGCTCGACGAGCGCGCTGAAGTTGAGATCCTTGCGATGGCACGTGTCGTAGAATGGGTACTTATCCGCCGCGGGGATGGCGGCCTGTATCCTGTAAGCACGAGAAATTCACCGTTCGTCAGTATAAGAGTCTTTTTATAAGGTGTATGTGTATAAAGGATATGTAGTTAGGCAGAGAAGTTGATATGAAACGAGGGAATAAGTTTTCTATTGAAACTCGGGGATTCGAAAGGAATGCTACGATATCCTTTTTGCTGCAAGGTTGTAGAACGCGTCGCGCGTGCATAGCGATGCGTGATGTTATAAGGGTACATAAGGTTCATGCGTCTATGACGAACTTAATTTTCAAATAAACTTATTTTATAAATATTTTAATGTAAACGGTGTGTTTCAGTTATTCGAAATTTTTTATCAGTATTATGTATAAGGGTACGAATTTTAAATTAAATTGCGCGCGCTAAGTATGAGAGTAAAAAATGTTTACGGATTACGGTGACGAAAGAGAGTGATGGTTTGTTACCTATCTTGTCTATTTCACTTAATTAATTTCCATTTTTACTGTTATAAGTACTATATTCTGTCTTTTGATATTATAAAATTAAATTACTTATAATATTGCTATAGTATAAAAGAAATTACTGTGGCTAAAACAGACCAGTTATTAGGTAGAAATCCCGCTAAAAACGAAATCTTTTCTGGTGAAGAGCTAGATAGCAAATAAATTATTATTCTTAATTAGGAACTAATGAATATCTGTTTAAAGTACTATTAATACAGAATACCTAGGTCTCAGAACTGCCCTAACCTTCGCGATTCCGCAAACAATGTAGTTTCTGTCGAAATAACAACAATTTAGGCAGTTTTTCTGTCACCAAACAATGTCATTTTGCCTATGCTAAAAAATATCTTTGAGACTTCTAGAGTAATAACATGTTGTGTTAGACTATCTCTAATGACTTTAGAACCAATTAATTGATTCTCAAGTCCACTGAGCAATTATATGACAAGGTTTACTTATCGACTAGCTGTTCTCGACAATTTTCTACCAGGGCCTCGATCAATATAATGCAATGTATACATTTTATTACAAACGTAAATAGAAGCACAAATCAATGATACAGTCCTATATCAAAGGCTCATCAATTAATGGGGTACAATCAAACCAATCATACAAACAATTAATAATCAGCATACAACCGGTTATGCAATTAAAACAGAAAACTGCATACATATGTATAATCACCTCTGCTCTTGTGTGAAGCTGCTCATCAATTCGGGTACTTTGCACCAGTGCTCCTTAGGCACCAAAGTGAAGAAGATCTGGGAGAAGTAGAGCGAGGCGTAGGAGATGCTGTAGGGCAGCAGAGCGATGAGCAGATAGAGCTGGTATCTGCCGAAGTCGCCCACGTGGGGCAGCGCGTCGTCGAAGGACACGATTTTGGATCTGAGGCCCGTGTACTCGTTCGGTTCGTCCATCTCGAGGTGCTTGTCATGCCTGTAATTCACAATCTCTATTTCCTCTGCCTGCTCTGGAGGCTGCAGACGCTGCTGTTCTTTCTCCATCTGTTCGCCGTTCTACAGTTGCCACAAGAAAAAATACAATTTTTAAGTAGGTATTTCAATATAATAAATAAAATTTTTGTTATTTATATGAATATATTGTTTGTTGGTGAATTATTTCGTATAAAGACATGCGCGAATCGCACTAGCTTTTTCTAAGTTATTTGAATGCAAACCCCTGGCAGAAATCATATCGTGACGCCCGTATAAGCTATAAAGGCCTATATAGAATAACTAGATAGTACTAGACTACACAAACCTTGATAAATCTATACAGATCTACGTATGTTAATCTTGATAGTAACGTACACCCGACGGTAAAAATAATTGCTTCATGTTAATTGGGTTTTCGATAGGTTAGATATTAGGACGTATATAAAGTATATAAATATTATTTTTACCTTTGGGTGTATACATGTGAAGTCTGTGAGGTTATATTGTTTAGCGTATGGAACTTTTATGTTGTTCAAGTTTGGTACGTTCGTCGAACTAAATTTACTAAATACGAAAAGTGTATTGTAGGCGTTTTATAAGTACGAACCCATGAATTCCGGTTCAAATAAACTCTAAATGATTAAGGAATCTCTTGTGCGAAGTTTTAGCACAATTTATCATGTGAAAAGTATAAAAATAAACTAAAACAGTTAAATAATTTCGATTACTTTTGAAGTTAAGCCCTGACCCCAAAAACGTATTATACATAGGCAATATTTTAATTGATTAATTAGCCAAGTTTTATCAGTATTTATCATGTGGAAACTTAGCACGGAAAATTTTGCGTGAAAGAAACTCTCAAGTTGAGTGTTATTTCGTACCCTCAACTAAAGTTTTATATTGTACAAGTTCAATAACTCACCAAATTTTAGTTGAGGGTACGAAATAACACTCAACTTGAGAGTTTTTTCCATACAGGAAAAACCCTAAATTTTGGTGATTTTTAATTTTTATTGCAAAATCTAAAACTCTGAGTCTGCTAATACTTTATATAAGCGATATCATATAATCTAATAGATGTACTTGATTTTTTTCATCTAATTTTATCTTGCGGAAAGTGATTTTTGTTACCAAGAACGGTGCAAAAACCAACGAAATGTTTAATATTATCTTAACTAATATCCTGATCCCGCTAAATCTACAAATTTTAAAATACGAAATACCTTTTACGTTAATTTTACTCAAAAACGAGACTATAGTTGCGCGCCTATAGTTCCTGTTCTTTATAACCTGTACGAATACGAAGAAGTTGTGTGATTTATATCAACATGATAAATTTTGATAAAACTCCGCAAATCGATTCTTTAATCATTTTGAGTTTAGTGGCATCGAAATTAGCTGGTTCGCACTTATAAAACACTTATAATACAAATTTCGTACTTAGTTGCAAGAACGTTCCAAACTTCAATGACATGAACTTTTATACCACTTAACGTAGAAATCGCAACTTTGACATGATTTTTAGGCTCTTGTGGTATAAAATATTTTTCGACACTGGTGAGTAAGTTGTTTTTTAGCGCATGGGACTTTTCTCCCTCGCTTCGCTCGAGTGAAAGACTTCCCGTGCGCTAAAACACCAACGTACTCACCAGTGTCGAAAGTTACTATTAATGTAATTAATATTCAAAAATGCTGGTCCTCATTTATAATGATAAAAATTACAGTCTTTTTTGTACCAGTTACATATAAGAGAAGTCAGTAACAGTATTTTAATCTAAAACGTGAGAATTTAGAAATAACTTTCTTTGCACAAGAAAAACAAACAATGACCACATACAATTTGATTATGATTGATTAATTTGTTTCTTAAAGAGCGGCCTATATATAATTCACATTAATTATAAATGTTAAAATATTCTATTGAGTTTTATAAAAAAAATGTACAAACTATTATTTTACTCTACCTGATTATACACACAGAGCCTGTACTATGGTTTTAGTAAGACAATTGTCTGCTTCACTCAAACAATTCTTTATAAATTATTTAGATATGTATACTTTATAATGATAATAACAACAATAATAGTTTTGCTTATACAAACCATACAGGTTGTAAATCCAAGTCTGTATTTAGGATGTAAAAGAATAAAATATAAGGAAACTGATTTGATATGAACAAAATAAACGGCATGCACTAAAACTTAATGTAGTTATTTAGATATAGAGATTATTTACTACTTTTAATTGTTAAACAGCTTAACATATACTTGTATCATGTTATTTATTCCGTAAATCAAAAGTTTCAGAACATCTAAAACTTAATAACCTCACTTTTTGGACGTTATTAACATTGACTTAAATTGATAAAAGGTACACAAAAATATGTAAATACTTTTAAATCAAAACATTACTCAATAAATTATACTTCAGTTTCTTAAAAAATAATAAAACCTTTAAATGGTTGTTTCAATCGAAATTTCCCTTATCTAGTATTACCCATGATAATGTCGCAGGAAACTATAAGGGACAACAGCTACACTCCTTTATAGTAACTATGTAGTTTGCCTTCATAGATCTACATAGCACAGGACTATTCTAGATAGATGAAACACATTTTTTATTTAATATTTGTTTGGCAAATAAGAAAATATTTCTTTTGTCATCAAACAGATTAATATTCAAGTATTTTGCCATAAAATTTTTTATTTTTACGCATACAAAATCAAAGACCCCCTGCAGGCCCTGACAAAATACGGCTCGCCCCGATGGATTCACCTTTAACAATTTTTTATTTCAACCTTTTGAAAGTAAATACCTAAGATATTTTTTAAACTTTTTGAGATAAACATTGTTCTTTTATACGCTACTCTCGTAAAGTTTTAAGTGATTGTAATAAAATAGCTTACCTAACACACAAAAAAGTCAGTAGTATTAACATATTATAATTGTTAACATATTATAATTGCCCAAATGTTTTATTTGACTTGTGGAAATCGTACAATTAATTTTAATTTCAAATAAACAATGTCTATTATTGGCATACAATTTTCTGATTAGTAATTTAATTGTTTTCTGATCCTTTAATATTAAATTTGATAAGTCTATTTAATGTGATAAAATAATAAATTACCTCTACTACTCGCCGAATGTTTTGTTGCTTTTCCCGCTGCATTGTTAACAATTAACACAATTTTGAATGCGAAATTTTAAGAGTCCAAGTTTGAATGTCGCAGTGACTATTTAGTTATGTCAAGCATAAATCTAAGATCCACGTAAAATTATTAAGATTATTTAATAATATTACTTCTAAAGCATATATTACATTACACGTAGATAAATTAGGTATTTTCACATCTGATGTCATTTTTGTTGTATATTTGATTGACTGATAAGAGCTGGTAACCTAGCATGCGTTGTTGTGCCCACACTTTCTCGTCATCTGATTGAATTCACGTCAGACGTGAAAAAACCTTATTGAAACACTTTATTTTAATTATTACATTATTCTCAAATAAAAAGCGATTGATCGTATTTAAGACGTAACGGGAATAGACGAACACACTCACACAAAAATTCCGCCAAAGACTGATTGACTGTTTTTTCCCGAAGGCGAAGCATCTCTATGTGTATTATATATATATACATACATATGACTAGCGGTCAACGAGCGCCAACAGTTGCGCAACTCTCAATTTGTGCAATGACAAAGAGTGGTTGAAACACATTAGGTATAAAAAATAATTTTTATCATATCAGAAATTTACATTGTTAATATTTTCAAAACCATTCTCAAGTGATAACTTTTTAAAAGAGAGAAAAATGAAAAATCGAAAACATAAAATATTCCGTAAATGGATGGGTTAAGAACTTCAAAAATGTACTGATTATTATAGTTGTCTTACAAAAGTATAAGTATTTCTAAAAAGTCGAGTTCTTTGAAATGTTCAGCATATTTTTATGAATGATATGCATAGTAAATTCAAGCGGTATGAATCTTTTGAGAAAAATATTGATTATAGAATCTGAAGTGAATTTTAAATATCTTGACCCCCATTAGTACTCTATTTAACATGTAATTTATATAAGATAAAGTACAATTCAAACATGAATAATTATTCATTGCATTGTTTTAATAAAATAGTGAATATTACTTAATAACATAACAAGACTATATTTAAAACTCAAACATCTACGACTGCAGTCATGCAGAATATTAGCATATTATGTTTTATTATAGGGTTCTTGAAGTTCTTCAGTGAGTTGTAAAATTTTCAAGATATAATTTACTAATTACAGCGTTTAAAGTTCGAAGGCATTTTTTTTAACATAATAGAATGCACTTCAAGAACATTTGATATGCTCTTAAAATAGATATAAAAGGAAATTAACCATATTCTATTTTTGAATAATTTAATATTTTGTATTCAATGTGTTCTATTGAATCTTTAAAAATATATCTACAAAATAGTATGCATTTCGTGAGTACCTACATTCGTGGAATACAAATTGTTAACTGTAATCATAAATTAATATTTGATCATGTAATAAATATTAAGTTATGAAACTACGTTCACTTACTCGATTTAGTAGACGTCGAATGAGGGAAACCATTCGGCATATCGTAGATTTAATAAAAATGTAAAACCGTAATCAGTGCAACGATAAGATGAGACAACGATAAGGCATGCTTGTGTTGTTACGGTAATGAGCTCACGAGCTCGACAAAACCATCATTTATAGTTAATAATATAAACCAATAATTATTTTGTATCAGTATGATATTTTGTGTTTAGATAAATATCGCTTGTTATACCTTTGAAAGTGCCATAAAACATTGAATGTATATTTGCAGAATACATTGCAATGGATAGACTAATTGATGGACCGAACTTTAATACACAATGATTCATTTTGACGATGATCAAATTTATTGAATTGGTGCATTCCCTTGTAATCTATTCACTTTTAGAATTCTTAGCCAGTTTTTAATATTAAATATATATTTAGTAAAAAACACTATTTCTGCCCTCTCAATTCCAACATTCATATACAATTATAATAATATAATATTTTTCAGCTTTCTTTCATTATTTTTAATTTAGAGCTCAAAACCTTTTTAAAGTTTTCCTATTATTACAGATGTATTACAACTTATAATTTGGTATTTTCAATTTTTTCATTAATAACATTGCAAACATTTACAATATACATTTTGCAATAAAAATATCAATTTATAACAGTCTACTCGGTTTCGTAGCGTATAAGTAACTCATAATATCATACTTGAAATTAAAATTACCATAATTGTGTGCTTATCCATCGATGATCTTTTAATTTATGAAACTCCTACATTCACTGACACCCAAAAATCCAAAAAACAATGTATTAAAATTTAGTATTCTTTTCTTTAAAACTTCACTTCTTTATTTCATTATTTACTGGTAGAATTCAAAATGCGTGTTCCGCAATTTTACGCGCGTGATCTTGAGCTTACGAAGCAATCGGTTAGCATCGTTTTCCCGACTGAACTGCAGCGCTAAGCTCGAAATTGGCAGGAGTATCAGCGAGTGCTTAGATACAGTGGCAAGTGGAGGGGGTGAGGTGTATACTTATACGTAGGTAAATAGCAGACTGTTCGCTTCGCCAGTGTTGTAGAACGTAATACTAACTCTGTTTTTCGAGTTGTTGTTGAATATTGCATTAAAAGAGATTTTTTTTAATATACGTTTGCGAGCTAACTCGTAGGTACCGATCATCATTTGTAACTACTAGATATAATTAACACTGTCGAAATTGAAACCTTCGAAAGCACAGCAGGACAAAACCAACAGATTCTTGATCACTATGAGTGTCGCTATCGTTCGAACCAGAATTTGAAATTGCTAATTTTCCAGAAAAAGATTGTAACGAATGAAATATGCTAGGGTCTTTTGCTAGATATAGGACATAAAACAAAAAAATTATATGAGATTTTATGAAGGTCCTATTGTATAACTTGTGAAATGTACTTAATAATAGTCCACGATTCTTTGTGGAACAATTTTTTTTTCACGTAGTTACGTACTATTATGAAGTATATTTTATTAGTTTTATTATAGGACCTTTATAAACTCTCATATAATTTTTTATTTTATGCCTTATATCTAGCGAAAGACCCTCCTTAAGATCTGGGCAGTATATTTTTATATATACAGACTAGCCTCTTAAAGTATCAAATAGTTTTTTGAGATAGCGGGTTTCTAAACTCATTAAATATATTTAATTAACAGATAAAACTTTAAATAAATTGGATATTTCATTATCTAAAAAGAAAGTTACAAAATGCGTCATCTTTTAAATTTTCGCAGAGATTGTTTGGTTATTGGCCTCTATGAGTGCGCGTACCTTGAAGTTTACAGTGCCTGGTAGTAGATTATCGGTACCTTGATGTCACTTAATTTTTATCAGGTAGGTGCAAAAACCGGCGCACCTTCACTGGTTAAGAATTAAAAAATAAATATATATAAAGGGTTCGGACGATGGTCTCATCATTGTGTAAGGTCGTAAGCTTTCTCCACACATCTATCTATAACATGTGTCTACTGCTGATAAGATAAGATCTATTAAAATGCTCCGGGTTTAAACCCATTCCGGCTAATTTACACTACATTGGCCTAGATAGATGATTCACACATAGTCCATTAAGTAGAAGATGGTTAATAAAAATGTTCTTTTAGGTGATGCTAAACCCATGCTCCATCGACTATTACAAGGACTCACTAATTACATTTAATTTTCAATTTTTAGTTAATATCTCTCTGAAATGTAGTTGTCCCAATCAAAAACAACAACTCTTCAGAGAGATAATTTGTCAAAATTGAAAATTAAACAAGAAAAGTGATTCCCCGTTTTGCTCGTAACAGGAGGGTTTAGCATCACCTTAATGTGGTTATGCTATTTTTCATTGACGATTAGGAAAAAAAATAAAGAACATTCTATTGTATAAGTAGAATGTTTTTAAATTGACAATATTTACTTTTCTGACGTCACGATTTTGTTGAAATTTTTTTTTGTTTCATCTCGTTTAGCACCCTTCTTTAATATACTTATTATTTAAATTATTGAAACTTTACAAACTTTTTATATAATATTTTTTCTAATGGTCAATTAAAAATGTCACAACTACCTTAATTTTCGCTATATGTTTAGATGTGGGTTTGTATATTCCCCCGAAATCTCAGAAAAGTTTATTAGAACAGTCGTAAATTTTTTATTTGCAAATATTTTTACTCTTTTTAATAACTAATATGAGGTAACAAACAATAAGAAGATTACAATTACAAAAGAAAATTAATATATCATGAAATGTGCATAGAATATATATTAGATTTTTAACAACAATATTCTGTTTGTTCACTTAAAATCTAAGATTAATAAGTTCACTCGACCTTAAAGCTTGTTTTTTAACTTATAAACCGTACCGTGTGATCAATTCAACCTTGAAAATTTCATATACTTAATAAAAGTTCACGCATATACTAAACAGAGAAGTAAAATCTCAAATTGAACACATATGATGTATACACGAAGAGAAAAACTCAGCTACATCTGTCGGAGACCCCAGCACTTACAGCCTTAGTGGCTTAAGCAGTAGAATGACATGGTCACCAAGCTGTGTCGGCTGTGGAACAAAGCAGTTATAGCTTTGCCATTCAGACTCGGGTTACTGTTGCAGGGGAGCGAGTCAAGCTAAAACTGCTTTGGTCTACAGACGCGCTGGCGGTGTGATCCTACGGCTGATTTGACTTACCATAACAACACTAATACGGCGGAGTTTTTCTCTCCGTGTACGTGCTCCTTAGTCTTTATAATTACATTTCTCCGTATTGCGCTATATTTTAAATTAGTATGAACTTGCCTGCACAAGTTTGTGCGTGACTGTGTACGCTGGAACTTATATTTCCATGCATGACGATACGACGTAAGTAAATTAAACATGGAGAGAAAAACTCCGCCGTATTAGCGTTGTTGTGGTAAGTCAAACCAGCGGTATATGATGATTTATAATAATTCTTGAAGTTGCCTAAAATCCATTTTTCCCGGGTATACACAAGCATCTACACTTTGGTACATTTCGCACTTTTAGCATAAGACTATGACAGCTCAAATTTTTTTTACCTTATTTCTGTACACAAAATAGCTTAGTATATAAAACTAAAAGCCCTTCATAAACTTTAAAAAATTGTTAAAAATGCTGAGATACTATAACAAAAATTTACACCACTTGCTTGATTTTATAAAAATATAGAATTTTGAGTTCTCATAGTCTTGTTGAGAAGGTGCGAAATCTGCCTAAAAGAATAAGATCCAAGGAAAACAAGAAAATACATGTGGCTAGCTAATGTCGTAGTTTCTTATATTTCCCTTAATGCATTAAAAGAACTGTTAGTGAGAGAAACATCAGTGACGAATGTTGTACTAACTAATGCTACTTTAGCACCAATTTCAGGACAAGTGAGGTTAGGTGTTTTGAGCGATCACAGATTTCCGAGAATTCTGGAGACCTGCACAGTTAGAATAATTAGTTTATTATTACCCCTTTTATCTCCTACCTAAGCCCGTAAAACATTGCAGTATTTTGTTATTTTAATTGAGAGAATCCAGTCACCTTCAAAGACTACGTCGAGTATTTACCCTTGATTTTAAATAAAAGGAAATAAGTTTACATGACAAAAATGGCAATTTATTTCTCCTTTCTACATATTAATGCAAACTGTTATTGATATAAATACGAATTATTGGCGAGTGGTTATTCGAATACAACGGTCATTGTGTGAACGTAGTTCACCGCATCAAATACAACGAATGTCGGGGGTGGGAACGTACTCCGCATCGAATATGCATTAAAGAATGCGACGAAATTGTGTGGCGGGAACGCACTCCGCTAACGGGTATGTATAAAAAATACGACGAATTTGTGTGGCGGGAACGCACTCCGCTTGTGTGTGATGTGCACGAACAAGAAAGGACAAGCATGGCATTACCTCGATTCTAGGCTCACGTCTCCCGATTCGCGTGTAATAAAACACTTACTTGTAGGCCGAAATCCCGACGTCTCGTCAGCCGTGAATTCAAAAAACGGGTCCCCTTTATGACCGCGGACAAAACGTGGTTGCAGCCGGCAGGAAAAAGCGTTTCGACAAAACCTTCGGTTCAGCTCCCTTCGTGCGTCGACGAGAGAGTGTCGCTCCCCTGTACTGACATGCTCGTCCCTTTCTACCAGCTCGCGCCGTTCCTTCGAAGCACCAATCAGCCCGCTCGAAAGCCTCCGTTCCACAATCCGACAAGAGCCGATCGCCACCGAACGCATAGCAGTCACCTCACGATTCCGACAGAACATTAGGTATATAAATTTCAGCGTATACTGCGGCTTCTGACATTTATAAGGAATTAGAATCAAGTAGAAATATAAATGGCCTTAAATTAATGTAAAGCTAAGTCCAGCTACAATTTGGTTAAATCGAAGAGCGAATAGACCGAAATTAGGAACACTATTCAAACACAAATACAAACACAGAGATTAAAACACTTATTTATAGGCATTTTAAACAAAATGAATTCGTCTTGGTATAAGGATCAGCAACAGCGCCGCTTCGTAGCGGTGAAATCTGCAAGTCAGCTAATGGGGCTAACGCAGCTGAAAAATTCTCATCAAAACTTAGGAAGTCACACGTTCTTAATTTATTTTAGCAATATTATGAACCACATTTTTAGCTCTATATGTATACTCTGTTGTCTGCTGTCTGCAGTAAACATATATATAGTTAATTCGCTAACTCTACCACCCAGCCCCCCTCACCCCCTTCGCTCCCCTTACCCCCCTCATCCCCTCCTCTTACGGTATCTCCTCAAAGAATATTTAGCGTTAAATTTTACTTTTTTTACGTTATTTTTCACTTTTGTAGACTTCTACATGGACCCTCCTCATCCCCCTCATCCCCTCATTTGACCCCCTCACCCCCTCTTTCCCCTCCTCATGCCCCCCTCAGCCCCCCTCTTCCCACCCTCATTGTATTTAGTTTTATATAATGTTTTTAAAAAATCTCTCATAATGATTAAAAGGAAAATATCCAGTATTATAAATAGATAGAAACGATCTTTCAGGTAAATAGAGAAATTGATAAATAGATAGCTGCGTTTTTTTGTGTTATATGGAGTGGTTACATTATTTGAAAAACATTTAAAAACTTAAATTAAATTCAGTTAAATTGTTTTAGGATTTCAAGACAATTTTTTATTGATAAAGTTTTCAATTATCAATTCAATTTTTTTGTAAAATAACATTTAAATAGAAGTTTCTTCTATTTTTTCCACACAACCCAGGAGGTAAATACTCGTAGATGTGTGCGTTGATTGTTTTGTTTTGTTTAATTTAATATGTTGATTAGAAATTTAAGTATTACTGATGGTTTATGTCACGGTACAAGATTAAAAATAATAAAATTATTTAAATATAATATTGAAGCAGAAATAATAACAGGAAAAAAAATTGGAGATAGGATATTCATACCACGAATAACCTTAAATACTGGAGAATCATCATCATTACCGTTTATTCTTTATAGAAAACAATTTCTTATTGTATTAGCATTCGCAATGACTATAAATAAATCCCTAGGTCAAAGTTTTGATGAGATAGGAATATTTATAAAAAGACCTTTGTTTTCTCATGGCCAATTATATGTTCTTTTATCTAGATGTAAAGACCCAGAAAAAGTATGTATTCAAAATGAGTCTGAAAATTTAACAGAAATTGCTAATGTAGTATAGCAATTTTTGAAAATTAACATCATCTTTTAAAATATAATTAAAATATATCTATAAATAAATAAAAATAAAATAAACTATTGGAAAAACAGTTCTCATTACATTTTTAATATATATTCGAAAATTATAAAGATGGATAACATGGAACGGAAATTAAATCAAGATCATAACGAAGGAATGGAAAATTTACGAAACTTAGAATCTTTAGAGGCTTTAGATGAACAAATTGACGATAGTATGGAGTGGGATCCAATTCAAAATTGTTACGTTAAGTTAGAGGATTTACAAAATGCCGAAGATTTGCAAAATTTACAAGATTTAAACGAACAAATTGATGACTATTTAGAACAGGAAGAAGAATATGAAAATTATTTACATTCTGTAGATAAAAATTTATATTACACTAAATTAAATAATGAAATAGACAATTTTGTTGGGAAAGATGGTGATTTAGAAATTTTCAAAAATTGGGAAAACGTGCCATGTTATATACGGTTGCAGGTCTCTGAAATTTTAATGTTAAAGATTGAAAACAATGATCCAATTTTAAATTATTATCTTTCAGAAAGTTTGGAAAAGTATTATAAATACGTTACAAATATTGCGTGTATTGTATGGGTTATAAAATTTGGTTAATCATTTATTTATTTCAAATACGCCATATTTCCACTTCAAATTCTTAATGTTTCATATATTCACATATTATAACTAATTATTAAAATAAAGAAAAATTAATAAAATATTCAAAGCACATTAGCCAATCATAAAAGTAATCATATAATTAATAACGTGATTATTTAATATTATTTCAAGACATGGTGTAGTAATATTTTATAAACACAACCTTATTAGGTAAGAAAGCATTTCATTTTATTTTATTAAAAATTTTTATTATATGTTTTTTAATTGTAATATTTTTCAATTCAACAAGATTTTTTCCTTTTAAGAGTATATTTATATGAATACTTTTTTATACCCATTAGAAAAAAATTAAGTAGAACATATTAATTTTAAATTGATAAATAGATCTTCATATACACAAGTGGTATATATAGATGTATTTTACAAGTTAAATAGTGTTCTATAAAATTTTATTTTATTGGGTATACACACCGGAGATAGGAAGGAGACAGATGGGTGATCTCTATTGCAAATGAATAAATTAAAAATTATAACAAATACTTGAATGATAAATATAACATAGAATTATCTACGTTAATTATTATACAGGTTATCGTAATGATTTTTAAGTTAATCTTTTTCAATAGAGGTGGAAAAGGGATTCTTATAATTAAATGATAATCATGAAAAATATATGTGAGTTTATCATGTCAATAAATCACATTTATTTATCAGTATATTATTAAATATGATTATTAGTAAATTAAACAAAACAAAAAAATCAACGCACCTTTCTATTTACCTCATAGGTGGTGTGGAAAAAATAGAAAAAATAATTATATTATTTTCTTATAAGAATTAATAATGTCAAGCAAACAAATAATTTTAACTATTGTTGTAAGATGTGGGGGTTGGTGAGCGAAGCGAGCAGGGGGCGCAGCCCCCCTAATATATATATATTAGGGGGGCTGCGCCCCCTGCTCGCTTCGCTCACCAACCCCCACATCTTACAACAATAGTTAAAATTATTTGTTTGCTTGACATTATTAATTCTTATAAGAAAATAATATAATTATTTTTTCTATTTTTAGAGGCTTTAGATATATATATATATATATATATATATATTAGGGGGGCTGCGCCCCCTGCTCGCTTCGCTCACCAACCCCCACATCTTACAACAATAGTTAAAATTATTTGTTTGCTTGACATTATTAATTCTTATAAGAAAATAATATAATTATTTTTTCTATTTTTAGAGGCTTTAGATATATATATATATATATATATATATATATATATATATATATATATATATATATATAGGTGCTCCTTCGATGTGTATTTTTCAGGTGTTACTTCCACTAGCTGACTTGCTAGAGCATATTCATATTCATATGCAAAAACACATAATTAATGCATTTCTTAATAGATATCAAAATGATTTCGACAACATTTTCAATGTATATGAGGAACTAAACCTTCTTGAATGCAACCAAAACCACGTTTCTAATTATCGTATCCAACCATCTAAAGTACAATTAATTCTTGTAGCTATAAGAAAAAAAGTAACAAATCCCTGGGATTAAACCAACTGTCGGCAGAATTACTTATGGGTGAGAGATAAACTTTGAGAAAAAAATTCGTATATTTATTTGCTCAATATGGAAGAAAGGAATTAGGAATTTCGTGTAAGGAATAAATAGACTTAAATATAATTTATATTTTTAAAATGAAACATAAAAACTGCAATACTTATAAAGTAGGCATCAAAATTTTATTTAATATATTGTACAAGCAAAGCTCACATCTCTCGCAGAACATATTCTTAGGGATTATCAGTATTGATTATCGTGAAACAGTAATGATTAAAAATTTACAATTAGGCAGTTTATACAAAAGAAATGAACCCGTCAGATAGTCATAGATTTTACAAAGGCAAACATTTCAATAGATATTTTAGTATTATTAGATATTTTACAAAAATCTGGATGAAAATATCGAAGAATGGAGGAAACTGCAGAAAATGCAAATTCTATACCTAGTGCCTAACACTACGTTTCATAACTATTTTTCTACCAATATTTCCTAATTTCTTTGAAAAGTTAAGGCAAAAGAAATACTTTTGTATTATTTTAAAGAGAAAATAATTTCCTTTCTTCTTTCTTTAATTATTCTGCGATTCTTGCATTCACATAGATAAAGTGTTTTAAAACAAGTAGAGTACATACATTTAAATGTATAGAATTCGGTGGTGCTATAATTTTGAAACGCTCTGTATAAGCGGCACTACTTAAAAATACACATGTAGCTGGATTGGAAAGTGATATAGCACTTTTACGATACTCTTAGAAAAAACGGACGGCACAATACACTAATTAGACCGATACGAAGACAGTATAATATTAAAATAGATTTACAAAAAAATAGAGAGCAATGAAGATGTTCGGATGGGATTGGGACATAATAGATAGCAATGAAATCCATTTCTTTGATTTCCATTCTTCAAATATATTGTATTTCTAAGTTCATATACAAAACGTCGTCTTCTTCCTGGCATGACAACATGTGTATAAAAAAAGAATGTCAAAGTCAATTTCATAACACACATAACAAGTTATAACATTATTCTTATGTAAGTAAAAATCATCATACTTATATATTACATTTAGGTATATCACAAAATAGGCAGCATTTTACAGAATGTATACCGAACCGTGTCATTCCACAACCTCGTAACCTATAATTTTGCATATACATTTACAATCTCTCGTTCCAGCAAGCAATAAAAATCTTACTTTTCTTTGGTTAATAGTAACTAAATTATTAGATATGCCACTGCAGTATTTGATTGTATTACATATTGCTTATGTTACAATTAAAGTTTAGAAACATTTTTTACACATTATAGTAAAATGGAAATTTAAGCGAAAATTTCTATAATAGTTTCTACTAACTCCTTGTCTTGATTCTACTCATTAAACATTACTTACATTTACTATCACTATCATGTATTTCAAAGTTAATAGAAACTATGATAACTATGCATACCTATACTTCTTTGTGCACTAACAAATTTTAAAAGTCAAAGTTCAAGTTAAACAATATCATTCAAAATGCAATGGCCCTAACAAAAATATTTCTCTTAAATCTCAACTTCTCATCATTAGAATAAACTTCTTATCGATGCATAGATCACACATGATCGGAAAATGTCATGGACGATACACTCCACTTATACATTGTGACAATTACATATTCTTTCCGCAATTGAAACTATTAAGCAGCGAGAGCCCTCCGTGGAAAATCAGAGCTTCACACTGTGATTGACGTGGTTGTTGTTGCGCGCGTCCCTGCACTCGTCGTCCGATCTGCCCAGGCAGGGCAGGTTCCAGAAACGCTGATCCTTGCCGAAGTCCTCGCCCTGCTGAAGCGTCTGCGGCATGTCGCGGCCGAGGGTCTCGGGCAGGAAGAGCACGAGGCTGGCGGAGACGAAGGAGACCACGATGATTATCAGCATCGGCATGTTCGTCCACCAGTATGCCTGGAATTTCGTCGTTGTTATCGTCATTTTTACGTGATTAATTTTGACGAAATTTGTATTATTTTGCTTATGTTGCAGTTAGATATTTATTGGTCTCTAAATATTTTTTATAATTTTATTTATGATAAAATATACATTGTGCCTGTATCAACGTTTGCAAAATAAGATTATTCTTTAACCATTTATATTAGATGCGAATTTATATTACATTAGAAGCGTAGAAGCATACCTCTAAAGCAAGTTCTTTGTAAAAAGAAGGTACAAAAAATGCTTAGAGGCCAACGACTATCAACTTTACTCTATCAAGCTGTGTTAATTAATTGTATTAGTAATGTTTTTAAAAGTTAATATTAATTTTAAAAAAGTATATAAAGAAGTATTTTTTTCGTTTTGATTAAATTTAAAAACGGAAATGTTATTTAGGAAATTAAAAACTTATTGAAAACACCCGTTCTGCATTTAAAGTGATAAAGTAGTTACAATATTAATAAAGTGATTGACTTACGGTATCAACAATATACGGCGCTATAGAATGAGCTAAGATTCCAAATATGTGAATCATTCCAACCCCTTGAGCTCGCACAGGAGTCGGCAATAATTCGGCAGCGTATTGCAATCCAACATTGGCCGCCATATTAAGTGCGAATCGCGATGCCACTGACATGACTAATTTTGCGGTTTCTGAAACAAATTTTCAATTTGTCATTAGAATGATAAATGATTAACGTGAAATGAAGATTCAAACATTTTTTGAGATTTGGCTTTATAAGAAGAATGAGAAGCTTGTGTAACACATTGTATGATGAGGTTTGTCGAGGTATTTTTTGATACGTAAAAATGAAGCTCCCGTAGTTCGTTCTAACAGAATCTTATTTTCTAGATATTATTTGCTATTCACTCTACAGACCTGTTATTTTTGTGAAAAAAGATGCATCTGCTTTTGATGACTATTATTTAAGTCAATACAATAAAAAACAAAGTAGATTTGTGCTTTAGAAGATCAATATACACTTATTAACAATCATTTTGTACTAAAAATGCGCGCATTTGAGGTAAATAGTTTATACTTCAAAAACAAGGATTTATTGATAAAAACTACGTATAGTATGGTTTCATTTCTTACATACTACAAAACACCTCCCAACGCCTCGTAAAATTGCATTTCCTATGAACTCTAATTATTAATAGTATTCTTCACTAATGAAAGTAACTTCATACACTTCATTACCTGAAACTAAAAGTAGTTCAGCTATGCTAAACGCCGTAGTCGAGGCCATCGTGATAAAGCCACAGAACCTTCGACCCCATCGATCGAGTAATAGCGTGAGCAAAAGTCCCGCGGGTACTTCGGTTGCGCAGGCCAGTGAAAACGAGACGAAGATCGAACTCTCCAAAAGTTTGAGCGTGTAAACGTGACCGTCAAACGCCACTACCGTAAGTGTCCTGGTACAGAAAAATGAATATTAGTATGCATAATAAATTAGCCTTTGAAATAAAATTACACAGCGTTGACAAAATAATTTAACAAATAGATACCAAAATGCTGTCAGAATAATCGTAGTTCTTGCTAGTCGTGGTGTTTTGAAGAGATCGATTAGAGTTGCTGATTCCGTTTTGTTATCCAAGGAGTTCATATTTCTCTGAAAATAAATATCGTTAATATTCTCCAACTTTTATTCTGCTGAACAACAAAAACCATTTTTATGCAATAAACAAAAGGAATATATTCTTCTGTACTGAAAATAGTGCTTCGCTTACGTAAAATATTTCATAGAAATGCGGATCTGGCTTTACTCTGTTGATACTGGCGATTCTCTTGAGTTTTTCAATGACCTTGTCCGGCATTCGATTCGATATGTACCATCTAAAAGATCAACATAAATTTGTTATTTCATATTAAGGAGGTTCGGGTGCTTTACATTGACCAATTTCTTTTTTTATATAATTAAAACTCATCAGTGTCGATATTTATATATGGACACGGATGTGGAAGTACTGTATATTATGAACATACAAAAAATTTTTATCAATAATTCTGATGTTTCAAACATAATTATTGCCAATTGAAAAAAGTTACTAAAAATGCAAAAAGTTTTTCGGTATTCATGCAATTTTTATTTTTAAGGTCTTATTTTGTTCCTTAAATGTTTTTCTTAAATCGACTAAAACAAAATTATAAATAATTCTTTGTTGCTAAGAAAAAGCGTATGGTTTAAAATAAACTTATGTGAACTCGCGTAATCTAATTAAGGAGAGTCTTTCGTTAGATATAGGACATATAACCAATAGTTATATTAGAGTTTATAAAGGTCCTATGATAAAATTAATGAAATGTACTTAATACTTATTTATAAGTACATGAAAAAGAATTATTCTAAAACTATCGTGACGTCACAAGTGTAAATATTGTTAATTAAAAAAATATTTAGTTAAACCTCATTTTTTTTCTATTTCTTAATCAATTTTAATGTTTCGGGGTTTATTTTTTTCCTTAAACATTTCTCTACAAAGTTAACGGAATAAATTTATAAAACAATATATCTGTGATTAGAGAAAGCGAATTGTTTCTTTCTCTTATTACAATTATATTATTTTAAAATTTTATTCCATTAACTTTGTAGAGAAATGTTTAAGGAAAAAATAAGCCCCGATACATTAAAATTGATTAAGAAATAGAAAAGAAATTGGGGTTCAACTAAATATTTTTTACATTCTATTATTGAAATCGAAATGATAGCATTGTATCGTTTCCCTAAAACTAATCATCACCTCGCACTCTCGGGTAGTATCCAGGGCGTAATGAAGCAGCTGACGAGGGGCAGAGCGGTGACGTAACAAAGTAATCGCCAGTCGGCGAGGAAGTAGGCAGCCCAAGGTAGCAGAGTACTGCCAAGAGCGAAGTAGACGCCAAAGGCGATGTTCACGACGAGGGTGCGTCTTCGCACCGCCATGTACTCCACCACTGCAGCAATAATGAACATTAATTGTAAGATTATTTTCATGTCGGGGGTTAACAATGTAACAATTGTACACCGTTATATCATAGGAGTTAGTTTCTTTGGATCTTATCGAAATTTTTAATACATAACAAATTTAAGAATCAACAGTGTTACCAATCTTCGTGTCCACATATTTCACTATTAACAGTCTTTTAAGTGTACTGAGATGTAACGTCATTAAAGAGACTTAAAAGATGCTATAAATTGTTTTAAACTTTGTTTTAAAAAAAGTTTAAATGGATTAAAAAATCGATTTAACAATAGACATCGATGGAAAATAAACGTTTCATACAAATTTCTAATTATCTACAATGAAAGTTCTAAAATCAGTAAAAATTGAATAGAAATGTTAAAAAATAAATGTTGGTTAACCTTGTATTGCCAAATTGTAATCGCGATTTTACGCCCACCGCATTGAATTTTGAAATTTGAGCAGCGAATTCATTATTTTCGTTACCAAGAACCTTTAAATATATTATAAACTCGATTTTATAAACTCTAAAATTATTTTACCCCATTCATAGCTATAATCAGAAAATAATTCGAGTAATTCAAATAGAATAATCGATTCATGTTGTAGTGAGTTATCAATGACAATAATAAAAGCAGCCAAATTATAATGCGATGTATTCTAAATATTCAATAATATAATCATAAACATTTTCAAAATCTCTGAATAGCCCATATATACCTACTTTGGGTCCAAAGTTTTGGATTTGCCATTTTGAATTTCGAAATTCTGACAGCAAATTTATAATTAGCGATAGTAAAAACCTTTACATACAAATTTTCACCTAACACGCATGAACAGTTTCTTATTTATAGACGTTTATCAACAGGATCATCTGAGAACCCGATTTCGTAAAGTGGGGGCTAAACAAGTTAAATTTAAATAAAATACTCATAATTTTAGAATAATAGTTATATTTACGTTTGAGGGTTTATAATAGAATATCGCGTCCTTGAGCAATAAATACATTTCCACCAAAATCTACGACTGACATCATTAAAATAATAACAATAGTCATGCACTTTACATATAAAAGCGATCGATTGAAACCAAGTTATGCAGTCACCCTAGCAGACCAAAAAGGGCATATATAGAATTAATTATCGCCTCTCCTTCAAAAAACCCAATCACCAGCGACCATCTACCCCTGTATTAATTAAAAACAAGCCCATCCCATTACTAATCCAATCGGTCAATACCTATTATCAGCGGTATGTTGATGACGTTGTCGAAGGCCAGTCCCGTGAAGAATCGACACAGCACGAAGGACCAGAAGGACGACGTGGATGCAGTGGCGATCGATGCCAGGAGTCCGATACCGGTGCAGAGGACGAGGGCCGGCACGCGGCCCCTGTGATCGGCTATCCAGCCGAACAGGAATCCGCCGGTGATCGAGCCGCAGAAGAAGATCGCCTGGGCCGACGAGACTAGGTAGCTGCGCTCGCATACCCAATCTAGCTGATCGTCAATAACAAAACTCAATTTCTCTCGTGGCTCTGACTGCGCGAAGCTTTCTTTGCGTGTCTTAGTTTAAGCGGTTCGCGTAGGGATGCTTCTTGTTCTCTTTGAGGGAGACTCGGGGTTTGGAATTTCAATCGTCGAGAGGGGAATCGAATTCGAATTCGATTTCGTGGTGCGTTCTGCATGAGTGAGATCGAATGAGTTTTGGAATACTAAGGGTGGCTCTTTGATGAAATAGGTTTTTACATTTTTAATTTTAATAAGCTAGCTTTTATGGTATATTTGCAAAGATAATAATATGAGCGTACAGTATAATTTTCAATAATTTTTAGCCGTACACTGAGAGATACTGTTACAGAATAAGCTTAAGCAAATGAGTTTCACGCACGTAATATAAATAAACAAATTATAAGAGCGATTGTTATGCCATTATTAGGCGATTTTCCGTACTGTGTAGGTAGTTTCAAGCAATAAAATATAAAAGAGAACTCATCAATTGCTAAATAATTACAATAAAAATTATTGTAATGTCCGTAAACATCTTGGAACTGTACTAAAGATAAATTGCAGCGTCACGACAACAACGGTGTTGGAGCGCTCAGTTGGCGAGTTGCTGCTCAAGTAACCAAGTCTTAACTGTTAAGTAATATTCAGTTCTTCGTATTCAATTTCACAAAACTTAGTGTTTAAAAAAAATCTCAACTTGAAGCCAATTTAGAATAAAGTGTTAGTTAGCTAAATTGAGGTATGTTGAAAATGATCCCGGCGCATAGCAAATTGATGGACCTGGATTAAATTTTCAGGAATGTTCTTTATAGTGTTAATAAAAAAGAAGGTATATAAAAACGTGAAAGATTAGCTTAGTTTTCATGTAATAAGAAAATGACCTAATTTTTTGGTCATAAATCACCAGAGACTTTGCAGATGTTAACCAAAATGATTGTGTTTATATATACACAAAATAATAAAAATCATTTTAACTTTTTTAGCACGTTTCTATCACAGTTAATTCTAATTTCGAATAAAAAAGTATTGCTTCCAATAATTATTAATTTCATTTGATGCACCGTATTTCAACTTTCTCCGTATACAATCTAAATAAAGACAAAAATACACGAATAAGACCTTCGGCACATGCATGCAGTGCGAAAAAGGACTCATCTCGCGTTAGCACTTCACCTCGGCTCCGAGACTTGCGTAGGGTATTTGGGTGAAGTTGTACTCCCAGCGCTCGCAACCCACGGTGCGATTAGTCGTCCAGGCGGACGAGGGCACGCCTCGCGCGACGAGCTCGCTGAAGTTGAGATCCTTGCGATGGCACGTGTCGTAGAACGGATACTTGTCCGCCGCGGGGATGGCAGCCTGTATCCTGCAAGCACGATAGAAATTCGTCCTTCGTCAATGTAAGGCTCTCTTTGTAGAAAAGGCGTTCGTATAAGGGATGCGCAGTTGGACGGAGATGGCGATGTGCATCGCAACGCGGCGGGCACGTTTTCTATTGAGAGTATTGAGACGCGGGGACTCGGAAGGAACGCGGCAAGATCGTAAAACATTTTGCATGTGAAGAAATGTGCTGTAGTTTCTGGATGTACAGTTCGAGCTTTTTGGTGAATTGAACTTCAAAGAAAATAATTCTATAGAGATATTTGTAAACAGCGCTGTATTTCAGTCCTTTGACATATTTTGATCAGTTTTATGATTTTCTGTAACTATGATATTTAGATTCAAATAAATGTTTTTTTATTAATATTTTATTAGTTTGGATATAACAAATGATAAGTCTATAATATTTAATAAAGGAAATATATATTACACTTGAGGAAGCCAATATGGCCGTCGTTGTCAAGTAGCTTATATTTGTTCAAAGACTAAAAGAGAAAGAAAAATTAATTTAATAAAGAAAAAGAGACCCTAGAAAGCCTAGTATCCAAGAAAAAAATTATAAAATAAAGCTTGAAGAATTAGTGAGAAATAAATTATTACTGTACAGAAAAAGACGATAACAAGCAATTGGGTATTTGCATGAAATTTTTGTATGGCTTGGTTATATACTACTTTCTTTGGGAACTTTTTGAATTTTCACTATTTACCTCTTTCTGATGACGACACATTCATAGAGCGGTACGCATTAGCTACATTATTATAGTTACAAGTTATAACTTCTTAGGAGATTAATTTTTTTGAAGATTCGAAACATGTGAAACGTCGGCTTATGTTCTTTATCTAATGAGTACAATCTTATTATAGCATAATGTTATTATAATATATTGTATTTTGTTACTAAATGTAACCTGGTGGTATCTGATTAACTTTCAAAAGCGAATAACATTTATCCAAAAGATATAAACAAAACCGTTCATAGCTCTAAAAATGTTTCAAATACTTTTCAAAACTTCTCTTACATACGTCTAAGATCCTGAGGAATTAGGCTTTTTCAAGTCTGACGTCACGAGCCCACGTGACCGAACACTGGGAGTACAACATTCAAAACTGCGCTGATTTCCTTTTATTAATATAAAATCAGCGCAATCATTTTTGAGTATCAAAAAATATGCCAAAAATACCTCTTTTGCTAAACTACCTAATGAATGCTAAACATACTTGATTTGCTACCTAAAAATATTGTTTATTTATGATCAAAACACGAGCGGTCAAAAACTGTTACCGTATAATTGCGATTAACTTAGCTAGGATATAATTTCATCGTATTTGAATACTGATGAAATGTACTAACGAGTTTAGTATTCAATATAGTATAAATAATACATTTTTTTATAATAGCGAGTTTGCCTGAAACAGTCAATTTAATCCAATTTTATAGGTTAAATCGTAACGTTATTGAATTAAATATATGTAAGACATCTTTTTAATTTGCTACACTTTTTCCAAAAATATATTTTTTTATATAACCGTCTTAGATTTTTAACTTAATAACATAAGTAAGAAAATAATTGCATATGATATATATTTACATTTTGTAATGTTATTGTTACAAATTATGAGTAAAAACAATAAAATTGAAAGAATACTTACGATTTGACCTAAAAAGAATAGATAAAATGGGTTATTCAACTACAATTAAATCTTACCTAGCTAATTTAATCGCAATTATATATTTTTTGACCACTCATGCTTTGATCATAAATAAACAATATTTTTAGGTAGCGAATCAAGTACGCTTAGCATTCATTAGGTAGCTTAGCAAAAGAGGTTTTTTGGTATATTTTTTTATACCCAGCAATGATTGCGCTGATTTCATATTAATAAAAAGAAATTAGTGCAATTTTGAATGTTATACTCCCAGTGTTCGGTCATGTGGGGTCGTGACGTCAGACGTGGAAAAGCCTAATAATGTAATAAAAATAATTGGATTTCTCGAAAAAGCCTTAGACCTCTCCTTAAAGACTGAAATATAAATCTGTTATTTTTTTGATTAATTCAGTTTACAAACTTGACAAATTGATTTTCAATTTAGTATAGTTAGTTTTTAACTATTTTTATTAAGTAATCTTCATTCAATCATTCTATTGTAAGGAAAATGAAGAATGTTTTAAGATTAAATTAAACATTTCTTGAAAAAGCGTAGAGTGTTTGACACTATTTTTATATACTTTACGTTTGTAATAAAATGTGCATAGTTTATGGTGTAAGGTGCATAGTTTATGGTGTAAGGTGCATAGTTTATGGTGTAAGGTGCATAGTTTATGGTGTAAGGTGCATAGTTTATGGTGTAAGGTGCATATTTTATGGTGTAAGGTGCATAGTTTATGGTGTAAGGTGCATAGTTTATGATGGCTTAGGGTGTGTTCCATCGCTGTTTGGCTGTTCCGTTTTGAATTCAAACGTTGAAGTGCATCTGCACACACTCTTAGGGAGATGGAGGACAAAAATATGGTCTGTCCTCTCCGGTCCGTGTTCTATCGCTATTTCGTTGTTCCGTTTTGAATTCAAACGTTGAGATTTGATACGTTAAAACTGTTTAAAGTCATTCCGGATTCTCGGAGCAAAATACTCTTTGCAATGCAGCATTTAGAGTACAGATGTGAAGATGCACTTCAACGTTTGAATTCAAAGCGGAACAGCGAAACAGCGATGGAACAGAAGACAGACCTTTTCCTGTTCTCTGGGACAGACTATATTTTTGTCCTCAATCTAGACACACCCTTAAATGTAGCGCACAAACTTCTAAACTGCTCCACAAGCCGCGATCCGTCAGAAATGCAGGTTATTTGTATGTCTATATAAATGTTTACCTAATGGCACCCGGATCTTGGATCAATAAATATAGATATACTTATAATCTATTTTTTTTACTGTTCGCGGGCCCAAGGCTCATGGCAAAGTTTGTGCGGGAGCGTGAAAACTTCTCAACCGCTGAAGTTGACTGCAGGTGACGTGCGACTATTTTCAGCTATGAAAATAACTTAAAAACTTAAAAGTCTTGTCACATGATCCATCTATTTCTTAGTTGTTCCTTAAGTAACTACTCAAGTAATTACTTTAATCTGTTTTAAGCTTAAAAATTAATTGTCTGTTTGCATATTCATTGACTATTTTTAACGTATTTACATAATGCCCTTTCTATACCAGAGAATTATCATCAATTTTAGAGGTACCATCCGCGAGATACTTTCATAACTGGTAACCTTAATAACATTAAATGTTATTTAAACAATGTTGTTCAATATTTAATTTATTAAACCGGGTTATTTCAAACGTTTTTAAACCGTTTTATTTCAAACAGTTTAAAACGGTTTTAACTCGTTTAAATTATTGCCGTTCAAACATGTGCAAAACATTTTTAAGACTTTTTTAAAGCTGTTGTATTAAAACAAAATGCGGACATTTTTCTCCTTTTTAATGCGTCATAAAAGCGTTTTTTAACTTATTCATTTAAATGTTAAAAGGTGTTTCGATGTAACCTTTTTAAACCGTTTTTAAAACGTTATGTGCTATCAGGGGAGACTATAATAATCCTCTGGTGTATAAAGGCATAAATCCTGATTACCGCAACGAAAAATTTTTTCATGCAAATATGCAATTCAGATTATGAAAAAGTGAGATAAATAATCAAGAGGATCGGAGTCAAAGAGAGACGCTTAAGGTATGCCGTGCAAATGAATAAAAAAACGATTTTCAAACTAATAGATAAATTTAAAAAAGAGTTACGAAGAGAAAGTATATAAAAAAGGAGTAGGGGTATGTCTGGACAGCTATAGATAAAAAATATTATTAAGAACTTAAAAATAGAATCTCGAAAAGTCAAAGAAGAAACAGAAAATATAAACAAGTGTTAAGAAACAGTGATCAGTAAATTGTGATATGCCTGTAGAAGATTGTGATATGAATGTGAAAAAAATAGAAAGAAAAGGGAATGAACCTAAAAAACGAATGAAGAGATGAATAAAGACATGAACAATAATTTAATAAAAGCGTGGTTAGTGCAAGTAGAAAAGAGGATATAAATAAATGAAAGGAATATTGAAGAATTTGAGAGGAAGAGAAAAGAATTTAATAAGCACTGGGCTGAAGGAAAAGAAAGATGAAATAAAAGAAGAGAAAGTTAAGCCAATGGTTAAGGAACATAATATGATAAATGTAATAAATAAAGGAAACTGAAAAAGTATGATATGTATAGAATGCAAAAGCCGGAGGGAAAAGATAAAGTGATGAAGAACAAATAGAAGATTGTAGGAATTAAATTTACATTAATAATGACTTATCGTGGAGTGAATTAAGGAAAATGCAAAAGAATATAAGATTTTTTGCACGAGGTTTAAAGGGATATGGTGATAAAAATGTAAAAGTAGTATTCAGAAACATAATTATTGAAAAAAAGTATTATATTTGAGATAGAGAAAGCCAAGATCTATTACCCATGGAGATAAAAGAAATATGAAAAGCTAGAGAAAAGGAGAATAACTAGAGAAAGAAAGAAATGCTAAGAGAAGAGAGAAAACAATAGGCAAAAGGATCATGAGTAGTGGAAAGAAGACACAAGACTTCAATCACGATTATATTAGGAGGTTAATTCTACAAGTCGCAAACGAACAAATTTTATCATCAATACAAACAGAAGTCATTGATACACAGATCACAGTCTCACACGATCAACAAATAATACAAACATTTATCAATAATTTTTTACAAGAAGAATCGATAGTATTTGGAAATGGATTTTAATGAGGCTTTGAGAATGGTTTACTGGTACCCAAAAACGAAGAACAGTTATTGTTTTAAAGATATAAACAATTGTACCCGAAATGCGTGTTAATATATGACTTGGGAATAAATTAATATTATTATACGAAGGGAACCTCAAATTACAGCTCTTTCTTATCTTCTTTTACTTTCTTTTAAATAATTTTTGTCACGAAATACACGGTAAACTAAACTTCCCCAAACGTCATAAAATCCCGTTTTTCAATGATCCAAAAACTACATATAAAACGCACCTTTGCTCCTGCGTGAAGCTGTCCATCAATTCGGACACCTTGCACCAGTGCTCCCTCGGGACCAGGGTGAAGAAGAACTGGGAGAAGTAGAGCAGCGAGTAGGAGACGCTGTATGGCAGCAGCGCGAGGAGCAGATAGAGCTGGTAACGGCCGAAGTCACCCACGTGAGGCAGGGCGTCGTCGAAGGACTCGAGCTTGGTTTTGGGCCTCAAGGCCGTGCGCTCGTTCGGCCCGTCCATCTCGAAGTACTTGACGCGCCTGTAGTTCATCATCTTGCTTCCCTCCTCCTGTTCTGAGGGCTGCGCCTGCTGCTGCTGCTGCTGCTGCTCTTCCTCCTGCTGCTCTTCCTCCTGCTCACCGTTCTGTAATTGGAAGTAAAAACTTTCAATTAATTGGCGTGTTTGAGATGATGATATTATTAAAATTTTAAGGTGATTCACATTTGTTTTCCTTTATTGTATTACAATTGTCTAGAACGTATAGGACACGGATGGCTAAAAATATTTGCTTACGCATTTTTATGTCTTTCGAATCTTCATAATATATCTATACTCTAAGATCTGTTGCAAATTAATAATTTTAACTTATTCAAATTCTAACTTATTTTAATTTAGTGTAATTTAAACATATTGTTATAAGAGAAACACTCTTATATATAAACGATAAAAATACATTTTTTGTGACTTTCTATCTTTTCTTTTTTCTCCACTTGCTGAATCTTTAACAATCATTACAAACTATTTAGAATGCAAAATCTTAGGAGTCTATATCAGTAATCTTCAAATCAATTCAATACCGAAGAAAATTCATATTAAATTAATATAACCACTCAACAAATTTCCGATCTACAGTAAACATTGTAGACAAAATAGCGCGCTCGCGAAGATTTTGAAAGTGACGGGTTTTTTCTTCAAACACAAAGTATCTCTAAGTCTCGTATATATGCATGCGTTTCTGTCCATAACAATTGCCGAGCAAGAAGCTACAGTTGCGCAACACTTAATTTGTGCAATAAGCAGTCTCCTTTGTATTCACTTGTAAAATTAATACCTATCAGAAGAGTTAAGATTCTTTCATTTTGGTAATGTCAATAGGCGAATAATACATACAAATTCACTTTTACGTTTATATAAAATAGAATTTTATTTCTTCACCTAGTTTAGTGCACATTTAAACTTAGTTTTCCGTTTATATTCCAGTATCCCCTACATACTGAGAAACGATTCTACAAGGTTATTTTGAAACGCAAAACTGACATTTCAAGAGTTCTGCAATGTTCCCGCAAAGTTTTTGAAAATTAGATAAGAACGTACCTAAGTTTCCAAAAATACGTTGTAGGAATATTTCTGCAACGTTTTCTGCTGTATGAGAAGGTACAAATGATTGTGCTATCGCAATACTATAATATATAATCTCAACAGACATGCAAAATATAATGCAACTACGAGTATCTTGTGTTTTATTGTACGGCTTTTAAACTTCTACAGAGAGTTGTAAAACTTTCAAGATGCAGTTCACTAATTAGAGCGTTTAACGCTTAAAAGGAGAAGTTTCTCGGTATACTTATGGACATTGTTGTAGTAAAAGAATCTTGGAAGATGTTTTCAAAGAATAAAATTAATGTTTAAACATTTAAGGTGGTTCTATACCCAACATCACTCAAAAAGTCGATTTTTTTTATTTGGTTATATTAGTTTATAATCAAATGAATATTTTAAGGCTTCATAGATATCATAACTAAAACTAAATAAAGTTATAATGATTTTAAAAAAACATTTTTCTCGATGTTTACTTTTTTATGTTCATGATGACCATACGCATGAGGTTTAATTTTGCTTCCTCAAAGAGGAAGATTTGTGATAGAAAAAAAAGTTTTGCTAGAAACATGTTTTGAGATATAAGGAATCAAAATACACTATTTTTAGACATTGTCTGTATAGATGTGTGTGCGTGCGTTCGCGCGTGCATGCGCGTATGAGTGCGTGCGTGCGTGCGTACGTGCGTGCGTGTATGCATGTGTATGTGCGTGTGAGTGTATGCGTACGTACGTGCGCGCGTGTGTGTGTGCCTGTGTGTGTATATATGTATGTATCCATATCTCGAGTAATCCACGGTAACATTTAATGCTTCGCATCTCATATTGTTTGTTCTTTTTAATCGAAGGGGGCACAATACTAATTTTTATAGTTTTTCGGTGATTCTTTTGTTTTTTAGCGATTTTTTGACTTTTGGTTTTCAGTTTTTCGGGTTCTTTGGTATGTTAGAAATAATATCATCGATCCAGTGAATATGCGTTTGGAAGAGCATAAAATTACCTATCTTTTGCCACCAGAAATTTCGGATAAGACCCTCTCTTTTTTATACACGGAAACGACATTTTTTGTTTGAACGGTGATTTCTCTGAAATATATGATGGAAAATTCTTGAAAATTGAGGTAATTAGAACAATGGAGAAGATTATTGCATAATATTTTTCAGACATTTTAAATTTCCATGGTTGAGAAAAAAATCATTTTGTAAAAAAATTGATTTTCTATGGCAAACGATAACTTAAGTAAAACGGCATTATTAATTCTGAAAATTTCCAAAAAGGTAGTTTTTTACTATCTCCCAGCTAAGTTCTTTGATCAGATCACGAGGACTTTTATTTTTCGAGGTATTCAAGCTTATATTTTTTTAAATGTTGATTGCTTATTTCTTGAGTTTTACACGGTAATCTTTTACCAATGAACACTTATTTTTTTCCTCTTTTGATGAAGAATTGAAATGAAAAAGAATTTTCGTCATTCATCGAATCATTTCTGTTTTATAACGTTTTTGCATTTTTTATGATATTTTATTTTTCAAACCTTTTTTGATCGCTGATTTCATGCGTATTACGCGATGATTTTTCAACAATTACAGATCATTTTTTACGGTTTTCAACGAAGATTTAAAATCAAGAAGAATGTTTAAAATTTATCGATTTGTTTTTCTCTTATAATATTTTTCATTTTGACGATATTCATTGCTCGTCAAATAATTTTTAATAGCTTTTTTCTTGAGTATTATAAGGTAATTTTTGGCCATTCAAAGCTCTATTTTTATTTTTTGATGAAGATTTGAAATAAGAAAAATTTAAGAGTTATCGATTTAGTTTTGTTTTATACCGTTTTTCATTTTTATGATATTTTTGTAATAAATGAATTCGTATTTCATAAACTCGAACAAAATTACAAAAAAATTTTATTTTTATTAGTAGTATGCATTTACTATATTCATAAATCAAATTTAATCAACAATTATAGTATAGTGTTGCAAAATGTATTATTGTCAATTAGAAAAAAATGTAACTTGATATGTAAAACTTTTTAAGTTGCTTTTTAAATGCTATACTGTGGCATAGAATTATATATAGAAAAATTGGCATAGCGCATTTCTTACACATAAGAATTATACACATAATTATTGTACACAATTCAGCATTGGTCAAATTATATATAGTTATATTTGACTAATGCCAAATTGTGCACAATAATTACGTGTACAATTCTTATGTCTAAGAAACGCACTATGCCGAAAAATTGTCTTAAATTTTTTTTAAATAAATTAGTTGAGCATAGAAAATTTTTTTTTGTACTTTTGTTTTTATCACAAAAATATGCTTTTACTCCAATGAGTTGTAAAAAAAATTGTATTGAATAGTTTCAAAATTAAAGAAGACTGTAGAGCATTCTTTAGTTAATCAATATATTTTTGATATTCCAATACAATTTATTAGGAATAAAATTAATTGAGTTAACATTTGGATTCATAGTTAAATGAGTTTGAATAAACTATTTTGAATAATTAACTCGAATAATTACACTTAATGAATTTTTAAGATTCTCTTAGTTACGTAGTATTATCTTATCTTACATGTATTTGTGAAAATGGTATGTATTACATATATTAAAAAATATTTTAAACAACAATACTTTTTCATAATTTATGCTACATTTTTGCATAAGTTTAAATTAATAAATTAATATATATATATATATATATATATATATATATATATATATATATATATATATATATATATATATATATATATATATATATATATATATAATAAAAAGCAATAGATTTCTAATTTTTATTTTTAACTCCAATATTAAATAGAATAAATAATGTCGTTTTGGAACATTTTTTAAAGTTCGAGGAAGCTAAGTGCCAATAAATTGGCAGCGGCTTTTTTTATAAGATAGTTCGGTAATACTTATTACTTTCACATTTAAAAACTTTTGTATGTTTTAATTTTTTAATAACATTCATATTTGAAAAATAAGAGCCTCAATCAATGAAATAAAGGTTCAAATGCAGTACAATTTTAAGTTTTTTTTTAAATGTTTTTTGTTATGCCCGATACTAAAATAAAATTTTTTTTTTGATAATCTAAACCATAAAATGTTTTTATTTTTGTATCGAAAATATAAAAAAATGTTATAGAAGCGCCTTTGAAAAAATTGCATGCTCATGTAACGCGATGAGAAACGTCTATTTCGTCCTTTTTTCACAATTTGAAATGGTTATCTGTTAATATAACCAAATTATATTAATCAATTTAAGTTAAAAATGCACAAATAATTTTCTGATATGCTTATATTTAATATACTTGAAATTTAGTATGTTTTTATGGAAGCAGGTAGGATTTGACTTTTTGGGTATAGAATCACCTTAACATAACATATTTTATTATTCAAATATTTATTTAAGCAAAGAATTTTACACAATAATTATTTTTTATTATACTAAATATTTGTAACAATTCTTCTTTGTAGAACGAACATTTTTCATACAAAATTATTTATATTAATATAAATATCTAACCAAATGTCTTTATGTATAACTGTACTGTGATATTATTTATTTTATAATGACATCACGAAGAAATATTTTAACAGTCTGACCCCTTAATACATTGACCATCTTTGGATAAGGCATAACCTCCTCCGCCACACCAACATGTTGGAGTAAGTTGACATAACTTCAACGAAAGTTAAAAAATCACTTTATTATTTATTAATTTATGATTTAAACCATTGACTATTGTCAATAAACAAAATGAAAAGTAACTGTCTTACTTACATAAGAATAGCAAGTAATACGTATATTGCATTTTGGTGGACAGCCAGGACGACAGTTTGAAAGTGTATAATTAGCAGGACATATTGTAGATTCTATAAAAGTATATTTATATATTATCCTAAATGTAAGTAAATATAATTCATGAACAATGCAAACAAACTTACGCATAGTGATCATATTAATGCAGAGAATCAGCAGTATGCTGAAGAAGATGATTTTAATCATTATAGCATGGATATGTAACAGCAACTAAGTAAGAATAAGGAAAAAGTAAGCTTTTGTAACAATAATTAATTAAATGATAATGTTTTTTTTACAAAGTTTTCCTTAGATTATCGGTATGACCTTATTCTTTTCAACATAAATAATTATTTCGTTGAACAAAACAACTCATTTTTTTCTCAGAAAGTAATAAATTTTAAGACCTAAAAATTAGTAAGAATATAATTATAAGTTCAACTAATGTTCAGTAAAGTTTTTATTTCATTATCACATATAATTTTCTAGCAATAGAAATGCAAACAATATATATCACACAGTATAACAAGAGGAAGCGAATACTTACACATAATTTTTCTGATCTGAACATAAATTAATGATATTAGTATTTTAATACTAAGGTTTCTATGTGAATAAACTATATATGTAGGACGTTTAACATCAGTCAATAATATTAATAACATTACACTATAAAATTGATAAAGAAATATTAACACTTATAATAATAAGTATAATTACAAAACGTATAGTAGCTAATGTACGGAAACATTTCCGTCGTGTGTAGTACATTACAACAGCTAGTTTTTCCTTATTCTCACTTAGTCGCTGTTAAGTATCCATGCCAAAATGACTAATATCACCTTTCTCAGCGTTCTGATGATTCTCAGCATCAATATGGTCACTATGCGTAAGTTTGTTTGCTTTGTTTAACAATTATATCGCGAACATTTAGGATAATATATCAATGTACTTTTATAAAATCTACAGAATGTCCTGCTAATTATACACTTTCAATGTGTCAACCAGGTTGTCCAGCAAGATGTCATCAATATGTAACTTGCGATTCTTTCGTGAGTAAAATAGTTAACATTGATCTTGTATGTGCTTTTGCAAACCGTTAATAACAAATTAAATTATTAACTTTCATTACAGGTATGCCGAGCAACTCCAACATGTTATTGCGGTGGAGGTTACGTCCGATCCAAAGATGGTCGATGCATTAAAAGATCAGATTGTTAAAAATATATTTCTTCGAGATGTCACTGATGAAGAATACAAGTCGTATTAACATTTGCTGGTATATAGTTATATGTTTAACTTGTATGTTCGGTAAATCTTTCATTGACATATCTTAGACACAGTCAAATCCCGCCCACTGTTATGCTTCAATCCTCGCGGTCTGTTATGTTAATACGGCCGTAGCAATAAAATGTAATTGACCGCGCATTTCCTAATAGTGCGCGATGGTGTCAGTGCCGACTTTTTTTCAGCAATATACATTTAAAATATAATTACGTTATTTCAAGTGGTCTGCGAGCTACGCTGGGTCACATATACACTTACATAAATATACAACAATATACAATTGCTTAAATCCGAGTGGAAAGTTTTTGAAAATAAAATATTTATGTAAATTGCTTCCCCAAAAATTGAAGCTTTGTAATAGCAAAAAAGAGTTTTGCTAAAAACATTTTAGAAACATGTTTTGAGACTTATGGCATCAAAATATACTTTTTAGAAAATGTCTGCATGGATATGTGCGTGTGTGCGTGCGTGCGTTTATGTGAGTGTATGTGTATGTGTATATGTGTGTGTAATAATCTGAAAAAGCTTGATTGTTAAAATTGAACTATTATCTTACTTATTTATGTTTTTTTTAATTATGCAAACTCCCATATAATAGTAATTTTGGATTGCTTTTAGAAGGAAATATTGGAAATTAAAGGGTTAAAATAACTAAGCTTAAAATAAGATTTTTAATATATCATATTTTAAGCATAAGAAAAAGTAATATCAAGAAATATCAGTATATTTATAAATTTTGCAAAAGGCTAATATCTCTTTTTGTTTACTGCAATATAGGCCTACAAGGCCAATTTAATTGTACAATGCCATAAATCATTATTTTCGGATCTCTTACTTCCAAATTACGTTAGTACTACCCATCTGGTTTTAATAGTAGACGTAAAATGCTCATATCTCGAGAACAAGGACTCATTAGAAAAGATTACGGGTGCTAGGTTTCATTTTTATGTACCAGAAATCACATCCTAAAGTTTGATATAAAACCGTGTCCTACAGGGTGTGTACTCTCCTTGTAAGCGAATAAGCTATAACTGTCGGACGTTTAGTATCAGTCAATAATATTGATAATATTACACTATAAAATTGATAAAAATATATGAACTATTATAATAATAGGTATAATGTACGTAAACATTTCCGACCTACATAGTTCGTTAGAACAGCTTGTTCTTCTTTATTCTAACTTAGTCGCTATTACGTATCCACGCAGCTAAAATGACTAAAATCACCTTTCTCAGCATTCTGCTGATTCTCAGCATCATCACGGTTACATTACTTGCTTTGTTCAACAATTATATGTACGTACATTTAGGATAATACATTAATGTACTTTTATAGAATCTACGAAATGTCCAGCTAATTACCATGTTGAATCAGTATGGAAATCTGGATGAAATCTGTATGGAAATCCGCGTAGAATCCGTACAAAATCTTCAGAGAAATATTACTGAAGCATAAATTGGTATAGAATCTTGACAGAAGTAATGCAGAAATCTGTATTGAAATCAGCGCAGAAACCGTACAAAATCCGTAGGTAAACATTATTGAAATCTCTATTGATATACAAAATGAAGTTGGGATATAGAATTCCTACAGATATCATGCGGAATTCCGTATTTCAATTCGTGTCGAATTTCAATAGAATCTGTATGGAAACTATGCAGAATTCCATTTTGAAATCCTCACGAAATATGTTGAATATTCGCTGTGAGCACGTCAGATATTGCATTGAAAATAGCAGTAATCCAGTGTTTAATTTTGATATATTAAAAAAAGTGGCCTATATAATTATGTAGTATCTGACTAAAATAAATTTCAGAAAACAATTTGCAGCCTATTTACAAACCATATTTACTAATAATATAAATATATATTTTTCTTCTATGTACTGCCAAGCTAAATCACTCTGGACTATATACGCACACCTAAATAAAGTGTCCAACTGCTGAAACATGTCATTGTCACTTTGTTCGATAGAGTAATATAGACTTTGATACCATGCATTCGATGACTGTTATTCTGGAAATCGAATTCAAATTTCATTACACGCTATGAATTTTTTTCTATGGAATTTAACTTGAGATTATATATACATAAGTAACTTACAAAGTTACAAAAAGTTATAAGTTAATATTCAATTTCATTTTCAATTTAAAATTACTGTAGAATAAAAAATAAGTTATAACAATAATATTGTAATTTTATCAAAATCATCATGTAGATGTTTAATTACTGTTCTGCAATAGAAAAGAATATATGTAAAGAAATAATTCTTCTCTCGTACTGGTTAAAAATTTAAACTGGGTACATATCTGACTTTGAAATCCATGAATAATTGTAATAGATTTCATTTTTCAACACGTTGATAATATAATCTGGAGTACAGGTGTATATATACTTTCAATGTGTCATCCAGGTTGTATACCAAAATGCCATCAATATATACCTTGCGATTATATTGTGAGCAAAGTATTTAACACTGATCTCTTATGCTTTTGCAAACCGTTAAAAACAAATTAAATTATTAATTTTCATAGAAGGTATGTCTAGCAACTCCAATATGTTGGTGCGGTGGGGATGGTTATGTCTGAGCCAAAGATGGTCGATGCATTAAAAGATTGGATTGGTAAAAACATTTCTTCGAGATGTCATGTTCGAATACATTTCTATGTTTAACTTATTTATATATTCAGTAAATATTTCATTGAATTATCTCATTATATAGTCAAATCCCACGCAATATTATGGGTTAATCCTCGCGATAGGGCCGTAGCACTAGAATGTAACTGGCCGCCACATAGCTGAGCCGCCTTGGCACTTCAATCTGATTGGTTGTCAAAAATCTACTACGAAGTAACAGTGCACGGGGACGCCAGTCCCGACTTTAAACAGTGCATGAGGTTTAACTATGTTTTTGTAACTTTCATAAAAATACAAAAAGAGATAAATTATCTGCATAGAATAATCTTTAATAACACTAAAATTTCAATTTTTGTTAAATTCAAGAAAAATTACTTTAAAATATGTATATATATATACGTACACAATATACGTATGACTAAATACGGATGGAATCAAATATTTATGTAAATTATATGTTTCTACGTTTTTAAAAATCAATATAACAATCAATATAACACCTTTTATTTTTTTCTTTTATACAAAAAGTATGCGACAATAATTATTTTTATTATGTTATAATGATACAACGTTTGTTAATTAAAGGAGTATTTTTGTAAAATACCCGTGTAGAAATTGTGTCCGAAATCTGACCCAATTCTGACCAGATCTCCGTGTGACTGGCTTGAATCTGGTACGGATGTCAGAATCGGGTGGGAAAGTGTCCCACTCATTATTTTATACTTGATTGATACTTGACTGTTAGAGTTGAAATTTTAAATACGTCCTAATTACGGACAAAATGTATATGCCCCAATTACCGACAACGTGTACCAATTATCGACAGCCTGTACATGTCCTAATTACCGAGACCCTGTATATGTTCTAATTACTGACACCCTGGATATGTCCTAATTACTGATATTATGTATGTGTACCATTTACCGACATCTTGTATGTGTACCGATTATCGACAGCCTGTAAATGTCCTACTTACCGAGACCCTGTAAATGTTCTATAGTAATTACCGACACCATGGATACATATCATATCATTATTACAGACATCATGTATGGGTACCAATTACTGACATTTTATGTGTACCGATTATCGACACCCTGTATATGTCCTAATTATCGACATCCGACAATGTCCTAATTACTGACATCATGTATATATCCCAATTACCGAGACCCTGTATACGTTCCAATTACCGACACCCTGGATATATCCTAATTACCGATAATATGTATTGTAAGCGCCATTATAAAGCTTTTTATACTCCCATCTCAATCTCCTGCCGGATCCTGGTCATGAAAACGTGCGTTCATCCCACGATACGAGATCTGACCCGATTCTGACCAGTTCTCCGTGTGAGATTCCTTCATACGAATTTGACATGGAGAACATGTTTGAATCGGACGAACAGCCAGGGACGTCCGTGTGAAATTTCTACACTGTACTTTTACAATGATTGATTTTGTCAATGAAAAAGATTAACAATCTGCCTTTTGTTACAGATTTGTAAAACAGAGGTATCGAGCTCTTTGGGGTACCTAAACCTATTAGTTAGATTTTTATTTCTTTAAAAATCAGTTTATTAAACCCTGGGAAACAAACAATAATAATTAAGTTATGACCAACTGATATTAAAGGTGTTACATGTTCTTATATATGTTCGAACCTAAAGAAAGTACAACATCGGGCAATTTGAGCTCTGTAAAATAAAAGAGAAAATAATTTCTTTTTTATAAAATAAAATATGATTGTCTATAATTCATTATTTTCAATATTTACCAATTCCGCTTTTCTCATATGGAGAAGTAACATATTAAAAAGGTATCTTGCAAGTTAATTCTAGTCACTTTATAATATAAATTGCTCTCAAAATCGATCGGTATGAGAATTTTGGTTAAAATAAAAAGGCTGCGGAGTTAATGTAATGGAGATTGGGGTATAACGAAACAGTCGTAATAACTTTGCTTCAGAAGTGGCGTCATCTATTTAATCGCATGTTAGTTAACTTGTAGTGATTATGTGAATTAATTTACCCTTCTCCACCAACCGTTACCATGCAGAACGAATTTTAAAAATAGAACGTAAGTAGCTTGAGATCGTGAAAAACAGTTTTGTAAAAATGGCATTTTATTAAAACGAAAAAATCTGGTGTTATTGTTTCTATTTTCTATGTGTAATAAAAATTAGTTTAATTTTTTTAGGTATCAATTTCTGTAAGTTACAACGATAACAATAATTTACAAAATTAATAATGTGCTGTATGTACCATCCTGGTAATAATAACGTACCGTTACATAATACCCAATTGACCACTCCGTTATGCCCCAGTCATTTTGAATATCATGATTTTCGATGTATTGGGATAATAATTATTAGGTACGTTTATATTACATCAATTTAAGCAGTAACGTAGGAAAAGGTTTTTTGCATAGCAAAGAACAGAGAGAATTTTTGTTATTATTGAATTATACATTTTTTTACGTCGTTTAGAATAAATTTTATTTTAGTGCTCTGCTATACCCCAGTCTCCCCTATATTAAATTAAGTGTAATTATACTTTCTTCAATTAATTTACATAAAACATATCTTTATGTTTAATTGGACATATAATTTTATTATCGTTTCTTCGGACTTAAATAGTAGTTTAACTCTTTAATTAAGTTTTTCACTTATACTTTATGGAAAGTAATTGCAAACCACTGCAATATATATTGTAACAAAGATACAGAATTATAAGATTTTAGCTTTGTTTGTCGCAAAGTACTCGCTTAGCCTCATTCATCATATATAAAATTTAAATTACAATTACCATCACCTTATCCATCGTTCTTCCCCTAATTTACAAAAATTCCGTCCTCACTGACTCCAAATACCCAATACTTCGAATTTTCGTTGTATCTATCAAATCCCTCGTATCACATACTCACTTCAACGTTACACTTAAAAAACTTCGAGCCGTAACTCTGACCGCGCGGTCGAGAGCTTGAACAGCGACGATCGACCGGCATCGTTTTCACGGCTGAACTGCGCTCCGCCTCGCGACCCGAAACCGGCGGGAGCTTCGTTGTGGGTAGGTATACGCTCGCGTGTCAGAGAAAGCATTAAGTATATGCAAAGATGGTAGTAGGGGGGTATAGTAGATATAGATGCATGTAGGTAAAGTCGCCTCGTCTCGTATATATACAGTCGCTGGTAAGATATTCGCGGTATATTTGGCGTCACTTGACTCGGAATTTGACGGTACCTACACTATGAGGTATATATATATAGGTAAATGTGACATTAGATACCGTTAGCTAGACCGCGAATATCTTACCGTCGAGTGCATATGCAGTTGTACCACTTTGACTGTTTTACGAGTTTACGGTTAACGATTTTAACCCCCGCTCTGATCCTGCAGTGGCGATAAGACGCGCATGCATATTTTGAAGTGCACGTTGATGAGAAGGTGCCAGTTTGATCATTCAGTTGATTGATTGTCAAAATGCGAATAGATTAACAAATATTATTAATTAATAATGAAATCTGAACATTGTGTCCGTACATACTTTTAATCGGCTTAAGTCTTTTATTATAAAAATCAATTGTATACACTGACGTAAATGATTACTTTAAAAATTAAAAGGAGGCTCAAGCGATACGCGCTAGTCAAAACAGCAACTATTAAGAATGATTAAATTTCGGCTATATATAACGTGCGTGTTATGCTTATTTTGTATCGTATTCAGATAAAATGTGTTATTAGGAACACAAATCGCCATAGATATCATTATCTCATTATTAATTTGAGCTGATATAATAAATCAACAGTACAAAATATTTCGCATTTTTACAAAGATTTATTTCTTAGAAGATTAATCTATAATCATGTACCAATTTTTATATTTGAGAGCTTATTTTGTTCATTTTTCAATTTCTAGAAGATTCATCGTTTATAAAATTTTAACTATATTTTTCCGTTTTGTTATAATTATTTAATCATTCATATCATAACATATAATTTATAATTGCAACTTCAATTGAATATAAGTATAATAAATGAAATATAGATAGTTGAATAGTTTTAAACGATGAATCTTTCAGAAATTGGAAATGAACAAAAGCAGCCTTAAAATATAAAAATCGGTTTATATACTTTATGATTGATTTATTTTATCAGCTCAAATTAATAATGAAATAATAATATTTGGTGATTTATGCTCCTAATAATTTATTTTAGTTGAATGAAATGCCAAATAAGCATAACAATGCATGTTTTATAGTTAAATTTTCATTATTCCTGAATTGTTGCTGATTTGACTAGCGAGTAGAGCATGAACCTCCTTAATTACTCGCCGCATATATGTTCTGCTTCGAACAATTTAGAAAATGGTTACATATTATTTTTGTTTCCTAGAAAAGGATATCCACTTATAGCAAACATAATGCAGTTTCCTTTAATAGATTTTTAATCTTGCATGTAACAAAGATAATTTTTGGCCATTTTCGAAAATTTGTAAGTACTTTATATTCCTTTACATAGTGCACTCAGGATACACTTATTTTTATATGCTGAAAAATATGAATTTTTTAAAATAATTTGACAGCTTCTATTTAAATGGATATCAAAATACCCATAGATTAAAGAATAATTTAGCGACCTTGTTAGACATTTAATATGTTTATTATATATTTAGTTTATGTTTTAATTAATTATTATTTAATTAATTTTTGATATTTATATAAGTCTAAATTTTTGTCAATGAACAACTTTATATTTGTTTAACAATTTAAAAATGTCCTAATATATCTGATCAATAAACTGTTCAGATAATTGTTCAAAATAATGACTGTTTATCAATAAATAAAACGACCTTCTAAATTTGTATCAACTGTCTGATGCAATTTTACAATGAATTTCACTTCAAATGTGATAACATTTGCAGATTTATTTTATTCACACTGAACTTCAAAAGGAGATGAGTCTAATTATTCTGATATACCATATTTTGATAAAATATCATTCAAACTATTTATATATTTGAAATATATAGTCTTACAACTTTGTGCATACTCTAAGACCTTTGTAAGTGTTTAAAATGTTTCTAATAATATCTTATTTAATTTCTAGATTGTGTTATTTGAATATCGTTTGTATATAATATTATACGGTGCTTGGATTATTGATACACATAATGTAACGTATATTTCGATCCTTTTTCATATTCATTATTAAGCATGTTTTAATTAGATTTCTCTCAAAATTCAATTCCGTACAATTATATCAATATATTATATTATTTGTATCTTACAAAACCATCGCAAATGTCAATCATAATTAGAGATTGCACTTTAAGGAGGTTGGTGACTACATTAAAATATAGAATAATTCTTTGATACTGCAGTATGGCATTGTTTTAAATTTAAGATAAACCGTGTTACAATTTTAGGAGGCTTCACCGCATATGTTTATGCGATTTACAAAAGATATTGCAAATCAAAGTACATGTATTCTTCATATGCCTTATTGTTTAGAGGATCCCTGTTACCGTATTACTTTCAAAGATATAAGCGAAAATGTAAAAATCAATCTAGTATCTACTCTAAGCGCTACAATGCCTGGCATATATACGAATGGCAGCGCGTGTGGAATCAGAACACGCGTTAACGCCCGCCGATGCGTCTGTAACAAAAATACGTCTAGAAAAATTTCTATTAAAAATGGTGATCTAAAATTTTGCATATACCTTCTATAAACCTTTCATAATGTATCTACAATTGAAACTTTTAGTTTCAATTGTAGTTTCCAACAAACTTTTATCGATGGAAGGAAGAAATACGCGAAGTAAAAATAATATTTTAACTTTATATTTTTTATTCTTTTACGGAATACATTTCAAATTTTCTAGCTATGCTGTACGGAATTAGATATCTTGAATGATATTGTGTGAAATTTTCAAAACTTTAATTCGACGTTTTTTCGAGTAATAACGATTTGAAGTCCACGGAATATTGCGATATTTGTTTTAGAGGAGTGGGTCGAATGTTTTTAGACGTGGATAGTAGTTACTACATTTTCACGCGTAACACTCTTACATGCATTCAGAATTTAAAAATTCCCCTCGCACCGCAATCTCCCCATGACCGGTCCCCAACCTCCTTAAACGTGTGCAAATAAATCCGCAAGTAATACATTCAAATGTAAATTGATTACTGTCCAACAGACACAGAAAATTATGCTTTACAATACGCCAAAAGTCAGTCAACACATGCGATGACAGCTGTAAATCAATCAACACGGTTATAAAAGATTCATTATATTCATATATAACAGCTTCATAGGGGAGAGTGGGGTTAACTCGTACAGGAGCTAAATCGTACACGTTGACAATTTATTCAGAATACCTTGTAAAATTATGTTTTAAAAATGTGTTTGAGTTGAAACTGTTAGCAAAACCTCGAACACATTTTTAAATTATAATTTTTGCAGAATTTTACAACATATTCATTAAAAAATAGTGAATGTGTACGAGACCCTGTACGAATTAACCCTGCTCTGCTCTCCCCTACAAATATTATCTAAAAGCATATTTTAAATTATATTGAAAAAAAACACCTGATAACATTTTCAGAGTTTTGCAACACAGATTTTTTGTCTATCCAATAAAACAACGATAATTTTAACCTCGTTAATTCGATAAGCTTATTTATAATTCAAAGAAAATTCCAAAAATATTTTTAACAATAATTATATAAATTTATTTCAGAAACAATAAATTGAAAGCTTTCTGAAGGTTTCAATGTAATATTAAATAAAAGAAAAACATTTTTCTTTCGAGACTTGAACCCTCGACTACTGCTTTGCAGTTCTTTTAACCATGCATCTTCTTGTTTAACCGATTTTTTTATATTTATAGAGATTAAATGTTGTTCAAATACATACAGTAATGATTTTAAGGTAATTTCCATCATATTCAAATGTTTATATATGTTCATATCGTACGGGACGATGTCAAGGATTTAGTATAATTTATTCAAGCACCGAAGTAATTCTAGTACATAACAATATGGTTTCTAAAAATGGACTTTAGTAGCTACAGTTTGATCCCAACACTCTTCCCACGATATGACCTTCTTCACTCCGATTTTGCGCTATTTTTGTGAAAAATGGTACCTTTTTTTCTCATGGTATATCGATATTAAGCATATAGACTAAAAAAAGTTCTACTAAAAACAATGGTGGGCGAAGCTGGATGTTCTTCTTTTTTAAAGTCAACTTGTAAATATATTCAAATAAATGCATATCATTGAATTTGAGAAAAATTAGTTAGTTCTTCAAAAAGCTTCATTCAAGGAACGAAATCCAGTTTTTAATTTTAAGTTTCATCTATAAGGTCAAAAGTTACAGCTACAATAGCTATGGGTAGCGATGCTGAACAGCTCTCCCTTACATAGCAAATATTTTTCCATGTCTCTTCTAAGCCTATCATTAAAAGCTCGCTTTAATAGCCTCTCGCTTTACCGTTCAACATTGAATAACATTAATATGTCACTAATAAAATAATTTTTAAAATCTCTAACAAATACTGAAAATTATTCTTCTTCCCCGCACATTTGTCAGATTTTATCTATTTCAACAAAATAAATGCTATTGTAAACATGAAACGTCAAAGCACGTAGAGCATTAAAGTGTAGGTGCAGACAGGGCAACAGCTCGCGCAGTCCACTCGCTCTATCGATCGTGCTGCGCTACAAAGGTAGTGTGTGCAGCATATTTTTTTCGCGTTCAACAGGGAACGAAACACCGCGAGCCGACTATCGGGTATCGCACGCAGACTTACGTTCGTGCACAGCTCAGGGCATATACAGTCGCGACGTCGACGACTTTCTGTCTTGCAATGGGGTTCGACTATAGGCGAGAAGCGTTATATGCGAAGAGTCTTGCGTGTGTGTGTGTAAGTGTGTGTGTATGTGTGTGTGTGTGTGTGTGTGTGTGTGTGTGTCGGCGACGCATTGGGTTGGGTTTCATTCGATGTAAGTTGATGTGCATTGCGGAGTAATAATAGTATTGACGGGATATAAATAAGTCGGCTGGATTTTTTTTTATTTGTACATTGATTGGAATTGCTTCATCGGTTATATGGTTTTCATTGAGTTTCAGTTGAGTGTGTTAGAACGAAGGAAAACATCGGTTTATGAATTGGATGAGTTGTAGATGTGAGCAGTCTCTTCGACGGAAATTCTGATCTTACAGTTATAATATAGTCATTTCAATTTGTTCATCCCGTACAATGAAATCGTCATTATTCAACATATCTTGGTAAACACTGTTTATGAGTGGTTTTATGAGTTAAATAACGACAATTTAACTGTGTTTTTTGTATTAAATAGTAATAGTTTATTAATTAGCTATTTATTAAATAGCAACATTTCTTATTAATTAAAATATCTACTAAATATTAACCAGTTGGTCTAAAAATTTAATCAGTTTTATGTTAGAACTTTACAATTCATAGCACTTTGCATGATTTTAAAAATGCATAAATCACGTAGAAAATGGTTCATTATTGGCAGTAAAGTATTTTTCAGAATTTTTCCAACTCGAATTTATTGAAAAAAAGCATTATTTATGTATGCGATTTTGAATTTTGCTCGGATTATTTAAAAACGATTCTTATTGGCCAGTCGATTTGTGGCGTCATGATGATATAATTTTGGAAATTTAGTACGGGAAAATGATTAAACGCTCCAATATCTCATGAAAAATGTTTATAAACAAAATAATGTGGCACATATCCTTTATAATTTTCGACCAAGAATCTAATGCTCATATTACATTTTGGACCGAATACATTTTTAAGGTCTATTTAAGGGCCAACTTTATTTTTTCAAATGGGAACATATTTTTTTTATTACATATTTGAATTCCTCGTTTCAAAATACATACGAATACGTATTTAGTATATTTAAGTTCACTGCCGGATTTCGGATGGAGGAAAGCCTAATTTTGATGGGGCCCAAACTAATGAGGTTAAATTTTAATGATCAATATAAATAATCAATAAACTAAATATATATTCGTATGTATTTTGAGATGAGGAATTCAAATATGTAATAAAAAAGATATGTTCCCATTTGAAAAAATAAAGTTAGCCCTTAAATAGACCTTAAAAATATATTCAATTCAAAATGTAATATGAGCATTGGATGCTTGGTCGAAAATTATACAGGATATCTGTCACATTATTTTCTTTATAAATATTTTCCTTGAGATATTTGAGCGTTTTATCATTCTCTCGTACTAAATTACCAAAATTATACCATCGAGACGTCACAAATCGACTGACCAATAGGAATCGTTTCGAAATTGTTCGCGCTAAATTCAAAATCGCATATTTATTTCAATAATTTCGAATTGGACAAATTCTGAAAAATACTTTAGTGCCAATAATGAATCGTTTTCTAAGTGATTTATGCATTGTTGAAAATCATGCAAAGTCCTAATGGTGACGTCGCTTCTACTTTTTGTACCCATAAATTGGCGTTCTCCTGGATTCGGAAAGTAATTTGTTCGGTTAGTTAATTTATTAAATAATTAAGAATTTGATTATTCTAAAATTATGATTATAAATTCGAAAAAAGAAAATTCGTGAATTATATTTAGGAATAGTTAAAAATTCGGAAATTATTTTTGTTGATGGTGAAAAATTTGGAAAATATGTTGGTCGATCGTAAAAAATTCGAAAAAAAAATTTTCGAAAGCAAAATTTTTTTTTATTTTATTTCTTCCCGATCTTTATGCTTCCGAACTTTTATTTTCCAGATCTCTCACCATCAACAAAAAAATGTTTTCCGAATTTTTAACTATCCCTAAAACTAATTTTAGATTTTTCTTTTTCCAAATTTTTCCAAATTCAAATTTTTAATTCTTCGATAAATTAACTATCCGAATAATTAAGTTTCCGAATTCCCGAGGACGCCCAATAACGTTCACTTTCTTGGTTTTACAAAAACATAATAGATATAAGCATAAATTTTGAGTTATCATCCACACATAAAATTGTCATTCGTTTCAGAAATTAAAATGTAAACTAAATATATATAAATAGAAAATTAAACTCTAATATAAATTAAAATAAAATATAAAAAATTGTCACTCACATGTTTTGCACACCATAGATACCGCAATCCAATCCAGCGAAAGCCAAACGACCTCCACAATGTTCTAACCCCTCGATTCCACGAACCCTTAGCTCATCATCATCGAAATTCCACCTTCTTTCTTTCCTTCCTCTCTCTCTCTCTCTCTCTCTCTCCTTTGAAACAAAAATCCTCTTGCACCGTCTCGCGCCGCGCGCAATATATCACAGACGACAAACTCACAAACTACCGTTACGGCGGGCAGAAGTGCACGCTGCAGGCGCGCCTAATGCGAGCTGCGCTGGAAAACTGACTCTTCGGAGCACGCTCGAATGACCAACTCGCGACTAAGGTGGTGCGCGCGGGTCCGCCTCCGTAAAAGAGAGACCGCAAGAGAGAGAGAGATAGAGAGAGAGAGAAAGAGAGAGACGTGATTATGCGCGCCGCGTGTAAATCGGGGACATCATGTGTACGCGATTTTTGCACTCCACTTCGTATAATATTGTGTGAGTGCGAAGCGTCTTCGATATATGGGGAGCGAGTTGCGCGCGGACGATAAGGAGTACAAAGAGTTGGGTATAGTTCTGGTCTGTCGCGGTTCAAGGTGCATCGCAAGCGCGCGATTGCAATGAGCTTGGAAAATTCTTGAAGGGCAGTGAGGGAAATCCCGAGGGGGAGAATTTATTGTGCGTCTTGTTCTTGGCTCGAAGAATGAGCGAAGGAGTTTATGGATTGAGACGTGACAGTGGCATGCATTGCGGTTCGGTTGATAGATGCCTATTTTGCCACGCTCTGCCCTACTCTAATAAGCGCTAAAATGCCTGGAATAGACATGAATGGCGGCGCCTGTGAATTCAAAACCCATCAAAACACAGGCGTTAACGCCTACCGATGTGTCTATAACAAAAAGATGCCTTGAAAAATTTCTATTAAAAATGGTGATCTAAAATTTTGCTTACACCTTCTATAAACCTTTTATAATGTATCTACAATTGAAATTTTTGTTTCAATTGTAATTTCCAACAGACTTTTATCGATGGAAGGAAAAAAAATGCGGATTTAAACTAATATTTTAACTTTATATTTGTTATTCTTTTACAAAATACATTTCAAATTTTCTAGCTATGCTGTACGGAATTAGATATCTTCCATGATATTGTGTGAAATTTTCAAAACTTTTCAACGACGTGTTTTCGAGTAATGACGAGTTCATGATATTCGTTTTAGAGGTGTGGGTCGAATGTTTTTAGATATGGATAGTAATTACTAAATTTTCACGCACAGTACTTTCACAGCATTCAGGATTTCAAATTCCCCCTCGAACTGCACTTCCCCCGCGGCTGGTTACCAACATCCTTAAATGTGTACAAATAAATCCGCAAGTAATACACTTAAATGTAAATTGATTACTATCCAACAGATACAGAAAATTATGCTATACGATACACCAAAAGTCAGTCAATACATACGATAACAGCTGTAAATAAATCAACCCGATTATATAGCGATTGAATAGCAAGGTGAGCAGAAGTCCAGTTACGAGTTTTGTTGCTCAATCCAATTATAACAAAACGAAGACTGATATTTTATATTTATTTATATGAACTTAACCCATTAGTGCCGAGGCGTCCGAAATCACTTTTACATATTTATATGTATATTTAGTTGACATATTGTTGATCAATTTGTTTAACACTTTGTATATATGGGCTTTTGGGTTCGCTCTTTACGAGTTTGCAACTTAAGTTATGTAATTCTAAAATTTTTCTGGATACTAATTTCAAAATTTTCAAAATTATTAGTGATAATCAAAAAGCTCTCTTTGAGCCCCAAGGCTCACTTCCTCTCAATCTCTGCTATATATTAGTTTTATCATATTATTTTATCTTTAATTAAATAAGATTCAGTTAATTAATTCGATTATTAATTAAATTCTATAAAACGACACGAGTTACAAGAGAACGACTGTTAATTCCAAATCCATAACACTTTCAACTTTGACTTTGACTTTACCAGCCACTATTAGTGCAAGCTAAGTTATAAAAATACTTATACCTAATAGTCCCACTAAATCTTGTCAACATAAACAGGTCAGGAGATTATTGGGAATATTTCCTTATCATTTTCTTGACATACTAATTTGTATAGGATAGAAAGAAAGACCGGCCCCGATCGGTAACAACTTCAGTATAACCTAGTCTAATGGCACGCTCAGCTTTGTCATTCTAGTCGTTTGTTCAATGCCGACGTGATCGCGTTCTATTCTTCGGATATACTGACTCCTTCAGCGCCGTATCAGCTGAGGAATCAACAATCTCGAGATGAATCGCCTTCAGCTCGTGCTGGCTAGCCTGCGACTCGTACTGCAAACTCACACTCAGTTAAAGCAGGCCCACTTCTCGACCTTGGTACACAATGTACTATTTCGGAGCAGACCTCTTTTTATATAGGTAAATGTGTACCTCTTTACAGCAATTTCTACATCACATTTAGTCCTTCATGAATGAGTTGGAGCGTCACTAAGCCAATATTTCTTTTTTGTTACGCGTTATAACCTAAAATGATACAGAATACTTGTTGCTCAGTGCGGACACCCCGAGTGTTTTCCAGTATTGTCACTCCCTTTAACAAATAGAATAAAATTGAAAGTTGTTTTATTAGTTTTACTTTTCCTTTTTTAGAAGATAAATCTGTACAACTAAAAAGAGGCAAGAGAAATGTGGACTGAGGAGAACATGAAGAAAGCCATAACCTTGCTACTGGAAAACAAAATATAAATCAAAAGAAACCTAAGGATTTTAGTATTAAGCAAATTACCTTTGGCAGAGAGAGAGTGAAGAATGTAACATGTTTTACTGTCAATTAATGCTGCTGGCGATTCTTCTATTCCACCACTATTTGGATCGTTCAGATCCATAGTGAAACAATTCTACTTTACTAATTTCGAGAAAAATTAGTTTAAAGTTTTTAGTTCATAATTAAGTCCCTTACAAATACTAGCACTTGAACTGTATTTTAACTGATAATGGAAACGTTTATAGATTATTCTGAAGCAATTGTATTTCCAGTTTGGTACTATTGCTTAAGTGGCAGTTCATTATAGTGAAAAAAATGGATTTATTTCATTATAGTTCTGAAGCTTTGGTGATATTTTTCAGAACCACAATGAAACAAGTCCATTATAATTTTGAAGACAAGTAACTAAACCTAAAGTGTTGCAGTTTCCGTTACTTGACGCTATTTATTAATATGGCAGAGAAAATATTATAGATTTTAAGATTCCATTGATATTTTGAAAGATATTATAATATAAAATAAGATGTTCTACACATGCTCTAAATATGATTTTTAGATATGAACCTTAAAAACGGTTATTGATCTCCTGCTCTTAAATTAAAGAAATTGTAATAACTAAAATAACAAAAAATTAATTTGAGTATTCTTTTATACAAGTACCTATTGAAAGAAGTTCAAAAATATAATTTTTCTTAGAAGTTTTTTGAAAAAATCCGCGTCGTTATACTTATGCATATTGCTCTTATTCATATGCATTGCTTTGCCAATATGTCATCGCCATTTAAAATTTCACCGAAGCCAATTAGATTCTTATTTCAATCTAATAGCGATACCAGTGGTTCACTCTCCGTCCAAACGATCAAGTCGCATGTTTCAGAAACATTCTTTGTAGATTATAAATATTACTCTAAAGTCACTCGTGGCATTTTCTTTAAATGTTCCCGAAAAATTTGGCCAGACGTGGATTTGAATCCATGCCTAATAAGCGGTTTTTATCTTCAGAGGTACGCTTTTACCACTTGAACAATTAACTGCAACATTCGGTATTTTATTTTATATGTTTAATTACTCTAATCAATTAGAATTAATAGGAACCGCTGCTAACTTCTTTAGCAGATTGATTATTCAAAAATATTTAATGTACAAATATTTATTAAATATTTAGGCTAATAAAAGTGAGATCGTATCCAGATTCTTTACCGTATGTGGGGGTATAAAAAGATTTTCATCCATATGTATATTCAAAATTTTACATCATAAATCTTTAACAGAAAAAATTTAAAGTAATTGTTAGATATATAAATCGAAAGGAAATTACGTCTGCTTTGCGATACTATGCATAATTTTGAACCAGCTAACACAAAAAATTATACAAATTAACTTTTTCGTTTTAAAATTTTTTTCAAAATTTAAAGTTTTTACAATAAGCAGTAAGCGTTGACCATTTAGCTCTAACATCTAATTAGTTCTATTTTGAGTTATATCTTATACATCTGCAAAACTTCAGCACGCATGAGCCCTCGAAATTCATGACCATAATATTTGATGATATACGTTCACACACATACACGCACACGCATACACATACTCACACGGACGTATACTCATACACACACACACATACGCGTGAACGCACGCTTGCACACGCACGCGCACGGACACGCACACATACACACCTATGTATTCTGATTCAGAAACCTCAAAATCATTGAAATTCATCGAACCTAGGTTTTTGAAAAAATCATCGTTATAACGCTTTCTCATGGAGAAAGCAATTAATAAATATTAATAAGTTTCAAGTTTCGAGTTTCGAGTTTCGAGTTTCGAGTTTTGAGTTTCGAGTTTCGAGTTTCAAGTTTCGAGTTTCGAGTTATGAGTTTCGAGTTTCGAGTTTCGAGTTTCGAGTTTCGAGTTTTGAGTTTCGAGTTTCAAGTTTCGAGTTTCGAGTTTCGAGTTTCGAGTTTCGAGTTTCGAGTTTCGAGTTTCAAGTTTCAAGTTTCAAGTCAAGTTTTCTTAATTAAGGATGTATTGAAAGTTTTTAGTTTGTACGTTGTAAAAATAAAGTAAAATTAATTTTGTTTGAAGTATACACTTAAAAGGATGTTTATAGCATATTTATATATTTTACAAACATTGATGACCAAGTATTCAAAGAAAATTTTAAAAATATTAAAAATTACGGATTTATTTAACCTTTAACATAACACTAAGGATTTACGACACTGCAGCAAAATTTCATTTTCACGCAGTCTTTTATGCAAATTAATTCACTAATTAATTTAATTATGTTAAAGTAAATATTACCTATTCTAAACAATTAAATATAAATTTGGAAAGTTTAGAGCTCATTTAAAAAAATTGTCTCTTAAATTTTTTCAAAAATCAATTAGGGCTCAATTTGTCTATAGTACTTAGTATTTTCGAAGAAACATTGTATTAAGGAATGCTTTGAATAAACTTCAAAGTTCTTGTGCTATTTCTCCCCCTAAATGTGCTAGAATTAAATACACCTTTTGGCAAAATGCGCTATCTAACACATTTATAGATATTATTAAATGTTTAAGTAAGATTAAAATCTTTTCAAGTTCCTCAATAATGTTATTAATTTATAATTGAAAAACATCGAACACAAATGCAAGTTTACTTTATCATATAAGTTGTAGACTGTTGAAATACATAATTCTAAAATTATTCTGGATACTAAATTCAAATTTTTTTAATTATTAGATAGAATCAAAAAGCTCTCTTTGAGCCCCAAGGCTCACTTCACCTCAGTCTCCGCTATATATTAGTTTTATCATATTGTCTTATCTGAATAGTTGGTCAAAAAGTTCCCAACATGGAAGCTTTTCGATGTTTCAATGAACTTTTATAGAGGGTATGAATGTTGAAATCAATTAAATATTAAATTTATTTGAGCCACCAATTGAGATAATTTATTCGGCTCTGAGAGGGGAAAGCCTTGCGGCATAAAACCCCTCTCGAATAAAAATACAGATTGTCGAAAGAATAGGAAATTGATAAAATGGATAAATATATATGTGTGTGTGTGTGTGTGTGTGTGTGTGTGCGTATGTGTGTGTGTGTAGTTTCACTCGTGACGTGGGAACGCTGATTCGCACTGCACGAATATTCAATTTCTTGAATGGTTTCTCGTACTCACAATCTTAAACGCGACCTCGATCACCCGAAAGAGGCCGTGAAGGGCTCGCGAACACCGTTCCGCGCTCGCGAAAATCCCTTGAATATACGCAACCGAGGATTTATTTGCAGCTAACCGCGGAATCCAGAAGAAGTATTGTATCATAAACCCTCATTCCGTCTCTGCCCGTAAGCGACTTCAAATCTCTCGCGACTTCGTGCTGCTTGCCTTACGTCCTTTTTTTTGTTTCTTTATTTCCTCTCTCCCGTGCAGCTACTCGCGTCGATTCGACCGTCCCTGTTCGCGAGATGGCGCCACGCGTTCTATTTGACGACGGACCATTATCTTTAATTAAATATTGTGTAACAAATTTATTCCTAAATTAATTCGCCAGTTAGATATTTGTGATAAATTAAATCTAGCCGAACTCGTGAACAACGAACCCGGTACTGTAGAAAGAGTCAAGAACGGAAAATGTGAGTTTGTCGGAAGTTCTCGACGATGCAATAGCTGTTGATAAGAAAATGAAAGGAAACCGTGACAAGAACAATTCGTGAAATTATAGTCTGAATAATAAGCCGCAAAATTACAGATATGGAACGTAAAGTCCAAATTTTAGGCTCCTAAATTGAAATTCTGAAAATAACACAATTGAAAACTTATATTTAAGTAATTAGCGCGCAACGGTGCCGAAACCTCTGAGGCAAGAAAAAGAGTCTGATCAGAACATAGTAATTTGTCATTATTGTAAAAAACCGGGACATATGATACGCGATTGTCGAGCATTAGAATAGTGACGAAAAAATGCAGCATACGCAGGGAAACGATCAGCGCACCCCGAAAAACGAGCCAGGAGTCAGTGCGAAACCGCAATCGGACAATCAAACTGTAATAACTACAACTTCCGTTATATCTACATTATATAATTCAAACATTAAAGACCAATGTATACTGTTAATTAATAAAGAATTCAGTAATTCAGGAATTATCTGCTTTAAATAACGATGGTTTCGCCAATGAATATAACAGCCATTTAATGAAAGGAGTTTCGGAAACCGGATTGCAGTCCATATTATAAGAGTGTACGGAACTGAGTTATTTGGGAAAAATAGTAACTTTATTATTATGTGCCACTCGTTTCTATTGAATGCAACGGCGATTCTTAATTAAGTTTATTGCCACGAGCACTGCTCTCATTTGAATCATAAGAAATTAAAAATTGAATTTGATAATATCACGTTGTCACTTATAAACAAAAAGTATGTTCGTTTGGGCCTAAATCGAGGTCCAAACAAAAATAGGAAAATTATATATAAATTGAGAAATCTAGAAAAATGTAATCGTGTTCATATGAAACTTTTGTTTCTATGGAAAACCGGGTGTAAATAGATAAAAGAAAGATAATATTCGGAAGAACAATGATTTGTCTGAAATTTGCACATAATTAGGCGATAATGTCGAAAAAAAGTATTTATAATCATTAACGAGTGTTTAAAATTAACTAGTTTCTTTAGATATACCAGCACTAGCACGCTCACACATAGCTATTGAGATCGATTTTGAAAGTATTTACGGTAAATCTTTTATATGCTCAGAAGCGAAAAATCGATTAAATTATTGTGTCTGAATTTGAAAGAGAATCTTTGATTTGAAGACTGACTTACTGCTTGCTACAAATAAAGATGTGACAGTTACATATTCAGTTGGAATGAATGTTCAGTGTGCGGATTTAATTTACAAAACTTACTTGGTAAATTTTCTATTGTTAAGCTGTTCCGTTATTCTATACGAGTTAACTCTGAGGACACGGTGCACTTTCGAAGCTGTGCGTTACATTCTAAAATCTATTCGAGCTGATCGTTTTATTGCAATTCTTTCGGCACTCTACGCAATCGTTGAATGTGTCCTCCACTACCGTAATGCTCGTCTGCAAGTCCTACTGTATACACTTTCCGCATGCATGCAGAGATCTCCTTGATTTAAGTCTTGACAATGTTCATCTCGAGCTTGAGTTCATCCAGTTCTCGAACAATCACCTTCTTGTGCGAGGCCAAACATGCAAAGATATTTTCTTCTAAATTGGAAAGCAGTTAATGTTATTAGTGTTGTAATAAAATAACTTTTTAACATTTGGGATATCGATGGCTCAAGTAGTAAGACTCTTACCTCTTAATAGAGAGACTGCTCAAGTAGCGCGTGTTCGAACCGTCAGTCCGATCTTTTTGGGGACACTTTGAGAAAATGTCTTTCCGGATGTTACGGTGTCGGACATCGGACTTGCAATCTGCTACCTGGACAAATGCAGTAATGCCCGAATATGCAATTAGAAAAAAAGTTACTCGGCTGTTTGTAAAATGCATGTTTATACACTAATGTAAACAATTTCACGACTCTGCACATTGTTATTTTGAACGGCTAACGCTCTTCTTTATTACCAGTTTAAATGCTTTCAGTCATAAAACAGTACTTACATGCTTAGAAACTACTGCACTGAAAGTAAACAGAAAATCATATCTTTCTATTCTATATTAAAAAAGAAAAATTTAATAATATATAATACAAAGCACATTTCTCAATATATCTGTAAAGTAAATTCTCAATATAAGAACCTACACCTAGAAATCTGAAAAATTAACGATATATTTTATTTCTTAAAATGCGCCGTACTTTCACAAACTAGAAATATGTACTAAAATTAAGCTACCATTACGGCGAAAATCCTCCGAGTAATTATCAATCATATTGGCAAAGGTACGCTCGATGCTCCGGCTAATCACGCTCCAACATAAATTAATCGAGCCCTCGATTATTCAACCGTCGCCTCCGCACTACCACCTGGTACACTGCGCACTCGCGCGGCCGAGCGGACAACAAACGCCTGGCGATAATATACCAAAAAGCAGCCGCTGATATTGCGTTGCACGCGACAACGAGTATCATCGATAATCGATTAGCGCTAATATAAAAACTAGTGAAATTCCTCTTTACGCGCACAATAGGACCTACAAGATTTCTACGAGAGAGGTGAATGACCCACGGAGACTTTCTGCGATTCGAGTCAAACATACTTGATGGAGCAGACGTCTGTACTTCGGGTCGCAGCACACTCACCCCCCCCCCCCCCCCACTATGTCATCTCTCTATAATGTAGGAAGAACCTCGGAGAGGATTGCATGAGCTACCATGTTAACATTTTTTATGTTGCCCTCGTAAATATTTTACACTATCAATTAAAAGCAATCCTCTTCCGTACCTTCGCCTACTGCCGGAGAGACCCGGGAAACACGCCTGAAGTGATCGAAAGACCGGCTCCGCTCGGTAGCCACTTCAGTATGACCTATTCTAATGGCACGCTCAGCTACTGACTCCTTCAGCGCCATATCAGCTAAGGAAATAGCAACATCGAGATTAATAGCGGAAATAATGTTCTTATTATTATTAATATTAATATTGTTGATGCAGCAACCCTTATTACTACAATTACAAGCATTATTACAATTATCACAGATAACGCGATACGAGTAACGTATCTATCAATTTTGTGTAAACTCCGTGGTCGTTCTGAAATTTTGAAAGTTAAATATTTTTCATAAAAATAATTTTCTTTGCGTATGAACAATATATCTTATTTTAGGTTATAGTTGACCTTTATATTTCCTTATATAAACTTTCAAGATATGGGGGAGAGTTTCCCAGTATGACCCATTTATAAGTATGACCACCCATGCGTTTCAAGCTCCCACCACTAGATGGCAGCACTATAACCGCTGAATTATATGCAGTTTGTAGTTCTATCACAGTATAAAAAGTATAAATAATTTCATATTGGAACAATTTATAAAGTTTGAGGTAGCTAAGTGCCAATGAATTGGCAGCGGTCATTTTTTACAACGACATTAAATAATTAAATATTACGCTATAAAAGATTATAATGGAAATATATTTTTTTACTATCAATCTTAGTACTTATAAAATTTAGCAATATCTACTTATAATATAATAAAAATGACACTATATGAAAAACTTGAATAAAGAGAATTTATGTTACATTAGCTTTCAAAATTGCTTTCACTATTATAATTACATTTTTATAATTAACTTTTTGATATATTAACTTTTTCTAAATTTCAATCTACTCATAAGGAGAGTGTCACACCTCCGGGTAACGGATTTTGATGAAACTTTGGGAGGTGTTTTCTGGTACCAAAAAATGAAGCCTAGCATCCGCATAGTTTTCAATGGGCCCTATTTCTTGATATATACGGTAAGTGAGTCAGTTACTGTGCCCTGCGTTGATTACTGTGCACCTCGATATTTTTGAGTTGCATAAACTACGTTTGTATAGAGTTATTTTATGATTTTATTGTTTTTTAAAGAAAAGTATCCTGGGGCACAGTAACTGACGCAAGGCATAGGAACGGACACACTTCCCTTAAGTCATTATACCCCAGATGCCTATAATTTTAGTAAGAAGAAGCACTTATTCTCAACATAACTCTGCATGTTTTACATGAAAAAAAAAATATCCACATAAACACCGAAACTAGGCAAAAAGAGCTTTAATTTAAACTTTGTTACATATAAAAATATTTTTCTGAGTAAAAGTTATTAACAATTTAAGATAGTGACTGAAAAGGTGAAGAATCGACGAATTTATCACAATTAAATCGACGGCCCTTACTAAGACAAGCACATTTCAAACTACCACGCAGAGTAGCACATTTCAGCACTTGCCACGAAGAGTAGCACATTTAGAAATCTACCATGAAGACTAGCACTTTTCGTATAGAATATGTAAATTTATGTTGTACTGATAAACTCTCGGTGAATCGGGTTGATTCTTTTTGATCGGGTTCGCATCAGGTACTAGACGATTTTGGTAATATAAAAAGCATTTTTTTTACATACCGAATAATATTGTGCGAGTGCGAAGCGTCTTCGATATATGGGGAGCGAGCAGCGCGCGGACGATAAGGAGTACAAAGTGTTGGGTATAGTTCTGGTCTGTGACGGTTCAAATCCAGAGGAGGAGAATTTATTGTGCGTCTTGTACTTGGCTCGAAGAATGAGCGAGGGAGTATATTGATGCAGACGTGACGGTTGCATGCATTGCAGATCTTGTTGGGGTGATAGTTACATTAGGCACTCGAGTTGTACTTGCTATCGGTTACTCAATGTTTCGTAAGGAAGAGCAATGTTTTATTATTAGAACTTGTCTGTGGCTTAAATGATAGCTATTACTTAAGCTGTTTTTTTATAATAGAGTTTTAGATATTTTAATAGACCTCTGTTATGTATAGCAATAGCAAGAGTAGTCGAAACTTACCGGTATATCTAAGTACAGTACCTAACGATTTAATTTCGATTACTTAACATGTATGTCCGGAAAATTGGTTAAAGGGGGAGAAAGTCCCCGTGTCGGCTAAAAAACAGCTATTGAATACCGGCGTTCAAGATATCATTTCTGTGATCGATATATTTTTAACGGATCTTGGACTCAGTTAATGGTCGATCGCAAAAGTGCTAACTTCAACTAATGCATTTAAATTTTGTCCTGCATTTAAACACTCAACTTAAGAATTTTTCATAAGGGGGATATTAACACCAAATTATCTTTATATTTTCGCGTATCGTATAGGACATTTTCTATATTATGCAATAGAACCCTGGTAGAAAGTTTGCTAGAATGGCTGGTTAGCTTATTCATTATTAGCCAAATTAATAAGCTATTAATAAGTCAAATTATAGCTAATATCTGGCTAGAATCTGCTTAAGACTATGCCTTAAGCAAGAACGTATTTTGTTTGCAAATCTAACCTATTTATATTTTGTTTTGCAAAGTTATTAGTTTTTAAAAATATACATTATTATACTTTATTGAATGTTCAATATAGTATGCCGCAAAAATAAATATTTTTATCAACAAATAACAACTTACGAGATTATAGAAATATGTATATGCAATACTAAAAGTATTTAATAACTAATAATTTCCTTTCCGAAAATTAGTCAATCATAACTTAGTCAACAAAAATGTTGTGATTGATGTCGAAAATAAAATTTTGTAATGAAACTTCATTGTAAAACTACAAATATTTGTTTACCAATTCTCCAAATTTCGTCATAACTTACATTATTCTGCTTTTATTGTTATTTTTAAAATAACAATAATTATATGACTACATGCATTCTATTATTTATAACATAAATTTCTTTAATAAAGACACTTAAATTTTACTCCGGGCTTTGGTAGTTTTTGTGTAAATAATACTTTTTAAATGGACACGTCGTTATGTAAACAAATAACCTAACCTCTATTACTACTAGACATTTAAGGTACATTTTTAACTTTAATTTAATAAAATACTTAATGTAGTATGATTAGAATTGCGCATTACTTGGATTATTATAAAACTATTATTATTTCCATTATTAATTAATACATAAATTACTTAGTTTATCAATTTTATATTAACTAAAATATTACGCAAAATCTAGCTAGAAATTAGCTAAAAAGCATGTCAATTTTAAATGATTTCTAGCTAATTTCTTAACCAGAATTAAAGCAGATTTAGAAAATCTAGCTAATATCTGGCTAGAAACCAGCTCAGATTTCTACCAGGGAAATGGATTGTGGGAAAGAAATTGACATTGATTTGATAATTAGCAATATTTATTGTATTATAATGTCGTTGAAGTTTAGAAGGTTCTTGGAACTAACTACAAAATTTGTATTACAGGTGTTTTAGAAGTGCAAACCTGCTAATTTCGGTACCAATAGTCTTTAAATGATTAAAAAATCTATTGTGCGGAGTTTCAGGAAAATTTGTCATGTGGATAGTATAAAAATAACTTAAAATAGTTAAATAATTTCGATTACTTCCGATGTTAAGCCGTGACCCCAAAAACGTATTATGCATCACATTGGCAATATTTTAATTGATATATTATTAGTCAAATTTCATCAGTATTTATCATGTAGAAGAGATCTCATGTAGAAGGTATTTACGGATTCAAAAAACCCTAAATTTAGGTAACTTTTAAGTTTTATTAAAAAATTTTAAACTCTGAACCTGCTAATACTTTATATAATCGATTCCACATAATCTAATAGATTTACTTGATTTTATTCATCTGATTTTATCCCGCGGTTTGTGATTTTTGCTACCAAAAACAGTGCAAAAACGAACGAAATCTTGAACATTATCTAAGTAATATCTTAATCCCGCTAAATCCTTTATAAATAAATTATGTGTATTCTTCTACATAAATCTACAAATTTTTAATGTAATCTATTATATGGAAAGTCCTATTAAGTTAATTTTACTCAAAAGTGCGATTGGAGAACGGTTAGAAATATATATATATGCTCGCCTATAGTTCCAGTTCTTTATAACCTGTACGCATACGAAAAAGTTGTGTGATTTTCTAACTTTCCTTGAACTTTATAAAGATACATTAGTTTTATAATTGTGTATTTATAGTTTTCGATGATATATTAGTAATATATTTTCTGTTGTTTACATGATTGTATAATAAGTAATATAAAAATAAATTATGCATTTATAACTTATTATTTATAACTACGAAAAATTCGTTAATTTTCTAAATGCACACCAAAATATCTCAATACGAAAACTAGCTATCCAACTTATTATTAAATGCGATAAATGCAATTTTTTATTAGTAATTAACAAATTATTTAGCTACGTAGTAACTAGAAAATAAAATACTTAATAATTATAAAAAAAACTTAAGCATATTAGAGTATATTAGAAAAAAATGAATTTCTGTACAATAACCTTCAAAATTTATAAGTTTATGTTATATTATATAATGATCGAAATTATAATTTATACGGAATCAAAGTGTATTAGTTCATTGTTTGATACGTAAATGTAGTAACTAATAATCTCAAGGGTAAATTCAAGAGAAGTTAAAAAATTGCTTTTTGATGCATGCAGGTTAACTTAAAAGGACTTTCCACATAATAGATTACATTAAAAATTTGTAGATTTATGTAGAAATAAAAAGATAATATTGAAGATTTCGTTAGTTTTTGCATTGTTTTTGGTAACAAATATCACTATCCGCGGGATAAAATTAGATGAAAATAATCAAGTACATCTATTAGATTATGTGGAATCGATTATATAAAGTATTTACAGGTTCAGAGTTTTAAATTTTGCAATAAAAATTAAAAATCACCAAAATTTAGGGTTTTTTAATCTTTAAATACCTTCCACACGGTAACGACTGATGAAACTTGACTAATATATCAATTGAAATATTCCCAATGTAATGCTTAATACGTTTTTGGGATTAATGCTTAACGTCAGAAGTAATCGAAATTATTTAACTATTTTAGGTATTTTAATACAATCCACACGACAAATTTTGCTTAAACTCCGCACAGTAGATTGTTTAACCATTCAAAGTCTATCGGCACCGGAATTAGCGGGTTCATACTTCTAAAACACCTATAATACAAATTTCGTAATTAGTTCCAAGAACGTTCTAAACTAACGATGTGTATTATGGATCTAACTGATGTGAAAATTGTACGTTAGAATTAATCACCAGAAGGAAAAATGAGCTAATCAATAAGGCTGCAAATATCGCGGTCGAAGTCATAGCAATGGCACTGCAAAATTTTCGGCCATATAGCGATTGAATAGTAAGGTGAGCAGAAGTCCATATATATATATATATATATATATATATATATATATATATATATATATATATATGAACTTAACCCATTAGCCGTGGTGCCCGAAATGTCTTTTACACTTTTATATGTATTTTTAGTTGACTTATTGTTGATCAATTTGTTTAAATCTTCGCATATAAGGGTTTTTGGATTCGCTCTTTACGAGTTTACAACTTAAATTATGTAAAATTAAAAGAGAACATTCAAAATGGTAGATTATACAAAACAACTTTTTTGAAAAGAAAAATTATTTTTTTTTTTAATCATCCGATTTTGTAAGGAAATACTCATTAATTCACTACACATTACTTGTACCCAGTTGTATGTCTCAACCGATTTTTCTCCTATAGTTTCGTAAAGAAAATCTTGTGATATAGTAAGACAAAAAGCCGCTGCCAACCTCTTTAGCAGAATGCTTTTTAAAGAGAGGTCCTGAAAAATCGAGTCGGACATTCTTATAATGGAAATTAGCACTTAAATAATTAATGCAAAATTAAATTAAATTCTTTACACATATGTCTGCACGCAGGAAATTCGGTAGTGAATAACAAATAACTCTTAAAAGAAATCAGATATATCGCTCAAGTTTTTTAGGCATTGCACATACGACTGAACTCAGAATTTAATAAGATATTAATGCCAATTGAATACTGTTAGGGGGCAAACCACCTTTAAATTGTCAAAAAATCGTTTTTTTTTATTTACCTCATTTATAGGAAATTTCCCGTAGAATAAGCTGCCGAAAACCGTCTTAAGATATCATAATTCCTTTTAAAGTTACAATATAAATAGTGAGACAGCTTTTTTGCCGATTTTGCGTAAATTCGGTATTTTATCAATTATTATTTATTTTATTATTATTTATAACTAAATGTTTGATTAATTATTTTATTTAGTTATAAAGCAATAAAATATAATATAATTGGAACCAATTTGAAGGCTAGAATCCTTCAGCGCCACTACAGGTGAATAGTTGAATTTACATGCGTTTGAGATAAAGGTCGATAAATCAGATCGAATTTTTTACTAACCTTACCCGTACATGTTTGCTACTTTTGACAGTTGGCTTTTATGCTTACAAACCACCTGTTAGTAAACACAGCTAATATTTTTATTGTACTGAACTTATACAGTGTTTTAATTACATTTGACAATTTGTGAATGAGTGTAAATCAGTGTAGTGAAAATGTCTTCTAAAAGAGATAAAAAAGGAAGATTCAAAACACAGCAGTGCTAGAGACACCAGTGATACAACAAACAGAATCATTGACACTTCAATTGTATTTTCTAAACTTAGAAGTGTTCTGTGTTGTAATCGGTGCCATGGCAGTGTTCAATTAAGTGAATCTGGTGTGCAGGGTCTTGGTTTCAAAATAGATATTGTGTGCTCAAAGTGTGGTGAAATAGCAGCGATCAACTCCAGCAACAAAGTAGGAGCCAAAGGAAATGCATATGAAGTGAACAGAAGATCTGTGCTGTCTGCTCCTTCACTTGGACATGGACACGCTGGGCTTTCAACTTTTTGTGGGATTATGGACCTATGCAAGCCAGTTGCCCAATCGGCTTTTGATGAAATAAATAAGCAGTTGAGTGAAGTGTGTGAAAGTGTCGCTCAAGAGTTTAGTATGATAAGTACAGTTTACTCAACTTATTCATTTTTGTGTTTTTTTTTTTCATTTCAGGTTATTCAAGGAGGAGGAAGACTCATGGGACTCCATGCACCAGAAAATATTGATGTACACTGCTGCAGATGTTTGTCTGCTACGTTGAAAAGAAGAAGAAAGTAGTTGCAATTGATAAGATGAGTATACATTATATCTATTAGAACTTGTAACTTAATTGTTAAATAACTCTAAATGTTGTTTTTATCAATTTCAGCTTACTGTCCGTAAGATTCCAAGTGAACGCATGGACAGATTGGGCTCAAAATTTATGGAGATACTCATTATAGTAGTACTTTTCATATGAGCGTAGGAATTTTGATTTGAACGAGTAGACATTTTTTTACATCTATAAAAGTGATAAAATTATTAAAAAATAAGTGTTATATTGACAATGTTCATATAAAAAAATACTTCTACTCGTTCAAATCAAAATCCCGACGCTCATATTAAAAGTACTACTATAATGAGTATCTCCATAAATTTTTAGCCCAATCTATCCATGCGTAGACTTGGAATCTTACGGACAGTGCTTAAAGTCTTCGAAAACAGTCTGGTTTGCCATGGAGGCATAGAAGGTCCGACAAAGGTAAAAAATATACAAATTGGTAGGTTTTTATGTATACTTTCAGGAAAAAAACCCTTATTAAAATAAATATCAAAATAAAAATTCTTAATTAATTTTTTTGTTTCAGATTTTAAAGGTGTGTGCCCCCCTTAAGTACATTTTTAATAAAAATATCGCATTTTAGAAAATAAAAAAAATTCGTCGTTGCCATGTGATGAGCATCAGGTGAACAGTCGTTATTAGTCTGGTATAGTACATAGCCGGTAGTTAGAAAGCGCATGAATTAACTTACAAACACTTTTGTTGTCTTTTAGAGGAAAGTGAAGTACCGTGAGCATTAACAAAACTACTCTTAATTAAGGATATAATAAAAAAGATCATTCAAATTCACTTTGTTTCATGCTTGGGGTATAGTAAGTTTCTTGTTTGTAGGTTGTAAAACTAAAGTAAAAATAATTTTGTTTGAAGTATATGCTTAAATGATGTTTTTAACATATTTCTATATTTTACAAACATTTATGAGAAAACATTTAAAGAAAATTTGAGAAATTTTAAAAATTACGGATTTATTTAACCTTTAACATACACTAAGGATTAGCGACACTCCAGCAAAATTTTATTTTCACTTCGTCTTTTATGCAAACTAATTCACTGATTGATTTAAGTATATTAAAATAAATATTACCTATTCTAAACAATTAAGTATAGATTTGCAAAAGTTTAGGGCATATTTAAAAAATATTATTCTTAATTTTTTTCAAATATCAACTGAGACTCAGTTTGTCTATAGTACTTAGTATTTTCGAAGATACATTATACTAAGGAATGTTTTCAATAAACTTCAAAGTACTTGTACTATTTCCCCCTTTAAATGTGCTAGAATTGAGTACACCTTTTGGCAAAATGCGGTAACAAAAACATTTATAGATATTATTAGATGGTTAAGTAAGACTAAAATCATTTCAAGTTCCTTAATAATGTTATTAATTTGTAATTGAATAGCAAAGAACACAAATGCAAGTTTACTTTATCATATAAGTTGTAGACTTTTGAAATATATAATTGTAAAATTTTTCTAGATACTAAATTCAAATTTAAATATTCAAAATTATTAGATAGAATCAAAAAGCTATCTTTGAGCCCCAAGGCTCACTTCACCTAAGTTTACGCTATATATTAGTTTTATCGTATTATCTTATCTTTAATTAAATAAGATTAATTCTATAAAACGACACGAGCTACAAGAGAACAACAATTAATTCAAAGTCCATAACACTTTCAACATACTTTGGACCATACCAGCCACTATTAGTGCAAGTTAAGATATAAAAATATACGTAATAGTCCCACTAAATTTTGTCAACATAAAGACGTCAGGGGAATATAAGGAATCTTTCCTTATTATTTTGTTTACGAAGTGATCTGAGATATAATAATTTGTGACAACATCCATGAAAATATTGTGTAACAAATTTATTCCTAAATTAATTCGCGAGTTAGATATCTAATGAAAAATATGTACGCGAAAAACGTTTGGGCAAATGCGACCTATAAATCGTGGCCGAAATAAGTCAGTATAAGGAAGAGGCCGACAGATCGGATTTGAAAATTAAATTAACGGCTTGAATGAGATTAAAGTTCGCTAAAATGGCGAAAGTGAAATACGTGCGGTATGAAAGAGTAGGTATTATACGGACGAAAATCGAAATACTATATTTAATCAACCGTGACGGAGTTATCAAATATGTACATAAAGGAAGCATTAAATAGTGTGCCGATAATCGACGGCATAAATCATATGCCTTTTATTCGCGCATGAGAATGAGCGATAAGAGTCAAATCGCTTAATTCATAATATTAGCTGACTCAGTTACAAATAAATTAGGTATTTTTGCTGAAAATATTCAATTCGGAAATTTAGATGAATTGATATATAGATTAAAATGAACTTCTACTCCGACGGAAACGATAAATAATTTAAGAAATACAATTTACAATATGATATCTATGACGCGATGATGGAGTGTAAACAGATTAATATTTGTGATAAATTAAGTCAAGCCGAACTTGTGAATAGCGAACCCGGTATTGTAAAAGGATTCAAGAACAGATTAGCACCAGAAGTACATATTCAAATGCGCAACGACCAAAATATGAGTTTATCGGAAGTTCTTGACGATGCAATCGCTGTTAATAAGAAAATGAAAAGAGACCGTGACAAGCACAATTCGTGAAATTATAGTCTGAATAATCAGCTGTGGAATAACAGATATGGAACGTAATGTTCCAAATTTAGGCTGGTAAATTGAAATTTTGTAAATAACACGATTGAAAAATTATATTTAAGTAATTAGCGCGCAACCGTGCGAAACCTCTGAGGCAAGAAAAAGAGTTTGATCAGAACATAGTAATTTGTCATTATTGTAAATTAGAGTATTACAATACTGACGAAAGAATGCAGCATATGCAGGGAAACAATCAGCGCACCCCGAAAAGCGAGCCAGGAGCCAGTGCGAAACCGCATTCGGGCAATCAATCTGTAATATCTAAGACTTCCGTTATATGTACCTTATATTATTCCAACATTAGGACGAATTTATACCATTAATTAATAAATAATTCAGCAATTCAAATGCAACCTGAGATAATTCCCGTTAACCTGTGATAGGCGTGATAACATATTCTGGAGCTGAGCTAAATATAATTTAATTACCTGCTTTAAATGGCGACGTTCTAGTAAATGAATATAACAGCCCTTTAATGAAAAGAGTTTCGGAAACCGGATTGCAGTTCATATTATAAAAACGTACGGAACTGAGTTATTTGGGCAAAATAGTAACTTTGATATCATGCGCCGCTCGTTTCTATTGAATGCAACGACGATTCTTGGTTAAGTTTTTTGCCACAAGCACTGCTCTGATTTGAATCATAAGAAACTAAAAATTGAATTTGATAATATCGCTTTGCCACTTATAAACAAGAAACATGTTCGCTTGGGCCTAAACCGAGGTCAAAACAAAAGTAGGAAAATTATATATAAATTGAGAAATCTAGAAAAATTTAATCGGGGTTTATATGAAACATTTATTTTTATGGGGAACCGGGTGTAAATAGATCAAAGAAAGATAATATTCTGAAAAAAATAGATTTGTCTGAAATTTGCACATAATAAGGCGCTAATGACGAAAAAAGTATTCAGAATCATTAACGAGTGTTTAAAATTAACTTGTTTCTTTAGATATACCAGCACTAACACGCTCACACATAGCTATTGAAATCGATTTTGAAAGTATATACGGTAAATCTTTTATATGCTGAGAAGTGAAAAATCGATGAAATTACTGTGTCTGAATTTGAAGGAGAATCTTTGATTTTCGGTCTCGAGGTTTTTAGAAGCGTAACTCTGCAATTCAGTATTTACGAAATAAGTAATATAGTAGAAGGTTTGCTATAATTTAAGAACAATAATAGAGAAAGCAGAGAGAGTTTTGGTTGAAATGTCAAAAGTTCAATGAAATATTTAGCAATTAAAGAACGATTATTAAATGTACTTACTGAAACAGCTGACACATTTCATTTTCCTGACGTACCGTTACGAACAAACTACATTAGTTCAACGTAAAATTCAAACGTAATTATGACAATATTCCAGTTAATGCCGGACAGTATCCGAATCTACTGAAGCAAAAGTCCTTATAATAGTCCGTTATGAATCATTAGTAGAAAGGATGATTTTAAGAAGGTTGTATGCGTAAATCTATGTTATAAAAAACAAACATTTTTTACTACAATTTAATCTCACGTAATATTAATGTCAATATATTATGAAATAAGGGGTTTTTGTCAAACTAAAGAAAAATGTTATTAAATCAACAAAGAATACCGTACAGGGTTACTGTGCCTATTGCCAGAAGAAAAGTATAAGTAATCAAGATTCCTTCAAATTGAAATATAACTACGGATGATCGCAAAAAAAACTGCTTGTTATACTCAGATCGATCACTTGCAATTTAGAAGAATGGTATTTGGTTTAAAAAACCACCCACTACATTTCAATAGCAAACTAATAATATTAATCTAGGTGCCCAGAATAATTTCGTTAGCATCGTCTATATTTCGTCAGAGAATCTAGTAAATACTAGATTTTATTAGAAGCCTCTGAGAAAAACTAGCTGTTTTTGAAAAATCTTAAATATGCTTACACTGATAAATGATACGTTCATTTTTTTAAAGGGGGCGTTATCATGTAAAACGCAAAAACGAAAAGTAAGTTTTGGAATTTTTTTAAAGAGCCAGTAAAATGTTTTTTTTTTTAAACTTTTTAGATATATTAGTACGCATTTTGAGAATAAGAAAATTTTTTTTATTTCAAAATGGCGTTGTATAATCCAGAAATTGTCTTAGTACAGGAGTTACAAAATGGTGTAGGTTCTAACATCCGTTGTGCTCAACTATAACAAAAAAAAAAACAAAAAGATTGTTATTCTGCATGAAAGTACACTGTGGATGAAAAAATTTGTTTGTATAGACTGAGCCCTATAGACATAAAATACATTAAAAAAAATGTAGTTGGGGGACATAAATGAGCAAAAATATTAAAGTTATTAAAAATTTCAAGAGGTTCAGTCGGAATCCGAGCATTGTTAGAGGACTGGGCCGCTGAGTGCAAAAATATGCAAACAATTTACTATATATTATAATGGTGTGCTCAATTGTTAATAATACTAATGATTATTAGTTGAGCCAAGAACCTGCTGGCGTGTGTCATACGCAACAGGTGTGTGCGACTTACCGCAGCGCTGACCTTTGGGTCGGCCCGTGGCGACTCGCCGCTGTAGCCTGGCCCAGGTGTAGCTGTGCAGGCTTTTCCCGCGTATACGCCGAATCTTTCGCAACGCGAATAGCGATCAAGCCTCTCGCTTGTCGGCCTAACTCGATACGGGGAGTACGCGGGTCCGGGTTAATCAACGACACACTGATTTAACAAGAACAATACACTACTATATTGTAAGATAAATAAATAATATATACAAAGAAGTTAACAACAATAAATTAGCAATGAGTTTAACAATTATCACGCGCTGGTCTCTCTTATCGCGGGCTATTCGGAGCCCTTAAATTCTGGGGGCACGGCACACTATACGTAGTAGCCCTTACGCACGTACGCGATTACCCCCGAGCTAGCCTTTACCTCTGTTCGCTAGAGCGCAGTGTCGGAGTCGACGGTGCCGCAGTCGAAGCTTCTCTCTCTCTCTCTCTCTCTCTCTCTCTCTCTCTCTCTCGCTCTCTCTCTCTCTCTTTCTCGCTGCTGGCCGCTAGCTCTCTCGCTTACCCTCAGATATCGCGTAACCGGACTTTTCCAATTCCCGGGGAATTCGGGCTCCGTTTGGGCGTCTTCCTTCACTCCTCGTCTGAGCTGGGGCTCCAACAACGTCGTGAGCCGTGTGGTCACGTTCGTTGTCCGCCAAACGCGACCGCGTGCACCGTGGCGATGGTGGCCTCCTCTCCTTCTCTTTTCAGTCGCTCTTCTCAATTTCTGCAGCATATCCTGCACACATGGTAAGGGACACGCTTCCGATTTTGTTTGCGCGTTTTGTTCGCTAGTAAATGGCTCGGTGAACTTCTGCTCCAGCATTTCATTCATTTGTTGGTGCATTTCCCACTCGATTCTTTCAGATATAGGAACGTATCTCTGTTTAATGGGCTTTGTCGACCCAACATTGATGTGATGTTCGATATCGCACGTGAGCCCGCACGTATCTCCACGGTCTTTCAGTGAGTCGTTCAGGAGGCTTTTAGCTTCTGATATTCCGAATTCCGGACATCAGCGATGCCTGCTGACGAGATCACTGCGTCCCTTCCTTCCAAGCTAACGACTTCCGACTGTACTCTAACTTGCGTTTCTTCAAAATATATCACATTTCCATCTGGTTCATCCGCTGTTCCCTGCGGTCACATGAGCTCTTGTCTCTCTTCTGAGAAAATTAAGCACAGTTGCGCCACCAATATGGCCTCTCCTTCGGGAGAAGGCTCGCATGGTTGCGGCTGGACCTCCTGGTATGCCTGCTTCTGCGGTTGCATCGATTCTACATCCTCTTCGGTGAATCTCAAGACTGCATGGGGCAGTTCGATCACATCGGTCTCTTCTTCGAGAGAAAACCTGCTTGACCGTAACTGGGCGTCACAGTCTATCACCATCGCTTTAGTTCCGACGAATTGAGCTGCCACAGAGGTGGCGTTTTCTTTCGTAACCTCGTTCAAGTTGTTCTTCCCGTCGTGGGAGGACGTGCCCGTTTGTACAAACGTATTCGTTCCTCTTGTCGTTGCTTCAACTTCGACTAAGGGTGGCATCGATAAAGTCGTACGTCCTTCTAGATCATACGTCGATCTCCGCGGCTGTTCGGTCTCTCCTCTCTCTCTTCTGAGAGAATCGAATTCTGTTGCCTATTCCGGTCGGCCTCGCCTTCGGAAGAGGGCTCGTCTGGACATCCACTTTCCCTCTTGACACTTCAGTGCCGGCGGGGGCAGGCACTGTAGATATCATATATCCTTCTGGACGATTCGTCGGCCTCTGCGGCTGTGTGGTTTTCTTCCCTTCTTCTGAGGGTGTGGAACTCGATTGCACGACTAATCCGACCTCGTCTTCGGGAAAGGGGCCGTCTGGGCATGCGTGAGCATCCGTTTTCCCCGTCAATAATTCGACGTCGATGGGGTGAGATGCTTTGGGGACCGTGTTTACTTCAAGAATGGCCACGGTCCTTAGTGGCCATTCCCCGTTTCGTTTCCCGAGCACTTAGGGCAATTTTTCCTCATGTACTCCAATTCTCTGCATCCGAAACAGTTCAAAGGTTACATTGGATCGATCATTTTTTCATTCTCCCCTGGTGTCACGCCAGGGCGGTTCGATCTGGGCTGATCTTGCCCATTCCTGGGTTAACATTTGCTCAGTTGACGTGTTCCGGTAGACCTCTTGGGGCTTCTCTGCCGCCCTTTTCATTGGCCATTCCTGGGACGCAAGTTCTCGGTTGTATTCGGATGTTGAAGATGTTTCAACTTCTCGTCTAACATCTTCGCGAATATCGCCGTAAGGTCTGGCACGGGAAGCTTCGTTGCCTCCTTCGCTACAATAGATATCTGTGACTACTGCTTCTTCGCTCCCTTCGTAGGCTTATAGCCCATTTCTGGTAGCAGGGAAGCCTCAGAAGTTGGAGGTGGGCGTACCATTCTCTCACACTCCAGTGTCTGATCAGCGTCCGAAGCAGCGTCCAATAGCGTATCCACACTGGTGATATCATACCTTCTAACCATTTTCTGGAAATCTGACCGCATGTTTCTATGCAGCAGATCTAATTCCTGGCTCTCCTCAACTCTCGGCGAGAATTTGTTCATTATGCCTATCAGACACGTGAGGTAATCACGGACTAGTTCGTCCGTGCCTTGCGTGCGCAAGTTGCCCTCATTGAGCAGTATTTGTTGGTACTGATGTCTTGTACCGTACCAGCACCTGGCTGAAGTGGTGAAATCATCCCATGTTCTCAACTTCATTTTGTTGTTTCTGTACCAAGTCGATGCATTGTCACTGAAGAGTTCGGACAGCGCTGCAAGGAGTTCTTCATCCGACAGGTTACGCAGCGCATCACAGTCTTCGATTCGTGCTAGGAAAACGTCTATGCTCTGGTCTTTCTTGCCAGAGAATTTGACATTCCATTTTCTGACGATTTGACCAACGTCTTTGGCGTTGTCTCCGAGCCTTGATGTTTTCTCTAGGCTTCCTGGCGCGAAACTAGGACTTGAGGCGTTGAGGTAATTTCTTCTATACACAGTTAGTCGATTTGGCTGATGTACATCAGCTGTAGTCGTTCGTCGACTACCGCCTACCCTCAGGTGCCGCTCACCGTGGGAGGTGGCCCCGTATGGTTATGGGATTAGTTCAGTTGTGTGTTACCAAATACCGTAAATATGTCCTGGAAATTCACCTGTCCAAGACGTCTGGCATCCTCCTGTCTTGTGCTAGATAGTATTTGTTGAAATTAATTCTGCCATGACGAACGACATATCTTTTGGTATCTGGAATTCGTTCCCTTGCGCAGATACCAACGTAATCTTCTCCTCTATGTTTGGCTGTGTGTGTGACTCCTCAGTGCTTTCGTTTTTCACACTGTTGGTTCCGGTGACCTCTGGTGGTCCATCAGTGAGGTCAGTTTGTGTGTGTTTGGTTCACCAGTGTATGTGTATCTTCCTTGATATCGGCTGCTATGGTTGTGTCAATAAATTGACGTTGTAGCCGTGCTCGATCATTGATGATCTCTTGATTGCGTTCAATTTTATATGTATATGTATATATATATATATTAGGTACTTTTATTAAATTTGAATCTTTTTAGTAATAAATCTATTTATTAAAAACAATTTATACAAGAAATAGAAATCTTAATATAATCGGTACAAAAATTGTAAATAAAATATAATTACTTTTCGGATATTTAATTTGTAGTTCTATTTGAATAATTTGTTTTATTCTTGGGTGTTTTTAAACCGTAATATTTGAATTTATTCTTGTAATATTTGTTTTTATTCTTGGATGTTTTAACCCGAATTGTTTTTAATATAATGGGATTTTTTGTGGGGTTGCGACTTAAAACTATCTACCCGAATATTTGAATTTAGTGTAATTGTCTACAAAGATCTATTCCTTTTAATAATCCGTCTGGCACAAACCTCGCTATTCCTGAACAGATACTGCTCTAGAGACGCGTCAGTGAGTGAGACGTTATACTCTCCCGTCTTGCACAAGCCTCGCTATTCCTGAACAGATACTGCTCTAGAGGCGCGGCAGTGAGTGAGACGTTCGAGTTTTTAGAGTTCAGACAAGCTTTGCTGTACAGGAACAGATACTGCTCTTGAGGCGCTTCGGCGAGTGAGATACTCTGAGTCAAACACAAGATTGCGTTACAGGAACAGATACTGCTCCTGAGGTGCTTGTCGAGCGAATGCTGGTGAGTCATGTAGCTTGCCCGGGGTCAGGTGAGCTAATGCTAGTGAGACCTAGTGGACCAGCTCCTTTTAAACAGTTTTCTGCCGTATGTCGCCTATGCAGAAGGGTCGAGCGAACGGGGTGAGGGTGAGAAAGGACGAATAGCAATGAACGTTTCCTCCCTTTTCTCCTCCTACGCGCTTTTCCTCTTATTAGGTTAATGCTTAAGACAGAGAAAAAAGAAGAAAGAGTGAGGGTAAAAAGGTCCTCATATGGGCGTCGCGAAAGAAGCGCGCGCAACTATGTTTTGGGCTCGGGCCTTTTTTGGTGGGATGAGCTATTTCTTAGAGAGATAGGGAGATCTTCTCTCTCGCTTGCTCTCTTGCTCCTTCTCTATCTTTCGCATTTTACATTTGATTTTCTTAATATTAACATAAAATATTAATGTTTATTATATTCTTATTTGCTAATTGATCTTAAAATATAATAGTTATTTCATAAAAAATCATTAATGATGATATTGTGAACATTTTTACTAATATATATATATATATATATATATATATATATATATATATATATATATATATATATATATATATATATATATATATATATATATATATATATATATATATATATATATATATATATATATATATATACATATATATATATATATATATATATATATATATATATATATATATATATATATATATAGTTATTATTTTTGGTAAAACTTATATTACAATTATAGTATTGTGTTAGTATAGTATTTAATTAATGTGTACATATTGTTAAAATAGTATAAGATTAAATGGCAATAATAATGAGAAAAAGTAATGAAAGTAAAGTTAATATTAATTTACGTTTACTTAAATTCAAAGTGTGTATAATAAAAGGTTGCAGTAAAAATAATGTAAACTGTAATTAGTGAATAAACATTCATATTTAAGTGCTTAAAATTATCATCTTATATGTAAATATTATTATTGCAACAGAATATTTAAAACTACATTTTAGAATAATTAAGCTATCGACTTGATTCTTTCGCACAACATTTTTATTTGAATTAAAAAACTATATTACGATGTTAAAAAATGTAAAAAGTTATTATCTTATACGCTACGCTATTTGTTTTCAAAATAATATTTCAGCCTGTATTTTTCCGCTCAACAGAGGCTGCATATAGTCGATGCTTCTCTTTATCTCTCAGCTAGGGTAGAGGGAGAGTAAATACACATGTGCGCGTCTAACGGCACTTGCCAGCCGTACCCTTGCTATGCAGTGCGTCTGCTTAGAAGAAGCTAGATTCACACTGGCTACAGTATAAAACGAGGCTTTAAAGTTTTTTTATTTTCTAAGTTTTTAGATTTTAACTATATCTATATATGTAAATAAACGTACGATGCCACACTGTTTATACGCAAAGAAAATTATTCTTATGAAAAATATTTAACATTCAAAAATTCAAAACGGCCACGGAGTTCACACAAAATTGATAGACACTTTACTCGTATCTCGTTATCTGTGATAATTGTAATAATACTAGTAATTGTAATAATAAGCGTAGCCGCATCGACACTATTAATATTAATAGAGTTCTTGTTATTTTTATAAGTAATTTATTCAAAATACAATATAAAGATATACAATGGAATATACACGTGGTATAGTTAACAATATAAATCAGAATATAATTATGTATGAAATATATAGTATAAGTAAAAGACTGTATGCATTCTGTTTGTTTGTTGCATGTATTGGTGTGCATATTATCGATGAACTTCAACAAGAGTAAGAACATCGTTGTCAATATCAATCTCGATGCTGCTGATCCCTCAGTTGATATGGCACTGAAGGAGTCAGTAGCTGAGCGTAGCATTAGAATAGGTCGTACTGAAGTGGTTACTGAGCGGGGCCGATCTTTCGATCACTTCAGGCGTGTCTCTCGGGTCTCTTCGGTAGTAGGTGAGGGTTCGGGGGAGGATTGCTTTGAATTGACAGTGTACATTAAAGAGGGATGACATAGTGGGGGTGAGTCTGCTGCGATCTGAAGTACAGACGTCTGCTCCATCAAGTTCGTTTGACTCGACTCACGGAAAGTCTCCGTGGGTTATTCACCTCTCTCGTAGAAATCTTGTAGGTCTTATTGTGCGCGTAAATAGGTATTTCACTAGTTTTTATACTAGCGACGTTGACATTTCGACTCTTGATCAGGACATCAATTCAAAAGTAATTGTTCCTAAAATTTTCATAAATGAGTACCTAAGGAAAGAAATGTTTGATAAATGTAACCGTTATAAATCAATAGCTTAAAATATGGGATTTAAGTATATATGTCATAGGGGAGGTCGTTTTCTGGTAAAGAGGCGGGACGGTATAACGTCACATGCATTTACATCAACTAAGGATCTGATGCGGGATATTCTAGCTTCTTACAATTGCTCTAGCGAGCAGCAGCCGATTAGCGTACAAAAAGAGGACAGTTTATGCAGCAACAATGTACAGTGAAACAAGTTTGCCGAGTCCTCTCAGGATTGACTATTCCGCGGTAACGTGAAGGAGGCGAACGGCGGGGGATTGACAGCGGGTTGTATAAGTGCAATATCTCTTAATATACATTTTGAATCGTTTAAACAGTATCTACTAGCCAATCCTTTCTACCGCTTCTTCGGTGTTGCTGAGTCGCGGATGATTGCGTTCAGACCGAGGGGTACTCTACGATAGACAGAATAGAAACATGCAGGGCGAGGAAGTGGTTCTGTATGTCCACCATTCATACAAGGCAACTATATTCTGCACTTCTTCATCAATGCGGGATGACGGTAAGCCAGTCATTCCTGAATAACTTATGTATAGCATACAGCAGGGGTCCCTGCCCCAATATTTATAGCGGTTATTTATAGACCTCCAGGAATCTCTTTCACTGCTAATTCTGAACTTGTCGAGAACCTCCTTAAGCATTCTGTAGATTGCCAGCATAGGGTTATAACGGGCGATCTGAACGCAAACATGCTGACGGACTCAGGCGATGCCGAATTCGTCTGACAATTTGCGTGCGATCTAAACATCAAACTTGTGGATCCTGGCGCGACTCATCATATCAATGGGTCTCGCACGTGGATTGATGTTATCTTTATGGGTGACAATGACGATATACTAGACTCTAATAATATCGTAGCTTCGTTTCTGTGTAACCACAACATTATTCACGTTGTGATCCACCGTCAAGCGGCCAAACTTCAATCACCCAGTAATTTTATGAAACGATAATGCCTTTGATTATTTGATTAGGTGCGCGAATTCCGCAGGGGGGTTGTAGCTCCCTTAGTATATATGTAATATTTTTAATTTCAGTCTATTGTAAAAAATTAGTTAGCCATTCATGTATCGAATGCTGGTATCGTCCATAGCTCGGTAAATATTCGATCGCAAAATTTTGGCGAATACTTTTCACATCTTGTAAAATACTGAACGAAATAAGATAATTTCAATATTTAAATGTCTCGCGTGAAAAAACAATATCCATAGGAGTGGTTCCAATAGGTATTCGAAAATTTATTCGACGAATACTTTTTTCGAAAAAGCGATTATTCGAAAATTTATTCCTCGAATAAATTTATGAATAATTGCTTATTCGAAATTTGATTCGTCAGTATATGTTTTCGAATAATCGGTTATAAGACAATTTATTTGATGAATACATTTTCGAATAATTGGTTATTCGAAAAAGGTATTATTCGTCGAATAATTTTTTAATACCCCAATCTCGAAAGAAAGAAAAAATAATAAATAAAAATTAACATTACGAAAGTCCAATGACTTTTACACGTTAAAAGAGTTTCTTCGACTTGTGGCAATTTGTAAAATGAGAATCAGATACGCCAGGTCAAGTTATCGGATTTTCATTTTATGAAGTTCTGCAAGTTAAAGAAATGTCTTCAACTGATAAAAGTCATCGGACTTTCGTAATACCAATGTTTGATTTTATTTTTCAAGATTCGGCTATTCGAAAATTATTTGACAAATACTTTTTTCGAAATAACCAATTATTTGAAAATATATTCATCGTTTATTCAAAACACGCGTTCGTAGAATAAATTTTCAAATACCTATTGGAACCAATCCTATGGGACTTATTTTTTCATGTGAGACTTTTAAAAATTGAAATTTTCTTATTTTGTTGATTATTTTGCAAGATGTGAAAAGTATTCGCCAAAATTTTGCGGTCGTATACTTGCGAAACTATGATTTTTGCGGTCGTGCTTCTGTTTACTAGAAAAATTGTCAGAATCAGCAGCAGCTTTAACGTATTCTAATTCGATCCATTCTAAATGTGTATACCTAGAAGATCAAAAGCTAACTGAAGCTCAATCAACATCAGGAATCTGAACTGATGTACTGTTTACTATTCATTTTAAAAAAAGCCATGTATCTTTAAATATTCATAAGTCAGAAGTGAACAGTGACCATTATAGATATTTATTTTTTATCGCAACTGTACTGTGTCACTAGCAAAGAAAATACAAACTTTATCACTGATAAATATGAAATAGAAATGCTTTATTGATCTGTATCCACGAATTATATATATTTTTAAAATCTTCCTTATATTGAAGGTGATCTTTATTCTGACAAAAACCAAACCTTCTTAAGAAGAATATCTAAAGAATACAATAACTTAGAGAGAAAACATGTTAAAGACACCTGAAAGTAAAGTAGAAAAAATTATTTGTTAAGGGGTTTCGAGCCCACGGATATGAGTAAATTCTCAAAATCGGAGTTCCTCAAACATACAAAGTTGTGATGATATTTGAAGATACAATACTTGTTAACTCTCCTATGCTTTAGGCTGCATATATTCGTCCAAACAGAGTTGATCCCGTCAGAAGATCAAATACCGACGGCTGAGCGGAATTACCAATCAACTCCGCGCGCACTCAAAGAAGAGGTAAACTCGGAGCGCGACCCAAGTGTTGACAAACTCAAATATTGCGTAAAGAACGTCTTCTTTTATTATTTATCATAGCCAATTATTTTTCGCTTGACGTTGTGTTTTTGTAACTCAAAAAAAATAGGTAATTGCTTTTTTTCGTAAAACGAGGAATAATTGGTTAAAGAAGCTATCCTTCGCGTGATATCCGAGATCATCTACTCTTTCGGCGCGATCCGAGTTAACCTCTTCTTCGATTGCGTGCCGGGGTGATCGTTTCTTTCATTCAGCCGATATATTCGTGCTAACAAATTTGTTCATAACTTTTAATCTACTTAACTCTAAAAGGTCTGTGACCTCGCAAATTAAATTATTATAACAATTAAAATCCAAGATTCTAATGAAAAAATTTTTCAATTAAAAAAAAAATTGAATAAGGATAAATCCTTAAAATACATAATTTAACTCTAACGGAACAGGATTAATACAGATACTTGTAGGATAGTAGTAGTAGGTAGATAGTAGGATAAATTGAACTCCTATAACGTGGATAGCATTATAGGAGTTCAATTTTATACCGATATATATCCGCAACTCACAAGAAATATGAACCAAACCGGATGCATGCACATTTTACAAATCTAACGTGACGGCCCTAACATTATCATGTAAAAATCATTGGTTTTTTATCAATATTCAAATCTATTATACACAACTAGTTTAAAATTCACACGTTTGTCTTTTGGAGGAGTTCTATGTATTACCAATGTTTTACGATCATGATAAAATATTAGAGCTAATTTGGTTGCGCACACTTGTTATAATTTCCAAATGACAGTCAAATTTAGTTGAATTTATATTTCGGGGAACGATAATTTTACTCGGCTTCTTACTACATTATAAGCTGTAAACATAATAAGCTTTTAGACAATCCTCCTGTAAGAAATTTATTTGAATAGTACAGTTTAAATAATATAACTGGATTTTTTGAGAAATTACAATAGTCACGAATAAGGCTTACAAGTAATACAACTGTTCGAATCACAGTAGTCATGATTTGAGGATTTGTTCATGTAGATAACTTTTAGAATAGCGTCGGGTGAGAGGTACAATCGGACACATTCCCTCTTATAAGTACAGGAGGTGTCTGGTTTGACCTTTCATCCGACAATATATTGTATCGAGTCACGAATAACTCACAAGTAATACAAAGCGGAGAATGGGCCAAGTGTCGCCATCTGACAACCGCACGCTTCGACAGGTAGGCAAGAGAGAGCAGGTGGCGAGATGCCGCCGAGGTCGTGCAGAAAGGCCATAATCGATAACGCTATCGTGCCAGAATAGGCGAGCGGGACACCCCTAAAAAAGAGTTTCTATTTTGAGAGGGTGGTCACTAGCGTCCTACAAGCTTATTTTTTTTATAATTAAAGCTTATGACCTGTAGATTAATTATTACCTGTAGGATATATAATTTTTTTAGTAAAAATAACGGCGTCTTAGGGAAAATCAAGGTTAAAGAGGTAAATAGCGTGCGAACTGCACAGCGGATATGTTAAAGTAGTAGTATTTTGTAAAATAATACATTTTTTTAGAAAATATCCTAGTATTATGTTGTCTGCATTTATTTTTCTTAATTTAGATTAAATACTCGTATATATCAATTATAATAATAATATAGTTATGATTATAAGAATAATAATACTAATTAACAAGTGATAAATATCGACAATTTTGCTTTTTTCATCCGATTAATTATTCCAAAAAATAATTACTATACTTGTTATTATAAATTATTTTAAAGTTTGTATATGCGTAATATATAGTGTTGAAAGATAGTCTAGATATATAGTAAACATCAACGCTAGCGTTAAAGATTCCGAAAAAACGAGTGCTTGCTCTTCCGCTGTATGCACTTGTTATGAAATGGAGATTCGTTGTTGTGATATTTGTCAAGGTGTTAATAATTGTTTAAATAAAGAAGTTTAAGAATACATATTTTTATTTTATTAAAATTTATAATTTAAATTCAATTTTATGTTATTCTAAATATATACATCCCTTAAAAAATAATGTTTTTACATTTACTTTGCATGATTCTCTTATACGTGTGTAAAAGTCTTTAGAACGCTTATATGTGCAGCTAATTTTCGTAGCTTTAAAACGATGTGTAAAAGGTGTCCTTTTATTATAATTGATCAATATATGCGAATTTAAAAAATAATAAAAAATAGAGTTATTAATTTTTAAAAACATTAATCCGATGAAAAAAAAGCAAAATGTCGATATTTATCACTCGTTAATTAGTATTATTATTCATATAATCATAATTATATTATTATTATAATTAAAATATATTTAATATAAATTAAGAAAAATAAATGCAAACAACATAGTCCTAGGATATTTTCTAAAAAAAATTAATTTATGGACGACATAATAAATGTACAAAATAACACTACTCTAACATATTCGCTGTACAGCTCGCGCGCTATTTACCTCGTTAACATTGATTTTCTCTAGGACGCCGTTGTTTTTACTAAAAAAAATTATACGTCCTTAATCTATAAGTCATAAGATTTAAATTAAAAAAAATTAATTTGTAGGCGCGAGTGACCATCCTCTCAAAATCGAAACTCTTTTTTAGGGGTGTCCCGCTCGCCGATTTCTTTACGCATGAATCTACTCGCGATTGCTCCTGCGATATCGCTCGTTATATCGGTGCGGTTTTATATTCATATCTCGTTGATGCGTTTATATCTGCATTTAACTGCGTATGTGCAGAGCGCATGAACGTGTATGTGCAGGGCTCGTGTACGTATATGTGCAGAGCACTTATGCTCTGTCACAACTTTTTTAAGTATTCGTACCTTTATTATGGTAAAATTGTATCTATTTGAAAGCCCCTGCCATCGTCACATACGGGGAACCACTTATTTCATCCAATTTTCAATTTTGAGAAAATATCTCTCTGGGAAATAATAACGTTTCATAAAGATATTTGCTAAAAATTTAAAATTAAACGATAAAAGTGGTTCCTCGTATTTGTCGGTGACTAGTGGCTTTAAAATCACCTTAAATAAACAGTTATATTAGAAATATATGTATTTAGGCACGACCGCTCCAAGGGAGAGCCTTATATTTTCGTCATAGCAAAAAGTGAAATAGTTCTTAAGCTATTTAGTTTTTAAGCTAACAAATTATATTAACAAGGGCAAAAAGTCGAATATTTTTTCGCTCGCTCGGGCAGTAAACTCACCCGCGGGAAAAATCGACTTTTTTCTCGAGTTACATATAAGGTAGTGGACCCGGTTCTCGATAGGTACCCAGTTGTCGATAACTCGAAGGAATAATACGATTTTAGATATATTTTGAGCAATTTTTCGGTACGAGAAAATTATTTCTATATTAAGAATATATCACTGAATAAATATTTTGAATTATAAAAACTCAGTTAGCGCTACTTGTTAAATAGAAATTCACACTTCTTGGCACTCTCAGATTTGATACGTTTCTCGACGTTTCCTTAATCACGACCGTAACAAACAGTAAACTTTAAAGTGACATTTTTGTAATAAATAGAACGTTTTAAAAAACTGTAAAGCCAAGATTAGCTTTAAATTCAACAAAATAAGCGTAATTAAAAAGTTAAATTTTGATTTATTTACTTATAACTATTTTAATTCATATATCGACAACTCCGTCTTAATTATGCGTACGTACCCAGTTGTCGATAGTCAGATAATATATACAAAATACAAATAAATTTTTCTTTAAATGATATTTCAATGCTTAATAGTACATTATGCACCGAGGGAGTACAGTGAGCAACGTACGCACTGTGTGAAGTTGCCGCTCGAGCGAAGCGAGGGCGGCATCACACAGTGCCTACCTTGCTCTATGTACACTCCCGTGGTGCATATACGACTTTTCCCCACATCACGCGGAAAGTGCGTTAACAAAATATTATTCATGTTATTAGAAATAATTTTTGATTTTGCATAAAAAAGAGTATAGCGCAAGCGCCCAGCTGGTCGTCCGCTTGACCGGCTTGACGCTAACTTCAATGTTTACGGCGGTTTTCAAGTGCGATCTCATCTACCTATGTAACCTACTCTATGACACAAGTCAGTCACTGCAGATCGCTCAGCCTTTCTAACCTACCTATACTGTTTTGATTATGAATGCAATTGTATGACATAAATATTCAGTATTCTTCTCATTTTCAAAGAGTAAAATAATGTGTAATTTTATGAAATTAGAATCAAATATGTTTTTTTAATAAAATACCCAATTATATAAATATAAATAGAATATTTATTATCAATACAAATGAACAGCTACTAATAATATAAATATATTCAGTGTCTTGCTTCTTGATTGTAGTGCATGAAGTGTCTTTCTTTTTGTTTACTTTTGGTGAAACTTGACTCTGTGTAACTTGAATAAAGTGCATTGAAAGTTTGATCGAGTGAAAATAGTTATATTCTAACATAAATCTTAGAGATAAATAAATAATTGTAAATAAATAATTATAAACTAAATAAATAATTATAAGATAAATCTTAGAGTTTTTATAACTTAGTCTTAAAAAGTCTTTTGGTTTATCATTGCAACAATTGAAATTTAGCTTACATGCAAAATATACAACAAATTAACTTTTGTAATTACCAATACTAAAGACTCCGACAATATGTAACAATACATATAAATTAATATATTTGAGCACTTTGGAGAATCCTTGCACTTTTACTTTCAACCACTGAGATGACTGTGAATATTTGAATAATAATTTTAGAAAATATTAATATTAAGAGTTGAGCATGAACAATACGTGAACTTAAATACACTTTACTGTAAAATATTGAACTTGTCAGAAAATTCTAAAAGAAATTAGTCTTATAAAGTCAACAATTAAAATTCAGCTTGCGAATAAGGCACTTGTGTGTTGAATATGTTTTTAAATTTTTTGGGTAAACAGCGATACTCAAATCCTCGTATATATAGTAAGTAATTATGTTGAGTCTCGTGAATAATGAGTTTAGTTAGCTATAAAATTTTGAAAAATACTTAATATGCTTTCTTTTTTTTTAAGTAAAAACTGATTTTTTCTGAAGTTAGACAGTCAACAGAATCATCTGTGCGATGTGTAGTGACTCGCTTTAGTCTATGAATACGTCACATAGATAGGTTCGAGCTTGGAAATTATCACGCCGTAAAGTATTACCTAGGGCGTCCATTAGCTACTTTACCGCCCGCTAGGGGGGAGCACAGTACGCACTTTACGCGTGGTATGGGGAAAAAGTACTTAAGCACCACTTTTAATTGTTGCATCTGTCTGATCTAATTGAATCGTTACATATCGGTGTATTCTTAATAGTAGACATGATGGAACTCACTCAGAGAATTCTAACTTTAATTAAAATAAAAATAAATAATTTACCATTATCCTGACACTCAAGCGTGATTTCTAACACGGCAACATTTGTAACACGAAAAAGTTCGGTAAAATCCATGGATTAGTGCATTATTATCTGCCTTTGGGAACGCTACTCGGCTAGTGAGTACGAAAACTGGTGGCGTCGCCGCCTAGCGTCCGGGCGCGGTACTACTGGCGCGGTGATGCGCGCTGCAGCGTATGTACGGCGTCTGGCGAGTTGCGCGTTGGTAGAGGTTAGTGTGAGAGAACCTGCGGGTGGGTTATAACAATTTTTACTCTTTATCTCTAAAATGGCTCAATTAACAAAAAAACTAAAATCATATTTAGAATCAGCGTACCAAAATCTCAGCTCTGATAAATGCGCTAATCCTTAAAATGTTGCGGAAATTTTATATTATAATATATTCAGATATTCGGGTGATAAACATCCAATAATGACTGTAGACTACTAAGTGACACTATCGAAAAAAATAATAATAAAAAAATAAAAGAAAAGAAAAGTAATGTGGGCATTATGAACTTAACATAATGGCAGTCTCAACCCTGATAAGTATAATCTTAGCCATTTAGGGTATTTTTTAAGGTTAGGGACGAACTCTGACTAGTTGAAGTTATACGGATATCAGAATCGATTTCAGCGATCCTTAAAACATGAAGTTGGGATGGTTAAACTGTATTACTCATCGTAGAAAAGTGTTATTTCAACGATTTGTAGTATTTTTAAGGTTAGAGACGAATAGTGACCAGATCAGGTTTAACGAACATTGAATTCGAATGAAGTAGCACCAAAAACATATAGGTACGGTGATTCAGTCTACAAAACAGTATTTTTATGCTTCTAATCTATCAATATTGATCATCAAACAGAATTGTCCATGATTGCGGCCTCCATATTGCAACCACCATGATGTTTTTTTTAAATCACCAGACGGTTTTCGATAGAGCGTTTAAATATGAAGATTTTGACATGTCGAACATTAATCTTGATGACTTTTTATTCTATGCAGCCCACTGTGCCCGTTGGCGTGAAACGTCCGATAGCAACCATGGCTCAAGTGGTAAAATACTTGCTTCCTGAAGCCAGGCCGTTCTGAGGGTACGGGTTCGAATCCACGTTAGTCCGATTTTCTCTTGGCGATACGAAAATAGATAAAATTAAAAAAAATAATAGTTAAAGACTTTATTCCAATGCATTAATTGATATAAATAAAATATGTTGACAAGTTGAACAAGTTTTTAAAAGGTACTTGAGTTCAGATTCCCGCTACTGGGAGGCTTGGTACCCTTGACTTTAGATCTCCGCGCATGCGCAGTAGGGTGGATGTATCGTTTGTGGCCAGTGCCCGTGTTTTGGCCATGTAACATAACTTTAATCATTTTAAAAGTTTTAACTGTCAATATACATACGCAAAAACTGTTTATGCCTCTGTATATTATACCCCGCGCGTATGTATAATCACCGACCGACAGTCTGCAGACCGAGAATAAATCGCGCGCACGCGATGATCGCAGCAGACAAGCGGCCCTCGTATAACATTTACCGAGGTCAGCACTCAGCTGTACATATGATGTTTACTAGATCGGTTGCAGTTTCTGATTGATGAGCGGCGCTATACCAAAATTTTAATGGTCAGGACGTTTTTGACGCTTGCAAATTCTTTCGAGATTACATACTGGTGTTGTAGATAAGTGTTATTGTTGTATTGGTATTTTGACGACTTTATTGCGTTTCTTGAGGCTATACTGACGTGCAATTGAAGAAAGTGGGTATCTGCATTTAAAGCAAATCCAAGACATTTGATAAAATTCATTTTCATTTGTACTTATTTGCGTAAGGTATTTGTTAAAAAAATAATTATCGTTTATCACTAAAAAAGAACTGGAACTAGACATTTTTGTGAAATAAAAAGAATGTTTCTAATCATTTTAATGCTTAATTATTTATATGGTTGAAATCTGACTGAGAAATGCAGATACCCATTTTCTTAATTTGCACGGCAGTATAGGGATGCTGAAATCTTCTAAAATATATAGTCTAATTTTTGGTAGAATTCTGAAATATTGCTGAATTTATGATTTTCTAAATTGTATCTTGGAAAATACAAAACATACGGTACTTTTTTTCATTCGAAGAACACATTAATCGAATCAAGAAATACTAAAACTTCTAGTTTTTTCTCATTTATGTTTAAGAAAATGTGTTATATTGATGTGATGTAATCTTATATCTTATTTTCTCTCTCTCTCTATATATATATATATAAAACTCGAAACTTTAGAAGTTCAACAGAGATATTACATAATCTAAAACTCGAAGCTTTTAAAATTTTTAAATTATTATTTTACATTATCATATATATATATATATATATATATTTTTTTAAATTATTATTTTACATTGCCATATATATATATATATATATATATATATATATATATATATATATATATATATATATGGCAATGTAAAATAATAATTTAAAAATTTTAAAAGCTTCGAGTTTTAGATTATGTAATATCTCTGTTGAACTTCTAAAGTTTCATGTCTACTTTGACAATTTCATCACTAACTTAGATCTCATCTTACATTTGAAAAAATTAGGATTGAAATCTACAGGTACCAATTGACAAGAAAGCCGCTAGAGGTACATTCGTTACGAAGTATGATCATAATAGTGGGATAAATTATTTGATTGTGATGGATTCCAAGCATGATTCTATAGCTTCTTCGGCTACAGGAGTGACTCGCCTATTACCATCAAAGAGATTCAGTGCAAATGAAAAGTCGAGAATAGAAATACCTTTTCCAAAATACTTCCACATTTATAATAGATTGATGATTGATGGGAGGAGTCGACCTGCACGATGGTCATTGTAACCATGATCTGCCATGTATACGGGCTAAAAAATGGACGTGGGTTTTTCTAAGCCTAATTCAAACTGCAATCATAAATGCACTTGTGATATACAATATATCTAAATCCAAAAAAGAAATTGGATCAAAGACTTTGCTTTGAGTCTTGCAAGGCATTATTGTGATGTTGGAAAAAAACGTTATTGACGATCGTACGTATTTTGTCGTGAAACCTCCCAGAAGAAATGTTCTTCTCAAAAATGTGTGATTAGAACGTATAAGTATTGTAATACCTGTGATTTATATTACTGTAAGGACTGTCTCATAACATTTGATGAAAATGATTTGAAAAATTGAATGACGAGATGATCGGAAAAAAGTAAATAAACTGAATGGAATTAAATGAAAAAAATCAAAAAGCCCCCAAAAAATTTTAAATAAAAAATAATATAAAAATAAAAAATAGACTCTTTCTCGTCCACCTCCACGTGGGTAGAGTTAGATAACGTTCATAAGTAACGGTTAACGAACGAAAACACTAAGTTTCCTGATAGAAGACCCTTGTACACCGATTTTCAGCAAAATCTAAGCTTTTTTTCAACTTTCGACCGCCATATTGGATCCGCTATTTTGAATTTTGAAAATCTGATGGCGAAACTGCGATCAGCAACCTTTAAAACCCCTGAATACCAATTTTCAGCAAAATATAAGGTTTTTTCGAACTTTTGACCACCATATTTGATTCGCCATTTTGAATTTTGAAAATCTGATGGCGAAGTTGTGATCAGCGGCCTCGAAAACTCTCGTATATAACTTTTTGTGAAAATTCAACGGCTAGTAATATACGTTATATCAATGGTTCACATATTTTTATCATTCTATGTATTTTCCATGAATATAATGCCATTAAGTTAAACTATTTTGTGCACTTTTGGTTGAAATCCGGAATCATGTCTATTACTTTTTGAACGCAAAAGAAAATCATGAAAAGAAAAATATTTCAATTTTTTAGTAATTTTTTATTTAAAATCCGCCATGTTGGTTTTCCAACCATCAAAATGCAAGTTAAACCTCACTAATCGAAAGAGCATACCAAATGCAACCTGATAATTCCCGTTAACTTGTGATAGGCATGATAACATATTCTAGAGCTCAACCAGATATAATTTAATTACCTGCTTTAAATGGAGACGTTCTATTAATTGAATATAACAGCCCTTTAATTACGAGAGTTTCGGAAACCAGTTTGCAGTCCATATTATATGAACGTACGGAACTAAGTTATTTGGGAAAAATAGTATCTTTGTTATTATGTGCCTCTCGTTTCTGTTGAATGCAACAGCGACTCTTAGTTAAGTTTTTGCCACGAGCACTGCTCTCAGTTGAATCATAAGAAATTCAAATTGAATTTGATAATATCACGTTGTCACTTATAAACAAAAAGTATGTTCGTTTGGGCCTAAATCGAGGTCCAAACAAAAATAGGAAAATTATATATAAATTGAGAGATCTAGAAAAATTTAATAGTGTTTATATAAAACCTTTGTTTTTATGGGGAAACGGGTGTAAATAGAACAAAGAAAGATAATATTCCGAAGAACAATGATTTGTCTGAAATTTGCACGTAAGGCGATAATGACGAAAAAAGTATTCAGAATCATTAACGAATGTTTAAGATTAACTTGTTTCGTTAGATATACCAGCACTAACACGCTCACACATAGCTATTGAAGTCGACTTTGAAAGTATGTACGGTAAATCTTTTGTATGCTGAGAAGCGAAAAAACGATAAAATTAATGTGTCTAAATTTGAAAGAGAATTTTTAATTTTCGGACTCGAGGATTTTAGAAGTAAAACTCTGCAATTCAGTATTTACGATATAAGTAATACAGTAGGTTTGCTAGAAGTTAAGAACAATAATAGAGGAAGCAGAGAGAGTCTTGGCTGAAATGTCAACAGATCATTTAAATATTTAGCAATGCAAGAACGATTATTAAATTTATTTATTGAAATAGTTGACATATTTAATTTTCCTGGCGAACCGCTACAAACAAACTACATTAGTTCAACGTAAAATTGAAACGTAATTATGATAATATACTGAAGCAAAAGTCGTTATAATAGTCCGTTATGGATCGTTAGTAAAACGGATGATTTGAACGAGGTTGTATGCGTAAATATATGTCATAAAAAACAAACAGTTTTTACTACAATTTAATCTCACATAAGAATATTAAAGTTAATATATTATAAAATAAGGGTTTTTTGTCAAACTAAAAAAAAATTATTAAAGTAACAAATAATACCGTACAGGATCACTGTGCATATTGCCAAAAGAAAAGTATAAATAATCAGGATCCCTTCAAATTGAAATATAACCACGGGTGATCGCAAAAAAACTGCTTGTTAAACTCAGATCGATCACTTGCAATTTAGAAGAATGGTATTTATTTTAAGAAAGCACCCGCTACATACCGATAGCAAACAAATAATATTAGTCTAGGTGCCCAGAATAATTGCATTAGCATCGTTTATATCCGCGACTCAAACCAATATTACTTTCTGTTTGTGACCTTTTGAAAACAAATCTTTTTGTTAGAATGTCTGAAATGGTCAGATTAATTGTTATTAACAATCATTTGTTAACATAATTAAATATTAATTTATTCACTAAACATGTTTTTAATTCTTTGGAATATTTTAAAGCCAAAATACTCTTTCGAGTTTTCTTTTGTTGTAAAACCCTTATTTAGCGATGAAAGAAAACGCCAAATATGAGATATTTAAAACTGACGATTTTTTACTTAAAAACTATCCGTTTTATTACGACAACTACTTAAGAAGCTCAATTACACTACTTGTATAGTTAACAGCTTTATGGTGACGAGTCGTTACGATAAGACAGACTGCAGAAGAGGAAAAAATGTGAAAATCACGAAAGGACCTGATTGAACGTCAGTGAAACTCTTTGTATATGTTACTGCAATGTTTGTAATATATTTATACAAACATTCATTAATTAAAAAATTACTCTCCCGTCTACCTTTTGATAAATTTAAATAATGTCAACATGTTCATATACATGTGAACAATTCCGTCTACAGTTTGCTGTTAGAAGCAATCATTTAAATTTGGTGTATATTATTTTTACGAAAGAAAAAGAGAGTAACCGAGTCTGCGATTACCGCTTAAGTGAACAATGATGCGGAAAACTGCAGCGAATATGAAGCAAGTAAAGAGTTGAAATTTTTCCGTGATCCTAGAAGGAATGTGCATCGCGTTCGGAAATTACGCGCTTGGAAACACTGAGAACAGTGAAGGCAATCCCAAAAAGATTTATTGTACTATGCTTTGATCGAAGGCTAACTTACTGCCTGCAACAGATGAAGATGCGACAATTACATAGTCAGTTGGAACAAATGTTCAGTATGCGGATTCAACTTACAAAATTTACTTGGTAAAATTTTTTATTGTTAAACTGTTCCATTGTTCTGTACGAGTTAACCCTGAAGACACGGTCCCCATACGAAGCTGTGAGTTTTATTCTAAAATCTATTCTAGCTGATCGACTTGTTGCAATTATTTCGGCACTCCACGTAATCGTTGAACATGTCCTCCACTACCGTAATGCTCGTCTGCATGGCGTGCTGTATACACTTTACGCATGCATGCATAGAGTTTATCAAGTTCTCGAAAGATCACTTTCTCGTGCGAGGCCAGACATGAAAAGATACTTTCTTCTAATTTGGAAAGCAGTTAATGTTATTAGTGTTTTAATAAAATATGTTTTTAACATTTAGGAGGTTGATGGCTCAAGTAGTAAGACGCTTGCCTCTTAATACAGAGACTGCTCACCTGGCGCGCGTTCGAACCCCGTCAGTCGGAATTTTTCGAGGAAATTTTGAGAAAATGTTTTTCCGGATGTTGCGGTGGCGGAGATTGGACTTAAAAAGAAAGAAAGACTTAATAAGAAAGCTTACTCGGCTGTTAGTAAAATACATATTTATTTACGAATGTAAACAATTTCACGACTGTGCACATTGTTATTTCGAACGGAAAAGACTCGTCTTTATTACCAGTTTAATTACCTTCAGTCATAAAACAGTACTTACATGCTTTGAAACCACTGTAGTGAAAAAGAGAGGGAAATCATAATTTTCTATTCTATATTTAAAAAAGAAAAACTTAATAATACATAATACAAAGCATATTTCTCAATACGTCTGTAAAGTAAATTCTCGATATAAGAACCTACACCTAGAAATTTGACAAATTAGCGGTATATTTTATTTGTTAAAATGTGTCGTACTTTCGCAAACTAGAGATGTAAAATTAAGCTACCATTACGGTGAAAATCCTCCGAGTAATTATCAATCATATTGGCAAATGCACGTGAAAGGTACGCTCGATGCTCCCGTTAATCACGCTCCAACATAGATTAATCGAGCCCTCGATTATTCAACCGCCGCCTCCGCGCTACCACCGGGTACACTGCGCACTCATGGCGCCAGGTGAACAATAAACACCCGGCGATAATATACCAAAAAGCATTCGCTAATACTGCGCTGTACGCGACGACGAGTATAATCTAAAAACAAGTTGCTCATGTATACAATGTTGGTTTTCTCGTTTGTATGCAGTTATATATTGTGTATCTGCCACAGGCAGATTTACACGGCAGGAAATATTAGATACTCAAACACTTTTTTATATTAATTTCACTTTATTTTGTCGAATCGCGAAAACTATAACATGCTTACGTATATATGTCTAAAATAATACTGAATCGCATTTTATTGAATAGCAGACAAAGCAGCCTCGTAACGTTATTCATTTGTATACATTCACGATATATTAACATAAGTCGAAACTCGAAAAATATTCTAATTGATATTTGAAACTTACAGATTCGTGAAATTTTGGAACATAAATATTTTTACAATTATTATTGAACGAGGTTATTCATTTATTAAAAAATATATTATGTCTGTCCGTAACATGTTGTCTTGATATCGATCGAGGTAGTATGTTTCTTCATGCATAATCTGTATAATAAAAGAAAGGATCATTACGGTTAAAAGATTTTTGCTTATATTAAATGAAAAACATTAACGATTATCAGCAATTTTCAATCTAATTACGTTTGTTTACATTATTTAATCGCTCCTTACAAAGGCAAGCTTATATCAGATTTCTCAAAAAATATAAGTTCTTTTCAGAGAACTCCTACGATAACAAAACATGTTGAGATTCTATAAAGAAGTTATCACTCTTTTGGAGATTCTAAAAAATCGGTAGTTTTCTTCATAGAATCTAGTAATACTAAATTTTAATACAAGCCTCTGAGAAAAACTAGTTGTTCTTGAAAAATCTGAATTATGCTGTACACTGATGAATAATACGTTAATCTTTTTTAGAGGGGTGGCGGGTTATCATGTGAAACACAAAAACGAAGAGTAAGCTTTGAGATTTTTTTAAAGATCCAGTATAATGATGTTTTTCTAACTTTTTAGATGTATCAGTAAGCATTTTGAGAATAAGAATTTTTTTCATTTCAAAATGGCCTTATATAATCCAGAAATTGCCTTAGTACAGGAGTTACAAAAGGTTGTAAGTTCTAGCATCCGTTGTGCTGAACTATAACAAAAAAAAAACATTCTTATTCTGCACGAAAATACGCTGTCGATGAAAAAATTTGTTTGTATAGACCGAGCCCTATAGAAATAAACTACATTAAAAAAATTTAGTTTAGGGGGGCATGAATGAGCAAAAACAATACAATAGTTAAAGTTATTAAAAATTGCAAGAGATTCAGTCGGACTCCAGGAATAGTTAGAGGACAGGGCCGCTGAGTGCAAAAATATGCAAACAATTTACTATATATATTGTCGGATGGGATATCAAACCAGACACCTCCTATACTTATACAAGGGAATATGTCTGATTTTACCTCCCACCCGACGATATTCTAGAAGTTATCTGCATGAAAAAATTCTCAAATCATGACTACTGCAATTTGAACGCCTGTAAGCCTTATTCGTGACTATTATAAATTCGTGACTAAAAAAATTCAATTATATTATTTAAACTGTACTTTATTCAAATAAATTTGTTACAGAAGGATTCTCTAAAAGCAATTATGTTTACAGCTTATAATGTAGTAAAAGGCCGAGTAAAATTATCGTTCCACGAAATATAAATTCAACTAAATATGGCTGTCATTTGGAGTATATACCAAGTGCGCGCAACCAAATTAGCTCTAATATTTTATCGTGATCGAACGTGTGAATTTTAAATTAGTAGAGTACAATAGATTTAAATAGTGATAAATAAAACAATGATTTTTCAATATTAATGTCAGGGCTGTCACGTTAGATTTGTAAAAAGTGCACGCATCGTGTTTCATTCATATTTTTTATGAATGAAGGATATATATATATATATATATATATATATATATATATATATATCGGTATAAAATATAACTCATATAATGGACAAGTATCTGTATTAACCCTGTTGCGTTAGAGTTTCCACCCACGAAGTCGCTTTCAAATGAAGGAATTATGTATTCTGAGCAATCATTCTTCTTCAATTTTCTTTAAATTGAAAACATTTTTCATAAAAATCTTGGATTTTAATCGCTATAATAATTTAATTTGCAAGTTCATAGACCTTTTAGAATTAAGTAGATCAAAAGTTATGAACAAATTTGTTAGGACGAATATATCGTCTGAATGGAAGAAACGATCAACCCGGCACGCAATCGAGGAAGAGGTTAATTCGGATCGCATTTCGAGAGTAGATGAAGTCAGATATCGCGCGAAGGACAGCTTCTTTAGCCAATTATTCGTCGCTTTACGTCGATATTTGACCTTCTGACGGAAACAACTCTGTTTGGATGAATATATTCAGCCTAACGCACAGGAGCGTTAACAAGTATTGTATCTTCAAATATCATCTCAACTTTGTATGTTTGTGGAACTCCGATTTTGAGGATTTACTCATATCCGTGGGCTAGAGAACCCTTAACAAATAATTTTTTCTACGTAACTCTTAGGCTTCTTCTAGCAAGCAATCTGATAACGCAGTTAACAACATGTTTTTTCTCTAAGTTATTGTATTCTTTAGATATTCTTCTTAAGAAGGTTTGGTTTTTGTCAGAATAAAGATCACCTTTAATATAAGGAAAAATTGAAAAATAGATATAATTCGTGGATACAGATCAATCAAGCATTTCTATTTCATATTTATCATTAATAAAGTTTGTATTTGTTTGCTAGCGACACAGTAAAGTTGCGATAAAAAATAAATTTCTACATTGGTCACTGTTCACTACTGACTTATGAATATTTAAATACACATGGCATTTTTAAAATGAATATTAAACAGTACAAAATTATCGTTCCTCGAAATATAAATTCAACTAAATATGACTATCATTAAAAAACAACTCAAAGCCATATTTGAAAATTCATAGTCATTATCAAATAAAATTTACAATTTTTTCGTTGTAATTAACATTTTTGCAAACACTGTTACATTAGTTCAGATTCCTCATTTTGATTGAGCTTCAGTTAGCTTTTGATCTTCTTGGTATACACATAATGGATTGAATTAGAATGCGTTAAAGTTGCTGCTGACTATGAAAATTTTTCTAGTAACCAGAAGCACAACGGTAATTTGAGTAAAACGGCATTATTCCTCCTAAAATTTAAGAGATTGCTTTTTAATATCTCTCAGCTAAGTTCTTTGCTCAGATCATGAAGACTTTTACTTTTCAAGATATTCAAGATTATATTTCTTTTAAAACAATTTTTGATTGCTTATTTCTTGGGTATTACACGGTATTTTTTTTAGCAATGAACGCTTATTTTTATCGTCTCTTCATCAAGAATTAAAATCAAAAATAATTTTCAAGATTCATCAAATCGTTTTTGCTTTATAACTAATATTTTTGATGTTTTATTTTTCAAAAATTTTTTGATTGTAGATTTTTGCATATTACGTAGTAATGATTGACCAAACAAAGATCATTTTATACATTCTTTTATGAAAATTTGAAATCAAGAAAAATTTGTAAGATTTATCGATTCGTTTTTGTTTTATAACTTATATTTTTATGATACTCATTTATTTCAACAAATTTTTAATAGCTTTTCTCTTGAATATTATGCAATAATTTTTGGCCACTCTAAGATCACTGTATACGTTTTTTGGTGAAGATTTAAAATGAAGAGTAATTTTTAAGATTAATCGATTCAATTTTTTATAACTTTCTTTTCATTGTAACGTACATCCAAATCTCTGACTATTTTTGTTGTAATAATTAATAATATAATGCGAATCATTCAATACGCAAAATTTACTTGGATAGAAAATATACCGTGTATACATGAGAAAACGACCAAGAGTTCTCACGCATACGTATCTACAACAAACATCATCGTTAAACACCAATACGCACGTTCGTCCGGAATTTGCTCTCGCAACGCGAAATTATCAAGAAGACCATTAGAGAATCGTCACTGAAGAGTTAGACCTTGTTCAGGGAAACTTCAACGTCTTATAGACCCTACGCAAACGGGTCCTGCGATAAATGGATGTTCCCAGGTATTGATAAATCGTTGAGAAGGATAATGCCAGATATATACCGCGACAAACAGCAGCTGTATATGCACATGCAGATAGCCGAAAGTACTCATTACCGAGAATTTTCAATTAGAAGAAAACGTGAAATACTCCTGCACTATTACACATTATTTTTAATATACCATTTTATTCTTTAAAAAATAATTTAACTATATACATTTATAACTAAACTATATACTTTATAAATTTATAAAGTTACTTTTATAACTGTGATTATTATTATATTCTTAGCAAACTGTATTTATATTATTACTTTATTTTAAAGAGAGCGTTTTTATTTATACTCTTTTTATAGTAACATTTTTAATATTCTTACATCTTTAAACTAATATAGATATTTCAATATCTAGATATATGAATATATATAAATGGGTGATTCCAGCGGTTCTTTTTGTATAAATTAGTAAGTTATGTAGATTTTTTCTTATTTATTTTATTTAAAAAGGGCAAAATACGATAAATTTGATGAAAAAAAAGTTTTTTTAAAAAGAAAACCAACAGAGTTTGAAATATTTTCTAAAAAAAGAATAAAATAATCGATATAAACCTTTTTGAAGTCAGCAACGAATTTCGAACTATATATATGTGTATGTAACTGTATACGTGTTTAGATCTCCTTCAGTATAAGTTCTAATTCATATCCATGAGAAAGATTTTATAAGTCTGTTTGAAATTCGGAACCGACTTCAAAAAGGTTTATATCGATTACTTTATTCTTCTAAGAGAATTTTTCGCAGACGGCTCATTTTTTTCTTAAATCTTTTATTTTATACTTTCTAGTTGGAAAAAAATCCTGGAACGATAAATTTTGTCTAGTACTGGCTCCATACTGGCCCAGTAATAAACCTTACACTAATAAAAATAAAAATTTGTTCTACATTATTTTGGATGATTTGAAACACCAGTACTGACCTAGGCTCGATATTGGCCCAGTACTGCATTGTGACCATTGTGAGATCATCCTCTTTTATTAAAAAAAAGTTTGTCCAAATCGGTTCAGTAGTTTCCGAATAATTGTCGGACAAGCATAAAAAAAATAAAATATACATATATATATATATATATATATATATATATATATATATATATATATATATATATATATATATATATATATATATATATATATATATATATATATCTTGTATATAGGATATATATAGGACACTCCGCACGAAGCCGAATCCTCGTTGATCCGGCGTATACGTGGGAAAAGCCTGCACAGCTACATCGGAGTAAGGCGACAGCGGCAAGTCGCCGCGAGCCGCCTCAAAGGTAAGAGCTGCGATAAGCCGCGCACACGCGTTGCGTGTGGCGCACGCCAGCAGGATATTAGCTTGGCTAATAATGACATTATTATTAATGATTGAGCACCCCGTTATAATCTATATATATACTACTTAATAAGCCCAATAGTACTCTGTGCAACTTACTCTTTCCTTAAAATCTGGTGTAGCCTCCTTCGAAAATGTAGAGTACAAGTTGATTGGCACACGCGGAACGAGAGATCGACGGGATAATCGAAATACGCAAGCTAATACGAAAAGGTTCGCGAAACGGAGCAAGCTAAGCACAAGATGCATGTGAGCGCGGCTCAGTACGAAGTGCGTGATTTTCTCGCTTCGTACTGGCTGCTCTGCGCGCGTATCTCGGCTATCGTCAGCCGAGCTCGGCCGATGTCACAGCGCGTACGCCTTGTGAAGGCGGAAAGAGAAGTGTCTGCTCGCGGTGACGTCACGCTATACGGCGCGTAGTCAATGGCTCGAAGACGGTGTTTCGGAAGCCAGGACGAGAATGTATGACGACGGATCCAGCAGCAGGTATACTTGGGCAACTGTGACGACGAAGTGGAACGGAGACGGCAGCTGCAAGTCCCAAAACTGCGTACTGGTAGAAAAGCAGTGAAACGCGGTTAACCTGTAAGAGGTTATATTTACTTAGCAGCTTGCTATACTGCTCTGCTCAACTGCCACACAGCTCAGGTGAGATCAGTGTTTTCATATCCAGTTTGTTTTCCGTATCTTATGTTATAACCCCTCTTTATGTTTTCTAGGATATATGCTGTAGGCCTCTGGAATATCCGGAGAAGCAGTCGCTCCACCCAAGGTGATCTCATCTATGCCTTTCAGACATCAAACCAGGTGTAGGGTACTATTACAGTACCATTCTGCTTATGTTCTAGGGTAATAATACACTTTGTATGTGCTTTCAGGTTGGTTCGAGAGGAGGGGACCAAGGAAAGGGGACACCAGAACACGCTCAACACACCTCAGCCAGGACCAGCCGACTCCAACCTATGCAATGCTCTATGGGATGGCAGCCTGTGCGTCTTCTTCGGCTGCTTCAGGGTGTCGATGAGCTCGCTTGCTCTATGTGACATCGAAGGGTTGTATTGTGGCAGTGACCAGTGTATGTGTGTATTGAGTAGAATAGTGTTGTGGAGCAGGAATTAGGTCACAGAGTAGTAGACGGTAGTATGCGAGGCTGCGTAGAGCCTATCTTCAATCTGCGCTTTCCATTCGGTATTAGGTTTTCATAATGTATGTTTGTCGAGCATCGAACCTGTACTGAGCAGCTCGTTTTGACTATGCCTACAGGTTCGACCGACTGTTTAATGTGGATCACACAAAATGTGGTGTTACAATATATATATAAATATAAAATTTTTGTTTAAACTAAAGAGCAACCATGGCTCAAGCGGTAAGACATTTGCTTCCTAAAGTAAGTCCGTTCTGAGGGTACGGGGTCGAATCCACGTTAGTCCGATTTTGTCTTGGCGATAAAAAAAAATAGATAAAACTTAAAAAAAAAATAGTTGCAGACTTCATTCCAATGCATTGGTTGATATCATAAATAAAATATTTTGACAAGTTGAACAAGTTTACCAGGAACTAGCGTTCAGATTCCCGCGTCTGGGAGTCTTTGCACTTTTGGCTTTAGGTCTCCGCGCATGCGCAGTATGGTAGATGTACCATTTGTGGCCAGTGCTCCTGTTTTCCAAAGTCCATACAACTACGGCATAAACATGATTCTTGAGTACTTTAGAACATTGTATAATACTGAAGGTACAGTTAGCTCAGTATATTTTGACACAAGAAATACTTTTAGTTTGAGGTGTGTCGATAATGGCATTTCCTTACGCAAATTGACAAGAGAAGCCGATGACCAAAATGTTCATATTACTTAGTAATATCATTTGCGGTAAATAATAACTGCATAGGTATAATTAATTAGGTTAAAGTATTCAGAATAAATTTAAAAATTGCAAAGAATACTGTAATTTTATAGAAACTAAAAAGGTGCCCAGAAGTGGTACAACAAAAACATTAATATACTATAACAGTTTTGGCCATAGTAAGTCATAAAAATACATCAGGTTTACTGTTTACATGATTATTTTAAGTTTTATAAGTCTACGAAATAAATAATATAATTTTAAACGACGTTTTTAGTCAGTAAAAAGGTTAATTTTAGTAAAATAATAGAGACATCAAAAGTATGTTATAGGTTATAATAGGTTGTATTTTATTCATCAACATGTCTTCAAATTGAATCAATTTAAATGTAGAAACGCATTTTGTAGCATTGTGAAGAAAGGAAAAACTGTTCTAAGAAAGAAAAAGGATCATTTTAAGGTGAACTCCCTAACAACCACTATGGCGTTGGTAATTTGAATTTCTGTTGGAATATTGATACTGTCTTTAATAATAAAGAAGTCTTTACTAAACTAAAATTCGGATAGGATTTTTTTTAACCTGACTTAATGATGATAAGAATCCAATAGGATGTCGATCTGTCTTAAATTTAACTATTTTTTATACAAATAAGATAATATTTTCTTATCTCGAGCACAAAAGTATATATGAATGAGCTGAAAAGTGCTATTGACTCTATTCGACATCCTCAGTCGATTGATAAAGTTGAATTTCAAAAATATTCGATTTTGAGGTTAGGAATTCGTTTTTTGTTCGTAACTGGACAAAAAAAAGGGTTTCGGGTAAAATGGACAGAATTTTAACCCCCCAGTACGGGGTGACTACTTTTACTCCCTCTATATATAAGAAGAAGAAAAAACAATTTATGAGGTTAGGAATTCGTTTTTCCATATATATTTATTGGCCCGCTGGTGGTCCGTGATTATTATAGGGTTACCAATTTAGTCGTTAATTAAAATTATAAATTAAAATTATAAATTAAAATTATAAATTAAAATTATAAATTAAAATTATAAATTAACATTATAAATGAAAATTATAAATTAAAATTATAAATTAAAATTATAAATTAATATTATAAATTAAAATTATAAATTAAAATTATAAATTAAAATTATAAATTAAAATTATAAATTAAAATTATAAATTAAAATTATAAATTAAAATTATAAATTAAAATTATAAATTAAAATTATAAATTAACATTATAAATGAAAATTATAAATTAAAATATGAATTTCCCGTCGGAGAGCCCTCTGGTTAGAAATTTAATTTCCCGCCACTCGGTCGGTAAGATAGATTTCTAGGTAAATCTTTTAGTTTGATTTTTAGGTTTCAGACATAGTCAATAATTTTAATTTATCACCATCTGGAAACGCCTTTTGATGTTGGTAATTAGAAATATTAATTTTAGAATTTAAATTTCCCACCACTCGGTCGGTTAGGTAGATCGTTGGGTTAACTTTTGAGGTAGACAGTGGAATTACCTACACAGTTGATAATTTCAATTTCCCGCCATACTGTAGCGCCATCTACCACCACAGATTTGGATTTTGAATTTCTAATTTGAATTTCCCGCCACTCGGTTGGTAAGGCAGACTTTTTGGATTACTAGTCGAGATTGTTACTTGGGTTGGGTTACCAATCCAAATAATAATTTGAATTTCCCGTCATATTGCAGTGCTATTTACCAAAAATTCTAATTTTGAATTTCAATTTCCCGACACTGTGACGGTAAAGTAGATTTTTGGGTTACCTGTTGAGGTTGGTAACGTGGTTACGCAGTCAGTAAGGTAGTTTTCTGGGTTATCCCGGACACGAACTCTTATTCGGTAAGGTAGGAACCTGTAGTGTCCCAAAACCGGCCCAGTTTACCTACTTATGAGACTTTCGGCATAATACGGAAAGAATTCACAAACATACGCAAATGTACGCAAAGCATAATGAAATTCATCACAGATACAAGAAAATTTGTAAAAGTTATACAAGATTAATTTAAAAAACAGTTTTCTGCAGAAGATTAGATTTGCTAAAGATTTTCTGAGTTTCTTCCAATTTCCCAAAACTCGCTAAACTGTAACGACTTTGCAAAGTGTCCAAAATTGAATAAAGTAAGAAAGATTAGCAATATTATGCAAAGTTTAATAGTTCGACAAAGCTTACGAAACGAAATATTTCCTTCACAAAGGTAATTTTAGTCCAAGAAAATTACACTTTTAAAATTGTATATTTTATATTTTTTATTTTTGCATATTTACTTTACAAAAGAATTAAGGGGGCAGACCTGGGTTAAAATTAAAAAAAAGAAAATTGCAGTTTTATTTATACAAAACTTTTTGGATGTGATTTAGAATATGGGAAGTTTGTTTTACCAAAAGTAGGTAAAAATACAAAGATTTTTACTGGTTAAAAACTTAAATATCTTGAATCTGTGGCTCCTACCAAGTGACTTCTTTTAATACTCTATTTTCTATTTTCAACCACTCCTTGTAGACTTTCTTAGCATCCAGCCATTGATATAGTCTGAAATTTTAGAGAATGTTTCTGAAACGTTTCCTCACAATATGAGCGCAGCAGATTATTAAAAAAGTCTATATAGTAATAATTAAAAATATAAACCCTTAAATAATTAAATATTTTAATTAATTTTGAGGTTACATATTTTTAATACTTGCTATATAGACTTCTTTTATAATCTGCTCCGCTCATATTGCGAGGAAACATATCAGAAACATCCTCTAAAATTTTTAGCTTATATCGATGGCTGGATGTTGAGAAAGTCTACAAGGCAGACCTAATAATAATAAAAAACATTATTTTGAGATAATTGCATTTAAACTTTGAAAACACAATAAACACATACAAACAATACTCACCTAAAGAAGAAAGTAGGAATGCATTGTATTTTCTTGTTATATATTTCATTAATATATTTCACACTATTGCTTAGAAAAATATGTGATACGTCAACGATATGATCTCATGATAGCGCTGAAACAAAAAAAAAGAACGCTGAAAAATGTTCACAATACCGTCTACCTCCACGTTTCCAGCGTTGCCTTGATGATTTAACGTACACTGACTTTGATGCGATTCAATCCATTCTGCATAAGCTGATGTATATCAAATTCAGAGAAATTCAGTTTTCCATGACACATCTTGCAACATGCAATTTTTTGCAGTTCAGAAAATAGGATGTCAATGTCGATCATTCTATTCCTGATTTTACTGCCTTCAGTTGTAATGTCCAGAACTTTTCTACTGGAAGTTGAATTTCTTGGCTTCTTTGGAGGAGGACCAACTCCCTTTCTTACATAAAAAATCTTTCTTTCTGCTGGTCTTCCCCAAGTAAGTTTACCAGGGCCACCCGACACTCTACCTTGAACATCACTTGGTGTGGCACTCGAAGAAATTAAACTTACACTGTATACTGATTTGACACAAAAAATATATAAATATTTATACACAACCCAACACAAACAACTTTTCTTGCACTTTTTATAAAAAAAAAACTTATGCACTTTAACACCTATACATACTTATATAATTATTCGCTTACATTATTCTTATACACGTATACAGTATTACACAATAATTATAAAGCCTTGAAAACGGCTGATAAATATAGGTTTTAATTTAAAAATAATGTACAATATTTTTATACAAAAATAGCACAGATATTTTGAGAGGTTAATCTCAAAGTAAACAACATTAAAGAGCGTTCACAACGTTTATACAGAAGTTGCGGATAGAGCACATCGGCGTTCTCGTCAGTGATTGGTCGAAAGACAGTTCCAGAGGAACATTACGCACTACATTACCTTAGTGCATTGGCATCGAAACGATACCGAAGCGCCAAAAATGCCGTGTAAATTTCACCTGTTGGCGAAATTTCAAAACAGCAAGAGATTACAGTTTTTCAGTCAAATTCGATATATATAGGTATACTGTACGTGTTACTCTATGACAGCTTCGAGTTTTATCGAATATATATAAATAGACTCTTTAAATGTTTAATTATTTAAACTTATTTAAATAGCATTTTACATAAAATTCACTAATTTAAAAAAAAAAGCTGCTTTGAAATTTCAGCTATAATTCTGTAACAAAACTTAATATCGTAAAATAGCTTGCTGGAACTCATTGTACAAGAAAATTTCTATCAAAATATGCAAGAAAAAAAATAATCTTTTTGACTCTTTAACCCAGGCGTGCCACCTTAATAATGCATTTAGTAAACAAGAAGTGTGAATTAATGAAAGTAAATTTAATGACTATATATGTAGCAAAAATATAATGGCATACTTTGGAATAGCATACTCGCATCTCATAACATCCGATAGCACGATTCTACATGACTACGTTAAAAACTCTAAAAAGAATGTTATAAAAAAAAACTTTGAGAAGAAAATCGTATAAATAACAAACTATCACTGACTCCTCCATTCATCTCCGAAAACATAATCAAGCCAAAAAACCGTCAGCATAAGTAGATTCAAACTATTGTTACAATTCAGTCGGTACACATTTCACTGTAACTCATGGCCGACATAATTGCAGTGCCAGCACAAGTTGCACATATACGTCCCACACCACACACCATATATATAAGCACACAAAAACTGTCTATGCCGCTGTATGCTATACCCCGCGCGTATGTATAATCACCGACCGACAGTCTGCAGACCGAGAATAAATCGCGCACACGCGATGATGGCAGCGGGCAAGCGGCCCTCGTATACTATTTACCGAGGTCAGCACTCAGCTGTATATATGATGTTTACTAGATCGGCTGCAATTTGCGATTGATGAGCGGCGCTATACCGAAATTGTAATGCTCAGGAAGTTTTTGACGCTTTCAGGTTGTTTCGAGATTACATACTGGTTTTGTAGAGAAGTGTTATTGTTGTGTTGGTACTTTGACGACTTTATTGCATTTGTTGAAGGTATACTGACGTGCAAATGAAGAAAGTGGGTACTTATCTGCATTTAAAGCAAATCCGAGAAATTTGATAAAATTCATTTTTATTTGTACTTATTTGCGTAAGGTATTTGTTGAAAAAATAATTATCGTTTTTTCACTAAAAAGAAACTGGAACTAGACATTTTTGTGAAATAAAAAGAATGTTTCTAATCATTTTAATACTTAATTATTTATATGGTTCAAATCTTTTTGCGAAATGCAGATACCCATTTTCTTCATTTACATAGCAGTATTCGGAGACTGAAATCTTGTAAAATATAGTCTTATTTGTGGTAGAATTCTGAAATATTGCTGAATTTATGATTTTCTAAATTGTTCTTGGAAAATACAAAACATAAGGTACTTTTTTTCATTTGAAGAACACATTAATTGATTCAAAAAAATATTAAAAGCTAATATTAAAACTATTAAAAACTTTGAGTTTTAGATTATGTAATGTCTTTTGCCCTTAGCTACGCGAATATAACTTAATATAGATGTTAAATTCATTATCTGATTATAGTAGAAACCAATTAAACGATTTCGGCCATTCCAAAAATATATGTTGAAACATATAATTGTTATTGTAATATTTATTTTATTACTAATTTTATATACACAAAGCCGATATAGCATGCACATCGGTTTGACGCATTCGTAGTTTATCTATTACGTATATAGTTTGAATGATAGAAAGGTAAGTCAATATAAATACAATGCCAGCGTACTGCACAAATGCATATTTTATTATCATAAATTCATAAAACCCTAACGTTTATGAGATACACTAAATTCTATTATATTTACAAAACGATTTTCATAAACTCTTCATTTTTTACAATAAATTGATCAGTGATACATAATATAAATTTGTAAAAACTGATTTCAAACAACTAATTATATGCTACCGTTTCGATGACTTTCTTACGCATCACAGATGACTACATAATTACAAACGAAATTCTTTACATAACAGTCTATTATAAATTACATTTAAATACTTTATCCATATGTACACTCCTCCTTACACGTCTATCGAGACGCACATCCATTTCACTTTTGATATAAGTGAAAATTTTACTCCTTTATCGTAGCACATCTTGATTTCATACAATTTAATATAAACTCTACACCTCATCTAATTTTCAATGCACTTGAATCAATAGACAGTAAGGCATCTGAAACTTAATCATCCGAATGTTAAGAAACAAAATATTGATTTAAAAGTTAAAGTTGAGCCGTACTAAGATTCATTGATTCACTGTAAAATATTGAAATTGTATAGTTTAAACCTTTAAGTAAAAACATTTTCAAGATAACAATCGCGAAATACACTTCGACATAAGAAAATAAATCTTTGCATATACTACCCTGTTTCTTGCAAATTCTCATCGCAACTTCGTACGCGAAGATTCTCAGAACCGTCGAATTCGTAATACTAATAAAGCGGAAAATACTTTTGACTAACGCTGAAGTATGAGCATCGACGCCTTTGCATTGGAAAAATTGAATTATTCATCTCTTTTTTTAAGTAGCTACGAAAAATTTTCACGTTGATAACAACCAAAATTCAAACCCTCGTTTGGTATATTTTCAAAACAAATCAGATCTTTAAACTTGATTATAAAAATAAATGAATATTGATTTTAAAAATAATAATAATACATTAATAGTAACTCTAATATTGGCGAATAATACTAGTAAAGCGGTTAATTATTTTGACGGTATATTGTTAACGGTTTCATATTACAAAATATAGTATCATTGTTAATTAACTTAGTTAAAATAAGAATATAACCTTACTGTTGCAATTACATTCATTAGAAATCTTTTTTATAAAATTTATTAAATTTAAAACAAAGTATAAAATTCAATATATCGAAAGACTATAAAAAAGTTAGAAATAAGTAAGAAAAAATTATTGTCTATTACGAAATGTAACTCGAAATCAATGAATGTATCTAATACTTTTAATAATTTGAATCACACATAATTAACGCCCTTTCATTGGAAGACACGTGTATAGAAACATTTTCGTCTATAGTTAACGAAATGGCTTTTGTTTAAAGTACAAACGTACGCAGTCAGAAAACTATAAGCATAAAAAATATGTAATAAAAAATTTTTCGATTTTTTGGTACGAAATCGGAGTTCCCCCTTAATTTAAGATTAAGTAAAAAAACATACTTTAAAACTAGGTAGTATGAAAAGTAAAAACTTAAAATGAATTTTTTTAAATATATTTTTATACCTTAAGAAATAAGTGTATTTCCGAGTATACCCCAATGGCCGGATGCAATAAGGTACGTAGCACTTTTTTGATGATTCTTACGTCAAATACTAATGCTCAGATAAAGAAACAAAAAATATAATATCGTTGAACTAACTCCTTTCTCAAACAAACTATTTTTTATTTCTATATCTAAGCGCTATCATTTGTGATAAAAATCACAAAAAAGTACTTATTCCCTTATTACACCCAACTCTTCAATCAGTGTCCTAATAGCTTCTAACAAATAAATAAAAAAAGTTCTGTATTTCAATAATGAACACCAGCCTCAATGATTCCTTTTCCAGCGGCACCAAAACGAAGACCAAAATCCAAACCCAATACTCACTTCATCAAGCACGGCATGTCCCACAGTCCCTGATCCTTGCCGAACTCCTCGCCGTCCTGCAGCGTCTGCGGCAGCTCCTTGTCCAGCGTCTCGGGCAGGAACAGCGCCAGAATGCCACCCATTATGCCCAGTACCCCCAGCACCAGCAGCGGTAGTACCTCTGAAATCACGCTTAGGTAGACGATGAACGGGGCGATGATGCTCGCCACGTAACCCATTATGTGGATGAGGGCGACGCCCTGGGCCCGGACGACCGTGGGAAGAAGCTCGGCGGCGTACTGCAGACCGATGTTGTAGGAGATGTTGACGCAGAAGCGGCCGATTATGGCGAGGGTGGCTGAGTAGATGTCTGCCGGGAGAGATTAAGTGGGTTAGATTTTGGCTTGTAAGGAGTGAGGGTGAGTTTGATGGAGGGTTTAAGGGGTCGATGAGATTTTGAGAAGAGTAAATAACGTTGTTCAACAGGACTTTTATTGTTCAGTAGCATATATTTTACCGTGAATGAGGGATATTTTTGTCGGGGTAATTTTATTCAGTGAAGTCAGAATGTCCTATTATGATTTTTATGATTTTCACGGTTATTTTTATTGTAGAAAGTTCTCTCTGCGTGAGAAAACAATATTGTAATTGACACAAGGTACGTCGTAACCGTTACGAATATGAAATATCACAAAATTAAAAACTTGTGAAAATTATTTTAATGCATAATACAAACTTACGTTAATTTAAAAGAAAGTTTTTATAAGGGAAACCTTAAGATATCGATATCGTATATAATACATTACGATGGGTGTTCTCAATTTAGCGGATACTTTGGATATTGCGGATATTGTGGGTTTATTTATAGCACTGTGTGGCTTAAATTCGCACTTAAATCAGACCTATCCGTGTCTTAAGTAGTCTATTATTGCACCGCCCTTATCGCCCTTGCTACGCCCGGGCGCTAACCTCACGGTGCAGCACTGGACTGCTTAAGGCACGACTAGGCGTGACAGCGAATTTAGGCAAGCAGTGTTGTAAAATTATATACGATACTCGTGAATTAAATTGTTCAGTTTTACACGGCGCTATGCGCCGTATAAAAAAGTGTCATTTAAGTCACACGTATCGTAATGCACTAATACGATACTCGTGTCATAAGTCATCCTTCATAGCACGACGTTTAGCTAATACACGCCGTGCCGTAAAGGACTGCATAGGTCACACGTATCGTAATCAACTATATAACCTGAATGCATAAAAAAGCTAGTTTTTAACTTCTCTTGAATTTACCCTTGAGATTATTAGTTACTAATGTATATATCAAACTATGACCTAACACACTTTAATTCCATATAAATTATAATTTCGGTCATTATTACATAAAGTAAACTTATACATTTTCAAGGTTATTGTAGGAAAATTCCTTTTTTTTTAGTATGTTCTGATATGCTTAAGGTTTTTTTTATAATTATTAAGTATTTTATTTTCTAGTTATTACGTAGCTAAACAATTTGTTCATTACTAATAAAAAATATCATGTAACGCATTTAACAAGTTGGATAACAAATTTTCGTATTAAGATATTTTGGTGTGCATTTAGATAATTAAAGAATTTTTCAAAGTTATAAATGCGCAATTTATTTTTATAAATAATTTAATGTTTCATAATCATCTATCCAAAATTTAGAGATTTTATTTATTATTTTTTTCGATAATACTTATTATACCATCATGAGTACAACAGAAAATATATTACTAATTATATCATCGAAAATTATAAATATACAATTATAAAACTAACGTATTTTTATACAGTTCAAGGAAAGTTTAAAAAATCACACAACTTCTTCGTATGCGTACATTAAAGAGCAGGAACTATAGGCCTATATATACCGATATTTCTAACCCTTTGCCAGTCGCGCTGTTGAGTACAATTAACTTAAAAGAACTTGCCACATAGTAGATTACATTAAAAATTTGTAGGTTTATGTAGAAATATACACAGAATTTATTTCTAAAAGATTTAGCGGGATCAAGATAATACTTAAGATAATATTGAAGATTTCGTTGGCTTTGGTACCGTTTTTGATAACAAAAATCACTTTCCGCGTTATAAAATGACATGAACAAAATTAAGTACATGTATTAGATTATGTGGAATCAATTCAGAATTTTAAACTTTCCAATACAAATTAAAAATCGTCAAACATTCTACATGATAAATACTGATGAAACTCGGCTAATTAATCAATTAAAATATTGCCTATATAATGCATTATACGTTTTTGGGGTCAGGGCTTAACTTCAGAAGTAATCGAATTTATTTAACTGTATTAGGTTAATTTTATACTATCCACTGACAGACGTTAGTATAAAAATTCCAACCAAAAAAATATTTAGAGACCATAAAGAATCCATTAAAAATGTTGCACGTACTGCTGCACAGTGACTCACAGCACCGAGAGCACTTGTAAAATCAATGTCTTACAATACATTCTCGTTTCACGCATCGATTATCCCGCGCTCGCGACCGCTTCGGCAGCATAGCATCTCTGTACCTATATAACAGTTTATAACAAGTGCGCGCAACCAAATTAGCTGTAATATTTTATCGTGATCGTGAAACATTGGTAATAAATAGAACTCCTCCAAAAAAGAAACGTGTGAATTTTAAACTAGTTGAGTACAATAGATTTGAATATTGATAAAAAGAACAAAGATTTTTAATAATAATGTCAGAGCCGTCACGTTAGATCCGTAAAGAGTGCAGGCATCATGTTTGGTTCATATTTTTCGTGGATACAGATATATATTGGTATAAAATACAACTCCTATAATGGACAAGTATCTGTATTAACCCTGTTGCGTTAGAGTTTCTACCCATGAAGTCGCTTTCAAATGAAGTAATATTGTATTCAAAGTAGTTATTGTTCTTCACTTTTTCTTAAACTTGATACACTTTTCATAAAAATCGTGGATTTTAATCCCTATAATTATTTAATTTGCGAGGTTACAGACCTTTTAGAGTTAAGTAGATCAAAAGTTATGAACAAATTTGTTAGGACGAATATATCGACGGCTAAGCGGAAGAAACCATCAACACCGCATGCAATCGAAAAAGAGGTTTACGAGGATTGCGCCCCAAGAGTAGATCAACTGAGATATCGCGTGAACTACAGATTCTTTAGCCAATTATTTCTCGCTTTACGTTGTGTTTTGGCCACTTTAAAAAAATACGAGAACGAATATGACCACAAAAAAAGCAATTTAAAATTTTTTTAGAGTTACAAAGACACAACATAAAGAGAAGAATAATTTGCTAAAGAAGCAGTCCATTGCGCGATATCCGAGTTAATATACTCTTAGGGCGCGCTCCGAGTTAACCTCTTCTTCGAGTGCGCGCCGAGTTAAGTTGACTTCCGCTCAATCGTTGATATTTGACCGTCTGACGGTAACAACTGTGTTTGGACGAATACGGGAGGATGGGGTATTGCCGGTCACCTAAGCAAACATGCTTGTTATTTCCACTTACAAATTGTTTGTTATTAACTTTAAATAATTATTCTGTTAGTTCAAACCATTCACTTTAAACATTTCTTATTGGGTTAATATAAAAATGTAAGATATCGAAGCTATAAGACGAAATAAAAGAAAGCATTTTGACTGGATTTACTCCACATCAAAGGATAATACCGGTCAGCCTTGGTACAATTTCGGTCACTATTAAAAAGTTACTTTTATAGTTGAAAAATTTCTTTAAATCAGTTAAATGAACCTTCATATGATCAGTCGCGTTATTATTCGTACTTGCATAGTAAAATATGTAACACATAACCACTGTTCAATCACAAACACTTAAGCAAAGTTGCCCTACCTGAGAGCGCAGTGCAACGTTTTCTTAGTCTCACTTTTGGGAGCGTCATATAATTAACATTGTGACTGGTATTACCCCAATTCTGCTTCGTAATTTAAATTCAAATCACAAAAAAGCAGTAGGTTTATATTCTTTTTTCTTCACTACTTCGTATTCTTAGATTGTTCAAATTAATAAAGTTGGAAGAATAACTGCATAAAGTTACAAATAATATGCATAAAAGCTTATTTTATAGACCAGATTTCTTATAAAAATGTAGACCTGAACTTTGATTGTGTATAATTCCTTAATAAAACCAAATAGATAGTTATTTGGACATTAGATTAATTGCATTTTATGTTGCGTTTAATATGCTATTCGAATTATTACCTAACAATTTTTAGATTATTGAAAATAAGGGTGACCGGAATTAGCCACTGACCAGCATTACCCCGTTCTCCCCTATATTCGGCCTATCACACAAGAGGGTTAACAAGTATCTTATCTTCAAATATCATCAAAACTTTGTCTGTTTGAGGAACTCCGATTTTGAGGTATTACTCATTTCTATGGGCTAGAAAACCCTTAACGAATAATTTTTGCTACGTAACTTTTAATTATTGTAATCTTTAAGATATTATTCTTAAATAGGTTTGGTTTTTGTCCGAATACAGATCACATTCAATATAAGAAAGAATTGAAAAATAGATATAATTCATGGATACAGATCAATAAAGCATTTCTATTTCATATTTATCATTAATAAAGCTTCTATTTTATTTGTTAGCGACATAGTACAGTTGCGATAAAAACTAAATTTCTACAATGGTCACTGTTAACTACAGACTGTTGAATACTTACAGATATATGGCTTTCTTAAAATGAATAGTAAACAGTACATCAGTTCAGATTCCTGATTTTGATTGAGCTTCAGTTAGTTTTTGATCTTCTTGGCATATATACATTATATGCATTTATACACATTTAGAATGGATTGAATTAGAATATGTTAAAGTTGTTGCTGACTATGAAAGTATTTTTGTAGCTGATGGATCTGGTTGAATCTCTGGGATTTCTTTTAAAAAGTGTCTAGAGTTATTTGCTAAAAAAACTCATCCGATAATTGAATAGTTTTGATAAAAACTCATTTTCTTTATTCAAAAAGGTTCGTTCATAGGACAAAATTCATTTTCAAATTTCGACTTTCACCACGGATATATAAAGTTACAAGGAGTATAACTATAGATGGTTATACCAGGGGACACTTTTTTAAAAACTGAAAATCATAATCGTTTTATATATTAATAGTTTATTAAGATAATTGAATTTGATAAAAACTAATTTTTTTTCTTCAAGGCGGTCCTTTATTATAGCAAAATCCATTTTAAAATTTCAATTTCCACCACGGTTATCAAATGCTGCAAGTAAAATAGCTATGGGTGATCATACTGGGAGACACTTTATTGAAAACTGAAAATCCTAATTTTTTTATTTTTATTAATAATTCATTAAGACAATTGAATTTGATATAAACTATTTTTTTCTTCAAAAAGATCCGTTTATACGACAAAATATATTTTGAAATTTCGATTTTTCCCACGGCTATCAAAAGTTACAGGTAAAATACTCTTATAGAGAAATACGAACTACCACGGAGTTTACTGAAAAAAATCGCTGCTAATAGCTATAGCCAAGGAATGACATCTAATGCAGCCGAAAACTGTGAGACCACCTAGTCACGAGTCACCCTTACGAAGACAGTGGCTAAGCGAATCACGCTAGATCTTGAAAGGATGATGCCTATGACAGCCTCCCTGAAGGAACGTATGAAACCAACACCATTGTTTAAAGCTCGTTTAAATATAAATTTAAAAAAAAAATTTGACGCTTCTAAGCGCGGGGAATCTAAAAAAATGATATATATGGATTAATGCCATTTAAAACAATGTATAAGGTCTAACCATAATCGAGAATTTCTACATAATTTTCCGACCTTTTTATCACGTTTCTCTTAGCTATCCCCACAATTTAGGGGGTCAATTTTTTTTTCAAAATTTATGTTTTGATGAGCTCTGAACAATAGTATTGGTAGTATACCTTTCCTTTTAACAGATCTGATGTTATGAATCCATGGGCATCCTTCTTTAGGCAATCGTGAAATTGAATTTAATATCGTGGACAACAATCCCGCCGATGATAACAAGTGGCTTCAAAACCAGTCTTGTACTGGGAGTGCGATATGAAGCGGTTATATAATTCTGATAAGATATAATCATATTATATGATTTTTTTTTTAATTCAGGATTACCATCAAACACAAAATTTTAAGTAAAAATGCAATATTTTATTGAAATTTTCCTTTTATTATTCACACGACATATACAATAGAGTTCATAAAATATTATTTATCACACATTAAAATACACTTTTTTAGACATTTTTACAGTAAAATCAAACTTATTAATGTGTAATGAAAGTATTTGATAAAACGTGTTCCGCAGATTATAAGAATGATTTTAAAATCGATCGAGTAAGAAGAAATTAACACTTAAATAAGGTAAAATTATAGGTAACTCGCCTCGACTCGTACTACAAACCGCACGCAAGAAAGAATGCCTATTTTTCACAACAACATTATATAAATTTTTATAATTCAAATACATATCAACGCATGATCCACCTTAATTAATATGGTATCTAAAATGATAGTATACAGATTCCAGAGGTACTATTAGTAGTTGATCACATACACTGAGAGAATGGTTCAGTTATGCTTGCCGAAGTCGCATTGCTAAGTTTGCGGAGGCCATAGTCTGTTATTCTTACTGAGGAGTTCGGTAAAAACTGCGGAACAGTTCGGCTGTTTTGGCGGATGTGTATTAAAATTGATGTGTGGTGTTGCGCTTTATTGTACCCTCATTATCATGTTTGTGATAAGGTAAAACAGAAGTAAGGTTAAAGTAGAAAATCGAAAATGTAACTTAGACTAACTAATCATATATAAAAAGGTTTCAGTAACAAAAAAATAAGAAATTCATTAAAATATTCATTATTTGTGAAAAAGTGAGGTTAGTCGTGTAGCGCGACGTACGGAGACTCAGCTGCCGAACTTTTTCCGCTATTCTTGCCATATACATACTACCGAACTCACTTCGGTCAAAACTACCGAACAGTTCAGCAAGTCTGGCCGATGTATTCTATCAGTGTATCTTAAAACTGAAATTTCAACTGGCTTACCAGATAAGGAAAATTAATTAGAAAAATATGACGAGTTCAATAATTTATAAAATAAGGGGGGTGCAGCTAATGTGGCCACCTTAATAAACTTTCGATTCCCAGTAGATATATATCGAATTTTGGGACTTTGGAAACTATTGAGAAATGGTATTTGAAAAGGTGGGGGGTCTCTATGGCCGATTTTTGACTAAAATTGGATTTGGGCCAAAAAATTCGAAAACAATTCCTGGAGTATCTACCAAAAATAAAAAGTCAAATTCACCCTAAACGGACCACCCCTAGCCATCCTATTCACCCCCACCACCCCTTCAAAAAATGAAAACTTCACCGCTTGTATAAAGCGTTTTTGGAAAGATTCGACACTGTCAAACTTGTACTTGTTTAATGAAGTACACTATGACCTCTCTATGAACTACCTTCAGTCTTATTCACCATTTTTAGCTTTTTTACCCCCCGCCCCCCTTAACCCATTTCTTCCCAAGCGGCCATTTTATAGTCAATTGGTTTTTTGCCTAAAAAATTGTCGAAAAAAAAATAATAACCAATAGCACTTTTCTGGAGTAAAATTGTCCCCTCTTTCCGATTCTGAAGTCAGAATTTTGAAATTTCCTTGGAAAATTTTAAAATGGCGGTTTTAGGCAAAAAACCAATCGACTATAAAATGGCCGCTTGGGAAGAAATTGGTTAAGGAGGGTGGAGGGGGTGACTTTATTAATTATTTATTGACTAGGGTATCCTGGGGTTTTTGGGATCGCTGATTCCGAATCCGAGGTCCGTTGACCTCCATCACATCAGGTTCAAAGTCATTTGAAGGTCAAACTGTAAAAAAGCCGATGAAAAATACAAAAAAATACATATATAAGTTTTTGGGAACGCTGAATCCAAATTTGGGGTTTATTTAACAGGTAGTTCATAGAGAGTTCATAGTGTACTTTATTAAGCAAATACAAGTTTGACAGTGTCAAATCTTACCAAAAACACTGCATACAAGCGGTGAAGTTTTCATTTTTTGAAGGGGTGGTGGGAGTGAATAGGTGGAGGATGGGGATGGTCCGTTTTGGGTGGAATTGACTTCTTATTTTTAGTAGGCACTGTAGGAATTTTTTTCGAATATCTTACTCAAATGTAATTTGGGCCAAAAACCGGTCTTAGAGACCCCCATCTGCAACTTTGATACCTCATAATTTTTTTTGCAAAAAGATTTACTATCTGAATTTTAATTAAAGAAGTTCTAAGTTTTTAAAAATTGGTCACTTTACCAACAGTGTTGTTAAAGTAGCCATATATCAGTTCTTATGGTAAAATCAGATAAGGGCTTCAGAAAGTCAAGACTAGCCTAGCAGAGACTTCCTTTATGTATTATTTAACTACATGGTGCCGCAGCGTATACCTTGGTGTCGATATTTTGTAATTAGTAGGCCTAGGAATCTAAAAGAAGCAATCACCGTTTTTACCGCCGTCGATTGCCTTTTGCCTTGCAATGCATTCATATGTCCACTTTACCAACCGATAAGAATCAACGAAAGTTGCAATTTTTGCATCGAAAATAAACAGACAAAAACTGGCACATGCATCTTAAAGTACGTAAAAAAGCTACAATTTTATGTACCGTATGATTTTTCTTTCGCTCATATCATCATAGATATGATGATTCTTTCGCACATAGATATCACGCTGACAAAAGTGGTTTTGGTTTCTTTACATGCATGCACTGCTAAGAAATCAGAATTTGGTTGCTTTCGCGCGTAAATATAACCCTATATTATAATTAGACGGCGCTAGCAGCGGGATTACTATGCCTCTCAACATCTATTGTCATAGAACATATACTGTAAGGAGTTCCAGCGCCCCGGAATAACGCATACAGCGAGAGCTCGTGTAGTTGATCACATTACCTGCATGGTAACATTACCTGACCACATTACATTCAATTTTGATCTAGAAATATTTTCTCACGTAAAATGATTCTACAAAAGAAAAATTAATGACACCAAAATCTAGAAATCGGTCGCTTGATGTTCTAGTAGTCGACCACCATCGAAATCATATTTTGAGTGTAATGGAATGTATATAAAATATAAATAAGTAAAAAATATATGTATTGCATTGATAGAAAATAATAGTAAATTATTCATAACTTTTCAAACGTACAATATTCTGTCAATTAAATTATTAATAATTAATATATTAGTTCCGGCACGGTCGACTACTAAATCACGTGGTCAATAAGTGAGTTACTGCCCATATTTTAAATCACTCAATTTGACTGTTTGGTTAAGTGCCATTTTAAGTGCTATTTGGGTGTTACTTTGAATTTTATGTTTAAGTTTCTTTTTCGTAAGAAATTCATCTTTGATGCGTAAATTTTGGAATATATTTTTGTGATGCAACTCCGAATAGTACTACCAAATACTTTACGAATAATCTCGATTATAAATACAAATATAGATATTAATGATCCTATCGTGATTATGTAAATTAAATTTGATTTTAATTGGGATTCTTCACTTGACGCGTAAATGTTCCCTCTTCTCTTCGGTAAGTCGCCGAAAAGTATTCCCGACTCAAATAAATCTTCATCGTCTGCACGATATATTTTTATAAGTATTCGGTAAGCTTCGCGCAACCAGAATTTCGGGAGTCCAGATTCATAAATATTCTTTATTTTTCTGCCAAATTCATCGACATAAGGTGAACGTCTCGAGTTCAGTATTGCGACCAAACCAGGAAATATTGGCTCCTTCACGGTGCTTAAAATCCATCCATTCTCCGGTGTTGAGTATCTTTTAGCATATGTCTCCGCCACATAGCTGTGGTAAGTACAAATATTCACAGTATTGTATTTAACAAGGGATATACATGCATCATTTGCATTTATGATATTTATAGAACTAATATATGGCATATATTTAGAATTGTATTGCAAAAGACGTTTCGTTAAAGGCATTGCGATCCAAGTGCCACCTGAATTGATTACGTCTTTCAAAGTTTCAAAATTGTAAAACTTCTTCTGATTTAAATTTACGTTGACCAAGTACTCCAAAATTTGCGCCGTAAATGAACAAGACATGAACACAAAACATAAATAGATTATTCGTTCTTTCAACTTTCGAGGCAGAGCAATTGCTGAGAGTCCAGTCAGAATCAGCACCATATTGTAAGGGGATGTGAATTTGCTTCTCATTTGGAGTACATATACTAAAACTGTAGCAAGGCCAACGATACAAGCTATGACAGCAGTCATCACTATTAAATTCCACGGAACTTGTGTCTCGTAGTAGCCATATTGCTTTATTAAAAGCTTATGACTTTTTTCCGATTCTACATAATAAATTGGTGCCCTATTTTCTACTTTTGCAAGTGCGGCGGCTGAACCTAAGCTAAAATCTATCCTATCGTTTTCCAATGCAGTTTGTAAATCAGCTTTCGTAGTTTTCAATTGAAACATCGAATTTGCTCTCATTCTCACGTTGACAGTGAAATTCAAACTTTCAGCTATGGCTTTGAACATCCAATAATCAACACCAACGAGTCCATTCCATAATTCCTGACCAAAAAAGTTTGGCTTTAGCCATATATAAATAATCTCTTCTGCTACTCCTGCGCTCAAAGGATATCTATGTAAATTTTTTAACTTGTTTTTGAATAATTTGATATCTCCGTACAGAGGTTCTGTTTCATAAGAATTGTTGAACGGATTATATTGATGAACAAAAACAGGTGGATTCTTAATAGAATTTGATACGCTTAACCAATTGTTACACATTTTCTGGTAGATTACTTCTATTACAGTGACATACAAATATTTTTCTCGCCACGCAGTCTTGAGAAAAGATGCAATATCGTACCTGTTATTATTATTTACGTAAAAGATGAGCACGTAGGGTCTTGGACCAATGGTCACAACTTTATGTAGAAAATTCATATTGTTTCCGATATCGTTTAAAGCACTCTTGAAATCACATGCATCTATAAACATTATATATAATGCTGAACCCTCCAATGTCATTGTTAATATATTGTTTATGTTTGTCATTTTGATATTTACTGATTCTTTTGATATTTGCTTAGGGTCCACGACGCAAGATTGAAATTCATTCATAAATTTTGTCATTATTAATGCTGTCACAGGCAAAATTGTCTTCGGTGGTGGTATAATTAAATTAACACTTTGTATTTCCATATCTTTCGATACCTTCCGGCTTACGTCATCAATCCAGTTATATTGACTTGAAGAATTTACTTTAGAGAAAATGACGAATAATGATAAAATGATTTTGTTCATGTTTACTTATTTTAAATTAATTCCTTTTGACTCATATAACAACTGTATGCCAAGAAGATCAAAAGCCAACTGAAGCTCAAGCAAACTCAGAAATCTGAACTGACGTACTGTTTACTATTCATTTTAAAAATGCCATGTATGTTTAAATATGCATAAGTTTGTAGTGAACAGTGACCATTGTAGAAATTTATTTTTTATCGCAACTGTACTGTGTCACCTTCAAAGAAAATAGAAACTTTATTAATGATAAATTTGAAGTAGAAATGCTTTATTGATCTATATCCACGAACTATATCTACTTTTCAATTCCTCCTTATATTGAATGTGATATTTATTCAGACAAAAAACCATCTTCTTAAGAAGAATATCTAAAGAATACAATAACTTAGAGTAGAAAACCTGCTGTTAACTGCTTTATCATATTGCTTTCTCGAAGAAGCCAAAAAGTTACGTAGAAAATATAATTTGTGAAAGGTTCTCGAGCCCATAAATAAGAGTAAATCCTCAAAATCGGAGTTCCTCCAACATACAAAGTTTTGATGATATTTGAATATACTATACTTGTGAAAAAAAATACGTGTCCTTTACAGGAGTTCTATTTCGATATATAGCTGATCAATGTCTAATCGTTAATATAATATTTCTATGTTGTACTACAGGCAGTACTGCAAACATATTTATACAAAAAATAATAATTATTTGACTTACTATTAACCTTAAAAGACAATTTTTGTAAAAATAGAGAGAAGAATTTGAAAGTTTTGTACTATAAAAACAAATGTTTTTGAAGGTGGAACTCCACTGATTTTTAAAAAATCTCTCCCTTTCGTCCAATAATATTAAAAATTCGGTAACTTTTTTGTCATAATTGAAAAAGGTTGTAAAAAAATTTTGAGAATTTTTCACTAAAATTTTTTTACTCGTTATTGGAGAAAATACATATTTTTGTTATAAAAACAAGGGTTTTTAGAATAGTTCCTTGCGCATACGAATTTAACGAATTGTATTTTAAAAAATTGACGATCTTTACAATATAAATAATTGTTATTTAAAGTCGCAGTCAAAATTTCAAGCACTGTAAGCATTTTTTCGAAAATATTCGGTATTTAGCAGAAAATTCATATATTCATATAAACCGAAATAAAGAATTTCAACAAGTTTTTCTCGTTAATGAGCTACCTAAATGAATTAAAATTTTAGCAGTGTCAAGTTACCATTTTTGTTAACATGGTATTTTCTGAAATTTTTTTATTATTTACGGACATGATGAAATGCCAAAAAAGTTGGTCTGACAGCTGGTATGCGGTGCATAACAGGTCTGGCACTTATATAAAGTTGTCAAGAAAATGAAGCAGTTTGTCTTATATGGTTCTCGCTAAAAAATTTTCCATAACTATTTTACAGTATAAAATATTCAAAAAAGTTGATCTGGCAGTTTATTTGATAGTTAATAGTATAATGAGCTATATTCATACCGTGATCCATCTTTTAACAGAATAAATGCTGTCTGATAGTCATATAAAAATTGAAGTGCATTGGCGCGTGGCGGATGTATAACGATTTATTTATTTATTTATTTATTCATTGATATTCTTTTTATACATATGCGTAAAGTCCGTGTGTAGAGTCAAAATTTCTATGCGTAAAGTGAACTATTTCACACACATGTACGTAAACTATTAAAGTGTGTGTAAAGTGAAATACTGTGTGTAAAGTAAATATTAAAAAATTTTGATAATATTGTAAAAAATTTAATTAACTGGTAAGTTTCGAAAAATGGGAAAGTTTAAATAAATTAGAAAATTTAATGAACATTATGAACAAATTGGTAAAATTTTAAGAAAATTGCAAAATTGAATAAAATCAGAAAATAAAAAATTTGAAAAAATTTAGGCGATTTAGTAAATTTATTTTCATTTTAAAATTTTTATATAACTTTTTTTTTTAAATAATTTATAAGTATAATTTTTTACTGGAGGAGATGGGCCTGCCGTGCACCCCTCCTTTCTCCTTGTGCCCCCTATTGCTCGCCTTCCTTCATTTTTTCTATACCATTAAGTCAAGCAATTCGTACCGCAACGTCTTCAGACGAACTGATTTCAACGAAACGTTTAATTACGTTTACCTATTCTAGATACCTTTCGCGAACGTGTGCGAGTGCGTGTACGTGTGCGTGTGTCTGTGAATCTATATCTCGAGTAATCCACGGTAAAATTTAATGCTTCAGGGCTCATTCTGTTTGTTTTTCTTTAATATAGGGGGAACAATAATAATTTTTTGAGTTTTGATTGATCCAGTGAAAATGCATTTGAAAGAGCATAAAATTACCGACCTTTTATCAGCCGAATTTTCGGATAAGATGTTTTCTTTCTTTTGTTACACGGAAAATAAAAATAATATTAATAAAATAATTTAACTTTACGAAAGCGTCATTATTTTAACGGTAATTTTTTTAAATATATGATATAAAGTTTTAAAAAAAAATTGAGGTAAGGTAAACGTACCAATGCTCGGACGCTTAAGCCCGATAGTCGGACATATGTTCATAGCTCTGCATGCTTTTAAATATAAAAATATTTACCACGCGAGGCAACAGGTGTGAATGCGAGAACGAGAAGGAGCGGGGTGGCCACGGCCACGTAGAGGAAAAAGCACTACCGCACGACTCCTCACACCGAATGCCTCGCGATTAGAATCGTTCTTGTTTTAAAACAATTTTTCATTTTTTATGATATTTTCTTTTTCAAAAAATTTTTAATTGTAGAGTTCGTGTATATTACGCGGTAATGTTTGACCAAACCAAGCTCACTTTATACGTTTTTTTATAAAGATTTGAAATCAATCAGAAATTTTAAGATTTATTGATTCGTTTTTGTTTTATAACTTTTATAATTTTTATGATATTCATTTTCTTTTTCAAACAATTTTTATTTGCTTTTTTGGGTATTATGCGTTCATAATTTAGCATTCTAAGATCATTCTTTGCGTCTTTTTATGAAGATTTAAAATAAAGAAGAATTTTTAAGATTTATCGATTCATTTTTTTTATTACGTTTCTTTTATTTGGAATATATTCAATTTCTTTTACAATAGTTTTTAATAGTTTTTTTCTGGAGTATAATGTGGTTATTGTTGGCCATTGAAAGCTCTATTTTTATTTTATCATGAAAAATTGAAATAAAAAAAACTGAAGATTTATTGAATAATTTTGTTTTATACCGTTTTTCCATTTTTATGATATTTTTGTAATGAATGCATAAATCCGTTTTTTATAAGCTCGAACAAAACTACGAAAAATTGTTTAATCACAAAAATATGCGTTTACTCCAATAACTTCTAAAAGAAAAATTTTGTATTAAATATTTTCAATATAGAAGACTGTAGAGCACTGTTTAGTTAATCAATATATCTTTTATGTTTCTTTTGCAATATGTTCCCGCGCTTCCCTATGAAGGACGAATGCGTTCGAAGTTCGCAAATAATAAATTGCTGGCACGTGGTTGGTAAGGATCAGAAGTGAATAGGATGGCGAAATAAACCGACAAAAACTGAAACGAAGCTTTCACTGATGATCTCTTGAGACTCGGCTGTTCATAAAGGAAAGATAATGCCAGGCAGATGAGAAGTGCCAGTGACCCGAACATTCCACCCGTCTCATTGCGAAGTAGCGACGATGGTCCAGAATCCGTTAAAAAAAAAGAAAAGAAAAGAAATCTGAAAAAGAGAAAAGTAATTAAAGAAAGGGATTTTTTTTTATAAGAAGATAGAATAATAACAGGATTAGAAAATATATAGAAAATAAAGGTAGATAGAAAGTGAATGTAGAATGAACTAGTCTTGAGGAGATGAAGGGCAGCAGTCGCCACTCGTTGCTGCGGAACCTGCTTCGTTGACGGCTGCGGGTGTACAGGGGGGTCCGCCCACCGTGACAGTACTCGCGGAGACGACGTCTGCATGTGGGCGGAACACTCCGCCCGCCGTGAATGGACGGTCTCTTTGGTGGACGATGGCAGGAGCACGTTGGTGAGCAGTACGAGTCGCCTTCCTAGAGAGCTACATTGGTATTCAACTACTTACTAATAAGACAACTCTTATTTTTGCTCTGCCATCATGCATGTAGACAGCATAATGCGGCATAAAATAAGAAGCTGTGGCATTAACCTCAAAATCCGAGACTGGTTGCGTGTGTTCCAGCTCCAAAAACTCCTTCATGAAGGTTGAATAGACTTCCCTTTCCTCGGGCTTCATCTTTATCCTTCGTTCAGTCTGGATAAGACGAGCAGAGGCCACGTTGCGAGACCCGGGGGTGTGCAGTACGTGAGAAAGACAGCCGAAGTACATACCTTCCACTTTCATCTAGAGCATGAGTTCTGGCGTAGTGGTCTTCACACTCCTGATCTTGACAGGAGAGGTTATGTTTGGTAGGTACCTCCTCTACCTCCCAAAACTTTTGAAGGTCCTCGCAGACAGTGGAAATGCGAGTGTTGTGGCAACGCACAGAGGGTGTAAGGCGATTGTAGTTACCTAAGGAGGTTGGTCCTTGTAGTGTACAACCCAGCACTGTATTTTGAGTAGCAGGCTCACTTGTCTTTCCTTTGCGAAAGCCATCAATCAGCAGGATGGAGTAGATGTCCCCTCCGATGACGCAGTCGATGGATGCCACCAGGCTCGTGGAAGTCTGTGTCGGCCAGATTTAGCCCCTGGATGTGAATCCATTGGTGATGGTGAACCTTCTTTCGAGGCAGAAGAGCAATTAGCTTAGGGAGCACTAGCGCTGAAAATTCTAAGTTAAAATTAATATCCTGTGGGGAGCGGAGTAACACATTAACTTCAGCGTGAGAGGTTATGTTAGACTCAACGCCAACCCCACTGGCAGGCACATTAACTTTTCTTCGCTGCAGAGAGAGAGTCTGAGTGATTCACTCATATACAAAGGAGCATTCCAAGCATGGATCGAGCATGACCCTTAAATACATTCAGTGACCAGTCTACGACTCCAGAACAATGCGGGCCGTAGCCATCAGTACGGTTTTCCCATTGAAGAGTGAGTCTGAATGCCACTTACTTAGGAGATGTAGCCGCTCACACCAGGATGAGGCAAAAATTTGTCTGATGGTCGCTCTTTGTTGCTGCTGCCAGTCTTCTCCGTGTATAGACTGGTATGATGAGACTGGTTGCACTGTGATACCCTGCAGGTAGGCCTTGGCGTCTTATCCCTGCTTGAAGTGCCCTTGCTGCTAGGTGAGGGGCTGAAAACGAAAACTGAAACAGGTCGAGTAGGTTTGGTGACAGGTTTGGAGGTTATGTTACTCCTGGGGAAGGCAGAATCACTGCATCTAGTAATATCCAGGGTACGACAGCGACTTTCTTCATATGTATATGTCGGAAAGTCCTCTGCACCCACGAGAGTCTTCTTCCAGTCTGCTCCGATTTGTGCATCCAGACGAGTCTCCACCAGCTGAACAAATCAATCGTCCCAGTAGTCAACTGACCTCTCAAGGATGGTCATGGCTCTGATGCCCTCTTCCATGCAGTCGAGAAGTCTGGTAATCTCGTGCGAGGACTTGTGCATAATCGGAGGCATGGTCAGAAGACGATTCATTTGTGCTGAGAGTCGCACACAATTGTTGTCGTAGCGTCAGACCAGTGTGTCCCAAGAAACATCAAAATTGGCACTGTTTACCTGCAGATTCCGAAGGTGGCGAGCAGCTTCTCCATCCAGACAGGACAGCAAATGCTAGAGCTTGACGACTAGTCGAAAGTTGGGCACATACTTCACCATTGAGTAGAACAGCTCCATGAAGGTCTCCCATTCAAGTTGCTTGCCGCTGAACCTTGGCATCGACAACTTGGGCAAATTCGAAGACGGAGCAGTGATCTAGATGGTTGTGTTCCTCGGCTATCTGCTGTGGTTGTGACTCCGTTCGTGCCAACCATTTCAGCCAAGCGAGTTCTGATGTCTGCTTTTGCCTCAATGTACTTGTTTGGGATAAAGATGAGTGAGGCTTTATTTGATTGATTCAACACATTATTGAGGTAAAGTGGTAGTTTATTTGGTGACGATTTTTTTGTCTGTACAGCTGGGGCGTTGTAGCTTCTAGTTGACCTCCCATGAGGGTCCGTACGAATCTGACTTAATCTGCGTATGAGAGTCCCGCTGCTTCTCAAGCTTATCGGGCCGCAAGCCCCCACTCTACACTTGACGCCGAATATAATAGCCGATGACAGCCGAGGAAGCACGGATGAGCTGGAGCGTGTGACGCGCGCATTAAAAATGCATTTCACATCATATCACGGGCCTTCGTGGCTTGGTCCCTTAGCTTGACGACCACAGATCCACCTTTCAGTTTCCCTGTGCACGTGGGACCTTCAGTACCATGGAGGCGAACTCCCTTTGAGGTCATAACAGCCTCAGGGCGATAAATCACCCCTAGATTGGGGGCTTCAGGGCCACGAAGTCGTCTAAACAACTTCGCACACAAGGAACTCGGCCAACGAAGCTGTACGTGTATATCACGGAATCAACCTTTAACTGCTAATGCGTGTACCAGCCTTCATTCAATCCTTATTTACTTTCGCCCTCTTTCCGTGCTTCCTCCGCCGACAATCGCGCTCACACAAATCGCTGTCATTCTATTCGTAATAGTACTCACACTCATAGACGTAGTAGAGTTCATCCCTGAAGTACTGTTCGTCCTTCAATAAATCCTGAAACTCAACCAGATCCTTATGTCGGTTGCCGATTGCGTTCCAGTACTTGTCTAGTAGGTTGAGACGAGACTAGAGCGCAGCTGCAGTGAGCTTATCCACACCTTTCTTGTCAGTGTTCGCTATGAATCTACTGACATGATGATCATCCGTCAGCTATGCAGACATCAACTTTCTGTGTGGCATTTTCCTAGGAGCAAGAGCAATTAGCAACGGAGCTAGCTTCTAGATAGTTATAAGCTGAGAGGGTATTGGTGTACTAGCAGTAGTGTACAGCGAGCACTAGCTATTTACTTGAAGGAGGGCAAAGAAGGAAAGATAAGCAGGCAGGATAGGCAAGTGTATTTTTGGCTATATTGAGTGATACTTAACCTGAGTTTTTGCACGTACATATCCTTCCTCGAGCAGGAACAGGCTTAGGTGGCAGTACGCTTCCTTGCGAGGCACTAATAAAAGCAGGAGTGAATAGGATGGAGAAATAAACCGACAAAATCTGAATTTAAGATTTAACTAAAATCGTATATTAAATGTAGCACGTGAAAAAATAAGGCCCATAGGAGTGGTTCCAATAATGATTTGAAAATTTATTCTACGAATACTTTTTTCGAATAAGCGACGAGTAACTTGTCAAATAATTGAATTTGATAGAACAAAATTTTTTTTCCAAACAGGTCCGTTCTTACAGCAAAATCCGTTTTAAAATTTTAATTTCCACCACGGTTATCAAATGCTGCAAGTAAAATGGGTGATCATACTAGAGGACACCTTTTTGAAAACTGAAAATCCTAATTTTTTTATTTTTATTAATAATTTATTAAGATAAATGAATTTGATAAAAACTAATTCTTTTCTTCGAAAAGGTCCGTTTATACGACAAAATACATTTGGAAATTTCGATTTTTACCACAGCTATCAAAAGTTACAGGTAAAATACTCTTACAAAGCAATACGAACTACCACGGAGTTTACTGAAAAAACCCCTGCTAATTGCCATAGCCAAGGAATGACATCTAATGCAGCCGAAAACTGTGAGACCACCTAGTGACGAGTCACCCTTACGAAGACAGTGGCTAAGCGAATCACGCTAGATCTTGAAAGGATGATGCCCATGGCAGCCTCCCTGAAGGAACGTATGAAACCAACACCATTGTTTAAAGCTCGTTTAAATATAAATTTAAAAAAAAAATTGACCCTTCTAAGCGCGGGGAATCTAAAAAAATGATATATATCGATTAATGCCATTTAAAACAATGTATAAGGTCTAACCATACTCGAGAATTTCTACATAATTTTCCGACCTTTTTATCACGTTTCTTTTAACTTTCCCCACAATTTAGGGGGTCAATTTTTTTTTTCAAAATTTATGTTTTGATGAACTCTGAACAATAGTATTGGTTGTATACCTTTCCTTTTAACAGATCTGATGTTATGAATCCATGGGCATCCTCCTTTAGGCAATCGTGAAATTGAATTTAATATCGTGGACAACAATCCCGCCGATGATAACAAGTGGCTTCAAAACCAGTCTTGTACTGGGAGTGCGCTATGAAGCGGTTATATAATTCTGATAAGATATAATCATATTATATGATTTTTTTTTAATTCAGGACTACCATCAAACACAAAATTGTAAGTAAAAATGCAATATTTTATTGGAATTTTCTTTTTATTATTCACAGGACATATACAATAGAGTTCATAAAATATTATTTATAGCATATTAAAGTACACTTTTTTAGACATTTTTACAGCATTATCAAACTTATTAATGTGTGATCAATGTATTTGTTAAAAAGTATTCCGCAGATTATAATAATGATTTTAATATCGATCGAGTAAAAAGAAATTAACACTTAACTAAGGTAAAATTATAGGTAGCTCGCCTCGACTCGTACTACAAAGCACACGCAAGAAAAACAGCCTATTTTTTACCACATTATTATACAAATTTTTATAATTCAAATACATATTGACGCATGCTCCACCTTAATTAATAAGATATCTAAAAGATAGTATACAGATTCCAGAGGTACTACTAGTAGTTGATCCCTAACTTAAAAGACTAAAATTTCAATTGGCTCAACAGATAAGGAAAATGAATTGAAAAAATATGACGAGTTAAATTATTTATAAAATAAGGGGGGTGCAGGTAATGTGGCCACCTTAATGAACTTTCGATTCCTAGTAGATATATATCGGGTTTTGGGACTTCGGAAACTATTGAGACCTGTTATGTGAAATTTTAACTCTGATACCTCATGAGTTTCTTTGCAAAAAGATTTACTCTCTGAATTTTAATTAAAGAAGTTCTAAATTTTTAATAATTGGCCACTTTACCAACAGTGTTGGTAAAGTAGTCATCCATCAGTTCTTCTGGTAAAGTCGTATAAGTGCTTCAGAAAGTCAAAACTAGCCTAGTAGACTTCCTTTATGTATTATTTAACTACATGGTGCAGTAGCGTATGCCTTGGTGTCGATATTTTGTAATTAGTAGGCCTAGGAATTTTAAAGAAGCAATCACCGTTTTTTCCGCCGTCGATTGCCTTTTGCCTTGCAATGCATTCGAATGCATATAGCGACTTTACCAACCGATAAGCATCAACGAAAGTTGCAATTTTTGCATCGAAAATAAACTCTACGACAAAAACTGGCACAGGCATCTTAAAGTATGATTTTTCTTTCGGTTATATCACGCTGACAAAAGTAGTCTCTTTACATTAATGCCCTACTAAGAAATCAGAATTTGGATACTTTCGCGCGTAAACATGACCCTATCTTATAATTAGACGGCGCTAGCAGCGGGGTTACAATACCTCTCAACATCTATTGTCACAGAACATATACTGTAAGGAGTTCCAGCGCCCCAGAATAACGCATACAGCGAGAGCTCGTGTAGTTGATCACATTACCTGCATGGTAATATTACCTGCCCACAGTATATTCAATTATGATCTAGAAATATTTGTATGCCCATCTGAACGAAAATGGCCACTTTTTCCCCTGAAAAGCGAGATCAAAATTACACTTTTTTCCCGCAAGAATGATTAGCGGGAAAAAAGTGACTTCACTAGAAACTAGTCCAAATTCCTTTATTTCATCGAATTCTACGAATAACCCTGATTTTCGATTGTCGTTTAATAATACCGTCTTTTAACAGTCCATTAGTCCTGCTTTCCAAGTCAAAAAGTGGTCACAGTTGAGATGGGCATAAAGTACTATATGTAACTCGAGGAAAAAAGCGAATATTCCCTCGGATGATACTGCGTGATGTGCAGTAAACTCACCCGCGGGAAAAATATTCGACTTTTTGCCCTTATTACATAACGTACTATTTCACGTAAAATACTTCTACAAAAGAAAAATTAATGACAGCAAAATCTAGAAACGGCCGCTTGAGGTTCTAGTAGTCGACCACCATCGAAATCATATTTTGAGTGTAATGGAATATATATAAAATATAAATAAATAAAATATATATATATGTATTGCATTGGTAAAGAATAGTAAATTATTCATAGCTTTTCAAACGTACAATATTCTGTCAATTAAATTATTAATAATTAATATAGTAGTTCCGACACGGTCGTCTACTAAATCACGTGGTCAATAAGTAAATTACTGCCCATATTTTAAGTTACTCAATTTCACAGTTTAGTTAAGTGCCATTTTAAGTATTATTTGGGTATTATTTAGAATTTTACTTTTGAGATTCTTTTTCGTAAGGAATTCGTCTTTGCTGTGTAAATTTTGAAATATACTTTCGCGATGCAATTCCGAATAGCACTACCAAATACTTTACCAATAATCTCGATTATAAACACAAAGAACGATATTAATGATCCTATCATGATTATGTAAATTAAATTTGCTCTTAATTGGGATTCTTTACTCGACGCGTAAATGTTCACTCTTTTCCTTGTAAAGTGGCCGAAAAGTATTCCCGACTCAAATAAATCGTCATCGTCTGCACGATATATCTTTATATGTAATCTGTAAGCTTCGCGCAACCACAATTTCGGGAGTCCAGATTCATAAATATTCTTTATTATTCTGCCGAATTCATCGACATAAGGTGAATATCTCGAGAGCAGTATTACGACCAAACCAGGAAATATTGCTTTAAATCCATCCATTCTCCGGCGTTGAGTATCTTTCAGCATATATCTCCGCGACATAACTGTGGTAAATACACATATTCGCAGTACCGAATTTAACCAGGGATATACATGCAGCTGTTGAATTTACGATATTTATAGAACTAATATATGGCATATATTAAGAATTATATGACAAAAGACGTTTCATGAAATCATTGCGATCCAAGTGCCACCTGAATTGATTACGTCTTTCAAAGTTTCAAAATTGTAAAACTTCGTCTGATTTAAATTTACGTTGACCAAGTACTGCAAAACTTGCGCCGTAAATGAACAAGACAAGAACAAAAAGGATAAATAGATTATTTGTTCTTTCACCTTCTGAGGCTGAGAAATTGCCGAGAGTCCCATCAGAATCAGGACCAAATTGTACGGATGTAAAATCGCTTCTTATTCAGAGTAGAGATATTAAAACTGTAGCAATGCCAATGATATCAGCTATAACGGCAGTTATCACTATTAAATTCCACGGAACTTGTGTCTCGTTCTAGCCATATTGTTTTTTTAAAACTTATGACTTTTTTCCGCTTCTACATAATAAATTGATGACATAGATTCTGCCTTTGAGAGTATTGTAGCTGAACCGAACATAAAATCTATACTATCGATTTGCAATGCATTTAGCATATCAGCTACCGTAGTTTTCAATCCAATCATCGGATATGCTCTCATTGTCACGTTGAAGTGAAATTCAAAGTATCAGCTATGGCTTTGAACATCCAATAATCAACACCAACGAGTCCATTCCATAAGTCCTGACCAAAAAAGTTTGGCTTTAGTCATGTATAAATAATCTCTTCTGCTACTCCTGCGCTCAATGGATATCTATGTAAATTTTTTAACTTGTTTTTGAATAATTTGATATCTCCATACAGGTTCTGTTTCATAAGAATTGTTGAACGGATTATATTGATGAACAAAAACAGGCGGATTCTTAATAGAAATTGATACGTTTAACCAATTGTTACACCTTTTCTGGTAGATTACTTCTATTACAGTGATATACAAATATTTTTCTCGCCACGCACTCTTCAGATAAGGCTCAATGATGTACGTGTTATTATTATTTACGTAAATGATAAGAATGTAGGGTCTTCGACCAACGGTTACAACTTTATTTACAAAATTCATATTGTTCAGAAAATTGTTTAAAGCACGTCATTTGGAAATTTACTGATTCTTCTGATATTTGCTTAGGGTACAACGTGCCGCAAGATTGCAATTCAATCATAAATTTTTGCATTATTAACTCTGTCGTAGGTAAAATTGTCTTTGGTGGTAGCATAATTAAATTAACACTTAGTATTTCCATATCTTGCAACACCTTCTGGCTGATGTCATCGATCCAGTTATTTTGACTTAAACAATTTATCTTAGAAAAAATAACGTATAATGATAAAATAATTTTGTTCATGTTACTTATTTTATATTAGTTCCCATATTCGTGAAACAGCAATAATTTTATAGCTTTCTTGCTGATTTAAAAAACAATTAAAATAAGCTTTATAATATTTAAATCGATCGTAAACTGTTGAAAATCATATTGAAACGTAACTTTTCCAAATGCGAGATGTTTTTACTAACTAAACTTAATAAACTTTTTACTTACTAAGCATATTAAACTTTTAACTGAAATCAATACAATTATATAATGATGATAATATTTCGTTGGGTAAATAATAATTAAATGGTGTACTTTTTGCAATCTATACTGACAAACTATTCAATAATATTTCTAGTCAATTCAATTATCGCCAAGACCACTGAAATCAGAAAATAAAATAAAGGAATATTTGTTCGAAAATAGTCAGTGTTTGCAAAAATGTTTATTTCAGCTACAAAATGTAAATTTTGTTTGACAATGACTTTAAATTTGCAAATATGGGTTTGAGTTGTCTTTTAATGACAGTCATATTTAGTTGAATTTATATTTCGAGGAACGATAATTTTATTCTGTTTAATATTCATTTTAAAAATGTCATGTATATTTAAATATGCATAAGTCTGTAGTGAACAGTGACCATTGTAAAAATTTATTTTTTATTGCAACTGTACTGTGTGGCTAGTAAAGAAAATAGAAACTTTATTAATGATAAATATGAAATAGAAATGCTTTATTGATCTGTATCAACGAACTATATCTATTTTTCATTTCCTCCTTATATTGAAAGTGATCTGTATACTGACAAAAACCAAACCTTCTTAAGAAGAATATCTAAAAAATACACTAATAACTTTGAGAAAAAGTAACTGCTGTTAACTGCTGTATCAGATTACTTTCTCGAAGAAGCCTAAAAGTTACGTAGAAAAAATGATTTGTTAAGGGTTCTCGAGCCCATAGATATGAGTAAATATTCAAAATCGGAGGATCATATCCTGGATTTTGTCAATCATTTCTGGGGTAGTCACTTGCACTGGGCGTCTCGAACAATGTTCATCTTTTGTGGATGTACGGCCACGTTTAAACTCATTCACCCAATTGTAAACAATTTCAAACAGAAGAGCAGATGTGCCATGAACTTCATCCAACTCAGCTTTGATTTCTTTCGGTGTTAAGCCTTTTAAATATAGATGTTTAATCACGGCTCGAAACTCACTTTTTTTCATTGTTATGAATAAACAAAAGTTGTTTACTTCAATCGAAAATAAAATTGAAACTATGTGATGGATAGAGCTGAAACTTTAACAGCTGTCTAGTTAGTAGTGCTGCTCACTAAGAAAAATTCATTTTCGATACAACGAGCGCCATCTCTTGGATTTTCTAAGGACTTATTGAACAACCCTCGTATATCAATAATTAATCCCAGGATCCCCTTCATTTGGACCACATCTTGCAATTATTATCTTTTATATATATATATATATATAAATAAGACACTTGTTTCCTAAGGCAAGGCCGTCCTGAGGGTACGGGTACGAATCCACGTTAATCCTATTTTGTCTTGGCGATAAAAGAAATAGGTAAAATTAAATAAAAATAGTTCAAGACTTTATTCCAATGCAATGGTTGATATTATAAATAAAATATTTTGACAAGTTGAACAAGTCTACCAGGTACTAGCGTTCAAATTCCCAAGTCTGGGAGTCTTGGCACTCTTGGCTTTAGCTCTCCGCGCATGCGCAGTATTTCAGATACGATAAGCTTGCAGAATAAGGATCCAGATATTTGCATCCAAATACCCGCCACTATGTTGTGGAATTAAATAGTCCAGCATTCTTTACCGACGGCAGACAACTGTGATTATCGGTCGATAAGGTAAATTTGCATTTTTTACTCGATATTGAATTTCCCACTATATTGAAGCGCCCTCCTTGAGTTTGTGTTAAACGATTACCCCCTCAGTCGGTAAGGTAAAACTTGACTGTTCATACTAGATTGAAAAAGAATTTCCCGCCATATCGCCCTCTGTTGCATTTATATCGCAGTTTCACTTACAGTGAGTAAAGTAGAAAATTTTCGAATGGGAGACGGGATTGAATTTCTCATCCCCTTTATAGCGCTAGGGTCACACACATATTTGAGATTATATTTACAGATAAATATTTAACAATTTATATTTTCAACTATTTTTCGATCTGGTGGTCCATAATTCAAAATTCTCCGCCACTTTGTAACATCAACTATGGTGTTGGTAATTTGAATTTTTGTTGGATTATTGATACTGTCTTTAATAATAAAGATGTCTGTACAGCAATAAAATTTGGATAGGATTTTTTTTAAGCTAAACTTAATGATGATAAGAATCCGATAGGACGTCGAATTGTCTTAAATATAACTGTTTTTTTTATACAAATAAGACAATACTTTCTTATCACGAGCACAAAAGTATATATGAATGAGCTGAAAACTATTATTGATTCCGCAGCGCCCTCTGCTGGTGGGTTATTATTATACGATTTTGGATAGGAAATTATGGATAGGATTTTTTTTAAGCTAAACTTAATGATGATAAGAATCCGATAGGACGTCGAATTGTCTTAAATATAACTGTTTTTTTATACAAATAAGACAATACTTTCTTATCTCGAGCACAAAAGTATATATGAATGAGCTGAAAACTATTATTGATTCCGCAGCGCCCTCTGATGGTGGGTTATTATTATAGGGTTTCAAATTTAGTCGTTAATTAAAATTATAAATTAAAATATTTAATAATTTGAGTTTCCAGCCTGAGAGTGCTCTGGTTAAAACTTTAATTTCCCGGCACTCGATCGGTAAGGTAGATTTATGGGTAAACTTTTGAGTTTGATTTTTAGGTTTCCGACATAGTGAATAATTTGAATTTACCGCCATCTTGAAACGCCCTCTGATGTCGGTAATTAGAAATATTAATTTTAGAATTCAAATTTCCCACCATTCGGTCGGTAAGGTAGATCGTTGGGTTACATTTTGCGGTAGACAGTGGGATTACCTACATAGTTGATAATTTGAATTTCCCGCCATATTGTAGCGCCATCTACTACCACAAATTTGGATTTTGAATTTTAAATTTTAATTTCCCGCCACTGAGTCGTGAAGGTATATTTCTGGTTTAACTTTTGAGGTAGACTGTTAGGTTACCTACACAGTCGATCATTTGAATTTCCCGCCATATTATAGCACCATCTACCACAACAAATTAGGATTTTGAATTTTAAAATTGCATTTCCCACCACTCGGTCGGTAAGGTAGATCGTTGGTTTAACTTTTGCGGTAGACATTGAGACACCTCTGCCTCCAGAAATCGGAATTTTTGAATTTTCAATTTGAATTTCCCGCCATATTGTAGCACCGTCTACCACCACAAATTGGCATTTTGAATTACAAAATTTAATTTCCCGAAACATGGTTGGTACAGTAGAACTGAGATAACTTTTGAGACTGATTTTTAGGTTCTGATATAATCAATAATTTGAATTTATCGCAATCTTGACCGACGCCCACTAGTATCTGTATTTCGAGATATTAATTTTAAAATATGAATTTCCTGCGTCTCAGTTGGTAAGGTAGATTTCTGAGTTAAGTTTTGAGGTAAACTGTTGGGTTACCTACACAGTGGATAATTTGAATTTCACGTTATACTGCGTCAAAAATTCAAATTTTGAGTTTTAAAATTTGAATTTCCCGCCACTTGGTTGGTAAGGTAGATTCTTGGGTTACCAGTCTAGGTAGTTACTTGGATTGGATTACCAATACAAATATTAATTTGAATTTCCCGCCATATTGCAGTGCCATCTACCAAAAATTCTAATTCTGAATTTCAATTTCCCGCCACACGGTCGGTAAAGTAGATGTTTGAGTTACCTGTTGAGGTCGACAATCGGGCTACCCGGTCAGTAAGGTAGATTTCTGGGTTAGCCCGGACACGAACCCTTATTCGGTAAAGTACGAGTGTCCCCGAACCGGCCTAGCTTACCTACTTGCGAGACTTTCGGCAAAATACGGAAAAAATTCACAAACATACATAGCAACTTTGTAAAAGCTGTAGAAAATTAATTTAAAAAAGAGTTCTCTGTAGAAGATTAGCTTTGCTAAAGATTTTCTGAATTTCTTTGATGTTTCCAAACTCCCTAAACTTTAACGACTTGGCAAAGTGTCCGAAATTAAATAAAGTAAAAAAGATAAGCAAAATTATGCAAAGTTTAATAGTTTGAGAAAGCTTAAAAAACGAAATATCTCTTTCACAAAGTTAATTTTAGTCCCACAAAATCACATTTTTTAAATTGTATATTTTATATTTTTTATTTTTGCATCTTTTTTTTACAAAAAGTGTGAATTAATGAATGTAAATTGAAAGACAATGTATATAGCAAAAATATAATGGCATACTTTGGAATAGCATATTCTCATCTCACAACATCAGATAGCACGTTTCTACGTGACTACGTTAAAAACTCTAAAAAGAATGTTTTTAATAAAAACTTGGAGAAGAAAATCGTATAAATAACAAACTATCACTTACTCCTCTATTCATCTCCGGAAACATAATCAAGCCAAAAAACTGTCACCACAAATAGATTCAAATATCTATACATTTCACTGTAACTCATCACCGATGTAATTGCAGTACCAGCACAAGTTGCACATATACACCCCACACCGCGCACCATATATATATGCACGCAACATGCCGCTTGTATGCTATACCCCGCGCCTATGTATAATCACCCACAGACAGTCTGCAGACCGCGAATAAATCGCGGGCACGCGATGTTGACAGCGGGCAAGCTGCCCTCGTATAATATTTACCGAGGTCAGCACTCAGCTGTACATATGATGTTTACTAAATCGGCTGCAGTTTGCGATACATGAGCAGCGCTGTACCAACATTGTAATGTTTCTAATCATTTTTATGCTTAATTATTTATATGGTTCAAATCTTTTTGCAAAATGCAGATACTTATTTTCTTCATTTGCACGGCAGTATATATGGATACTTAAATCTTGTAAAATATAGTCTAATTTTTTGTAGAATTCTGAAATATTGCTGAATTTATGATTTTCTACATTGTATCTTGGAAAATACAAAACATAAGGTACTTTTTTCATTCGAAGAACACATTAATCGGTTCAAAAATACTCAAACTTTGAAATTCTTCTCATTTTTCTTTAAGAAAATGAGTTATATTGATGTGATGTAATCTTATATATCATACTTCCTATATATGTGTATATATATATATATATCTGTCAATGTAAAATAATAATTTAAATATATTAAAAGCTTCGAGTTTTAGATTACCCGAGTAAAAAACTATTATATATAATCATATATAATCATATATAAGTAACTTATATACAAATGTATATAGAATAACGTTATACATAATCATATATGATTATATATAAGTATATATACTTGTATATAAATTTTAAATTAAATAAATTAATAATATAATAATTAATTTATGTAAATTTAACATAAAAAATATTTTTTATTGAAGATCAGCAACGTTTTATGCACTTCTTATTACAAAAAATTATCAAAAAGAAAAAAGAATTGCCACGCGTGGGATTTGAAACCAAAATCTTTGAGTTATGAAACCATTACCTACTGAGTAGAAATTCAGTTCAGGCAGTAATTAGGCCCTTATCAGGTGCCTGAGAAGTCAGCTAAGGTCCTTATCAGGTGCCTGTACAGGACCTTATAAGGTATACAATGGCGCGCATATCAGGACCTTCGCAGGCTGTGCTAATCGTCAGGAAATGGTCAGGCACTTATCGGGCCACCTGAACAACAACGAAATAGGCAGCAAACATACACGACAGGTGCACAATAAACGATATATAAAATAAGATTATTGAGGTTTGATTGTTTGAACTTTATTTAGAAATGATAATCTAGAACTAAAAAGAAAGTAAAAAATGTTCATTAAGTGTTATTATTCGAGTTCTTAAAATTGAGGTTAGAGAGTTGTGATCAAAATTCAAACTCATCTTAATTGTCAACCTTGCTTTTGAATCTATTTATTTTTGTTTCACACAAATACTATTTGGAAACAAACATAAAAGATCAATAGATCAACTAAAAAGTGCTTACTGTCTTCTTTTATTTTGAAATTATTTATTATTAATAAAGCAAGTTAATTTAATCTACTTTCTTTTGTTACATTATACATTGAAATTAAACATTATAAAACTCTAATAAAGTTTATATATCAATAATGCAGTTCCAAGTGCTTAGACAGATCTCAAATTGTTGAACTTGCTCTTACAAAATGTTATGTTACTATTTTACACTTACTGTTAACTAACGTTACATATAACATACTGAAAATTACTAAATTTCGCTAGTTTAATTGGAAGAATACTTACAAATATTTTATCAATAAAACTCTAGCCAAGCTATTTAAAGTAACTCAAATAAATTCTAAAAAAAAATTCTATTGATAATAGAAGTAAATTTGCTAGAGTTAAAGAAAGATGTATATTCTCTTTCTACCATACGAGTACAACTGACTTACACATTTTCAGTTACTATCATTGTACAATTTATAAGATACGTAAGATGTTAGATCTGGGGAACGACTAATAACTTTTAAATAACTTCAGTAAAACTCTTATAAGAAAAATTATAAAGTATTAATTCTCTGTTAAGAAATTATATTCAACTATAAGTTCCATATTTAATGGAATTATTATAGAAATTTAAATTCATTTTAAGTATAAACCTTAATTTGGATTCTATTTACTTTTATTTCTTTAGATTCTATTTACTTTTATTTATTAAATTTCTTTTTTATTAAGAACATAAATAAACATACAATTCATCTAAAAAATGCCTTATAGTCTTCTTTAATTTTTAAGCTAGTTATTATTAATAAAACAATTGACTACAATCTACTTTTTTATATATCAAACTTTGAAATTGAACATTATAAAGCTCTAATAAAGTATATGTGTCAGAAATGAAGTGCCGAGTGCTTTGAAATAACTAAAATTATATGTTACATATAACAAACTGAAAATTAGTAACTTACTCTATTTTAATAAGAAGAATACTTAAAAATATTTTATTAGTACGGCTCCCGTAAGAGTCCGTAAATCTTCCATAAGCGTCCGTAAAGAGTTCGTAAGAGTCCGTAAGACTTACATAACAGTCGTAAAGAGTCCGTAAGAGTTCGTATGGCTTCAGTAAGAGTCCGAAAGAGTCCGTAGCAGTCCTTAAGGCTTCCGTAAGAGTCCGTAAGGCTTCCGTAAGAAGTCCTTAAAGAGCCCGTAAGGCTTCCGTAAGAGTTCGAATGGCTTCCGTAAGAGTCCGTAAGGCTTTCTTAAGTGTCCGTATGGCTTCCGTTACAGTCCGTAAAGCTTCCGTAAGAGTCCGTAAGAGTCCGTAGGGCTTCCGTAAAAGTCCGTAAACAGTCCGTAAGAGTCCGTGAGGCTTACGTAAGAGTTAGTCTGACTTCCGTAAGAGTCCATAAAGTGTCCGTAATAGTCCGTAAGGCATCCGTAAGAATACGTAAGCCTTCCGCAATAGTTCGTAAAGAGTCTGTAAGAGTCCATAAGGCTTCCGTAAGAGTCCGTAAGTCTTCCATAAGAGTCCGTAAAGCTTCCGTAAGACTCCAAAAGCTTTTGTAAGAGTCCGTAATGCTTCCGCAAGAGTTCGCAAAGCTTTTGTAAAAGATCGTATGGCTTTCGTAAGAGTCTTCACCGGCGGCGGATGCCATTGCTTCTCCAAGACAAATTTAATGGCAAAGCCTGCGAGCGGGGGCGCTAAACTTATTTAGCTTTTTCTTACTAGCCGGTTGGCTTGTCCCACGTTACCTTCTCTTTTGTGCCCTGCTTTGCTTCAATTATTGTAGGATATGTAGGCAATGTATCGATTGCCCTTATGAATACTAGTAGGATTGTTGCGTTTACCACGAAAAAAAGCATACTTGAATTTTTATCTAGACTAACTCTTTTCATAATTTTCAACTTAAACTAGCATATTTAGCGATTTTCCCATGAAGAATAGCACATTAGGAGATTTTCCCACGAAGAATAGCACATTAGGAGATTTTCCCACGAAGAATAGCACATTTGGATAGCACATTTGGCAATTTTACGATGTTTTCGAAAACTCAACATATTGATACATGTTAGTCTAAATATGATTCAGATGAATTTTTGTAAAGCCAGAGAACATGACCCTACTAAAAAAATCACTGTTTAAAGGTGACATGGCATATCGCGCAGAGGCTCACTTATTGTGAGTGTGGTGATATGCTTGTGCACGCGATACTTAATCGGATGCACATTTAAATAAATAGATGAATAAAAAATCTGAAGAGTATTGTGGCAAAGTTGTTGTGTGTATTTATTCAATGTTCTCTATATACATGAGAGAGTAGAGAAGACTACTTCTCAGTTCAACCGTTCAATAATAACTGGTCTTAAAACTAAACATCGATGAGCGCTCGAGGCGCAGCTTCTTCATTTACTCCCTCTAACGGGAGATCGGCGAACATACATTTGAGAAGCCTGGCGGCTGGCTGTCTTGTTCTCCGCTGGCTGTCTTGTTCTCCAATAGGCGGGCACACTGGTCCAATCATAACCCGCATGGAAGGACGGTTTATGGCCCGACCTGAGCGTGGAGCGCTGTATGCCGATCGCTCGATTGCTCGACCCTCTTAACGACCGGTTTTCCCGTTTCCCTGCATAAATGCGTAAACACGGCGATTATGACCATAAAACAATACAAAGAATGTGACAATAAACCAATTCAGATGAACAGCGTAGAGCAAGTAAACTTGGACTTTTCGATCGTTACTAAAACGCGTTACAACGTGTCGAAACCATACTATTTAGCTATATAAACATCTGCACCTTGGTAAAGAAGAAACCGTTATACTATCATAAACCTTCAAATACAAAGCGTGAACGTTATTCTATGTCTATATGTATTCTATATAATGATTCTGTGTACATAATTTTTTCCTGTGTATACTACAAATTTGCAGAATAAAAAATAATCGCGTATGTTCGTACATAGTCTTAACATACCGCCCGCCTTGACCGAACCTCGTTCAAGATTTAAATTAAATATTCTATATTAAACTAATCTGATTATAACAGTTGTGGTTTACGAACAATATTGAATGAATCTTAATTACTAACTTAGTAACTTAGTGTCTCTAATGCACGCATTCACTTAATCGATTGGCAATGGAGCCACACGTAATACTGCGCTTATAGACTCCTGATTTGGTTTTTACTGATACCGCGCGCGTTCTGCCATCTTGTCCTGGATAAGCTTCCACAACTCGACCAAGTGGCCAGCGTAGCAATGGAGTATTTTCTTCTTTCAGCAATATAGGTGTACTGACTTGTATTTCTTCCGGTTTTTTGAGCTAGCATTTTGCTCTGGACGTCAATTGGTGTAAATATTCTCTAGTCCATCGCTTCCAAAAAATTTGCTTCATATACTGAATATAATCCCATACAGACAGCCGGTTTATTGGGACGTCTGTACAGTCTTTCTCTGGTAAGCTCGTGAGGGATTCTCCGATCAAAAAGAGTCATAGGACGGGAGTTTCGAATTGCTTCAATTTCAGGTGTATAAGTTCCTAATTCTTCACTTGTAAGTAATTTCTCGCCTACCATTCTATAATAATGAAACTTGAATGATTTTACTGCGGCCTCCCGCAGTCCACCAAAATGTGGCGAGCGTGGGGGAGAAAAATGCCAATAAATGCCTTTATTTGTCAAAAATTCTTGAACTATTTCATTGTGTGATTGCGATTGAACCAAGTTTTTTATGTCTTCAATTTCATTCCGTGTCCGACAAAATTTGTTGCATTACCCGAATAGATATTTAAAGATAATCCACGTTTTGAAAAAAATCGACGCAAACCGGCGATAAACGCCTCAGTCGTGAGGTCCGAGATGAGCTCGATGTGTACGGCTTTCGTTGTGAAACACACAAATATGCAAACGTAAATTTTAACCTTTCCGCGGCTTTTGAACTTTTTCTTCTTTACGTAGCCAGGACCACAGTAATTGAGACCTGTATTCAAAAGAAGTCGTGCTTGAATGACTCTATTGGCCGGCAAATCGCCCATGAAATATGCACAATTTGTCGAATTAGCTTTGAAACATGTTATGCAACTTTTAATGATTTTCTTTGTCGTATTCTTGCCGTTAAGCGGCCAATATTTAACTCTCACGGCATCCAATGTTCCCTGAGTTCCACTGTGCAAATTGACTTCATGACTATTCTTTATTATCAACTCAGTGACATGATGATCTTTCACTAAAATGGATTTAGTGCTCGAAATTGACTGTTTAACTCGACACTACTTGTTTTGGCTAATTGCTTAATTTCATTCAGAAAACATTTGTTTGGCGCGACCTTTAGAATCACGAGTAACGCGCGTTCTAACTCGGCGACTGAGAGTTGACATGAACGGCGTTATTTTTTGTTTAACGCGTTACGTTTGAATCGTAATATGTAAGCGATGATGCGCTTTAATTTATTAATTGACGAATACTTTGTTAGTAATTCGACCTTCTGTGTTGCAAAGTGAATCATTTGCGTTGGCCGTAATTCGGGAATCGATACTGAATTAATTATATTTTGTGGCCATTCCGACGCGGCTTCCGAAAACCAAACTGGTCCGGTTTGCCATGTTTCGTGATTAACGAGATCTGCTGGACTCAAACAACAATGCTTCGCTTGTCTATTTGCTTATTCGGCAATAAATTACAGATTTCCGAAATTACCAGAAACTTCGATGCTTTCCGTATATCCCGTGCATCGCGAGAAGATTTCTGCTTGAATTGAGTGCTTCACGCGTGTCTCGATTTGATTCAACATTTCTACTGGAATATTGATTTCACTACGTGGTAATTCTAATAGTTTAGCGAAACGTTCCGTAACAAAATTCGATTGAGCTCCGCTGTCTAATGAAACACGTGCTTGTAGTAATTTATCGTCTTTATTCTTGATGTTAATTACCGCAGTAGACAGCACAAGTTGTGGTGTCATAACTGCACTGAATGCTTTGCAAACTAAACCATTAAAATTGCTATTAAATTTTTCTGGTTGCTCGTTATTTGACTAATTGTTATCACGACAGCTTGCGTCTTTAGACTCGTAATGCAATAAAGTGGTGTGCTTCTTGCCACACTTCTTGCATCCAGACCATTTGCAATCTGAATTCGTATGACCCGGATTAAAACAATTAAAACAAAGTTTGCTCGATTTTATTTTATCTGCGTGTTCTCTTACATGTAGTTTTTTAAACGTTTTACATGCATTACTTTTGTTCGATCCTTTGCAAATTGAACAAGAATCTGAAGAAGTGGCGACCGCGAATACTTGTTTTTTTACCGACATTTGGTTTCGCGGGTACGCTGACTTTATTGGCAAAATTGATGCTAGTCACTTGAAGAATCTGGCAGCGTTTCTCCAGAAAAGACGTAAATTCTTTCATAGTCGGCATTTCCATGCTTGTTACTGACTTTTCCCATTCTTGATGCCCGATACGATCAAGCTTGGCCGTGAATGAATGAATTAATAACGTATTCATCGCATCGATAAATTTACGAAGGTCTGACGAAGATTCCTTTCCATTAGATGGCAAATCCGTGAGAGCGCGAACATGCTTCTGAATGATTACGCGTTTGTTATCATAGCAATCCTTTAGCAATTGCAAAGCAACGTCATAATTTGCGTCAGTCAACTCGAGTGAATTAATAATTTCTTCTGCTTCTTCCTTTAAAGAACTCTTTAAATAATAAAACTTTTGAATCTTACTAAGGCTCGAATTCTCATGTACCATAGAGTTAAAATGATTGTAAAAAGATAGCCATTTGTCAAATGCACCGTTGAACGTGGTTAGTTCAATCCGCGGTAAACGAAGTTGAGATGCGTCTTCTGTACTGTGTCTATTTGCGGCAGTCGATTGCGGTCTTGGAATACTACTTTGAGTATCAAATAAATCGTGCGCGCGACTGGAAACTTCATAAAATACTTTCTCAAGGTCATCGTATTCGGTTGTTGATACTCCCGTGAGTATATCGATTTCCTCTGTAAGTGACTCGAATTCTTCTAAAATAGATTTAATTTTTGTCAAACATATTCTAATCTCGGTTTTCTTCGTCTGGTTAAATGGATTATTTATAAACGTTGTAAATTTCGTAAGTTTAGATTTAAGCGCGCCTCTTTGGGCCTTTAATTTAGCTAATTCTTTAGCCACTTCACGAATCGTCTCGTTTGGCATTTTGCGTAGACAATTGAATTACTTTATACAACTAAATTAATGCAAGGACTTGGAATGCTGGGCGGAACACGGCCGCTTTAGTCCCGCTATATGGGCATGAAAAAATGCGTTTTCGTGCAAATGTGACATAATAGTATATTGTGTACCGAGGGAGAGACATGTATTGGCAGTACTCGTCTCCAGCTCGTGTGTTCGCAGTACTCATCTCCAGCTCGCTGTGCACACTCGCCTACGGCTCGTACTGCAAACTCGCACTCGGTCAAAAAAGGCCCTCTCGCCCGTGGTGCATATTATATTTCTTGTAACACATGTATTAATTTTCATAACCAAGTTTAAGTCAGCTTTTCTCATTTCTATTGGCGGAACGAGGAGGCGTAAAGTAAAATAAGCAGTGGACTTAAAGTACTCACTTTACGCCCGCTGGTCGGCAAACGGTCAGTTTAGACCCGGTTTTGAGGGTGAAAAACATGAAAATCGTGTATGTGTTACAAAAAAAGATTGTTTTCGCCCTCTTCTGACATTATTGCCCGCTTAGAGCGTTTGCGTCGTGTCGAAAAACGTTACAATTTAGTTCCGCTCTATTGCTCTATAGGCTTAAAAAAACGTAAGGTTATCGATAATATACTGTTGATCTCCTGTTGAAGTTCCAGAAGATAATTGTCGAGTCATGACAGGCAGAGTTATGCATGTAATATACGTCACGTATGATACGTATAATCATTTGCTTATCATAAATATTTTTACTAGCTTATAAAGTTAATATACAACGTGATTCGGTTATGTGTATACAAGGAGTGTTAAATGAATAGAAGACGTAAATAATGATCCCTAGAATCTAACAACTACCCCAAACAAAGCAAATTGCAATGGTAATAAATTTAAATTAAATCTACCTGAAATGGGGCATTTTTCAATAATAAAAAGTTTAAATAATAAAATATTAATCACTAAACACTATAAACCTTAATTAAGGCATCTAACCACTTTAAAAATTAAAATAAATTGGTTACATATTTTTAGGCGAAAATGAATTCTTAATCGTATATTACCTATTTTTTACAGTAAATTTGAACGTTTTATCAAAATATAACGGCAAAAATTAAAAAAATTTCTTCTATAGTCACTAGGTCTCTTTATTTGTCTATAATATATACTGCTATATTTCCTCAGCTACCGCAAAGTTTTGAGAGCCAAACTGAGCGAATCGGGGTATTTGTGATTTTATTGTGTACAGAATACATATAATTGGGTAATCAATTTGGGTATTTAAAAACAAAATTATTGACCAAAGTTATAGCCTATTTAAGTCTCAATTATCCAATATGTTAAAAACTTTATCATGAAATATTGTTTAAGTAGGCTTTATCTTTGATCAATAATTTTGTTTTTCAAATTCGCACATTAACTACCTATTACGTATTCTGAACACAATAAAACCTCAAATATCCCGATTCGATCAGTTTGGTTCATAAAACCTTGCGATAGCTGAATAAATATAGCAGTATGTGCTATGGTCAATCAAAGAGACCTAATATCAACAAGAAGAAATTTATATTACGTTATACTTTGATAAAATGTTTAAATTTACCTTAAAAATAGGTAATAATAATATGATATACAATTTATCCTAGGCTAATAATAATATATTATAAATTTATTTGTAATTTTAAGGTGGTTAGGTCCCCTTAACGGGTGATTATCATTTAAAATGCAGAAAAAGAATGGGTAAGTTTCAGAATTTTCTTAAAAGAGCCTGTATAACGAATATTTTTGAACAATATTATTTTTGTATTAGAACATGGCCGCTGGTTATTAAGAAAATAGCAGTTTTCGACGTGGTCTTACGAAAATCACTTTGAAAATTTGTGTCTCTTACACTCAACAAAAACAAAAAGATCAAACTGATTCTTTTTCGGTATCCAGTTACGCTGTGGATAAGAATACAAAAACGATAAAGTAATTTGCATAAATATACGAAAAAAATTATATTGATTTGCCATTTTTTAAAAAAGGTACATTAATTTTTAAAACTCATGCAAGTTCCCTGTTGTTCCGCTTATCTATCCATTCATTCATCCATCAATCCATCCACCCACCCTTACGGACTATTACGGGCTGTTACGACCTCTTACGGCAGCCATACGAACTATTACAGAAGCCTTACAAGCTGTTTATAGACACCTGCGGAAGCCATACGAGCTCCTACGAACTCTCTCCGGACACAGACACTTACAGACTCCTTACGGATTCTTACGGAAGCCTCATGGACTCTTGCGGACTCTTTACGGACTCTTGCGGAAACCTTTCGAACTCTTACAGACTATTTCCGGACTCTTACGGAAGCCTCAAGGACTCTTACAGACTCTTTACCGACTCTTACGGAAGCCTTACGGACTCTTACGGACTCTTTACAGAATCTTACGGACTCTTTACGGACTCTTACGGAAGCCTCACGGACTCGTACAGACTCTTTACGGTCTCTTACGGAATCTTTACGGAATCTTACGGAAGCCTTACAGACTCTATCTGAAGCCATACGAACTCTTAATGCAGCCTTACGGACTCTTACAGACTCTTTACCGACTCTTACGGAAACCTTATGGACTCTTACGAAATATACGGAATGTTACGGACTCTTTACGGACTCTTACGGAAGCCTCACGGTCTCTTACGGCAGCCTTACGGACTCTTACGGAAGCCTCACGGACTCTTACGGACTCTTTACGGACTCTTACTGAAGTTATACAATCTCTGACGGAAGCCTTACCTAACGGACTCTTGTGGAAGCCTCACGGACTCTTACGGAATCCTTACGGAGTCTTGCGAACTCTGTACGGATTGATACTTACACTTCACGGACTCTTACGGAAGCCTCATTGACTCGTACAGACTCTTTAAGGTCTCTTACGGACTCTTTACGGACTTTTAAGGAAGTTTAACGGACTCTTTTGGAAGCCTTACGGACTCTTACGAAAGCCTCACGGACTCTTTACGGACTCTTAAGGAAGTTTAACGGACTCTTACGGAAGCCATACGAACTATTACGGAAACCTTACAGAAGTCATACGAACTCTTACGGAAACCTTACGGACTCTTACAGAAGCCATACGAACTCTTAATGTAGCCATACGGACTTTAACGGACTCTCTACGGAGTGGTCGAAGAAAGTGTCCAGATGGCTAGAGTGGCCGATGATGAGGTCTAGGTGACGCGCTCCGTAGTTTTTGGTATATAGTTGTAAGTACTAATTGGAGATGGCAGCTATTACGTGGTTGTTATGGTGGATGTCAAGGTCTAGGTAATGTGCTTTGTAGTTTTTAATGTCTATATATATGAACTCGTCGGAAGAGACGTAGGAGGAAAAGGTATCTAAGTAATTATGGCGATTGATGACGAGGTCGCGATACCTAGATGTCTGACCTACAGTATCTACATCTAGACACCAAAAATTACGGAGTGGAATATCTAAACCTCGCCATCGGTCATCCTAACGATCTGGATTCTTACTCCAATCGGTTATGCATTAAAAAAATAGTTTAAGAACACTTGTAAATTCAAAATATGTATTTATATATAAATATATGTATAATCATCCATAACTATATAATAACCCATCGTAAAAGTAAAATGTTTTATATGTAACTGTATACGAACATATATAATCATATATAATTATATATACCGTTCATCAAACCGACTGCAATTGTAAAAATACTTCTATATATAATTGTACATAATTATATATACTTGTATATAACATTTTATATATAAACATATATATATATATATATATATATATATATATATATATATATATATATATATATATATATATATATATATATATATATATATATATATATATATATATATATATATATATATATATATATATATATATATATATATACAATTACATACAGTTATATATACATATACATACCTATATATAAAATCTTCACAGTTGATGAATTTCAACTTGTATATAGTTATGTATGCTTATATATAACTATTATCATTAAATGGATTCATATATTACTGTATACAATTATATATAATCATATATAGTCACATATAATCATATATGATTTTTATATTGTGACGGACGGGATAAGTTCTGTAGCACTAGAGATAATAAAAATAAAAGTCAACAAAGATTAAATTAATAAGAAAAATTTGGATACATTCTCACTGTTCAACAATAGTGTAAAACCAAAGAGTAATGCGAAAAGGCGCATTATAATCGCGCGGGGCGCAAGAGTAAGAGAAAGTGAGAACCAGGTGCCCGTAGCCGGAACTAACGCGCTTAGGCTTACGTTCGCACGTAACCCACAAATACTCTCTCCCTCCCCTCCTAACAGTATGTAACAGTCAAACCACCAATAAAATATTAACATTTAATTGGTCTCTCAAATGCTTTTCCATATCATTTCCCAACTTGGCAGCGCCGAACCCTCCTTGGTATCTTTCCAGGGGGCCAACGGGCCGATCAAGTTCCAATAAGAATAGCGCACTCTAGAGCGGTCAGCGCGCTGCTCGAGTGTATGTACTTCGGGGTTTTACCCGCAAAAAAATACACACATATTTTTTGCGGGGCTTTTGCCTACTCGCCTAGCAAGAGAGCTAACATGCGCTCTTACCGGACCGAGATCATTAATCAAACGATAAAAGGCTGCATTTACGGAGCTCCTAACTAGATGGCTCCGGGAACGCAGTGGGGTACAGAAAGGGAAAGATCACTGGGAGGGTAAAATACTTGTTTTACAGTCACTCGTCTCGGGTCAGCACGCGAACCGCGTACACAAAAAATCAAAAGCATTTCTCTTTATATTAAAAACGGCTGAGACCGTCACAATATATAACGATATATAACCATATATAATCATATGTAAAATCATTTTTACTCGGGTATGTAATATCTTTCGCCCTTAACTACACGAATATAAATTAACAATAGATGTTAAATTCATTATCTGGTTATATTAGACACCGATTAAACGATTTTCGGCCATGCTAGAAATAAATGTAGAAACATATAATTGTTATTGTAATATTTATTTTATTACTAACTTTATATACACTAAACCTAAACCGATATAGCATGCACATCGGTTTGACGCATTCATAATGTATCTATTAGGTATATAATTTGAATGATAGAAAGGTACATCAATATAAATACAATGCCAGTGTACTGTACAAATGCATATTTTATTATCATAAATTCATAAAACTCTAACGTTTATGAGATACACTAAATTCTCTTATATTTACAAAATGATTTTCATAAACTCTTCATTTTTACAATAAATTTATCTGTATTACATAATATAAATTCGTAAAAACTGATTTCTAACAACTAATTATATGGTACCTTTTCGATGACTTTCTTACGCATTACAGATGACTACATAATTACACACGAAATTCTTTACATAAAAGTCTATTATAAATTACATTTAAATACTTTATCCATATGTACACTCCTCCTTACAAGTCTATCGAATACGAACATCCATTTCACTTTTGCTTTAAGTGCAAATTTTACTCATTTATCGTAACACATCTCGATTTCATACAATTGAATACAAACTCTTCACCTCATCTAATTTGCAATGCACTGGAATAAATAGACATTAAGATATCTCAAACTCAATCATCCGAATATTAAGAAACAAAATATTGATTTAAAAGTTAAATTAGAGCTGTACTAAGATCCATTGATTCACTGTAAAAGATTAAAATTGTACAGTTTAAACCGATTACTAAAAAACATTTTTAAGATAACAATCGCGAAATACACTTCGACATAAGAAAATAAATCTTTGCATATACTACCCTGTTTCTCGTAAATTCTCATCGCAACTTCGTATGCGAAGATTCTCAGAACCGTCTAACTCGTAATACTAATAAAGCGGAAAATACTTTTGACTAACGCTTGAGTATGAGTCTTGAAGTATGAGCATCGATGCCTTTGCATTGGAAAAATTGAATTGTTCATTTCCTTTTTTAAGTAGCTACAAAAGATTTTCACGCTGATAACAACCAAAATAATTCAAACCCTCGTTTGGAATATTTTCGAAACAAATCAGATCTTTAAACTTGATTTTAAAAAAGTGAATGAATATTGATTTTAAAAATAACAATACATGAATAGTAACTCTAATATTGGCGAATAATACTAGTACAGCTGTTAATTATTTTGACTAGCGTTGAAAATATTGTCAACGCTTACAAAATATAGTATCATTGTTAATTAATTTAGTTAAAATAAGAATATAATCTTACTGTTTCGATTACATTAATTAAAAATCTTTTTTATAAAATTGATTAAATTTACAACAAAGTATAAAATTCAATATTTCGAAAGACTATAAAAAAGTTAGAAATAAGTAAGAAAAAATTAATGTCTATTACGAAACGTATCTCGAATGTATCTAATACTTTTAATAATTTTAAGAATCACACATAATTAACGCCCATTCATTGGAAGACACGTATATAGAAACATTTTCGTCTATAGTTAACGAAATGGCTTTTGTTTAAAGTACAAACGTACGCAGTTTGTTTATCACAAGCAAAGCAAGACATTTCGAACCGATTTGTCCCCAAATCCGTTCAAATTTTTCGTCACAATTCTCGATGACGACTCGAGTGTACGAGCTCTGGTTCACGGATTTGCAGATATTTTCTAGCACCGAAAATCAATAACTACACGATGTACTGCCTTCGATTCATCAGCATAGGCCTTATGTACCAAGTAAAATCCGTAAACCAATAATTGCACACTTCCGTCATGGAAAATGTCAGAAACCCGTGCAAAAACCCGTTCAGAGCACCAACGCTCTTTCGAACTTTCCACGCCATTCGATTCGCTTCGAAATTGGAAGAAAAAGCAAGGAAGAAAACGGGGTGTCTAGAGTCTCTCCTCCTCGACGGGCGGCGACGTGACGCTAATCCGCGACCTGATGCTCGACCTCTGGATCATGCTGCTCCTGAGGGTCTCGCCGCGCAGCGAGGCGCGCCTCGAGCTGCGCATCGTCGAGCTTCGCCTGAGATTCGGCGCCGGACATTCCACGTCCTCCGCTTTCCTGCGAAATCAGAGAGATCGGTTGATTAGCTGCATTTTTTTATGAATTTTTGAATGGATTGCGAAATAATTTGTGAGAATTAAATTTTGTTGAGAGATAGATTGTAAATAATCATTTTTCGGAAAAAAAATATCGGCAGGCTGTTCTTGAATTGGTAAACAATAGTAAACAAAATCTCAAAATATTTTAAACGATTTTACTAATGCGTCACACCCAGTATCCATGGGAATAGACACAAAGGGAAAAACGTAAAAATCAAAATTCAACATGTATGTATATCTATGTATATTTTTTTGAAATACTTAAATTTCATATAAAGACCATAACAAGTCAAAATACACTTTAAAATATGGTATATCATGGTTTGAATTAATTCGGTTCTGAAATGATTAATATTATCAATATGAATCTTGGGTACTTGACTTGGATATTATCAAAATTGGTAATCCGGAATCCAAATTTTGTATTGATAATATGAATAGAATTGCTTGATAAAATAAACAGGTTAATGAAACGTTTTCTTAATTCGCTCTCTTAAACGCTCCCCCCGAAGACTAAGCAATTTTCAAATTCTCCGACAAAAGCTATTATTATTTTGGAGATTTGAAAGTTAATCTTTATTAGTTTCTTAAAGACTTAAGGTGTTAGTCTTTATTAGTTAGTGTAAAACTAACTATGTTTGAGGAATCTGAAATGTGTTAGTCTTCATAATAAGCATCGATGTATATAATAACGCACCATTATACGAATTTTTTAGGAAATACTTCAACAATTTTACATATACCATACAAATGAAATTTCCAAGCTGGACTCTCAATAATTATTAATAAGGTATTCACCGAAAGTTTGCAGCAATAATACAGCATAATTCGATCTACGTGTTTAATTATAACCAATTATTAATCATTCCTCGCTCGGTAAGATTTAAGGTGAGGAAATTGATTTTTTTATTACTTTCATTAATATCTGTGCACTAAAAAAAAATTGTTAGAATATTTTCTAATTGACTTAGAACTGTATAAATGACCGTTAGAAGATTATTGCATAAATTTACATTAAAAAATTCTCATTTATCTCGGAAACAAAAAGAATATTCTGGTTTCCAATAAAAGATACATTTACTACTTGTAATGCAGTTATCATTGGAAACATCTATACTATTTCAATTGTTCGAATCGAGAATTTGAAGGATGAATGAATAATAGTTTTTCTCTAATTATCTAAATGTGAACAAAAAATACTTCCTTTGAGTCCTTGTTTCGTGACTTTTTATAATTTGACACTTTAAGCCATTTCTAATAAATGGTGTATAATGAAATGATCAATAGCATTAATAAAAAAAATTATTTCCGTACATCGACAGTAAAATCATTCTTAAAAGTAACAATGTTACATCATATTTAGCAATTTTATAATTTTTTATTTCAACCATTTTCTTTATTTTTAAACTATAGACATCTTTATTACAATGCGTAAAAAATGTGAATCACAACTTTGCATTTTTCTTTTTATCTTTTTTACTTGATATCTATTTGTAATTCCAAAGTTCATTACCTCATCAATCGAAGAATGCAATTTTTTTGTTAATTCTGTTCGCGGAACTTGTTCATATCCTACTTCCTTTACATCTAATTCAATATTATTCTCTTCTCTATACCTTGATTTCCATAGAAAATTTTACTTTCGAATTAGCCCATCAAGTACACGATCCTGTAGTATGCTACTATTTATTGTTTTCCATTCTATATCTATATGACACACCCATCTTATCGTGCACGAATTAATTATCACTAATAATATTTTATGCCTTACAGAATTATTCGAGTTATATTCTTCTCTAATTTATTTTCTCATATTTTGTTTGAATCCATGATTCTTATCCCTTTACAATAATAATATTGTTTAATAAATTTTAATTTTCAAACTACGTGACAGTAGCTGAGGAATTCTTAGTTTAACTATTAACAGAATATAACAAAACATTTTTTAAATTGCATGAATATTTTAACATTGTTTTTAATATTGTTGAATTGTTTAACATTGTCTTTAACATTCTTGAATTGGTCAACATACCATTAGAAACATAGAATGAAAATGCACTGAAATATTGATAAAAATGGACTCTTAAACACTTTGTTCGTATTTCAAAATGCATTAATCTTTTGCATTAAATTTTTATTCTCATTTACTTCATTCATTATTGCTCGATATCAATGAAAATTATTGCGCAATGCACAATTTAAGTTTATAAAAAAAATCCGCCTTATCTCTCATAATCACCATAGGGGAGAACGGGGTAATGCCGGTCACTGGCTAATTCCGGTCACCCTTATTTGCAATAATCTAAACATTTTTAGGTAATAATTCGAATAGTATATTAAACGCAACATAAAATGCAATTAATCTAATGTCCAAACAACCTTCTATTCAGTTTTATTAAAGAATTATACACAATCAAAGTGTAGGTCTACATTTTTTATAAGAAAACTGGTCTATAAAATAAGCTTTTATGCATATTATTTGTTGCTTTATGCAGTTATTTTTTGCATCTTTATTAATTTGAACAATTTAAGAATACGAAGTAGTGAAGAAAAAAGAGTATAAACCTATTACTTTTTTGTCATTTAAATTTAAATTACTAAGCAGAATGGGGGTGATCTCGGTCACAATGTTATTTATATGACGCTCCCGAAAGTGAGGCTAAGAAAACGTTTCGCTGCGCTCTCAGGTACGGTAACTTCGCGTAAGTGTTTTTGATTGAGCAGTGGTTATGTTATTATATGTTTCACTATGTAAGTGCGAATAATAATGTGACGGATCATATGAAAGTTCATATAATTGAATTAAAGAAATTTTTCACGTATAAAAGTAACTTTCTAATAGTGATAGGAATTGTACCAAAGCTGACCGGCATTACCCTTTGATGTGGAGTAAATTCGGTCAAAATATTTTTTTTTATTTCGACTTATAGCTTCGATATCTTACATTTTTATATTAAACCAATAAGAAATATTTATAGTCAATGGTTTGAACTAACATAATAATTATTTAAAGTTAAAAGAAACAATTTGAAAGTGGAAATAACAAGCACGTTTGCTTAGTGACCGTCAATGCCCCATCCTCCCCTAAAAGTTCATAAAAATTTTGGAAACTAACAACAAAACGTAAGTTATAACACGAAAGAAGTAAAACGTTACAAATTTCGATGGGCATCTTCCTTTACTTACAAGAAGAAAAATTATTAACCTTTCTTAGGGGGCAGGCCTGGCATGAACCCAAAATAAGAATTTTCTTTTACTAGTCCAGGAAACTTTTTATGTTTAAAAGCAATCATTCTGAAAATATCTGTGCTATATATACTTATTAGTATCTTACATTTTACCGTTGTAATGCATCAAAATCTTGAGGCATTAAATTTCGGTAACTCTTTTTGTCATAATTGAAGAAAGATGTAAAAAAGTTTCAAGAATTTTTCACTAAATCTTTTTTACTAATTGTTGGACAAAATACATATTTTTGTTATAAAAACAAAGGTTTTTAGAAAAGTTTATTCCGCATACGAATTTAACGGATTCTATTTTAAAAAATTCTAGAATATTTTTCAACTTAAAATGAACAAAAGTAAATTTTTCTTAAATTGTTTAAACTCAATTAAGTGTCCAAAATAGATGAAAGTTTTTTGAACTTAAAAAAATATAAAATACTACATGTTTCAACACTTACAATTGACGAATAAAACATTTAACATCAAAATACCTCAAAACAAAATATTAACTTCTTTTCACAATACTTTGTTTGAAGTTAGAATAGTAAGTTTGGAGAAAAGCGTTTTTAAAGTTTTAATTTGGTATACTATCCAATGTATAATAAAAACTATAAGCATACAAAATATGTAATAAATTTTTTTTAGATTTTGTAGTAAAAAATAGTTGGAGTTCCCTCTTAAGTTAAGCTTAAGTAAAGAAACATACTTTAAAACTAGGTAGTATGGAAATTAAAAACTTAAAATGTGTTGTTTTAAATATATTTGTATACCTTAAGAAATAAGTGTATTTCCGAGTATACCCCAATAATTGAAGGGCCGGATGCAATAAGGTACCTAGCACTTTTTTGATGATTCTTATGTCAAATAATAATGCTCAGATAAAGAAACAAAAAATATAATGTCGTTGAACTAACTCCTTTCTTAAACAAACTATTTTTTATTTCTATATCTAAGCGCTATCATTTGAGATAAAAATCACAAAAAACTACTAATCCCCTTATTACACCCAATCCTTCAATCAGTGTCCTAATAGCTTCTAACAAATAAATAAAAAAAGTTCTATATTTCAATAATGAACACCAGCCTCAATGATTCCTTTTCCAGAGGCACCAAAACGAAGACCAAAATCCAAACCCAATACTCACTTCATCAAGCACGGCATGTCGCACAGTCCCTGATCTTTGCCGAACTCCTCGCCGTCCTGAAGCGTCTGCGGCAGCTCCTTATCCAGCATCTCGGGCAGGAACAGCGCCAGGATGCCACCCATTATGCCCAGTACCCCCAGCAGACTGAGTAGCTCAGACTGTACTGCAGACCGATGTTGTAGGAGATGTTGACGCAGAAGCGGCCGATTATGGCGAGGGTGGCTGAGTAGATGTCTGCGGGGGAAAATTGAGTGGGTTAGATTTTGGCTTGTGGGAAGTGAGGGTGAGTTTTATGTGAGGGTTTTAAGGGGTTGAGGAAATTTTCAGCAGAGTGAGAGTAACACCCGGAGTTTTGTGGTATAAATAACGTTGTTCAACAGAATTTTTATTGTTCAGTAGCATATATTTCACCGTGAATGAGCAACATTTTTGTCGGGGTAATTTTATTCTGTGAATTCAGAATGTCCTACGATTATTATGATTTTCACGGTTATTTTTATTATAGAAAGTTCTCTCTGTCGTTCTAACCGTTACGAATATGAAATATTGCAAACTTATAAACTTGTGAAAATTATTTTAATGCGTAATACAAATTTACGTTAACTTAATACATATCGTATATAATACATTACGATGGGTGTTCTCAATTTAGCTGATACTTTGGATATTGCGGATATTGTGAGTTTATTTTATTTACAATTATTTCGAATCTTCTAATTCGTTGCTATTTTATAACGTATAATAACTTAATAAAAAATATTACTGTTCATGTCTTTGTACAAACTACTAAAATTTCACGAAAATAAGATAGTGATTTAATTTAGTTATATTTGCTTTACAGAAAATCATTAGTTAATTTACAGTCGGATAATTGGGTTCTCTATCGTATGTGCTAATCTCAAAGTGAATACCGTAACCCTGGTAGAAAATAGACCAACCGAGATGGCCTGTTCGTCAACGGTTCGCCAATGACATTGGCCAATACTTACTGCTGTAATTGACCAATGGTTCACCAACGACTGCTCTATTTGTGATTCTAAAATTTTATTTTCAAATTATAAATTGTATCATTAAATGTACGTCACTAAATGTATATTTTACAATAAACCACACAAAATATAATTAAATTTTTATTTAAAGTATGGTTATGGTTACGAATGGTTCAATGTATATGTGTCTAAGGTAGTGGACCCTGTTCTCGATAGGTACCCAGTTGTCGATAACTCGAAGGAATAATACGATTTTAGATATATTTTGAGCAATTTTTCGGTACAAGAAAATTATTTCTATATTAAGAATATATCACTGAATAAATATTTTGAATTATAAAAGCTCAGTTAGCGCTACTTGTTAAATAGAAATTCACACTTCTTGGCACTCTCAGATTTGATGAGTTTCTCGACGTTTCCTTAATCACGATCGTAACAAACAGTAAACTTTAAAGTGACATTTTTGTAATAAATAGAACGTTTTAAAAAACTATAAAGCCAAGATTAGCTTTAAATTCAACAAAATAAGCGTAATCAAAAAGTTAAATTTTGATTTATTTACTTATAACTATTTTAATTCATATATCGACAACTCCGTCTTAATTATGCGTACGTACCCAGTTGTCGATAGTCAGATAATATATACAAAATACAAATAAATTTTTCTTTAAATGTTATTTCAATGCTTAAAAGTACTTAAGCACTACTTTTAATTAATAATTATGTAATTAGAATAATCAAAATGTGTATGTTATTCAATCAAGTTTTGACATAACCTAGAACCTAACCTGAATAATGGGCTTGTTGGTATATCGAGAACTGGGTCTTTTGCATCTATCGAGAATTGCTCCGACTCGTAAAATGGTTATCGACAACTGCTCCCTCGGATTATTTTTTGGTTTATTGAATTTAGAAGTAAACATTACGTTAAAATTTCGTCTTTTTCGAGTTATTTGCTAAATAAGTATATTAATTAATAGTTGAAAACAAAAAATTTCAATTTTTTTAAAATTAAAGCATTTTTTATAGCGAAATAAGTTGAGTCTGTTACTAAGCTATCGAGAACAGGGTCAACTACCTTATTGTGCCTACGCACGCTTCTCGCGCAAACTAAGAGCGCGTCTCGAGTTGCGGAGCATGCAAATACCTCTCGCAACTACTGGTTTTGGTATCATTTTTTACTATCCATCCAACTTCCCATGTTTTCATATCATAATGTAGAATTGATAAAAAGTATTTTTTATTTTATACTTAATTCTTAATTATAATAGTAAATTATAATGTATTACCCTAGTGGAAATGGTTTTAATGTCAAAAGTTTGCCAAAATTTACTAAAGTTTGACAAAGTTTGCCAGAGTACGCCAAATGTCTTCCAATTGGCCGTTTTGGCACAAATATGACAAATTTTAGCACATTTTTGGAAAACTTTGGCAAATTCTGCAAACTTGCAAGATAACTCACATACTTTGGCATACAAGATTTCTTCCACTAGGGTAGTAAATTAAAACATCAATACTACCCCTAACCTCAAATTTGAATTGAGTGTACATACATTTAAATGTGAATTTTTGAAGTAAACTATATAATTATACTCATATAATGACTTTATATTGATTGCATAATATCCCTAGTGTGAGAAATCTATTAAATCCTATTAATTCCTTTTTCCAAATATGAAATGATCCTATTTGCGAATAGGATGTATATGCAATTTTTGTATTGGTGAATATGATTTAATAGATTTCTCACACTAGGGATACCATAACACTTTGCATAGATTGCTTAAGCAGTATTTAGTGCTTTTCGCCGTTTTCAAATTTTCAGCATTACAAATGATTACTAAGTTACAAAGAGTCACAAAAATTTACAAAGACTTACAAAACTTTACAGTGAGATTTAAAAATAAGTATACAATTGCAATAAGTGTATAATAAGTGTAAAAAAATAAGTGTAAATTGCACAATAAACTTCTAACATCAATAATCATACTAGGACCTTAAGAGAAAGTCATTTATTAAGTTTAATATTATTTACCTATTTTTGAAAAATATCTGTTCACTTTACCCTGGCCATTCATTGCGGGATAAAGTGAAATAGAGGATAGAATTAAAGATTTTGAAAATATTTTACTAGTTTTTGTATAAGAAAAAATACGATCGTTAATTTAGATAATAATAAAACTAAAAAGACATCTTAAAACCTTTAAAATACTGTAAAATACGAAACAGTTAAATATGGAGGTTATGTTGGCCGTTTTTGGTATAAATACGAAATGCGTTGAAACAAAGGCTTTGTATACTACACTAACACTCACCTTGATTCATATTTTGTTAAATTTTCCATCTGGCCGCGTATAAATGCTATCGTATTATTTTTCGGACCACTTTACGCCGATGCACTTTACCCCGAGACGTCGAGTCTTTAAAATGTTGGTTTAAAAAAATAAAAACCACTTTTAAAGCTCTGTATTCTTGGGAATAGTAAGTAAAACGTATTTGAAGTAATTAGAAAAAGAATCTAGCACTAAAATTGATTATAAACATCTTTAATCGTTATAACGAATTCGAAAAACCAACTTTCTTTTAAGGTCGAAAAATACAATTATTTTTCTTTTATAAAATATTAATGGATATGCAGTGAAACTATTTAATTATCATCGTTCCATAATTATTTTTCACTAAAATTAAAATTAGGTGTAAATAATAATTTGTTGAAGAAATAATAAGCATGATTCACTTTATCCGTGTGTTTACTGTACCCCAGTTTCCCCGACCTAAATATAATGGTCATTACTCAATTTGATCACATACATTACTGTGCAGAAGATACAGTGTGTCTCATTATTGTTGCTAAAATATCTAAAGTTATTAAAAATGTGAAGAGATACAGTCGAACTCTAGGCATTGTTAGAAGGCGGGGCCGCTGAGTGCAAAAACATGCAAACACTTTACTATATATATATATATATATATATATATATATATATATATATATATATATATATATATATATATATATATATATATATATATTGTCGGATGGGAGGTCAAACCAGACATCTCCTATACTTATACACGGAAATATGTCTGATTTTACCTCCCACCAGATGATATTCTTAAAGTTACCTGCATGAACAAAACCTCAAATCATGACTACTGCGATTCGAACACTTGTATTACTTGTAAGTCTTATTCGTGACTATTAAAAATTCTGAAAAAATTCAACTATATTATTTAAACTATACTTTATTCAAATAAATTTGTTACAGGAGGATTCTCTAAAAGCAATAATGTTTACAGCTTATAATGTAGTAAAAAACCGAGTAAAATTATCGTTCCCCGAAATATAAATTCAACACCTCATTCGAAATTTTGAGCGGTAAAAGATAGGTAATTTTATGCTCCTTCAAATGCATTTTCACTGGATCGATGATACTATTTCTAACGTACCAAAAAACCCGAAAAATTAAAAGCCCATAATCGAAAAACTATTAAAAAACCCAAAAGAAATCCAAAAAAAACATAAAATTTATTATGTTTCTCCTTCATTTAAAAAAACAAACAAAATGAACCCTGAAGCATTAAATTTTATGGATTAGTGGAGATATGGATACATACATACACACACGTGCCCGCACGCACGCACGCACGCACGAACGCAACGCAAGCACGCACAGACTCACGTACACATACACATACACACACACACTTCAACGAAAATAAATTCAACTAACTGTGACTGTCATTTGGAGTTTGTAACAAGTGCGCGCAACCAAATTAGCTCTAATATTTTATCGTGATCGTGAAACATTGATGATACATAGAACTCCTCCAAAAGTCAAACATGTGAATTTTAAAATAGTTGAGTACAATAGATTTGAATATTGATAAAAAGAACAATGATTTTTTAATAATAATGTCAGGGCCGTCACATTAGAGCTGTAAAAAGTGCACGCATCCTGTTTGGTTCATATTTTTTATAGATACGGATATATATTGGTATAAAATAGAACTCTTATAAAGGACAAGTATTTGTATTAACCCTGTTGCGTTAGACTTTCTACCCCAAAGTAGCTTTCAAGTGAAGGAATTTTGTATTCGGAGAAGTTATTCTTCTTCAATTTTTCTTAAATTTAAAACATGTTTCATAAGAATCGTGGATTTTAATCGCTATAATAATTTAATTTGCGAGGTCACACACCTTAGTTTAGAGTTAATTAGATCAAAAGATATGAACAAATTTGTTAGGACGAATATATCGACAGCTGAGAGGAAGAAACGATCAACTTGGCACGCAATCGAAGAAGAGGTTAACTAGGATCCCGACTCAAGAGTAGATCAACTCAGATATCGCATGAACGACGGCTTCTTTAGCCAATTATTCCTGGCTTGACGTTGTGTTTTGGCAACTCTAAAAAAATATGAGAACGAATATGACCAAAAAAAAAATTTACTATTCTTTAGAGTTACAAAAGCACAACTTACAGCGAAGAATATTTGGCTAAATAAGCCGTCCGTTACGCGATATCTGAGTATTCCGATCAGAATCCGATATGAAGTTCTGACTGGAATAGTAATAAAAAGTGGGACACTCCCCGGCCGGGATCCAAATAGATCTCCCTACCGGATTCCGATCAGACTTAGGGAAGCCTGATCAGATCCCGGCCAAATCCCTTGCTCAATTTCTACACGGACTGCTGTATACTACATATAAGGTATTCAGGAATGAGCGGCTTACCCTCATCCTGCATTGACGGAAAAGTGCACAATATAGTTGCCTTGTATGAATTGTGGACATACAGAACCACTCCCTCGATCTGCATGTTTCTATCCTGCCTAACCGTAGAGTACCCCCCGATCTGAACGCAATCATCGCGACTCAGCAACACCGAAGAGGCAGTAGAAAGGACTGTCTAGAAGAAACTGTTTAAACGATTCAAAATGTCTATTAACAGATGTTGTACATAAACAACCCGCTGTCATCCCTCGCCGTTCGCCTCCTTCACGTTACCGCGGAATAGTTAATCCTGAGAGGACTCGACAAACTTGTTTGACTGTGCATTGTTACTGCGCAAATTGTCCTCTTTTTGTACGCTAATCGATTGCTGTTCGCTAGAGCAATTGTAGGAAGCTAGAATATCCCACAGATCCTTCGCCGATGTAGACGCATATGACGTTACACCGTCCCGCCTCTTTACCAGAAAACGATCTCCCCTATGCCATATATACTTCAATCTCATATAGAAAGCTATTGATTTTATTCGGTTATATTTATCAAACATTTCTTTCCTAGGGTACTCATTTATGAAAATTTTAGGAGCAATTAATTTTGAATTGATGTCCTGGTCAAGAGTCGAAATGTCAACGTCGCTTGTATTAAAACTAGTGAAATACCTCTTTACGCGCATAATATAACCTACAAGATTCCTACGAGAGAGGCAAATGACTCACGGTGACTTTCTGCGAGTCGAGTCAAGAATAGTTGATGGAGCAGACGTCTGTACTTCGAGTCGCAACACACTCACCCCTACTATGTCGTCCTTCTTTAAAGTAGGAAGAACAGTGGAGAGGATTGCATGAGCTACCTCCTTAACATTTTTGTGTTGCCCTCGTAAATATTTTACACTATCAATTCAAAGCATTCCTTCCCCGTACCCTTACCTACTGTCGAAGAGTCCCGGAAAACACGCCTGAAGTGATCGAAAGATTGGCCCCGCTCGGTAGCAACTTCAATATAACCTATTCTAATGGTACGCTCAGTTTTGTCATTATAACCTTTTGTTCGATGCCGACGTGTTCGATTCCTCGGACATACTGACTCCTTCAACGCCATATCAGCTGAGGAGACAGCAGCCTCGAGATTAATATCGACAAGGATGTTCTTACTCTATTAATATTAATAGTGTCGATACAGCTACGCTTATTATTACAATTACAAGCATTATTACAATTATCAGAGATAACGAGATACGAGAAAAGTATCTATCATTTTTGTGTAAACTCCGTGGCCATTTTGAAATTTTGAATGTTAAATATTTTTCATAAAAATAATTCTCTTTCCGTATAAACAAAATATCTTATTCAGCTTATACTCATTGATCGAAAAGTTCTCGCAATAATAACAGATAAGCTAGTACTATCTCAAAGGTTCTTTTTAACACATGCACGATTTTCACGTTTCTTCGCCCACAAAACCAATAATTGAATTGCTTTGATAAAAACTAATTTTTTCTTCAAAAACGTTCATTCATAGGACACAATTCATTTTGAAATTTCGATTTTCACCATGGCTATGTAAAGTTACAGGGAAAATAACTATGGGTAGTCATACCAAGGAACACTTTTCTAAAAACGGAATATCATAATTTTTTTTATATATTAATAATTCATTAAGATAATTGAATTTGATAAAAATAAATTTTCTTCTTTAAAATGTCCATTCAACCGACATAATCCGTTTTGAAATTTCAATTTTCGCCACGGTTATCAAAAGTTACAAGTAAAATAGCTATGGGTGATCATTCTAGGGAACACCTTTTTAAAAACTGAAAATTCTAATTTTTTTATTTTTATTAATAATTTATTAAGATAATTGAATTTGATTAAAACTAATTATTTTCTTCGAAAAGGTCCGTTCATTCGACAAAATCCATTTTGAAATTTTGATTCTTACCACGGCTATCAAAACTTACGGGTAAAATACTCTTATAAAGAAATACGAACTGCCACCGAGTTTACTAAAAATCCGCTGCTCATTGCCGTAGCCAAAGAATGACATCTAACGCAGCCGAAAACTGTGAGCCCACTTAGTCACGTGTCCCCCTTGTGAAGACAATGGCTTAGCGAAGCACGCTAGATCTTGAAAATGCAATCGTCAAATTGAATATAATATCGTGGACGACTATCCCGCCGACAATAGCAAGTGACTTTAACACCAGTCTTGTCCTAGGAGTGCGATATGAACCGGTCATATAATTATGATCAGATGTAATCATATTATATGATTTTTTTTTAATTCAGGATTATCACTAAACACAAAATTGTAAGTAAAAATGCAATATTTTATTGGAATTTTCTTTTTATTATTCACAGACATATACAATAAATTTCATAAAATATTATTTATAGCATATTAAAGTACACTTTTTTAGACATTTTTGCAAAATATATTTGCATTAATAATATCAAACTTATTAATGTGTAATCAATGTATTTGTTAAAAAGTGTTCAGCAGATTATAAGAATGATTTTAATATCGATCGAGCAAATAGAAGTTAACACTTAACTAGGGTAAAATTATAGGTAGCTCGACTCGTACTACAAAGCACACGCAAGAAAAAAAGATTATTATTCACCACATTATTATATAAATTTTTATAATTCAAATACATATTGACGCATGATCCACCTTAATTAATAAGATATCTAAAATGATAGTATACAGATTCCAGAGGTACTATTAATAGTTGATCACCTATCTTAAAGTTGATATTGCAACTGGCTGAACAGATAAGGAAAATTAATTGAAAAAATATGACGAGTTCAATAATTTATAAAATAAGAGGGGTGCAGGTAGTGTGGCCACCTTAATGAACTTTCGATTCCCAGTAGATATATATCGGGTGTTGGGACTTCGGAAACTATTGAGAAATGTTATTTGAAACTTTAACTCTGATACCTCATGAATTTTTTTGCAAAAAAATTTACTCCCTGAATTTTAATTAAAGAAGTTCTAAGCTTTTAAAAATTGGCCACTTTACCAACAGTGTTGGTAAAGTAACCACCTATCAGTTCTTATAGTAAAGTCGTACAAGTGCTTCAGAAAGTCAAGACTAGCCTAACAGAGACTTCCTGTTATTTACGTGTTATCTAACTACATAGTGCCGTAGCGTACGCCTTGGTGTCGATATTTTGATTAGTAGGCATAGGAATTTTAAAGAAGCAATCGCCGTTTTTACTGCCGTCGATTGCCTTTTGCCTTGCAATGCGTTCATATAGCCACTTTACCAACCGATAAGCATCAACGTAAGTTGCAATTTTTGTCAATAAAGTCTACTGCAAGAACTGGCACATGCATCTTAAAGTACGTAAAAAGAGATACAATTTCGTGTACTGTATGATTATTTTTTCGCTCACGTCACGCTGACAAAAGTGCTTTCTTTACATGCATGAACTGCTAAGAAATCAGAGTTTGGATGCTTTCGCGCGTAAATATGACCCTATCTTATAATTAGACGGCACTAGCAGCGGGTTACCATGCCTCTCAACATCTATTGTCACAATACATATACTGTAGGAGTACCGACGCCCCCGAATAACGCATACAGCGAAAGCTCGTGAAGGTGGTCACATTACCTGCATGGCCACATTACCTACACCCAGATTATATTTAATTTTGATATAGAAATATTTTTTCACCTAAAATATATCTACAAAAGAAAAACTAATGACACCAAAATAAAGTTATCGTCCGCTTGAGGTTCTAGTAGTCGACCACCATCGAAATCATATTTTGAGTGTAATGGAATGTATATAAGATATAAATAAGTAAAAAATATATGTATTGCATTGATAGAATAGTAAATTATTCATAACTTTTCAAACGTACAATATTCTGTTAATTAAATTATTAGTAATTAATATAGTAGTTCCGGCACGGTCGTCTACTGAATCTAGTGGTCAATAAGTGAATTACTGCCCATATTTTAAGTCACTCAATTTGACTGTTTGGTTAAGTGCCATTTTAAGTGTTATTTGGGTGTTATTTTGAACTTTAATTTTGAGATTTTTTTTCGTAAGGAATTCGTCTTTGTTGCGTAAGTTTTGGAATATATTTTTGTGATGCAATTACAAATTATCTCGATTATAAACACAAAGAACGATATTACTGATCCTATCATGATTATGTAAATTAAATTTGCTGTGAATTGGGATTCTTCACTTGCCACGTTAATGAACTCTCTTCTCTTCCGTAAGTCCCCGAAAAATATTCCCGTCTCATATAAACCACCTTCGGCTGCATCATTGAATTTTATATATGTTCTGTAAGATTCGCGCAACCAGAATTTCAGGATACCAGATTCATAAATATTTTTTATTATTCTGCCGAATTCATCGGCATAAGGTGAATATCTCGAGTTCAGTATTGCGACCAAACCAGGATATATTGGCTCCTTCACTGCACTTAAAATCCATCCATTCTCCGGCGTTGAGTATTTTTCAGCATACGTCTCCGCGACATAGCTGTGGCAAATACACATATTCACAGTATCGTATTTAATCATCATCAATGAACATTCTCCTGCTGAATTTGTAACATTTATAGAATTAAGATATGGCATATATTTATAATTATTTAACAAAAGACGTTTCGTTAAAGGTACTGAGATCCAAGGGCCACCTGAATTGATTACGTCTTTCAAAGTTTCAAAATTGTAAAACTTCTTCAGGTTTAAATTTACGTTGACTAAGTACTCCAAAACTTGCGCCGTAAATGAAAAAGATATGAACAAAAGGCATAAATATATTATTCGTTCTTTCACCTTTTGCGGCTGAGAAATTGCCGAAAGTCCAGTCAGAATCAGCACCATATTGTACGGGGATGTGAATTTGCTTCTTATTTGGAGTAGAGATATTAAAACTGTAGCAATGCTAACGATACCAGCTATGACGGCAGTTATCACTATTAAATTCCACGGAACTTGTGTCTCATGGAAGCCAAATTGCTTTACTAAAAGTTTATGACTTTTGTCCGTTTCTACATAATAAATTGGTGACATATATTCTACTTTTGCAAGTGCTATAGCTGAACCTAAGGAAAAATCTATCTTATCGGTTTCCAATGCACTTCGTATATCAGCTTTCGTAGTTTGCAATCCAGACATACCATTTGCTCTCATTCTTACATTGACAGTGAAATTCAAAGTATCAGCTACGGCTTTGAACATCCAAATGTCAACACCATAGTATCCATTCCATAGGTTCTGACCAAAAAAGTTTGGCTTTAGCGATACATAAGTTATCTCATCTACTATCCCTGCGCTCAAAGGATATCTATGAAAATTTTTTAACTTGTCTTTGAATAATTTGATACCCCCGGACAGAGGTTCTATTTCATAAGAATTGTTGAACGGATTGTATTGATGAACAAAGACAGGTGGATTCCTAATAGAAATTGATTCGTTTAACCAATTGTTACATCTTTTCTGGTAGATTACTTCTACTAAAGTGACATACAGATATTTTACTTGCCACGATTTTTTGAGAAAAGATTCAATATCGTACGTGTTATTATTATTTACGTAAAAGATGAGCACGTATGGTCTTGGCCCAACGGTCGGAACTTTATGTATAAAATTCATATTGTTTGAGAAATCGTTTAAAGCACTCTTGAAATCACATGCATCTATAAACATTATATATAATACTGAACGCTCCAAACTCATTATTAGTACATTCTTTATATTTGTCTTTTGGTAATTTACTGATATTTCCTTAGGGTACAACGCTACGCACGATTGAAATTCATTCATAAATTTTTGCATTATTAATGTAGTCACAGGTAAAATTGTCTTTGGTGGTGGTATAATTAAATTAACACTTTGTATTTCCATATCTTTCGATACCTTCTGGCTTACGTCGTCGATCCACTTATTTTGACTTGAACAATTTACTTTAGAAAAAATAACGAATAATGATAAAATAACTTTCTGCATATTTACTTGTTTTAAATTAGTTCCTTTATTCATGAAACTGCATTAACTTCATAGCTTTCTTACAGATTTCAGTTGACTCATATATCAACCGTATACCAAGAAGAACAAAAGCCAACTGAAGCTCAAGCAAAATCAGGAATCTGAACCTTCGTACTGTTTACTATTCATTTTAGAAATGCCATGTATATTTAAATATGCATAAGTCTGCAGTGAATAGTGACCATTGTGGAAATTTATTTTTTATCGCAACTGTACTGTGTTGCTAGCAAAGAAAATACAAACTTTATTAATGATAAATATGAAATAGAAATGCTTTATTGATCTGTATCTACGAACTATATCTATTTTTGAATTTCTTTTTATATTGAAGGTGATCTGTATTCGGACAAAAAACAAATCTTCTTACTAAGAATATCTAAAGAATACTATAACTTAGAGAAAAACCTACGTGAGAAAACAACCAAGAGTCTCACGCATACATATCTATAACAAACACTATCGTTAAACACTAATACGCGCGCTCGCCCGGGACTTTTCTTCGCAACGTGAAATTATCAAGAAGACCATTAGAGAATCAGCACTAAAAAGTAAGACCTAGCTCAGGGAATTTTATTGTTTTTTTTATTATATACCCTACGCAAACCGAGAATTTTCAATTAGATGCAAACGTGAAAGACTCCTGGACTATTAATTAGTTAATACCCTGGTAGAAAATTATCTAGTTTTATCGAGGCCCTCGATTATTTCCTTGGCAAACTAGATAGATCTACATAGTTCTAGATTAATTTTCTACCAGGGTAACTATGATTCTTATTATATTTTTAGCAAACTGTATTTATATAATTACTTTATTTTAAAGAGAGCGTTTTTATTTATACTCTTTTTATAGTAACATTTTTAATATTTTTAAAACTTTAAAGTTATATAGATGTTTCAATATCTATATCTATTATTTAGTATAAACTTATTATAATGATTTTCAAATAAACATTCTTCATGATTATTATAAGTTATTGAAAAATGTTATGTTTATGTATAAACATCGAATAATAAGCAGTTATATTAAGTTTTTATGAAGAATAACTATAAATGTACTTGCATAAGAAGATACATTCATATAAACATTCATTACTTTTTTAAGTATTCGTACCTTATTATGGTAAAATTCTATCTATTTTAAACCCCTTGACATCGTCAAATATGAGGAACAACTTATTTCATTCAATTTTCAATTTTAAGAAAATATCTCTCTGGAAAGTTGTTGTTTTTAATTAGGACAATAACTTTTCATAAAGATATTTGCTAAAAATTGAAAATTAAATGAGAAATGTGGTTCCTTGTATTTGTCGGGGACAGGTGGCTTTCGCATCACCTCAAGTAAACAGTTATATTAAAGTCATGTGTACTTAGGCACGACCGCTCCAAGGGAGAGCCTTATATTTTCGTCATAGCAAAAAGTGTAATAGCTCAAAACTAATAAATTATTGCATAAAAACATGTTTTAACACTATAGGAACACATTTCAAGCACTATTTTAAATGTATGTATGGATGTAATTAAGTTCCTTGATTAACTCAGCAAAGCCACGGTCAAACCGGCTGAAACTTAAAGAGCTTACTTGTCTCATCATAATAAGTAAACGTGTCTATTTTGAACCATATTCGTTGAGCGTATTACATATATTTCATGTTTTCATATAATTTTTAACGATAAAATTGTAGATCTCGAAAAAATATGTTTTTTTTGTATTTAATATTTTTTACAAAAATGTCAGTTAAATAAAGTTTGTCGAGAGGAGTCTAAATTAAAACGCAGAAAAAAACATAAAAAATCGATTTTTAATTGAAATCAATTGAATTATAACACATTATACGCAAAAAATTTCCAGAGTAAAATTGTAGAACTCAAGTAAATAAAACTTTCTTGTATGCAATATTTTTTACGGAAACGTCAATTAAACAAAGTTTGTCCAGAAAATCGAAAAATAAAGCGCAAAAAAGGTAGGAAAAATCAATTTATAGGTCACAATTGGATTATAACACATTATACGCAAAACAATTTCAGGGTAAAACTATAGATCTTTGAAGAACAAAACTTTTTTGGACTTAAAACATTTTTTAAAAAATCATATTTTAAACAAAATTTTACAGAGAAACCAAATATACATATACGAGTATATAGGATACGCGGCGCGATGCTCGACAAACGCACGCGACGCTAGATTCCCAATATAATTGTATATATATATATATATATATATATATATACAATTATATATTACAATTATATATAAATGGACTTAGAAATTTTTACTTTACAAAATTAAAACAGAGTTGGTAGTAAAAAGTAATATATTGTTTTACAGTAAAAGTTCAGGCACTGTTGAAAGACAGGGCTAAGCGTAAAGCGCTTAGTCTTGGTGGTTATGGTGGCTGATGACTAGGCCCACGTAGTGCGTTCCGTAGGTGTGGGTGTCTAGCTATAACTACTGATCGGAGACTGTGGTCAGGTGACTTGGTTTATGACGAGTCTAGGTAAGACTCTCCCTAGCTTTTTGCGTCTATATGAATATACTTCTCGAAGAAAGTGTCGAAGTAATTATGGCGCTCGATGACGAGGTCGCGATACCTAGATGTCTGACCTGCAGTATCTACATCTAGACACCAAAAACTACGGAGCGCAATACCTAAACCTCGCCATCGGTCACCATAACGACCTGGACTCCTACTCCGATTGGTTATACATTAAAAAAATAGTTTAAGAAAACTTGAAAATTCTATATGTATTTATATATGCTAGAAATAAATGTAGAAACATATAATTGTTATGGTAATATTTATTTTATTACTAACTGTATATACACGAAACCGATATAACATGCACATCGGTTTGACGCATTCATAGTTTATCTATTACGTATATAGTTTGAATGGTAGAAAGGTACATCAATATAAATACAATGCCAATGTACTGTACAAATGCATATTTTATTATCATAAATTCATAAAACCCTAACGTTTATGAGATACACTAAATTCTTTTATATTTACAAAATGATTTTCATAAACTCTTCATTTTTACAATAAATTTATCTGTATTACGTAATATAAATTTGTAAAAACTGATTTCAAACAACTAATTATATGGTACCTTTTCGATGACTTCCTTACGAATTACAGATGACTACATAATTACACACGAAATTCTTTACATAAAAGTCTATTATAAATTACATTTAAATACTTTATCCATATGTACACTCCTCCTTACACGTCTATCGAATACGCACATCCATTTCACTTTTGATTTAAGTGCAGATTTTACTCATTTATCGTAGCACATCTCGATTTCATACAATTTAATACAATCTCTTCACCTCATCTAATTTTCAATTCACTTGAATCAATAGACATTAAGACACATCAAACTCAATCATCCGAATGTTAAGAAACAAAATATTGATTTAAAAGTTAAACTTGAGCTGTACTAAGATCCATTAATTCACTGTAAAACATTGAAATTGTATAGTTTAATCCTTTTACGAAAAAACATTTTCAAGATAACAATCGTGAAATACACTTCGACATAAGAAAATAAATCTTTGCATATACTACCCTGTTTCTTGCAAATTCTCATCGCAACTTCGTACGCGAAGATTCTCAGAACCGTCGAATTCGTAATACTAATAAAGCGGAAAATACTTTTGACTAACGCTGAAGTATGAGCATCGACGCCTTTGCATTGGAAAAATTGAATTGTTCTTCTCTTTTTTTGAGTAGCTATGAAAGATTTTCACGCTGATAACAACCAAAATTCAAACCCTCGTTTGGAATATTTTCGAAACAAATCAGATCTTTATACTTGATTTAAAAAAAGTGAATGAATATTGATTTTAAAAATAACAATACATGAATAGTAACTCTAATATTGGCGAATAATACTAGTACAGCTGTTAATTATTTTGACTAGCGTTGAAAATATTGTCAACGCTTACAAAATATAGTATCATTGTTAATTAATTTAGTTAAAATAAGAATATAATCTTACTGTTTCGATTACATTAATTAAAAATCTTTTTTATAAAATTGATTAAATTTACAACAAAGTATAAAATTCAATATTTCGAAAGACTATAAAAAAGTTAGAAATAAGTAAGAAAAAATTAATGTCTATTACGAAACGTATCTCGAATGTATCTAATACTTTTAATAATTTTAAGAATCACACATAATTAACGCCCATTCATTGGAAGACACGTATATAGAAACATTTTCGTCTATAGTTAACGAAATGGCTTTTGTTTAAAGTACAAACGTACGCAGTTTGTTTATCACAAGCAAAGCAAGACATTTCGAACCGATTTGTCCCCAAATCCGTTCAAATTTTTCGTCACAATTCTCGATGACGACTCGAGTGTACGAGCTCTGGTTCACGGATTTGCAGATATTTTCTAGCACCGAAAATCAATAACTACACGATGTACTGCCTTCGATTCATCAGCATAGGCCTTATGTACCAAGTAAAATCCGTAAACCAATAATTGCACACTTCCGTCATGGAAAATGTCAGAAACCCGTGCAAAAACCCGTTCAGAGCACCAACGCTCTTTCGAACTTTCCACGCCATTCGATTCGCTTCGAAATTGGAAGAAAAAGCAAGGAAGAAAACGGGGTGTCTAGAGTCTCTCCTCCTCGACGGGCGGCGACGTGACGCTAATCCGCGACCTGATGCTCGACCTCTGGATCATGCTGCTCCTGAGGGTCTCGCCGCGCAGCGAGGCGCGCCTCGAGCTGCGCATCGTCGAGCTTCGCCTGAGATTCGGCGCCGGACATTCCACGTCCTCCGCTTTCCTGCGAAATCAGAGAGATCGGTTGATTAGCTGCATTTTTTTATGAATTTTTGAATGGATTGCGAAATAATTTGTGAGAATTAAATTTTGTTGAGAGATAGATTGTAAATAATCATTTTTCGGAAAAAAAATATCGGCAGGCTGTTCTTGAATTGGTAAACAATAGTAAACAAAATCTCAAAATATTTTAAACGATTTTACTAATGCGTCACACCCAGTATTCATGGGAATAGACACACAGGGAAAAACGTAAAAATCAAAATTCAACAGTAAAAACGGCTTGAAATCTCTATTTAATCCATCCCATCTTGTCATGCAAAGCATTAGATGTATATTTATATAATTATGTATGTATATCCATGTATATATACATAATTAATATATTAATATAAAGGATTAATATTATCAATATGCATATTGGGTACTTGACTCGTATTATCAAAATTCGTAATCCGGAATCCAAATTTTGTATTGATAATATTAATAGAATTGCTTTATAAAATAAACAGGTTGATGAAACGTTTTTTTAATTCGCTCTCTTAAACGGTCCTCCCGAAGACTAACTCATTTCAGATTTTTCAAAAACTTCTAAGTTCTTTATAGCAATCATCTATAAACACTAGCTATTTTCAGATTCTCCGTCGAAAACTATTATTATTTTGGAGATTTGAAAGTTATTCTTTATTAGTTTATTAAAGACTTAAGGTGTTAGTCTTTATTAGTTAGTGTAAAACTAACTATGTTTGAGGAATCTGAAATGTGTTAGTCTTCATAATAAGCATCGATGTATATAATAACGCACCATTATACGAATTTTTTAGGAAATACTTCAACAATTTTACATATACCATACAAATGAAATTTCCAAGCTGGACTCTCAATAATTATTAATAAGGTATTCACCGAAAGTTTGCAGCAATAATACAGCATAATTCGATCTACGTGTTTAATTATAACCAATTATTAATCATTCCTCGCTCGGTAAGATTTAAGGTGAGGAAATTGATTTTTTAATTACTTTCATTAATATCTGAGCACTAAAAAAATTGTCAGAATATTTTCTAATTGACTTAGAACTGTATAAATGACCGTTAGAAGATTATTGCATAAATTTACATTAAAAAATTCTCATTTATCTCAGAAACAAAAAGAATATTCTGGTTTCCAATAAAAGATACATTTACTACTTGTAATGCAGTTATCATTGGAAACATCTATACTATTTCAATTGTTCGAATCGAGAATTTGAAGGATGAATGAATAATAATTTTTCTTTAATTATCTAAATGTGAACAAAAAATATTTCCTTTGAGTCCTTGTTTCTTGACTTTTTATAGTTTGACACTTTAAGCCATTTCTAATAAATGGTGTAGAATGAACAGATCAATAGCATTGATAAAAAAAATTATTTCCGTACATCGAAAGTAAAATCATTCGTAGAAGTAACAATGTTACATCATGTTTAGCAATTTTATAATTTTTTATTTCAACCATTTCCCTTATTTTTAAACTATAGACATCTTGATTACAATGCGTAGAAAATGTGAATCTCAACTTTGCATTTTTCTTTTTCTCTTTTTTACTTGATATCTATTTGGAATTCCAAAGTTCATTACCTCATCAATGGAAGAATACCATTGTTTTGTTAATTCTGTTCACGGAACTTGTTCATATCCTACTTCCTTTACATCTATTTTAATATTATTCTCTCCTCTATACCTTGATTTTCATAGAAGATTTTACTTTCGAATTAGCCTATCAAGTATACGATCCTATATTATGCTACTCTTTATTGTTTTCCATTCTATATCTATATGGCCCGCCCATCTTAACGTGCACGATTTAATAATCTCTAACAATATTTTATAGCTTATATCATTATTCGAGTTACATTCTTCTCTAATTTATTTTCTCATATTTTATTTGAGTCCATGTTTTTACCCCTTTACGATAATAATATTGTTTTATAAATTTTAATTTTCAAACTACGTGATAGTAGCCGAAGATTTCATAGTTTAACTGTTAACAGAATATAACAGAACATTCTTTAAATTGCATGAATTGTTTAATATTGTTTTTAACATTGTTGAATTGTTTAACATTGTCTTTAACATTGTTGAATTGCTCAACATACCATTAGAAACATAGAGAGAAAGTGCACTGAAATATTGATAAAAATGGACTCTTAAACACTTTTTTCGTATTTCAAAATGCATTAATCTTTTGCATCAAATTTGTATTCTCCATCATGCTGATTCTGGGTATGATGTTGATTAGTTCATTCATTATTTTGCTTGATATCAATGAAAATTATTCTGCAATGCGCAATTTAAGTTTGCACAAAAAATCCGCCTTAACTCTCATAATCACCATAAAAGTTCATACAAATTTTAGAAACTCACAGCAAAATGTAAGTTATAACACAAACGAAGTAAAACGTTACAAATTTCGGTGAGAAACCTCCTTTATTTACAAGAAAAAAAATTATTAACCTTTCTTAAGGGGCAGGCTTGGGTTAAACCCAAAATAAGAATTTTCTTTTATTAGTCCAGGAAACTTTTTATGTTTAAAAGCATCATAAATTGTTTAAACTCAATTAAGTGTCCAAAATAAATGAAATGTTTTTTTAACTTAAACTAATATAGAAAACTACATGTTTCAACACTTACAATTGACGAATAAAACATTTAACATCAAAATACCTCAAAACAAAATATTAACTTCTTTTCACTGTACTTTTTTTGTGGTTAGAATAGTAAGTTTCGAGAAAAACGCTTTTAAAGTTTTAATTTAGTATGCTATCCAATGTATAATAAAAACTATAAACATAAAAAATATGTAATAAATTTTTTTTCGATTTTTTTGGTAAAAAAATCGGTGGAATTCCCCCTTAAGTTAAGCTTAAGTAAAGAGACATACTTAAAAACTAGGTAGTATGAAAAATAAAAACTTAAAATGCATTTTTTTAAATATATTTTTATACCTTAAGAAATAAGTGTATTTCCGAGTATACCCCAATAATTGAAGGGCCGGATGCAATGAGGTACCTAGCACTTTTTTAATGATTCTTATCTCAAATAATAATGCTCAGATAAAGAAACAAAAAATATAATGTCGTTGAACCAACTTCTTTCTTATACAAACTATTTTTTATTTCTATATCTAAGTGCTATCATTTGAGATAAAAATCACAAAAAAGTACTTATTCCCTTATTACACCCAACTCTTCAATCAGTGTCCTAATAGCTTCTAACAAATAAATAAAAAAAGTTCTGTATTTCAATAATGAACACCAGCCTCAATGATTCCTTTTCCAGCGGCACCAAAACGAAGACCAAAATCCAAACCCAATACTCACTTCATCAAGCACGGCATGTCCCACAGTCCCTGATCCTTGCCGAACTCCTCGCCGTCCTGCAGCGTCTGCGGCAGCTCCTTGTCCAGCGTCTCGGGCAGGAACAGCGCCAGAATGCCACCCATTATGCCCAGTACCCCCAGCACCAGCAGCGGTAGTACCTCTGAAATCACGCTTAGGTAGACGATGAACGGGGCGATGATGCTCGCCACGTAACCCATTATGTGGATGAGGGCGACGCCCTGGGCCCGGACGACCGTGGGAAGAAGCTCGGCGGCGTACTGCAGACCGATGTTGTAGGAGATGTTGACGCAGAAGCGGCCGATTATGGCGAGGGTGGCTGAGTAGATGTCTGCCGGGAGAGATTAAGTGGGTTAGATTTTGGCTTGTAAGGAGTGAGGGTAAGTTTGATGGAGGGTTTAAGGGGTTGGTGAGATTTTGAGAAGAGTGAGAGTAACAACCGGAGATTTGTGGTATAAATAACGTTGTTCAACAGGACTTTTATTGTTCAGTAGCATATATTTTACCGTGAATGAGGGATATTTTTGTCGGGGTAATTTTATTCAGTGAAGTCAGAATGTCCTACAATTATTATGATTTTCACGGTGATTTTTATTATAGAAAGTTCTCTCTATGTGAGAAATCAATACTGTAATTGACACAATGTACGTCGTAACCGTTACGAATATGAAATATCGCAAAATTAAAAACTTGTTAAAATTATTTTAATGCGTAATACAAATTTAAGTTAACTTAAAAGAAAGTTTTTATAAGGGAAATCTTAAGATATCGATATCGTATATAATACATTCCGATGGGTGTTCTCAATTTAGCGGATACTTTGGATATCGCGGATATTGTGGGTTTATTTTATTTACTATTATTACTTTGGAAGCTTCTAATTCGTTGCTATTTTATAACGTATTGCGTTAGCAAAATGTATAAATCATACTAATCTTCAAAACAACTTATTCGTTTAATATTTTCAATAACTTAATAAAAAATACTACTGTTTATGTCTTTGTAAAAACTACGAAAATTTCATGAAAATAAGACAGTGGTTGAATTTAGTTATATTTGCTTTACAGGAAATCATAAGTTAATTTACTGTCTGATAATTGGGTTCTCTATCGTAGCGTTATCAAATGAAGAATGCAAAGTAGGCATCAGATAATTGAAACGTTTCAGAAGTATTATCAAGTAGTTTGATTATTTTGAAATTATAGATAAGCTCATATGAACATATGTCCTGTTACAGCACTACAGGTAGATAATGTGCTTATCTCAAAGTGAATACCGTAACTCTCATTATGAAAACTGTTAAATTTATCACCCTAATGTTTTAACAAAATTTCTAGAATTTGAATTAGACGTAGACTATCCCTTCATTAAAAGCAATTAATATTATAGGTCATGAGTAAAATGTTCAGTTTAATTTAAATATGTAATCATATTTGATATAATTTGTGAGATATAATATCGAATACATTTCTCTAAAAAGAAAGAGTTTCAATGTTTTAAACACTAAACACCCAAAAAGTGTTATGTATATATTTAAACTAATTGTTCGTTTAACACGCTATACATTAATATAACACACGTACATATATTTAATACAAAAGAAAATATCCTCTACTAAATGCTGTTCAAAAATCTCCATTCTCAAATCAATCGATCTCACCTCGCGTACCGCTTCCTAAACCTACACCCCAACACCCAACGTCCAAAAAAACCTCCGCATCTCCTCCTCCCTCCCCCAAATCCCTCCAGTCCACAAAGCGCGCCAAAGCAAAATACACGCCAACTCCCCCAAACCAATAATAACGCGACTCTCCGTGCTCGCGGCGTCTATACATTGCGCTCCTCAACGACGACGAGCGCAGAAGTGCACTCTGCGTACATTCGTATAAAGTCATGCCGTACACTGAAAAAAATAAAAGGCTACTTCTACTCGAGGGTTACAAGCAGTATCTGCTTGGCTCCCGACACGACGAAAAACGCTCGCAGTAGGCGCGCAGAAGACTGAAAGTGAGGTTATGTCTCTCCACCTCTGCCGCGCTTTACCGCGCAGCATTGTGCGTGTCTACTGCGCACCTATTTTGCTCTTACTCGGGTGGTCGAGTAGCTACTGCTCGAGTCCTCGGTAGAAGCAGCCTTTTATTTTTTTCAGTGTATTATACAGGTTGCGATGTATGTATACTCACTGTTGGAGACGAGACTGGCCCAAACGCTGAATATGCCGGAAACGACCATGGAGCCGCAGGCGAGCCAGCGTCTGCCCCAGCGGTCGAGCACGAGGGTGAGGAAAGTGTCGGCGGGCAGCTCGGTGGCCGAGGCCACGGTGAACGTCACGAACACGTCCAGCCGGAGATTGTCGACGTTACGCACGTGGCCGTCGAACACCAGGGATATCGCCATCCTAAGAGCGAGGAGGGATCGAGTTAGAAGAGGGCGGTGCGCGTGGGAAATGTATCTAAATGACTTAGAACATGGTTCGTGATTGGCAGTGAAGTACTTTTCAGGATTGTTTCCAATTCGAATTTATTGAAAAAAAAATTATTTTTTGTATTTTCGATTTTTAATCTCATCCCAGCTGCATATTTTTCAACAGATTTAACAGGTGTTTGTTTCATCAAAACATTTGAGAAGTTATACTTAAATTGTTTAATCTCGAATTTATTACTGTAGCAAATTCTGAAAAAGAAATAGCGCTGCACTAATATCCATTAAATTATGCATAATTTCAGAATATATAAAATATATTTGTTGTATATATTATCTGGAGTACAACGTGACAAAAAGTTTTAAATTTACTGAAATAACCATTGATTGAAAAATGCGTACACAAGATTCAAAATCGTATTTCTTTCTCAGTAATTATATTAAAGATATTATAAGTTATATTAATTGAGTATACGTTATGAGGCGCGCTTTTAAAATATATGAATATTTCTTCATATATGTATTTATATATAGAGATAGATAGCTAGTACAAAATGAAAGTGAAAGGAGTATTTCTTTCTCAAAAACTGTTTTAAAATAAGTGTTAGATATATAAATCAAACGGAAACTACGCGTACTTTCAGCATATCTCACGAAGATATTTCGTTCCAATTATTTTTAAAGGTGCGGATGAAATATGTGTTTGAAACTTTATAGAGTGGTAAATTATTCTTAGTATCATTATGCAATATAAAAGAATCACTTCTTAATAAAAATAATGTCTCTGACTTGATCGTAAAATATATTTCGCGATAATCATATTGTTAACAGTACTCACCAGATTATAACTAAAAGAATCGTGATGTTTCGGAGTCTCGGACTTCGGAAGAGATCAATCACAGAATAGGACTTGTCAGCCTCTTCTTCCTTTTGAATTCTAGCGCACGTATCCTGTAAAGATCACGGCATTTATATTGTAAGCATCTTCTATATTCAAGCTACTTTAAAATATCTAAACATTCATTACCATGCATTCTTTATATTAATTTTAAATTTAACAAAATTACTCTTATAAACAAACATTATTAAAATCAAAATCTCCTTACTAAATATACCTTTTCCTTATCGCCGCAATAAGAAAAATAATAAATATTTCATTTGATTATTTAATTTTCATCCAAAATTCAGAATATTCAATTACCTACCCACTTCAACGATTATCTACTGACTACCGTATTGAAATCAATAACTATTTATGTAAATTATGTATTTACCGACTCGACATGTACATTATACTTTTAAGGACTAAAACCCACATTCTTAAAAAGTGTAAAATTTTTTATTTGCACCATTCATTATATCTGATTGAATGAAGATGAATGTACCCAGTTTCATCCAGTTTTGTCTAGATTCTCTGCTAATAATCGGAACTCTCAGCTTAAAACACGAAAATTTACATTGTGAAATAACTTGTTTTACGAAAAGTTACCGTGCAGTTAAAAGAGATGCATACATGTCTCATTGGTAAAATATAGATATAGATAAATATCAATAACAAAAATTAATAGGGGAGAGTGATACACAATAGGTAAGGGACCGTCCATTAATTACATAAGGTTTTGAGGGAGGTTCTCAGCCTTACGGTGTATACATAAAGAAGTCAGTGAAAATGTTTTACGTGGGGGAGCCTACAATTCTCAAAATAAGCCTTACGTCATTTATGGATGACCCCTGAGATATTTTTAAAGGCTTGCTAATATTTGAAATTGGTTTAAATAAATCCTGTGACAATGCAAATTACAATTATTTTATTATTCGTACCTCTATTTGTATATTTTAATGTTTACCCATTGTGTGCCATCAGCATAACACACAATGGGTAATGGTACAGGTTGGGTAATAGGTATCATGATGTATCTAATAGTAATTTTTTGCAATAATTAGTTTTTAAAACAGCAGAGCACTAATAAAACGTCATTATTTTTTAAATATCAAAACAAAGATGTGAAAATTTCGTTTCTCTCACTCTGTCGACTTTATACACAATTGGCTCTTTGCCACATTATGTTGGCTTTTATTACTTCAATTACTCCCTCACATAAAAAGAAATTAATATCCCCCATTGTGTCTCACTCTCCCCTGAAGAATTTATACCAATAATACCTGATTCAATCACAGTATACTCGGAGAATAAGTATCCCCATCCCCAAGTGTCCATAACCCCCCTGTTCCCAGCTCACCTTGAAGTCCTTGTAGACCTGATCGGGCACCTTGGTCTTGTTGATGCGCTCGAACTTGGACAGTATCGTCATGGCCTTGTCGACCTGGCCCTGGCTGACCAGCCAGCGCGCGCTCTCCGGCACCAGCCAGGGCGTCGCCACCGCAAGCACCAGGGGCACGGACGTGGCCACGCAGGTGAGACGCCAGTCGGCGATGTAGTAGGCGATCCAGGGCAGCACGCACGCGGCGAACGTGAAGAACATGGCGATCGACATGTTGGCGACGAAGGTGCGCCACTTCGGGCCCACGTACTCCAGGACTATATATATTTACATTTATTGTTACATTATTCATTATATTTATATAATATTAATTATTAGAATTATCTGTGTTATTTTTTACAACGGCGGGGCATCTAAGATTTCTTGGAAAATACTGGTTCTGTTTAGGAATGTCGCACGAAAACGGGCATTTTTCGTATACTTCGACAAGAACTGTAGTATTACTTTTTGAAGATTTAAAGAAAAATAGCCTTTGTCGGAAAATTTAGAAACTGCTAGTTTTTAGGACACCGCTGAAATGAACTAAAATCTACCGTAAATTTTTAAAAGTGCTAGTTTTTGCAAGTAGCATCTATATAGCAGCTACAAAAGCAAAACTGTAGTTCTTAAATTTTGTTTAGCTTCTCCTGGTAAAGTTTTTTAGTTCCTGGGTAATCACTGGGAATTTTTGTTTAAAATGTAATTTTGTTAGCTAATAATAGTACTGTTTGGCTAATAAAGATGTATTTGTTCTAAACAACCAATCATTTATCTTGAATCTACCCAGCCTACGAGTTTCAGCACTCCAACTACTAACGATAAGTAATCAATTATTTTATAAAAATAGTCTAATAATGCACATTTATCATATTGCTGAAAAGAACACTTCAACAAAGTTTATCATATACTAAATGTACATGTCCTTGCAAATTAATAAAAAATTAAAAACCTACAACGTAAAAATAAAGTTAAAACTAAAGCTTAGTTTAGTTCATAAAAAAAGTTGTTGAGTTTTCTAATAACATAAATGAATTAAATTCTGGTCCATTAAAATAATTAGCAGTGGATTCATTTTCATAATATAATAACATAATTCCATATTTAAATAAACAAATCATTCCATATTTAATACCTTATAATTTTACTGAATATTGTATACTAAAGTAACAATTAGTGATAATTGATCCTATACATTTTTAAAAATAAAAAAATGCTTCGAGCTTAACGTTGAGACTAAAACAATCATCCTAATTAAATGACGTTATTATAAAAATTCCAACCAAAAAAAATGTAGAGACCATAAAGAATCCATTAAAAATGTTGCACGTACTGCTGCACAGTGACTCACAGCACCGAGCGCACTTGTAAAATCAATTTCCTATAATACGTTCGCGTTTCACGCATCGATTATCCCGCGCTCGCGACCGCTTCGGTAGCATAGCATCTCTATACCTATACCAGCAACAATGACCTCCACACTCGAAACACGCGTGCGCGCTCTAAACGGTCTTTCGAAAAATCAACTACTATATTATCGTATGAAATTGTCGAATTGTTGCGTAAATAGCATTTATCATTTTGCATTGTGCTACGTGTATGAGTGTATGCGCGAAAGCTTATACACCGTTATTTTAAGAATCAGCCTTTGCTGCAGTAATGCACATTTGTAGTGTACCTTTGTGCCTTTGCCGCACTACCGCTTCTGTGCCTTAATTATTACTTGGGAGCATCCTTTCTAGTTCCGCTCTATGCGCTTGCAGTGCAAATTAGTCAGTAGACTGAGAGCAGTTATCGAGTAGACTGCGTCATTTAGAAGTAATATACGCTTTGTTTAACTAATTTTTCTTTCAGCAAATATAATATACTTGTAGCATAATAAACCTGCTCTTATTTGTTTCGTAAATAAATTTACAACATAAATGAAAATATATTTTTAGGGTAAATAACGATCAAATAAGGGCAAACAACACTTTTGAAAATCGATTTTTAATACATATTTAAGGATATATTATCTTAATTTAGCCCTCTGCTAAAGACCTCAAATGACTCTTCTATATATTTACCCAATTTGTCCCACTTGATGTTCTTTTTTCAACCATAAAATGCATATTTTCAACTAATCCATAAATTTGTTGTTAGTTTTTAAGCTATATTTTCACATTTAACTGGTGCAAATAGAATATTTTCATAACTTGACCCTTTCAATCATTGGTTGGGTGCTTAACCCGTTTACATGAATTATCCAGTATACTGTCAGTACCCACTTTTCATAAAATTTCGCTATAAAATATTTATACAAACTGAAAAAAGAAGTTTAATCTGATTAATATGCTGAAGATCTAAGAAATCTTTCCGAATCTTTCCCTGTCAGATATACTTTAAAAATTAAATCTTTTTACTCATAAAATAAAATGTAAAAATGTGAAAATGTTTTTTACTAATTAAGATGTGATTAATAAAATTATTACTAAAGAAGAAGTTCGAGTGAACGAGTTAAGTATCACACTATTTCCTTTTATCTTTTACATGGTTTAACGAACTTTATGACAATGAATCGAGTAAATTTTAGTTGAGTGAGTGTCAGATACGAGAACATTGTCGAATATAATCTATACATTAAAATATTATCATTTATTAATTGTAAATGAATTATAAATAAAGAAATTGCCAAAAAAACTATTACATAAAATATATTTTTGGATTTCTACTCGGTCACTGAATTCAAATTCACAGTCGAAGTTTAAAAATTCTGTAAATCAAAGACGATGGAACCAATATTACCAATATTGCTATAAAAAATTCCAGAGAATGTATATTTTTTATTCGAAATTGGATTTTACATATTACATATTAGATCAGAATTCAGCGACATGAAAAAGTCTCATCGAAGTAGTTTCACATTTTGAATGTACAGTAATATGTAATACATGCCTGCCAAGTGTCACAATTTCCGTTCAACATTAAAACCATAGGTGGGTCGTACTGATTAAACTCACCTTACCTGTATCCAAAAAAATTCAGCAACAAAAAGCAATATCACGGAGCAAAAGACGCGACGTGGACACGAAGAAAGAATAAAAAGAGCCTAGAAACGGAAGGTGCCTCGCGCCTCGAAGGAACGGACAAAAGAGACGTACACAAAAGACCGAGAGAGAGAGAGAGAGAGAGAGAAGGTCGCGGCCTCGACTCTTACCGGAAGAAGGGCACTGCCTTTATACCAGCAATTGCCATCGTAAAAGCGAAGCAGGAGCAGCCGCGGCGCGACTTTTTTCACGCTCGAGCGCATTGCGCGCGGTCGTTATGCTCTCCAGGAGTGCGTTAAAGATTGCGCCGAAGAGAGAGAGAGAGAGAGAGACAGAGAGGTCAAAGGATCAGCAATTCCGGGTGCGGGTAAAGGGTCAATGTATCCGGCGGACGCGTGGTCTTGACGGGGTTGATGGCTTCGTGGTCTTGAAATAGGAGTTATTTTTTTAGGTTGTGGGATGGATGTGAGCGGGCTGGGTTAAATTTTGCGTTGTAGGTGTATGATTGGTCGAAATTGATGGACACGGTTTTAAGATGAGGGAGCATTGCAGAGGCGGCGAAGGATTTTGGTAGAATCGTGACTTGAAGGTGATAATTTTAGGATGATGGGATTTCTGGCTGTAATAACAGAAAATTTCACGAAATTTGCTACTTTTGTGGAGATAAGTTGTTAATTTGGCGCGTGTTTAGTAGCGAATTTTGTTAAAGCGGGCATAAAGATTGCTGATTTGGTCGAAAACTAGCTGAATCTAGCGATATTTATTAAACTTTTGCAACACATATTTAGTTTTTTTCTTTTATGACTGTGTTTGGTATGGAAGAATAAGTTATACCAATTTTTTGAATGTTTAGAATTCGGTTAATCTATTAATTGTAATTATATTCATATCTCGGTCAAAGATTTGAGATTAGGAATCTTGGCGGGAAATTTGAATAGTTTGTCACCCACTTAATCATGGTCACTAATAATGTATTAAACAATTAATTTATTGATATATTTAGACTACTCAAATTATTTCATGATATCTTCCGAATGTTGAAATAGTTATGTGTATTTATAAAATTGGAGCGGTCGAAGGCTCACGTGGTAATCGCGTACCTCTTAAAAGACTTTTAAGAATTTTTCAAGGACATTTTAAGAAAACGTTTTTCCGTCTTTGTCGGTGACGGAGATCATGCCTGTAACCCGCTACCTGGTTAAGGGCGGTAATGCCCGTATATGTCTAAAAAGAAATTTAAAATGGACTTATTACACTTTGTTTCTGAAATGAATTTAAAAAATGTCAATTTAAAATTGTTGTAATATAAGAAAATATTATTGCAAACAGTATATCAATAGAAATTATTCATTACTGTTACTCCAACAGTTTTACACTGATTTACGGTTCAATTCTAATTAGTAATTAAAATATTTATGAGATTTTTATATGCTTTAGAAAATTTATCAATAATATGGTTTTACACAAATCAATCAAATGGTTAACGAGCGCAATAAGGAATAACGACTAAGTGCATGCAATTCTTTTTACAGTTTTCATTTAATGATTGAAACAAGAATTATTCAGTATTATAACTTAGAACATTTCCCATTAAAATGCAAATTTTCGTCATGCTGCGGATTACGTTAAAGTAGGAGATTAAATGCATTTTCGTACAGAAATTTTGGGTCGCTTGACATTGATTTATATCGCAAATCTAATTTATGTCGCTGGTCATAATAACACCAGTCTTATGCACTGGGAAAATCTGTAGTAAAATTTTCAGCGTGCGGAAAAAATAAAAAGTTTAACTACACTTGACAATGGAGAAATAATTTTAGTATTATTATTTTAAATGAAATTGACAATTAAAAAATTATTAACCAGTTTGCTTTTTTTAGTATATATACATTAAATAATTAAAGAAAAAAAATAAAGAATGCACGTTGTGCAATTACTCAAAGGTTAAGACTATTTTTCTGATGCTATCAATTCTCAGAAAATATAATATCTCTGTACGTCATCAAGTTGCTACCGCAAATCTATCTTTTATACACGATTGCCGGTTGCATTATACTTAATAAATGCACCTTATAAGCCTAGATTAACCTAATATTGAGTTACAGCATCATGAGAAAGGTGAATACCTCGAAATTATGTACTCTCAATAGCCTTATAAGTAAACGCATAATATTACAAAGTTCTTCTACTCAGGAGATTTCTTATAATCAGAAATACTATGAGTACAAAAAGTAATAATTTATTTCAATCCTTCGTAAAATGTACTTTAAATTTTTTGTTTATATTTTTCGATTTATTCAATTATGGGTGGCAAATAATATAGAAATACACGAATGGCTGATCGTATCCGACATGTATCCACTTACATAATATTAATTCACTATACTTAAATGATAAGTTTTATAATCTAATGATATTTGATAACAATTATTCTTAATTTGTCCATAATTAAAAAAGCAAAACAAATTGTCGAAATATACTTTTTCATAGATATATATCATCCCCTGAAATCGCCCATAAAACATTGAAAAAATATATATAGTAAATATAAATAAACATTTTTTCCTAATACTACTAAACAGACATTTATTATTTATTTAAAATAATGTTGTTTTATTTGACTTCACATTTATTTGAGTAAAAAAATCATTGATTAAATCTATAAATGTTTATAAAAATAAACGTTCTTTTATCAATACAGCTAAATAAATATTTATATGAAACAAATAATATTTATTTATTTTAGTAAACATACACTTGAATAAAAAATCATTACGTACAATCAAAATTCATTCAATAAATTTCAAGTAGGAGAAGCTGGGGCAGAATAGGATACTGACACTTATTTAAAAATCATTCATATTAATTATTTATAAGCATTCTATGAAAATTGTATACGTTTCACTGTTTAAATATAACAATGATAAATGAAAAAAATGTATTAAAAAAAATGTTCTCATCCTCTTATTAAACATATAAAATCAAAGCTGCATTATAGCTACTACCGCAATGAACGCTCCATTCTATCCACCCTTCATCCCCAGCCCCAACGATCGCACTCACCCAAGATGTACATCATGGTGAAGCAGTTGTCGAAGGCGAAGCCGAAGAAGAACCGACAGATGGCGAATTCCAGGAAGTTGCCGGCGAAAACAGTGGCAATGCCCGAGACGAAGCCGACGAGATTCGTGCCGACGAGGGCGGGTATGCGTCCGTAGCGATCGGCCACCCAGCCGAATATCAGACCGCCGAAGATCGCGCCGACGAAGAAGATGCTCTGGGCGAAGGTCGGCAGGGCCGCGTTGTCGCACACCCATTCCAGCTGTAAGAAGAGGAGGGAGGGGGGGATTAGTGTGACTGCACAGCGAGTGAAAATCGGTTGATATTGTACATTGAGAAAACGGGTGGGGAGAAATTTGCCAAAAGATAGTTTTGAAGACGTATAATAATGCCGAATTTATTATACCGAAGGGTAAATTTGCCGAAAGGTGAAATATGCCATAGGGTAAAGTGATCGATTAACAAAAGTGCCGAAAAAAGAAGTTCCGACGGGCAAAAATGCCGATGGATAAAAATGCCGAAATGTTGAATGGCAACGGGTAAAAACTATAAATATCGCATATTGAAAATAAACGACCTAGAAATAATTAACACATTATTATACTACAGTGGCATATTCTAATGAAAGCACTTTTTTGTCCAAATTTTCGTTTTCGGCATTTTTAACTTTCGGCGTTTTCTTTTTCGGAATTCTTGTTTTCGGCATTCTTAACTTTCGGCATATTTATCCATAGGTATTGATTTTTTCGGCAATTTCAACTGTTCGGTAAATTTATCCATCTGCAAATTTATCTTTCGATATTGTAATTATTTATCGTCAGATGCGATATGTTATCGTAAAATTAGCAATTTTTAATCTTAATTTTTTACTTTAAAAATACAATTTTAAATCATATAGTTTCTCTTAATAGACGAAATATTATCTGCAGATCCCATGCTCATGAATTTACAGCATTGGATCGAAAGGAATTTGATCTATTACTTATGAATCGAAAAATTTATGATATCATATTTTTACGATATGAAATTTACGATATGGTTTTCTCAGTGTATAAGTTGATTTGTTCGGAGAGAATTGGATGTGTAGGGTTGGATGTAAGATGGAATTTGTAGACTGATTAATTTTTAAGTGGCGAAATATTTACTGATTAGCAAATGTTCGCTTGGGTGGATGCACTTATTAAAAGCACCAAGCTGTACCAAGTATAACATTAATACAGGACTTATGAAACTGGTATGAGCATGAAGAATCCATAAAATTTGAAACTTTACATAATTTTCTTCTGTTCAAAGTGGAAAACATGAAAAAGTTCATTTTTTTTCAGTTTTACTACCGACTGCCTGATAAGATCTTGATTTTTTCACTTATTTGTTTAAACTTTACTCTCTCTTTTTTTCATTTCCACAGGTCAAAAAAGTCTTAATAAAAAAATAACTTCAGAGAGAATTTAATAAAGCTAAGAGAATGCTAACACTTAAGGAAGAAATGTGGGTAATAGAGTTCTGTTTCAGTAATGACGAAGCCAAGAAACTGAAAACTCCATCTTTTCACAATTTACAGCATTGAAAAAATAAAAGAAAAGAAGAGAAATGAAGTGAACGATAAAGCAAGGGTGAAATAAAGAATATTCTCGGAGAAATAATAAGGTGATAAATCAGACGATTTATCTCCTGCTCTTTGACCGGATTTATTACCTAATTTTTTTAGCACAATTTCGTAAAAGAGAAAAACTAAGAAAAAAACTTTAGCCAAGCGAACACCTGATGGGGAAAAATATTACCATTGTAACGACGAAGATCGAAGGAAAACACAGATCTTACTATAATATAAAAGAAGGATATTCTACACTTTGATGCATTACAGTCATCGACCCAAGCTAACAATACGAAATACCTCTGCGAGCACATTCTTAGAACCGCGTAAAAAGAAAACAATACACCGCAAAAAAGCCTCGATTCCAGCGATCAGCGCCTCTTTTTTGCGGGCAACGTTATCCATCGATTTCCGGTTGTAACAACACCGCGCTTGAGGTCATCATCGGCTCGAATTAACTCGAATGAAGCTGAAAATCGTTGAATTCGCGCTGGGTGCTACCTGTAAACCTTTCTAAGTTCGAGCGTCGTACGACGAGGCCAGGACGCCTGCGATTAACCGATTGCATTGTATATACAACGATACGCACACAGCGGAGGCGATTAAGAGAAAGGAATTGTAAATCAAACGTTTATCGGAATGTCGAGATGATGGAGGTATATTACGCGAGAGTTTTGCTCGATAATTAAATGTACCGATAATGATGAAAGATTTGAGTGGGATTTCGATAGATTTTTTTGTATTTGTTTGTATTTGTACGTGAAAAGAGATATTAATTCTCATTAGTCTTACCAATCATGGACCTTATCTACTAAACAATCACAATTGATTTATATTCTAACTAAATAACTTATTATGTTCAAAAGCATGCTTCTGTGCTAATTTCAAACAATTCAGTTTTACGTCATGTTGAATTAAACGTTTAACTTTTAATTAAAAGTTTCTCGTATCATATCAGATGTTTAATTAAATCTTGATTTTATGCAATTTATCCAATAATTGTTAAATATCAAACACAATGTATTTCTCTGTATGTATTCTCACAGCGTAATAAAATTCTGGTACAAAAATTGCCTTACTCTGAAGTAAAAGTTAAATAACATGTCACTTAATAGAATTTAGACAAGATTTAAAAAATGCAGAATTACGTATCTGTACCATATAATAATTTTAGGGCAGAATTAAGAACTACAGAAAATTAAGATCAAAATTCGTATTTTTATAAAGCAATATTTCTTTAGACGATAACTAGAAATGTACCGCCAAATAATTATTTATTTCGCCATTGAAATAACATTCCTCTTACAATGTATACTTCAATAACATAATTACTTAATACCGTAGGAAGACACACTCCGCATATATCCTTCTATAACGCCCAAAAAATAAACAAACGAACAAACAAACAAACAGCAAAGCTACATGAAAAACATATCACACAAAGCGCCCAACGAAATCTCCCAACGCCTCGGCAATTCTCCAAAAGTCGCCCAGCTATACATACATGCACAACGCTCGCATCTCCACGCTCGTCAAAAGACCCGCGCACAAAGGGTACACATGTACGCCGGCAAGGCGTCGCGCCGAAACGAAGCCCTTCCAAATCCTCCTTCCTCCGTCTCGGCGCGCTTACAATTTCTCCCTCGCGCCCGCGTGCGCTTTCAAAAGCCGGAGAGCGCGCGTTATTATTACGCTTATACGCGCTGGCGCCTTATCGCCCTCGCGCGTGAGTGTGTGTGTGTGTAATGCAAGTGCAGAGAGCGATGATGCAATGTCGGTGCGGTGTGTCGTTACGTCGTGTAAGCTTTTGGAGGAAAGAATGGGGTATATAGCGCGTATTGTAATTAGATTATTAAGGTGGAGTAGACTGAATTTCTTTTCGTTGATGTCGTATTTTTTTTAAGTTTGTGGATTCAGTGGTTTGGTGTCGAAAATTAAAATTAAGGGAATTTTTTTAGAGTTTTTTTATTGAGTATTTTGAGATTTATTACAGATCATGTATTAATTTTTAATGGAATTTGACTAATTTGTTCAAGTCTTACGTGCACTATTTTTATACTGAAATCTGGGGTCAAAAACATATGACTACATTAAACAATTGAATCAACAATAAAATCAATATTGTTTTACTATACAGTGCATGTGACACATTGTTTGGAACAAATGTTTACAAAAGAAAGCGATTGCAATTATGTTGTCTTTAAATCTACTTATAAAAACGTAATGCGCATAAGATTTGCGAAGCAAAGAAAAACATAGTTCTGAGAATGCAAACAAGTTCGGAGACAATTAAAATTAAAATAATCCATTTTTATTTTACAAGAAGAGAGTACTTATACTAAATACTCTAGTAAAGACTAATTTTCTTAACTATTTATGTTTAGATGCAAGAAATAAGTAAATAATACTCTATTGTAGGGCATATACTTTCTTAATAGTTGTTACTGAGAAAAATTTAAATGTGCGGATTTTTCATTAGATACGCTAGTACTTTATAACAACAAATACTTTGTTTTTAATTTTCTCAGGGTATGTACGTTCGAGGATAATTTTGTTTCTGCGATTTCTCTTTTTTTTGCAAAGTTTAGAGACAGGTGCTGCTAAACGATTAGAATCTGCGAGATTTTTTTTTCTTGACTGATGTGTGCAGAGGTCGAGAGCAAAAGTGGAGATATGCGATAAGCTTTCGATAAATCACGAAGCTGAGTTTTGCTTGGCGTTAATTATTTTTCTTGAGGATTGAAAATTTTTTTTACTACAGAATTAAATAGTTGAATATTCTAATAAGATTATTGTTTGGAAAACCAAACTGTAAGTTTTTACTTTCCTCCGAGATTTTCGTATGAATAATTAATTACAAATGATGCATTAAATTCAAATCAAATTATAATACGTGCAGTTTCTATGAAATAAAAATTCAAAAGTTATGAGTGTACGCTAATAGAAATTTAATGTCCTGGGTAACTTCTGTACATATTCGTTTAATCTTACTTTGCTAAGAAAAAATAGTATTCTATTATTAAAAGACATATCGTTAATTAAAACAGTACCAATATTTATTGTGCAATCATACTTGTTCAAAAAAACTAATTATTTATCTTAAAATATCCACCTAATTATTTTAAGTAACTAATTATTTATTATAAAAAGTATTATATTTCTTTTACTGCAAACATCATCAAACATTAAAAAATTGTTTTCTACAAAAAATATGTATTTTTTGGCTAAGCAGGTCATAAACTGCTAGGAAAAATCGATTCATTTTCTGCCAGACTACTGATAATTATTTTATGTATTCAAGTTTTCAACCTTTGCCCATTTTATTAAAATCCAATTCAATATAATATAAATCAGTAAATATTCAAATCAAACTGTACCATTGACCCAGATACATCGAAACGTTAATCTCAAACTATACCGGAGAGAACCATTTGAAATTCATGATCTATGCCTATAATTAAACGGTGGAGAGACCTGTTGAAAAAAACGCCTATACTCCATTTAATTCCAGAGTGACTTCTGTGCGACTCCTTCTTGCACAATTAGAAGCGCGACAAAAAAATCTCGAGCACCGTACATGAAAGAAAAGCCGAGAGAAGTATAATTAAGGCGGAGAGTTGAAAAAATATGTGTAAGTTTATTTATGGATGCTGCAAGGTTCCAGAGGAAACTTAATATTTGAGAAGTGCTGTGTGTTCAACAGCCGAATAATTCCACTTTTCGTGAAAATTGATTATATGTATTTTTTCATCGTAATAAGTACATTGTTCTCTTCGCATTTATGGTGTTATTTTAAATCCAAACTAAAAATTCAGGTACTAAGAAGGCATTTAAAATACGTTATTCAAATGTAGTAGAAAAAATTACACTTTTCCTTAATTTTCTAAGAATTAAAAATAGTAAAACTATCCGTTATTTTAAAAAACTAGGATCTTTTTCGTATAAAATACTATTTTTACAAGAATTGACTATAATATAATTTATTCCATCAAATACTTCGTATTGGGTGTGTGTTGGTTACACGAGAGACAATAAGCGCTTGCGAATTATCTTTCATGCACTTGAGATTAAATGGAACACAAAACGAGTCTCGGCTTTCGTTGCATGAAGCCAATGTTCTCGGGTAATGGTATGAAGTAGCAGCACCGCGATTATAATCATTTTGGCGCTAATGAGCATATGTGTACTATTCAAGCTTATCTTTTGACTTTGACAACTTAAAATAATAAAACATTCTCATTTATGTATTTTTCTTCTTCGTCTACATTATTGTACTCTGTAGTTGAGAACTTAAATTGTTGAGGTAAAAAATATTATATTTTTATAAGTGAAGAAAAAGTAACAATTTACCTAAGGTCATATTAATTGTGAAATATTTATTTCACGTTTATTTAATCATATATTGAATTTAATTGAAATAATTACATCTAAGAAAATATTATTTTAACTTTAAATCTTTACATTTAAGACTTCACTATAACCTAATCTTCATCATATCAAATGTAAACAGTATTAATATTTTTCATTGCAAGCTTTGTGATAGTAATCAATATTTTGCTAAAAACGTCATAGAAATATTATTTAAGTAATAAGGTAAACGTACCAATGCTCGGGCGCTTAAGCCCAATAATCGGACCATTGTTCATAACTGCATATTTTTAAATAAAAAAATATTCGGAACGTTAACTATAAAAAAAAACTATAAAGAATTATTTCATGTATCTAATAAACACTTATTTTCAATATTGTCCGATCATTGGGACATGTCCGACCATTGGTACATTTACCTTATTTTCATAAAATGTCTGCAAGTACATGTATATGCGTATGTGTGTGTGCCCATTGTTTCTTATATATACGATGTGAAGAAAACACTTTTCTGATTACCGTCATAAACCCTATTGTAATATTGTAAATCAGAGACTCTATTGTGAATCAGTTGATTTTGAATCATTATTATGAAAGTTCTGCATTATTTCTTTTTTTATTTTGAAAACGTTTATTCTCATCTATCAAAATAAGAAAATAAGCAAAGCAAAGCAAAACTTTCTCAATAACGACTTAATAGCAAAGGATTCACAATAGAGGCGCTGACTTACAATAGGGCTCGTGACGATAGTTAATTCGTTTTTGTTTCATGGCGATTCTTGGAATTAGAAAATTTTAAATATTATTTGTATAGTAAAATAGTGGTATTATAAATAACTTAATTAGTACACCCGTATTTGAAGGAGTTTTATATTATCTATCTTCCCCCGTAACTATTATTTTTCTATCATCTACCGTTAATTTTCATAATACCACGCAATCTTCTCAAAGTACTAAAAATCATTTCCAAAAACAACGTAACCACGTAATCCGAAATCCCTCTAAAACCCAAAAGCAACCACGACCGCATCCGACCAGCACAAAAGCAAAATCCGCTCGGCGTTTCCCCTACTGCGACCCACCAGAGCTGCTCATCCTCGCGCGCTCGCGCGCAAGCACAAAGCTCTCTAAATTGGCATTCCCGCGCACTTATATAACGTCCGCCGCGCCCGAACTTGGAAAGAGTGCGACGTGCGCATCCCTCGCCCCCTGGACTATATATTGCGCCGAGAGTGAAGCGCGGAATTCGCGAGAGAGCGAACTTGAGACGAGAGCAGGTGGAGGTACTTTAGAAGTGGAGAGAGAGACCACTAGAGTGGAAAGTAAAATGTAGTTTTGAGTGAAAGAATCGGAGTATCGTATTTTATGATGTATGCGAGGGAGAAATTTAAATGTGCTAAAAAGAGACCCCTGGGGTATTTTGGTGTGTTCGTTCAATTTTTAGGGTTAGTTTTGACGTGTAAGTTTTAAATATTGAAATATACGACGTCTGCGATAAGAGTTTTATGAAAATCTTATTTATAAAACAGTGTCCACGGATATACAGTTGGACAGTTTTGGTTTAACTCTAAAAAGCTCTATAATGCAATAGTCCTCATCTGCTGATCTCCCGCGCTTATGGAAAATATGCCCAAATGTTAGGTGTTTACACTTAAGTTCAGTGTGATTTCGGATTTTCCGTATATTGTACAATTTCGAGAACCTGAGATTTTCGCTGAGTGTCACTGAAATCACACTCAAGTTAAATGTTTTTCCGTAAGGGTGCACTGAGAAAACTCATATCGTAAAATATTATGATATTGATGTCGTAAAAAATTGCTAATAAATTTTGTTTTGAAAATGATGTATTTTTGCATAAAATGTTGAAATGCAATTTTTTGATTTTACTATATTCATAATATTTTACGATATTGTTTTCTCAGTCTGTAATTAAGCCAACCTGCATGAAACCTGCTAGTCCATGATGCAGAAATTTTGTGGATAGGTATAAGGAATTCAAACTTTACATTTTCGTTTCATTAAAGTAATCTGTGTATTTCATAGATTGAACGATCATTAAAGTAATCTGTGTATTTCATAGATAATACTCTCTTAATTTGAAATAGTGAAACCTCGGAAATTTCACTGTAAAGCAGTGAAGTCTCACTGTTTTACAGTAAGAACTCAGAAACTAATTCATGTAGTGGCTGAGTTTTCACTGTGAAATAGTGAATTTTCACTATTTCAAATTAAGAGGATACTATGCTATTATATGCAATGGTCATCCATCATGTTATCATTTTTTGATTTGAATTGAAATTCAAATAACTCTTAACGAAGAATCCTGTTACAATCAGTGCCAAATATAATTGTCAAAAATACATATATTTTCATGGTCTGCAACAATCAAAAAATCAAATTTTCAACTATATTTAAAACACGACAAAGGATTATAACTAATCAACAATGTATACCAAGCAAAAGTGCAGTAATAAATAATAAATAATAAATCAACGAAAATCAGATCACTCAACGTAATCCGCAGCCGTAAATCAGGTGCTTATGATAATTACCTCGGTGGCGACGGTCTCGTACGGTATGACCGTGAAATTGAATTCCCAGCCGTGGTCGCAGGGCTTGGTCGGCCAGTCCGGATCGGCGACCTCGATGCCGCGATCCCGCACCTCCGTGTAGTTGACGTCGTACATGAGGCACTTGGCCCTGCCCTCCATCGGGCCGTGCATCTCCGGCGGTATCGACAGTGCTATCCTGCAACGCGAGACAGACACAGGGATTTTCATGAGTTTTTGGATTATAGATTATTCAGTGTGGCTTGGGTGTGCGCTCGAGTTGCGTTTATGAATTACGCTGGTGAAGAGGACGAATTGAAAATGATTGTTTTCATTCGTAGGGGAAGAATTTACTGTTGTATGTGGATGACTGAATTTTATTGATTTTTATTAGATTGAATAGGAGATTCTGCTGGAGTAAAATAATCTGTTATAAACAGGCACTTTTGGAAGGGTAAGGGAAAGTATATTGAAGTTTTATCAAAAGGGAGGGGGTCCACAAGGACTATTTTTGGGTTTTAAGATAACAAATCAGGTTTTGTTAATTTTTATTGATATTTTTATTGAATTTTTTTATAATAAAATAAATAAATTTTTACTAGATTTTAAATAAATAATTAACGCAAAGAGAGTTTGATCTACAAATGATTATTTGTTAAATTAATTTGAGCTTTTTTCGATCGTCGGTCAAAAGCCGTGTTTAGCTCAGAATTACTATTTATTATAAATAATTTCATTCAAAATAGCTAAAACTGATCTGTTACTTTTGGGACCAAAATTATCTTTTATAGACGCTTCTCATTTGGAGAATCTGAACAAATAGATGTTTACGCAAGGCTTATGAAACTTCGCTTGTTTGACCCATATATTAAATACATTTTATTTTTATACGCATTTGTCACCTTGACTAAGAAGAAAGATTAAAAATTTAGTTAAAGCTCGGAAAGTATAATCTAGGTCGAAGTAGAATCAGTCCGAGTTGATCAGACATTCCTTACAAATATATTATTCATAATAAATGTAAATTCATATAAATCCTACAGTTAACATTCGTATGTATTATACTCATTTTGAATTGCTTATTAGAAATGTTACACGAATCAAATAGTTTATCAAAATATTCATAATACCCACGTTGTCGACTAAAAACATCATTTGCATCTCATTCAATATTTACATTCAATCTGATTTCTTCCCTGATCTAAATTCAATCCAATCTCCACAATCCCAAATACAGCAACAACCCAAGTCCAGCCTCAAACCCAAGCCTCGCACAGGTCGAAAAATCGAAATGCCGTCTAGCAACGGCACGACTACAGAAACGAGCGTCGTAAAATACGACCTGAGGAATATAAACCTATACGTGCCCGACCGCGATGAACCTTGCGCAGCTATACCTACATCGCGCAAAAACCTTTCATCTCCGCGCGAACGGCGCGCGATTACGCGACGATAATTAGTCGCCTTGGCGGGGGACAAAAGTATAGGTGTCGCCGAACGCCACGCGATCTATAGGTATTGTTGTTGGGCGAAAGAACAAAAGGAAACGTGTGGATCGATGAGATCGGTGCGTGGGAACAGTAGGCACGGTGCAAGGACGGATTTTCGTCTCGAGTAACGTTTCGGGAGATGTATTGGGAGTTCAGGGGCTCGAGGTAAAAAGTTATGTGGAGCGTGCGTTATGTATTTGATGGTGGGAATGATTTTTATCTCGAGTCAGTTTGCAGTATCTAGGTGTTTTCAGTGTTTTACCACGTTCTTATTTTTATTTCTTTATATTATTTCTAGTTATATTATTTCATAAGCGTAGTGGTAATTCCATAAATGAAGAAAAAATAAACCTATATACGTTTATCATATGAGTGAATCTCTAATTTATTCAACTTTGGCCACAAGTAAAGAATTATACGCTACTTGCATAACTTCTTTTGAAATACTGAGATTAATTGACTTCCATTTATTTTGTAGCTATGCTTTCAAACGTGCAACTTTTTACAGTCAGTTATGTTTGCAGGTACCGTCACGGTACCGGTGCCTGATCAGCTAAATTCTATTCCTGATCAATATTTATTTTTATTGATACGAAACTTACTAAAAACTTTTGTACTTTAAATATATACCTTTTTAAGCATCTTCTTGCTGATCTCGATATTTTAATATAATTTTTGTAAAAATAAATTAAAGGTAACAATAATTTATTAGTTTTTAATTATCAGAAATTGAGTTTTTATGTGATACCGGTGCCCTGACGGTATTTTACGATAATAGTCTTACTCCACATGTTTTTGAACGCAATGACTTTATCAAGTCTATATATGTTTGTTTTTATAAACATTATATTTAAATAAGAACAGTTATGGTTTATGGAACGCTGAAATGTTTACAGTTGTAAAACTAACGACCACCATATTTTTTCAAGTGGCACTTTTTTGGTGCTGATGCGCAGTTTTCAGTTAAGTGTAGGTTCTTATCTGGATAAGTATTAATGTGTTTAGTTAGACGTTGAAAAAGTAGAGCATAAATACTATGTAAATTATGCATTTTTAGGTACGAGTAAAAAAACTAATTATACTTTGCCCATATAATTCGTTATTAAAATACATATTGCAAAGTTTTAAAAACATTTATACACGTCCTTGAAATGTCCCTATGTAAGAAAGAAATAACGAAAATAATCTTGTAATAAATAGCGATCGATTTTCACTTTCGATAATTGAAAAAAGCGGAGCTCTGTTGTACAACGGTAAAATTATACACGTTGAAAATCTTTTAATAAACCTTGTCAAATATTGCATAAATTATATTTTAAAAATATATTTGAGATGAAACTGTCAGCCAACCCTCAAACATCTTTTTAAAATCTAATCTTTGCATAATTTGATATGACTTTCGTTAAAAGATATGCAACCTATACATAAAACTCTACCCCTCTACACCGCACCTCCGCTCTCCTCTACACATTTCTTCGCAACGAATTCAATACTTGAAAGTGCATGGATGCTCAAAACGAGCTTTTGCTACAACTCCTCGGCAAAAACCGCGCCAACCCTCCCTTGATAAAAAAAAATATCATATTTCCATTCAATTACCCTCAATACTTCAAACACACCAAACCACGATAACCGACAAAAGAAAGTAGGCCGTTGCTCTTCTCCTCCTCATCACCCAGCTCTCAGCAAAAATTAAAAAGACCACTCCGCTATCCCACCAGCACACAAACCTATATACAACAACAATAAAGCAGGCCAAACCCGAGTACAGCTCGTACCCGAGCTCTTATCGCCATCGAGAGCCGCGCCGCGCGATTAATCAGTAATGAGCATGAACGCGCGTTGATGCATCAAGCACCGGCCGTGTGCTTCCTGTGTGTGTGCATCTCCCGCGCGGGGCTGATTGATGGCTGCAGCGCTCGCGTATAGAAGAAGTAAAGAGAGGAGGCGGAGCTTCAAGACGCGACCTGTGCGCCGAGCAGTGCAGGCGGCTGCAAAAAAGAGGAGGAGAAAAAATGAAGAGAGAGAGAGAGAGGATGCAGGAGGAGGAGGAGAAGTCGTTTATCATTGGGCTGTCGGTGACAGGCGCTTATGCGCAGGTTGATAGGTTCGCTTATTGTTGTATTGATTTTAGGAGGAGAAAGCGTTGTTTGAAGTAGTTTTTTGTTTTGGGGGTTTTTGTAATCTAGCTGGTTGATATTGCTTTGAATGTGATTAATTATATGTGATTGCACGTGTAGTAAATATAAGGGCAACATGTAATTACGGGGGCATAACACGTGTCTTCACATGTAATTTATATGCAATAGTATTCAATCATATTGAAGCTATAAAAATAACAAAAGATGAACGTAGAATAATGTTTCATTACATATGTTTACATGAAAACATAAATAGCATGTAAATGTATATATTATATATATAAACGTATGTAATGAAGCATTATTATTAATATGTAACAATTTTCCTTGTTTTTGATCTATATAAATCACATGCGTGCAAATAGGATTGCCGCAAATGAGTATATCTGAAAATTCATGATTACGACAATTACTATATACGACAATTACTATTACCATTACACAATTACTATATACGACGGTTTAAAATTTTAAATGCAATACTATATTTCTACATGTAGTCCGTTTTTATCCGAGCTATACATCGAAGAAGAATCCTGGTCCCCTGGAGAAAAGCACTGTAACTCGAACTTTGTAATTGTTTCTATATAAATCAAAGTTTATATCTGCACGATGTTGACATGTGTATTTCATAGTTTCACTCTTGTCTCATTTTTAGATGGATAACACGTGTTACAAGTTAAGCTGTTTAAACATCAATGATAAAGTACAAGTTCTGCATGAAGTTAGATGAATGTTCCTTACTTTGCTCATTTTTCAATCTCCGTTATTGTAAATATTATTTAATCCATAATATTACGGCTAATATTGTTGACAATTTTAAGAAATAAAGAGAAAGTCTTATTCCAAACCTATTTTGGCGACTGTTTACGTAATTGTAAAAGAGAATATTAATTTTCAGATGTATATTATGCGTTTTACTTTCTGAAAGAGAAAGCCTTGTATTTTATTGGTGAAATGGTGCTTTATGCATGTAGTTAAATTTGCGAATTTTTAGTGATTGATGTATGTTTATTCGATTATGATCGATTGATAAGATTGAATTAACATAATAGATTTGGTGCGTGAAGAGGAAATTGTATGAGTAAACGTTGAACGACGTTTATTTATGTAGGTCAATGTATATAATGAGTAAATTTCCGAAGACGTTCATCATCCGTTCATACTTGCACTTCTGCCTGTGATAATTGAATCTCACTGAACCATATCGACTTTGTAGGAAAAGAGGGAAACGTACAGGACCGATAGATTTTTTCACTCTTGGCATAATTCGTTATCATCACATGTGGAATTGAAGATGAGTGTTTCGCTTACGAAAGAAATTAATTAAATAAAAAGTTAATTTCCCTTTATAACACAGACAGTTGTTAACTTTTAGTTAAAGTGAATTTGTTTATCATTACAAAGTAATAAAGGGAAAGGATTATAAAATGCAAAAAGTCAATGTACCTATTTATTTTAAAAGAATTTTATCGCAATAATATTACATCTGTTACTTTATGTATTAACAGGTCGGCTTATCATACTCGTCTGTTTCTACTGCACGTTTTATACAATCTATTATGTATTCAATTACCTCCTTATTTTTATTTCCTACAGAGATAAAAATAATTAATAATTTATCGATCGATAATACTCATATTGTAATATTTTCTAAACAACCGCTCAATAACATTACTCTCCGCTCTAACAACATAAAATCCCATACAATCTATAAACATTCACTCTCATCATTACCGAAGTGCTAACGAGCTCTCAACAACAAAATAAACGAAGAAAACAACTTTCGATCCTCGCAAAACGTCTATCGAATCGCTAAGTATAACCCATGCACATCACAATACGATCCTCGCGCATCGTTCGCACCAATCGCACATTCCGCAGAATCCACTATACACACACAAATCTACAATCCAATACTAGTATCTCTGCGCATCGGCATCGCGCAATAATAGCGTCGAACACACCTTCCCCGCCGATCGCATGACAAGTGCGTAATGACATATATTGTATACAAGCGCGAACGGCACCGGCAATTTTTCGCGTTCACGCTCTCATTGGCGCCGCGGGGCGCGCGTATTATATATTATGAAGTATAGGTATTAATCGGGGCGGAGGAGCGGCCTCGCCGCGATGATATGCCGCACGCGGAGCGTTCGTTCGCCTCTGCGTTATGTGTACCTAGTGCGTATGTGTGTGTGCATGTGTGTTTACTTAATGTTTACTTGTGTTTTCAAAATGTATTAGTTGAAGCTCATTGGATAATACCTGCTTTTAAATGGGTTTGCGTTAACCTGATTGGAGGATTTCAAAAATGTTCGATTGGGTGTTAGTTGTAGCGAGTAGTGTTTGCGATCAAATTTAAGTTGAATTTGTAGAAGGAAAAAAATAAATTTAAAATGCTAATCTTTCTTCCCAGGAACTAAGATTATTGATGATATTGTACGTATTCTATATATTATGGACGATTTTCATGAAACTGTTAGTTTTGATGGTTCCACTTATAAATTCTATTAAGAAGCAAACTAATTAAAATCTTGCGATTGTATACGACGAATATAATATTTCTTATATAGGTACATAATATTCAATATAGCATTAGTTATAAAAATCAGCACCCTTCGTACAATAGACAAGTCAACTATAATCAAATCGTCGCCTCCGTGTAAAATGGTACCAATTCAGAATCCACTTGAAAAGATATCAATTTGGAAACCGTTTAGAAAAGGTATCATTTGGCAAGCCAACATTTGTTAGCTGATTTTAATTTTTCAGCAGTGATGCAAGCTTAAATTTAGATAAAAAATGTTGGTTCGCCAAATGATACCTTTTCTAAGCGGCTTCCGATTTGGTATCTTATCAAGTAGATTCTGAGTTGGTACCTTTTTACACGGAGGCGACGAAATGGCATATTTTTATTGTAAAATTATAGTGAGCTTGGGATATATCTACTTATATGAAAGATTTAAAAATATTTTAAATTTAAGATTTAAGTTATTTAAAAATTATACTCCTTAAAATGTAAATGTAAACATTTTGTACCCAATCAGGATTATTAAATATTTAATTTAATCTCTAAAAAAATGACTTTAAGTATGTCCCATGCATACATGGTCAACTCCGTGGCATCAAATATCTATGTATATCAGTCCATAAATATTTCTTTATGTATATGAACTCGATGTATTACACCTAAATACACTTACCAAACCTATAATATGCACCCTTAAATGGCCATATAGGTCCGTAAATAACAAAGAGCGGTACTACGGAACAGACTAAAATCTAACAATTTCGTTAAAATCGCCCACATATATACATTCAGCAAAATGTAATATTACTAAATAAATAAAGTTATAAATATGTTACATCTACGTCATATACATTCTGAAAAATGTAATATTACTAGATAAATAAAGTGAGAAATTAATATACACTTGCTTTTCCTTTATGGGTCGAACTCTCGCAGTGCTTTAACATTCTTCTGTAAGAGAGTGTTTGATCCATTGTGAATCATTACGTTTTTCCCTGTTTATGTTTTTTGTATTAACGATGTTATGGCTACTCAAATTAGTTTACGATGAGACAAAAATTTAATTGTAAACATATTTTCAAAGGTATTGATCAAGTAGTTCAAATATGTAGCAACCAATTAAGAAAAAAGGCAAAAATGACAATTCAATTTATGAAATAATCATTTTAAAAGTGGTTTTTATACATCTGTGTACTACAACAAAACTAAATTACTCCAGATTTAAAAACTTTGTTCTTGAGTAATTACAAGAAATTAAAAAATTAGTGCAGCCTTACCTTAACACAAAACTACGTTTTTTTAAAAAAATTTTCTTACATATTGCTTAACTTCTGTAATTGTTTAATAATAATAGGTAAGCAATTATTATAACAATTTGATGCATTGAAAGATGATTATTTCAATAATTAAAATTAGAAACTGTAGAAAAATAAACGACCTTACCATTATGTCATGAAAGTAATTATAGTTATATGAGTATACAACAATAATAGGAGAAATACACAGTGCACAATTACCACGAATCAGTGAGCACCGCTAATTGAATTAGTATAGAATGCTGCAGCTGTAGAGGTTTTACGCACAGCTGAATAAATACACACGAATTACAAGATTATACAAACAATGTTTAAAAAGCAAGAAAGCGTATGTATATTTATAATACAAATTCTCTAAATATAAATTAATTAAAAAATAGGAAATTTACACTATGAATGAGGAAATACTCCCTACATATCAGTGCGTATTTTGTGCATTCAGAGCTTTAAATAATAAATTAATAATAAAATATTTAATTTATTCTTTGAATGGGAAAATGCTTCTTGAATATCAGTCCGTATTTTGTTTATTTATAGATAAAAAGCAAATCAATATACAAGTGATAAAATATTTTTAATAACAATTAATTGTTAATAAAAATATATAATGCCTATATTAATAAAATTTACCATAACAAAACACAAAACAATATATCAATTCAAATACATCCTTACTATGCAGAATTCATTTAAACGCTCTACAACAAAAACACTAAATTACACTGTATCAACTTCGCGATAAGCTCCAATCTCTCAATTCTCCACGAACCCAGTGAAAAAGCGCGCGCTGGCGCGCAAAAAAAAGATCGATTTGACATTCATCATACTCTGTCGATACGCCATAAATTATTGTGCGACCAACTTTTATGTATTTTCCGCGCGCGCGTAAAAAGTGCACACCGCACTGTAGGTACACACACACCACATACATTGTCGCGCGCTGAATCTATTACACAAACCGCATTATGCGCACGATTTATCGTCATCTCTGTTAGCGATTAACAATATACACGTGTTTCGCTCCGCGAGGAGGTCCACGCGCCGTATAGTTTCATTTGTTGCGCGTATGCATGCACTGTTCATTAGCCGCGAACAAGCGCGAGCTCGCGCACCCTTCGTATCAACCGCAATTAGACGAGCAAAAAGAGAGAGATAGAGAAATATGTAAACTTTTATATCTGTTTTTTATGTGTACGCGTCTCGTTTATTAGTCATGCGATGTCGTTGACCATTAAAGAGATATAAAGCCATTTTTTATATTTTTTGTACCGTAGATTTTGAATTCAATTACAGTGCGTATCAATGCTCTCAGATACGTGTGCGAGGAGCAAAAAATTGCTTGCATTCACCTGGTGTACGTGAATTAATCGAATTAACGTCGACGCTCATTTAGACTCGCGGTATGAATTAGCTCAATGCCGATTCTTTGTTCGTGGTGTGGCTGTGTATAGGGCAATCGCGCCACGGTAATCTTGTACGTACGGAGAGGAAATTGTGAAATGTCTCGTAATTGCCATCGATTCTTCATCGAGATGAACGAATGCACGCGCGCACGTGCTGTAGATGTATGCAAAGCTTCGTAGCAAAATTCCGAGAAAATTACGAAAAAAAGCGCATGGGTGGTGTACTGTATAAGCGTGGTGTGCACGATTTGATTTCTCATAGTGATAAAGGATTGGTCGTATGTGTCATATGTATTTGTGCTGAATATTATTTGTAAAAAGCATTTTTTTATTAGAAATGATAGCATTACTTCATATGTTTGTTCACTATGAATGGATAGATATAAAAAATATTAACTTTTAATGTTGTCAAGAAAAACGCTCCATGTAACAATTTCAAATAATTTTTTTTTTATTAAATTTATCACAGATAATATACACCCACCGTTTTAGATTCAAATTCAATTTCTAAAAGTGCATGTGGTAAAGTTGTTACGTGTGCATCAAGTAGATCGGAGCACTTAACTGAAAACTTTAAACGCGTTTCTCTCAAAATAACATTTTTCGGAAATCAATAGTTTTGCACCTGAAGTATATGTTTCCAAAATATACTAATGTTTCCAAGTATACTGATTGAAATTCAATCTCTAATAAAAGTGCCTGTGATAAAGTTTTTACGTATCCGTCAAGTAGATTGAAGTAGGTAACCGAGAACTTTAAACACATTTTTTTCAAAAAGTTGCTGTTGAGTTTTTACAAACTAGGCTTTTTGCAATCAGCTGCTAACCTTTGCCTCATGCGTACAAAGTGCTAAATTAAAACGAATATTTATTTTATACAAGTTAATAGAGATGAAAACGAAGGATGCACCGAAGACTGTAAAAATTTATAATTTTTTTTCTATTTCCCGGATTATACCGCAACTTAATTTAAATTTTTTATAGTATTCTAGAAAATCTAATTAATTTTCATAACAATTTTCAAAACCACACTCTAATATCGATGGCCCTTACGAAGACTAGCATGTTTGCGACGTTTGCTACGAAGAATAGCACACTTTGAAATCTCTCAAGAAGACATTTCGCAATTTTCCCTCGAAGACTAGCACTTTTCAGGATTTTGGCACGAAGATTAACACCATTCGCCGTTCTCCCACGAAGACTAGCATATTTCGCAATTCTGCCACGAAGACTAGCACTTTTCGTATAGAATATGTAAATTTAAGTTGGACTAATAAACTCTTGGCGAATCGGGTTAATATTAGATCATAGAAAAATTATAATTTTTATACTATTTTGATGATGGAATTTGTAAATTAGTATATGTTAAATATTAGTAAAATTTTTAAATTAATGATTTAAAAAAATGATGTGTTGTTGTGTCTTATGCATTTTTTTGCAATGAAAGAAAAAAAAACAATAATTCAATCTTTTATAAGATGTAGGTATTATTTGATTGTATAGATAAAAATAGAGTTTAGAATCAATGACACATCGCTGACCAAAGACCCATATGTACGATATACAGGATGCAATAATATGTTTATTGAAAAATATTCATTTTTCAGTTGGGAACAAATCTCTAAATGAAAATAGTTAGACAGGAAAATAACAATGATGGGTGGTACTGCGTAGTTTTTCCTCATTTATATAATAATTTTAATTAAATTCTCTTTGAGAGCATAGTGCCAAAGCAGTTTACAGCGTTTGTTATTTTCCGCTAGTGGCAACACATTTCTCTCTAGAGCCAAAAAATAGTTTTTCGTGTATTCTTTCATTGTTTAAATAATGTTATACAACTTTTTGCGAGTTTCAAATATTTTTCCTGTTTTTGACACGCTTTTAAACAACTTTCAATTGCAACATATCCTCTTTACATTCTTTCTCAAAACACTGTTTTTCAAGTCTATATGACTGGACTAATAAGCAAGAGGGGCAGACCCCGCGAATGAGTAAGCAGCAGCGCTATAGTTTGTGTTTCGAGCTCACTCACGTGTCCAAACAAACTATTGCGCGCGGCATCTTCCCCTCTTGCTTACATAATGCGCTGACAAGGCTTGTACAGGCTTATAAGTGAAAAATATTGTTTAACCGATTTCTCGCTAACCACATGGGCAATCGACCCTGCAAATTTACACAGAGGTTTCTGAGGGTCGAAACTTATACATATCAAAAATGCAGCCACTCGAAGCGCAGAGTGGATTTCAGCTCTTTGTTGACTGTTTACGCAACCCCATAATCCTACATCATTATTCCAACTTCTCACCGCCTATACCTCAATCATCACCCGAAAAAAAACGTCAAAACCCATAAAAGCGCAAAACGACCGTCGTAAACGCATACAAATCCCCGGGACGAGCGAGCAAAACCTGAGAAAAACTACGAGGCGATTAGCAATCTATGCACCTGCTTTGGCGAAATCGCGAGTGACGTAACCGCGGATACACTGTATTATAGCCAACAGCTGTTGGCGCTGTTGTATTATACCAGTCGATCGGTCGGGGCCGAAGGCCTCTCGTTTTCCACTTTCCAACGTGACTGGGCTGTACGCCCGCAGTGCACTTTTCCATTCATTCTTTTTCTCCTCACGAGCCGTGCGAGCGTCACGCCTGCGCCGATCAGCTGATCTGCTTTAGCGGCTGCCAACAGGATCTTGCGCGGGATTTTTAGGATAGAGCGTGTGAAGTGGAGAAGGGTATTGGGTAATGGATCCATAGGGTGATGGAATTTTGGTAGGATCGGTTGAAGGGTTAGAATTGATTAACGTGACTATTTACTGCATTATTTGAAGTAATACGAGAGACTCAGGCGCGGATATTACAATCATATATTTGTCGTAAGGATATGTAATCAAACACTCTTCATTGTCTCATTTATTCATAAAAGATTAGTATTTGTAATATTTTTCATTTCTATTATTAATAAATTTTAAAGTTCATTTAGCAATGAATTTTGCAATAATCTCCCTCCATAGCTTTTTAACTGATTTTTAGATCAGTTATGTAGGTAGAGATTTTTTAGAGGTTTTTGATTTTTAGATCAGTTATCAGATAGGTAGGTAGATATATACAATAAGTAATTATTCTGTCAATAGTTTTTGTTTGCAGTCAGTGCTAGGAAAAAGTTCATCTCTATTTGGTTAAAATCGTAAAAAACAATAATATCAGCATTTTCTACGAAAAAATTGTTAAATTTTATGGAATTTACATTACATGTAAATATGTTATGTATGAAAAACTGCATAAAAAGGTTCTCATTTTGATAGAAATTTATTAAGTAGCAATATCGATAAAGTGGAAAATGTACAATTCCATCGCAAATTGCGTTTAAAACAGAGGCTGATTATATCACCAATTTTTATTTATCATATAAAGTTAAATTAACAATCGTTATTTGAGATACATATATATTCTATTAAAACTCAATTACAAAAATTAGACTTTCAAATATCATATACCTTTATTTTTAATGAAATCAGGTTTTACCGGTGCTGGCAATATTAAATTGATGCATTATGAACTGAGTAGACACTGATTAAAATGTCGCAAGTGAACTTGTTTATTTAGTTTATTAATTTTTCGTTAATATGTTATCTATTGTATTTATCAGTATATGGAGTTCAATATGCTGAAAGTTATAAAATCAAAAGCAAACATATTTAAAGACACAGACTCTTTGTACACTACTATCTTAACAAAATGCTATATATAGCTAATCAAACAACAGTGTTCATACTTTTTCTTTACCTAAAAAAAAATTCAAGAATTCTTGTAACAAAGATTCTTTATGCACGAGTACAGCAGCGCCACCGCTGACGTCAAAAGATTCACAATCCGCGAGTAAATTCAAATTGTCATCCTTTAAGCTCGCGAACGAGCGATTATTGCCTTCCTTGCGTCTATAATTACGCAAATATCCGCCGCGCGCGTATAAAGAAACATCGACAGAAACATTAACAGAAACGCTGGGAAAAAACGCGAAATTGATCGATCCACATAACAGTAATCAAAATGAATCGTCACGCTTCTTAATCCACAGTTAAACTCTCATTACCACCCACTCGCGACGATCGAGAGCTATAATCGCGTATGCGCTCGGTCTAAAAATCTCAGCAATTATCATCATAATATACATAGATAAACGAACGGGGAATCGCTCGCGTATACCGATCGTCGTCGTCGTCGTCTCCAACCTCGCTGAATATTCATATCACTGAATACCGGCGCGTAGGCGATCAATTCCCGCGCTAATTGATTCCGTTGATCTCTAGAATGACATCGGAAACGAGCTTGATTCTCCGCGTCGGCTTTGCTGCACTCGTAAATCAATTGCGCGCGCGCGAATAAGTCGGGAAAAGCGAGAATATGTATATATATGGCGAGCGCGGTGTCGTTGACAACGAGACGTTTGACTTTGACTTGATTAGGCGACGCATTGCGGTATTACGTGATTCAGATGAAATTGGCTTGAGTTATGTGTGGTGCATTTGTGAATCATTGTTGCGTGTTTATGAGGAGATACTACTAAAAATTGATGTTTTATCAATTTTTATTTTTTGTCTTTGGATCTACAAAACATTGTGCCGAAATTATCCAAGAAACATGTAAAAAAATTTCCTATAAAAATATTAAAGATTGTAGGCGTAGATTTTTAATGTATGATTTATTTTTATTTAAAACATTCTTAAAAAGTCTACCTTCTTTTACAGTTTCCCATGTTTTTTGTTGACATTTTGTTGATATATATCTTGGGTTATTTTTAAACAAACTTCTTGCATTGGTTTGGCATAATGTTTTGTACATTCAAAGATACAATACCGCTAAAACACTAAATTTGAGTAGTGCATCCCCTTAATAGAAGCAATAACATTCTCAAATCCGCATGTGTATGTGCGTGTGTTTAAATGTATGTATATGTATGCGTGTGTGTTTAAATTTTGTGGCTACCATAACGCTTGAACGCATTCACATAGCATGCTGAAATTTTGCGGGATAATAGAAATAACCAAATTATAATTGATTAGATTTTGGTTCTGATACTTATATGTATTGATAAATTTAAAAATATTTCACGAATATTTTAAAGCGATTTTGATAAAAGAAACAAAATTTTGAATATTATATAATATTGTAGTATTATTATATATAATATTGTATAATATTATATTGTATAATATTGAAGTATATTATTATATAATAATGCATTTTCACCGAATCAATGACATTATATCTAATATACCAAACAACTCAACAAACTAAAACTTAAAAATCAAAAAACCGTTGGAAAAACTAAAACAAATCGGAAAAACAAAAAAAAATTATCTTTGTACCCACATTATTAAAAAATACAAAAAAGGAGTCTAGAAACATTCATTTTTACCGTCTATATCTCAAGAAACCGGGGTATATACACACCCGCACACATCACCCACACCCACACACCCATACGGACATTTTTTTCGAAAACAAAAATTTTTATTATTAGAAAGCTTCCTCTTTGAGGATACGAAAATGTGAATTTTATTTACATAAATATTTGTACTTTGTAAAATCCTAAATAATATATGCTAAAGAACCAGGTATAATTAGCTTATCTCTCCTGCGCACTAATTTATTTCGGCAGATTTAGATTTAAGCGAGTATAAGTCTGTAAATATACCTTTTGCTGACTTTTGCAATTTCCTAGATAAAACTATAGTTCTAATTTAAGTGGTTGTAAAAGTTTATGCGGTGTACAGTTTCTGATTTTCGATACAATATACATACAAAAATAACGTATATCTTGTACGAAACATCTATATCTCCAAAATCCAAAAATATGCAAAATCTTCAAAGTACAAATGCGATTTCCGACTGTCACAGCATAGGACACTCGTACCTGGTAGATAATTCTAAATACCACTTATTCAGTGCAAATTGTCAACAATAATATTCCGAATTAACTCCTCTATGAAAAAGCATTCTGCCGAACCAGTTAGCAGTGGTTTTTTACACGTGAAAACTGGATTTCGGATTATAGCCGGTGATATAACGCGAGATTATAATCGACGACGTTTTGTGAATGACGACGTTTTGTGAATTTCGCCGTTTCGGTTTTGCATCGTATGTCATTGCTGCGGCTGCAGCCTAATTGCTTTTGAATGTATCTATTTTCTACATGTCACGTAATTCTCGACATCGACGTTCAATTTTATTTAGAGGCGCATTGTGTAATTCGTATTATATACTTCTTGATCTGACGAAACAATGTATTAGCGGCTAGCACGAAATAGAAATACAAGTATCGAAGGTATGAAAAAATATACAAATTATGTTTGTCTTATTTTACAAAAGTTACAATGTTAACATATTCCGAGAGAAACAAAGAAGGACGTAAATAAATGAAAAGCAAAGCAAAATCACTTATCGCTGTCTACTGTTGACGTTAAAAATAACAGCAATGCTGATGACAATTAGTGCCACCAATAAATTCTCAATTGATTTATGGCAACATATTATAGCTCCATTTATCTACGTCGTTTTACTATGCTCTACATTTTTATACAGGATTTGAAAGCAAAGAGTAAATACAAGATAAGGAAAACTACTATTATACTAATTATAAAATTGTATTCCACTGCACCTTTACTTTTGCAAAATTGTATTTCAAAATACGTATAGTGAATGCATTGTTTTTAGCCATCTTAGTATCACTTACGGCTATATTTTTTTAAGTCCTTGTTCATCTTTGTTAATTGATATACATATCCTAATTTATATATTTTCTTTTAAATATATAACTTCCCATTTACTCAACGTTATGATTAAAATATGACCAGAAACAGAGCATTGGCCAAAACCGGTACGTTCAATCTAAGAATGGTAAAATAATTATTGAAAATGTTAATATTTTTTAGAAATATATTTGCTTAGGAATTCTTAAAAATCTTATAGTAATATCTAGTCATGGACAATATCTGAAATACATGCATCTAGATACACAAAGTATTGTCATAAAAAATAAACAATATTAACTTATAAAAATATCTTTGCAGCGAAAATCATTTTCACAAAAATTAAAGTTAAAATAATACTAAAAAATGCAAGACGTAACCGGATGCGCACATGTGTTAGGATCTTCTTCGACCCTCTTTTTCGATCTCGAATGTAGCATCTACATGCAGCATTTTCCGAGCAGAAAATAAAGCAGGCAAAATAATATTTCAGATTAAATTAAATAGCGTTTAAACTAATAATGGAAAATACATATAACATTATTATTTTGTTAAGAAAATTTAGTACGAATTTTGTGCGAAAGAGCAAGCTTAATTAATAATTTTGTAGAATAACTAGTTTACGTAAAACTATATTTAATTCATTTACATATCTGTTATACATAAAATCTCATTTTTAAATAGATAAAACATTGATTAATCTTATATTACATTAGTATTTACGGAATATTCTTTTAATTCAAAGTTCATTAGTGAATTAGTTTATATAAAAATACATTAAGTACATTATATGTATTCGAACGTAAATAATTGCAAGGTAATGCACCTCGGACCTAAATATAGAGACGTACAGTATATACCTGTAATATCTATACATCTTAAACCTCGCAGCCTAATCTAAGCCTACGTACCTCAAGATTGTAGAGAAATCATACATAGTAATTCACCTCCTATCTAGTAGCGTATAGCATATACTAAAAATAATAACATATGTACATATGCACCTCGAGAATATTATATAGAATCGTACAGCTATATGTTACAATAATAAACTACGCGGACTATCTTAAGTTAGCGTATACGAAAGTAGTATAAAATAATATACGTATAAATATATAAACATGAATAATACGTAATATATTTCCTACAGATTCAAGTACACATGGGTGATTGTCAGAAAAACGGTATTTTTAGTGTCCCCAATAGACTGAGTAGAAAGGAAATATTATTACGGTCTGGTAAACCTTAGAAGTCCTTAAAAACGATGCATTTAAACATCTTAATTACAAAACTAAGATAACTATGCTATATTTTTAATACACAAGTGATATATATAGCCTAAAAGATGGCCTGTCGCCATCGAACAATTCGCGTAATTCTGAATTTATTAGATAATAACTTTAAGATTTAATTATATCTAACCTATGAGACTTTAAAGTACATCATACGTACAATATGTTCTAATTTCTACAGAATTTTTTTTTTTAAATTATCTGTCTGCAAGAGTGTTACGAATGTTGTCGCCAACTCGTTGAGTTTTAAAATCCCAGCTCAATTTATCGTATTGCAATAAGTACATCAGCTTAGTAGCGTCATCTAACCTATGAGGTTATTCAGTTCGAACTTCAAACAACTACGTAAGCGAGCGTTTGCAGTTTTTATAGTTAGTTTTAGCGTTTTTTGTTTTAAAATTCCAAAACCTAAAAAGATACATAATTAGCGTTGTCATCAAAATTATTGTTAAGTTACAAATGAAAAAAAATGTATGCGGTATTCTGATGTAATAATATGTATACATATACATACTATACGGAAAAATATTGTTGTTACACTAAAATAAAACTACGTGCATTTTTCTAAAAAGAATACATACCATTACCTTTGAGACCCTCGCTATTGTACGAAAGTATAGGCCAAAATAAAAGACGCGTGTTAAAGCTTAACTTTACTTTTATGGTTAAGTCATTTGGACGTCATACAACAGTATCTAGATACTACAATATTTACATACTTTTTTCAGATACGCTATCTAGATACTTGTATATGTATCATTTATGAAAATATATATATATATATTTTACCCATGACGTATTAATTATTAATAACGAACAGATTTAACACCTCACGCAATCTAATCAATATTTAATTAAAAAACAGAGAATAAAACTATAAATACACAATAAATAATGGCAATACATATAATCCATAAAAATACTTTAACCCATAATAATTAATCCAACATTAATAACCCACTCAATCTTCAATGCATAATAATCACATCCACTATATAAATAAACAACGACGAACCCCTGACGAAACGACCACGCGTCCAAATCAATTGACCGTGCTACCACGCATTAAACCTCCACCCTGCAGCCCCATTCGATACTTCGATCACCCCCCACCTGCGTGTGCGTAAAACAGCCGCATCAAAGGAAACAATCGCCCCGGTGCACGTTTACCTCGCCTCTACGACACGCGAAACGCGCCCGCGCGTACATACACGACCGATCAATCAACGCAGAATTAGCCTGATCGGTGACGCTGACGTCGATCCCTCGCCTGCGAACGAAATTTATTCAAAGAATGCGCCTCCGTAAGTTCGTGCACACGACAAGTGATACACATATACCAGTGTGCGTTATAATGCACCGTGCACACGGACTACCGTGGAAGGTAAACACTCGTTAAACGGCCGGTGTGCGTGTGCATGCGTATACGCGTCGGCCAGAAGGACAAGTCTAATTATCCCGCGAGTATAAAGGAGGCCCGCGCGCACGGCCGAGCCTTGAAGCGTTGCGCATGCGCTCGCGTGGTTTCTTTTGCTTTATTAATCTATATCTTGGGACTTGGTGTGTGTAACGTAGTGTTTCTTGTCGTAGAGAACGTGCGAGCGCATTACTTTCTTGTTCTTTTGGGAGGTTTAGGTTTGGAGGTGGAGATTATGGGTGAGCGCGATTCGTGCGGGAAGTGCACGCTTTAAACGGAGAGTAATTTCTTGGTGAGCGTTATTGAGTAGAAGTTGAATTTCATAAGAAATTGGTTGAGGTAACTAAGGTAGAGTAATTTTGGTAATGATGCATATAAGTTCAGTAAATAGATTATTTTTTATAATTCTATTTAGGATTTTCAAATTTATATAGATTTTGGTTACTTATATACGGAAGGAAGTGTTCAAGGTGATTAGAAGTGCCAAAAACACTCTTTGCTGGATGATTTGATACAATACCTGAATTTCGGTCTGACATATCTTATGCGGTTAACAAAGTGACCAATTCTTTTGAAACTTGTCTTAATAATTTATTATAATATTTAAAAAGAGACTATTAACTAACCTTTGGGTAGTTATAATTTAAAATCATTGTTTTTACTGTTATATCAATTTTATACATGTATTTGTAAATTATTTTAATAATAAAATAAATAAAAAGTTTCTTAAAAAAATGAATTTTTTTTTGTAAACTATGTTCCTAGTTATATTCCAGGATAAAAGAGGTTTTATTTTAATATATTTTTGTTTTATAGTAAATAACATACTCCTTTCAATATGAAATGTGCGTGTGTTGCTAGGAACTAATAAAGAAAACTTACTTATAATGTTACAAATTTTTGTTCAATAAAGTTCCAATATAAAAAATTGAATTAATTACTCTTACAAATTAATTTATTGCTATTATTAAATATGTTTTTAGTGCAATAATTTTAATGATTGAATTACGAATAGTTTTTTTTGTTCACTGATCAATTAATTCGCGTGCTAAGCTAATGAGTTTTATTTCGCATTAAGGTTTGTGTTATTACGATTGCAATAGTAGAATCAACCATATCTTACTGTAAGTGTGAAATCGTGTACTATGCTTACTAGTCATGTACCGATAGTTTACACGTAATATAAGGTAGATCTATATCATTATCTACAAGGCATTTGCATATGCTCATTGAGAAATCAATTTTTATAAGTACAGTAAAGTTTTTTTTCGAGTTAACAACCAGGTATGTGCTCGCATATTTCTGATAATTATTTACTTTAGCTGTTAGTCATACGTAAACAATTTATATATATGTACAAAAAATTTTAAATAAAAAAATGAAATTTTTAATAAGCATCTGGCTATTATTGCTATATTGCAATAATAACGAAAAAAGGATCAAAGAACTAAATTAATAGTCATTAAATTCTAAACTAGTTTCGTCCACAAAATTTTGAAACATGTATGAATATTCTAAAATGTAAGCGCAATAGTGCTTAAAGTGCTCTAATCCTGATCCAAGCACAAGCGTATATCTGTAATTATATATGTACTGATCATAGGGTACTGTGCGTAACGCTTTATGGGTTTTTAATGCTAAATCGACTTAATTGAATTTAAAAGTAAAAACAAATTGTACTTCTGTAAGAAACATTACCGTTAGTTACAACACGGCTTCTCTAGATCATCCATTAAATATTTCTACATTTGTTCAAGAGTATCATTCGTATCATATTAACATAAAGTTGATATATGTGTACTTAAAAGATATTAGATATGCTGAGGTAGGAAAAAATTCTTGTAATATTAATGTATACTAAAGATTAGAATCTCAGAATATCCATGTGTATTTGAGTCTATTACAAAATTTTAAACATTTTTTCTATCTTAATTTAAATTTTATCTTTTATAATATACATTTAGCACCTTGATATTTTCTGTTATCAAAGTAATACTTGATTGAAAATCTAATAAAAACATCTGGTATTAATCTTGACGTTACGATAAGAAATGTGTAAGTTTCTTTATAGACAACCATCGACATACACGAAGCTAAATATACAGCGAGAAATATATCGGCGAAAAACTTCGGCGAAGAACTGCGGGAAACGAAAATAGAATCTTCGTATATTTCATTACCTTAATGCGTAACTTCGCCATCAGCGCAACCGACATTGAGACTTTCTCAGTTTGACCAATAATGGAAGAAATGCGATAACATTTGGTTCAATGTAAATATCGTGTGTTTGTACAACAATGAGCTGTAATTTCGACGTAGAAGGGTTATTTTTTGGTGTTTGTTTACTTTAATGTGGGTTTATGACGGTAAAGACAATTGTATCTTTTTGGTTCTTTTATTTTGCAAAAAAATTTTTGCACAAGAAATATATTATTTATTAAATGACACGTATATTTATTTAATGACATGGTATTATTTAACATGTATCTTTCATACAAGGAAGTTTAAGTAAAAGGTAACTCAAAACTATCAAGATTTTGTAAGTTTTAGAAGTAAGGTAATAAGGTAAAAGTGCAGTCGTAACAATGATGAAATTCACTTGCTCAATTATAGGTAGGTCATAAATAATTTACAGTTAAAACAGTTTTATGACAAACTGATATTAAAGCACGGCAATCTCAAATTTTTTTTCTTTTTTATTCACAATCGACTTCCTCTAGTAGAAAAATTACGCAAAAAACTGTTGCGGATGCTTTCGCAATACCCGTAATAACGTATTTAACTATTAATTCAGTTTTACCAAATTCCATAGATTTTAGCAGTGTATGTGATCATCAGCTACAAAGCCGATTGGCTGTTTTGCGACATTTTTGTTCACGTGAGTTTTTCTCACTAATCCGCTAATTTCGTTAGTAGTAATTTACGAAATTCCAGGTCTTTTTACGAAAAAAGTTACATAGGAAGTTTTCAAAAAGTAAAAAAATATTTACTACGTTTCTTTTTAAATTTTGCAATTTAATTGACTACTTTGTTCAAACATACATTTTTCATCTAAATTAATTATATGCTCGATTTCTTATCATATAGAAGATTAATGTTGTTAACTCCGTCAATGTAAGCTTACAGTAGTTCAAACAAATTGAAATTTTGTTTTACCTTCGCAAACAGACTAATTGGCTCTCTTTGAAATTACTCATATCAACTTTGATACGTAAAAGAGGTTTGAACTGGCACTAAAGCGCTTTTGCGAAATTTTTAATGATTCGTCATTTTGAATATACATTTAATGCGCGCTGCTAAAAGCTTTCTGTGAGATTCAAATCCTACGCGTTTATTCATAAAATGAAAATATCTCATGTTGACAAAAATACTAAAAGGATCATTCAAAGCTCCAGAGATATATGCAAACTAGATATATACGAATTAATGTCTGACCCGACCCGGCCTTTTTCCACTTGTGCGCATCAGAATATTCTTAACCCTTTAACGAGCAAAGTCTTTATCCGATCGAAAAAATGTTGAAAACTGATTGTTACCTCAAATATTATCTCAGTATGTGTATAAAATAATTTATTGAATGAAAATTAAGATCTAAATATGAATTTTTGTTGTATAAGAGATTAAGACAGGTAATTTTTAGGTGAACCTTAACAATAATTATAAGTCGTCCTACAAATTTTAATAATTATCATGATAACTAAATTAGGTTAAGTATTTTTATACAAGTATCTATCGATCGAATCTCAAATTCCAATTTTCTAAGAAAAACCGGCGGCGCTATATACACTGCTTAGCATTTATAGCATCGCCATTCGGAATTTCCCGACAAAAAAACACATTCTTTTTGTATCAACTGTATCAGCGAATACACTCCATATGAAGACACATTTTTTATTGATTATCAATTTCTTTACAAAAGCTTGAAAGGGGATTTACTCTTCATCCAAACAAAAGAGTCGCATGGTTTAGAGGCATTTTGTATTGATTATTATTTTTTTACGCAAACTTGAAAGATGATGGACGTATACATCCGCTAGGCTCGAAAGAGCTATTTTTGCATCAATAAATCTATATGCCGTTATATTTTATTTTTTGTGTGAATTGAAAAGTTTATTATTTTTGTTGTTTCAACGAATTTATCTTTTTGTGAAATCAAAATAATATAGTTATGAATGAATGAACGTCATGTATACTCAACAAAATACTCATGTATATTATCTAAACGGAAAACACTTGAAAAAAATAAAAAAACCACGTCATTTCAAAAGTATTTTTGTCCCAAGAATACCAAGATAATAATACAAATCTGCCTTAAACTTCAATAACATATAGGTTAAATATGTCTGCATCCAATGCCTAAGCCTTTTATATACATAAACATTTTGTTTATAAAAAAAAGTAAAATAAGAACATTTTTTAGCTAAGTTTAACTTATACTAATAATATGCAACTACTGTAGTAAATGCAATTAAATTCAGAAAAAATAGCGAAATTTTGACAATTTACCTTGTCTAATACCAGATAGATATTTTCTGTTGAATTCAGCCTAACACATACTAACAGATATAATAGAGCAAATTTTATATATGAATGAAATTGATATGTATGCAAAGACGTAGGTATTTGACGTAAGTACTTCCCCCAGTTCGACAATCGTAAGACAGAATCAAAAAGATCATGTTTTTGTATTTAGAATATCTATATCAGATATCGGATGTTAAGAAACAAAATTAGCTCCCAAAGCAGAATTAAGTGTATTATAATTTTTACAATATTTATCTGATAATATTAAATTTGGACATTTTGTCTTACAGATTGTAGGAAAACAGTAAAATTTGATAAATAATATCTTTAATCACTTATTATAAAGTATGAAGATCTACATTTAATTGCAATTCAAGTCCTAAAAAATGTGAATATTGTAAAAAAAATCCGCTATCTAATTAAATCCTTAATATTTTTTATTTTCCGTGGATCTACAGAAGGAAAATTAAACCCAGGAAACGATCTTTTTATCTCAAGAGGATTCCTTTTTTGGGAAATAGAATCCCCTGGTGGGAAAAGAAAAAAATTTGAAGAAAAATTAATTTCCCTTCTCTACTAGATGACTTATCTTCCTATAAGATTATTCTGTTATCTACAAATGCAATTCCTCTACAGGCATGTATTTTGAAAGAACATCATCTTGGAACAAACGGATCATTTTCTCAGTATATAAAAAAAAATACAACTAAATCATTGTAACACCCTCCCTTCTACGACAATTATTCACACCATCTACAATCTCCAACAAACAATGAAAAAAAGAAGAAATCCTTCATCCCAACTAAAATACAATCACCTGCCTTCTCAGCACCTGCTCAGTCATCAGCGCACATCTCCAACACAATAGAAAACACGACAAACGCAATGCACCCATGTATATACCAAGCGCCTCGTGCTGGCCGTCAATCAAGACGTCACGTGTGTACGCGCCGCGCCGCAGTCTCCGATCGGTTATACGCGAGAGAGAACGACCTGTTGATTGGGCACGCGCGCGCGCGTACGCTGACCGTCTATATATACCTATATATACACGCGAGACACGCGGTGCGCGAGGAATGCCGGTCGTGCGTAAGTCGGTGATTTTTGTCAGGAAGCGCATTGAGATTTCCCGCCTTTTTGCGCTACATGCGCCGAGAGTGTCGGGCTTTTTGCGTAGCTGCGTATAGCTGCGACGGCGAGCGAAGTTTTTGTAGTTTGGAGGGATTCGGAGGTTGAGAGGTTGATGGTTTTGAATTACTTTTGTGAGGATAGTTGGACTGCTGCTCAGAAGCATAGAAGAATATGGATGTGCATTTTGAGAACGATCATATTAGCATTTCAATATCTGGAATACATCACATTAATATTATGGCCGTTTTAATTATTGTCCTTAATAGTTTACTACACAATCAATCTCTTGATGTACTTAAGTTATTTAAATTACTGCTTGATATGTCCCGAATGGTAAAATGATTTAAGTACTTGCAAAGTTTTTAAAATCGATTTGATTTATCCATAGGGTTCTAACCGATCCCATTATACCTACGTTTTAGACGATGGTTGTACAAATTTGTGATCATATTATTAATATTATTCACAAATGAAATGAAGAAAACTTAAAATATTTGTCAGAGTCTAATGATTCTGATGCAATATTGATATTTCTGGTGAGAGAAATGCTTTACACGATCAATTATTTTTAATTTATTTCGTTTAGCCCATATTTCGGTTATTACCCCAAAAAATATCAAAAACCCTTCTCTAGGTATAAATGATAGCTTAAAAGCTTAAGTTTTATAAACGTATACATTATGCAAAAATAAAAGAATAAGAGAAAATAAATAACATTATGCACATCATTTCTTCTACTAAAAACGTCAGAAAAAGTGAAACTTTAATAGTGACTGTTTGTAAAATTCGAAACTATTGTAACTTAATACGGAATTCAGGATATACATGTTTCATAATATTAATACTACTATTAAATTATAAAGATTAACTTTCTATTTTCTTGTGATAATCAGGATGCATTTAGTATAAAATGTAAGAATCAAAATTTAAATAAATTTCTTTTATGTAAAATAAAAATATTTTAGAAATCCTGAAAGACACTCCACTCGCCTACTCTTAAATTATTCATTGTTTATCAGCTGTAGCAAATTATCACGATCAACGATATTAGCGCAATAAAACTCACTACCAATAAATCCCAGACAATGGAAGATAATCGTGCGAACAAAAAAAAGAAATCTAGACTTTTGGACCAATCGTCGATTACATTTCCGGTATAAACTGCACGATCTGCACAGAATCGAGATCAAAGGCATATTAATTATGACACTTCCTAAACGCGTGCTGCGACCACTCAGACTCGCGCCAGCTCCGCAGGCTTTCGAGCATTCGAGTCACGGTCATTTTCTGAAAAAGTGAAATTAGGTGGCGCGCGTTTTTCACCCATCAGCCGTCGCGCTGTGCTACTGCCGGCCAGTGTATAGTCGCAGCGGCGGCCTGCCTCGCATTATACATTTTTATATGCGCGCGGGATAATCCATTCCCTAGCAACAAACACTATTTTTAACGGCGTAATAATAATAATAATGATAATCTCGAAAGCTGCCGGTGACTAAGTTGCGCGGAGGGCATAAAAAAATGCACGAGCGTTGCTCGAGTTTTTACTCGGGGAAAAAAATAATCTGTTTCAATGAAGAATGCTTTTTTCATCTCTCGAAAGTTTGCACATTCAAATGACGCTGGGAGAGAAATTTGTATTTCTAAAAGTACTGCGTGCTTGATTGATTATTTTCTTGAGGTATGTGGAATAAATTGTTCTAGATTAATTATTTAAATTAACGTTTTAGAAAGATTTTATTTTTGTTAAATCTAAATAATTGTTATTCACGTACTTAATATACAGTTAATTATGAATGTTGACATATTATTTAAAATTGTGATAAGCTAGAAGCTACTGAATATTTTAATAATATTCTATTAGCTTTTTATAATAACGTTCAAGGTTTCAAGCTTACGGCTATTTATAACGCTATGGCGTTGCATTTATTTTATATTCACTATGCTTTATAAGAGCACCTTGATAAAAGCACGTTATTGCGCAGTTTATCATTTATTTAAATCTTAAAGAATTTTTTCTTTAATATTATGTATAAAAATTTTACATTAAATATCACTATCTCTAAAGAAAATGGAAATAACCGTGCTTGAAGTACATATTTACACTAGTTGAGTAAATAGTAACTTAGTGATGCGTGAATTTTTCATTACAAATAGTGAAAAATTCACTATTCACTAAATAATTATTGATTTAACTATTGTAAGTCAATGTTTGCTCCGTCAGAAATAGATTTCCTTTCTTCTTCTTTAAACGAATAAAATTTCATTCAAATCTTTTAACCGTTATATTATATAAATGTACCAAATTTGATATTTTATTTGGAATATTTTTATTAGAATTTCGAGTGTGTTGGGAGAACGCAATAATTTTGAACGCGTATCTTTAATTTAATTTACTAACGCAAGCATTCATAAAAACTAAAAATTTGTTAAAAAAAAAATTTTCTGTTGAGACACATTGAGCATCATGTTCCCAATATTTTTCAACAAAACCTGAAAAAACTATTCACCCACAAACCCTCTACCCCCATCCACCCCTCTCCCACCACAAAAACACTAAAAGAAAAGTCCACGAACCTCCTCTCAACCGGCAGATCCATCAACTCCGGCACCTTGCACCAGTGCTCCTCGGGCACCAGTGTAATGAAGATCTGCGAGAAGTACACCCAGGCGACGTAGAACGCGAACGGTATCATCAAGCAAAAGAGTATCTTCTGATACGTGCCGAATTCTCCTACATGGGGCAGCAGATCGTCGAAATCCACGTCCTTGTCCTTGCTCGGATCGTCCTTGACCTTGGGGGGCTTCTGCAGCTTGCCCGTGGGCACGATCAAGGTTGGACCCACGCCCGAGTCCTCCTCCTCGGCGGTCGGGTCCAGGGATTGACTGACCACGGCGCCGCTCACGTTGCCGAGGTTCGTCGCGACGTTCAATTCGTCTTGGACCGACGCCGACTCGGCGGGCAGCTTGCTGCCGAATTTCTCCTGGGGCGGCATGTCTTTATAATTTCGGCTTGAGCCCTGCAGAATGATCTGTGTAGATTTTCAGGTGATGGATAGTGGTAAGAACGAATGGGATAACTTGTCAAAGTCGCGCACACATTGAAAGGATAAAGTTATTACTATTCAAAAAAGCACTATAAAGAAGTTTAAAAAAAAACAGGACCGCAAAAAGTTTTTGATTCGAAAAAGGACTAAATAAAGCCTTTTTGTAAAGGGCAGATAAATATTTTTTTCAGAGAAGCACTCAATAAAATTTTTTTATTTAAAAAAGCACTAAAGTTTTTGTATAGTGCACTATAAATAACCTTTTTTGTCAGAAAAAGCAGGAAAGAACGCTTTATTATTACAAAAAAGCACTGAATAAAGTTTCTTTACGTTATAAAAGCACCAAATACAGCTTTCTTATCCCAAAAAAGCAGTAAATAAAACTTTTTTATTACAAAAAAGCACTGAAAAATATGGGTTCTCCAAAGAAAGCACTGGAAAAAATTGTTTCTTGAATAAAAGCCCCGAATAATCCGTTTTTCTTCAACAAAAGCACTAAACAAAGTTTCTTTCTCGAAAAAAGCACGCAACGAAGTATCACTATCTCCTCCAAAGTCTTCTCTACGTTCCTCCAAAGTCCTCTTGAGCACTTTCTTCAAATGCCCGTGCCTCGCCGATGACGATCGGGTGCGCCTGCAGCATCAGCTACAGCAGTAGCAACAGCAGCAGCACACCTGGCACACAGACACCACCGGAGACAATAAAACTGGAAAGCCCGTCGGCCGCGTGGCCGCCTATATAGCCATCGTCTAGGAAATCCTCCCCTCCCCCTATGTGTAGGTACGTGTATCTCGTGTAGCCGTTGCGCTGCTCTCTCTCTCTTGCTCTCGCGCAGGTATATAGGTATATATGTGTATATCGACGGCGCGCGTTTGTTTCTTTGCGACGCGCGTCTCTGCAGCGGCACAGCGGCATGCACGACAATCAAACGTGCGCGCGCCAAGGTAGTTGGCGCGGAGAGTGCCAAAGCGCGCGCGCGCGCTCTCCCTTTCATTCGCGTAGCGAGAGCGCTGGAGTGCGCATGGATTGGGTGAGTGTTGGGAGAGACAGGTGATGGGTGATGGACGCATGGGAGTGAGAGGGAGATTTTTTCGGGGCAGGGGGAGGGGGGTCTGGGATGGAGTGAGTTTCGTAGGCTTTTGACTTGTGTTGACTGGTTTTGGAGGAGTGGACCTGATGTAAGAGTTGAGTATGAAGCCCGAGAAGGAATGAATAAGGAAGTTCTTTTTTATCTGGAGGATACACGTGCATTTGAGTGTTTTTAAATATTGGACGTGGTAAACTCGAAATTCTGTAAATTAAATATATTTACCAGATCAAGGCTGAGCATTTCCAATCTCGTAATATGGGGAAAAGTCATTTCTTACCACTTAAAAGATAAGAAAACTTAAAGACTGAAAAAAAACGTATTGGTAAAGAACCCTTATAAACAACTATTAAAACTCATTTTTTCCAGAAGTTTTCTTTAATTTCTTGCCGGTCTTGGAATTAACAGGTTAAATTCAATGGATATTGTGAAAATCTCTCTTCTAAATATAATCAGAAATATGGTAAAAATAGCGTTGGCCAATGCAGGGCAGAACTTCAATTTTTTTTATTTTTTATAAGAGCGAACACGACTTTGGTCAGAAACAAATATAAAGAATTTATTTTATTATTATTTATTTTAACTTTTTATGGAATCTATTTGTTAGTATATAAATCTTATACTAAGATTCATACAAATTTAATGAATAAATATAAATATTTGGAAAAAGTTGAAAAATGATTTTTTCTTTTTTAAACTTGGAGAATCAACATCGTCATTTGACGTAATTTTCAAATAACGGTCTTGAGATTTTGAGGAAACTGACTTTCCTGACATCAGCTGTCGTCACTTCAAATATTAATATTTTCTAAATAAATTTTTATGGAACATATTTTAATATACACATTTTAAAATGCCAATAAAAATAATTCATACCAATTTTAAATACTTGATAAAAAATGTCTAACAGTACCTTCTTTTAATGTGGTCGAATCGTGTTCCCCTTTTAAGTGGTTGTAAAATTATAATTTTTTTATATATATTTTCGCTATAACTTTTTTCATTTGCTCTTACGAAAACAAAACGTAAAACCAAAATTATTCAGAGTATAATTTTCTAAAATACTAAATTGTACAAACAATATCTTTTTAAATTTTAAATATTTTTAAATTTTAATTTTTTGTCACATTGTAAAGAGAGCGACATATTAATCTATTCACTTTTAGAGTTTAAAAGTATAGGAAAAGATTAGCTATGTTTAAAATGCTCATATATAAACCAAATTATTACTATGTAGCTTTAAAAAAGATCCTATTAAATTAAATTAAATTATCTTATTGCGATATACAACTGATCTTGAACATGAAAAATTAATTTTAATTCAAGTAAAATGTCTAGAGAATGAATATATTATTATAAAAATATATTGAAACGAAATAAAGAATTTCGTATTTGGTTTAAATAGATTAGTAGTTTATTCAAGATCATTTCTACTTATTCAAATAATCTATACTTCTCCATTTATAAATACAGTCTTTTTGATCGAGGTACATATATTGATTAAAAATACTATTATTAATCTCTTTATCTGGCTACTGTTTTCTGTGATAAATACTTACGTTCCTCATGGCGCTAATATCGCGCTTCTTGATACCACTGATTCGATATAGTGGTAAAATTATACAAAAACAAATCAGTGCAGAGTTACTATGAGCTGGTTCGAAGCAACCTTTTCTAACCGAGAATTCAAATATTTATAAGATTAACGAATTCAAATTAAATAGAAAATGCATTTTAAGAAGGAAATTGCTTCGTTTTTTTATTCAATATTTATAAAAGCAATTTTAATATATAGTATAATCAAAGTAACGAACTTTATCAGTAAGGCCAAGTGGTAAGCAATTTAGACGTGTATATTTACATGAACTGATAAGACACTGCAGATTTAAAGACAAATCGCGGCGTCGACAACAAGTAGTAGAAAACGAACGCGTCAAACATCGTAAAACTCAATGACAATAAACTTCATCTCAACGCACTCCGACGAGCTTCACCTTTCATAATCTCATTATAAACATAATCAATCAATAGAATGAAACAATAATCTATTAATACTCGCTACCATCTCAACTATTTTCCACCAGGTAATTTTACGTATGTATATATCACACTTTATTCATAGCAAATAAATGAAGACATTTTACAACGCATCGCCTTTGATTATTCCCTCGTGCCTGCGTATAAAATCATTACTAATCTCCCGTTAATAAAAGCAAAAAAATGCGACTTCATCGCGGCTCAATATAAACACCGCGCGATCGATAACGAGCAAAAAAACGAACAAATTCCGTTCTCTCACGACCGCAGAAAGAAACATCGTAATAATACCATTATGGCTTTATGCATGCCGCATTATTTTATGATTAGCAGCGCACCGGCAAGGTTAAAAATATACTCAACTTATCTCCGCGGTTCTTCCGTCTCGACGCGCGCGATTATCAAAGAGACGAAGTTTAAGTTTCCCTGTCAACGCGTGGAATCACGAGATGTACAGACGAATGGGAATTCTACCTTTGAACGGAGAGGAAATAATTAGTGTTAGACAAATCTAGTCATTCGGGTATACAATAAGAGTGGAGAATGTGTAAGAACTAACAATTTTGGCAGGGATGGAGAAATGTTTATGATTTATTTGAATTTTTTATTATTTTATGAAATTTAATTTATTAGCTTTTCTACTATATATCCAATGGGAAATTAAAAGTAAAATAAGGATTAAATTACTCGTATATAACGAAATTGTTTGCAATATCTACATTTTTAGAGCTTAAATTGGAATTTAATTCAAAATGTCATATACTGTAAAAGAAGTGGTTAAGATAGGTTAATCGTGAAATTTAATAGTTATTCCGTTTTCTACAAGACGCAAACAACAAAATGTAATTTTACCAGCTAAAATTAGAGGAAAAATGACGATATTACGTACTTTTTCCTCGTGGAGCCAAATTTCACAGGTTTTTACATCCTCTTTTACAGGGCTGCATTGTGCAACCGTCTAGAATTGATTACAAAATGGTTGTTTGCTGACTCCTGGATAATGACTGCTATCTAATATAACCAGAAATGTTATTTCTGAACAATTTGTAAAAGAAAGAAGTACCCTGATGGAAATAATTTTTATAAAATAATATTAAAAGGTGCAAAGAAGTATATGCAAATGTAATTAAGTGCAAAAATAGTGTCTAAATTTGAAGTAATAATTTTATATTTTTTTACACTTTATTACACATATTTTTACATTTTATTACGTTATATTTCATATTTGTCCATTTTTGTATATTTTTTATATTTACTTACATAAATTTTATTTATTTAAAATATGTTCGCAAATTTTTACACTTGCTTAGACTTTTTAACGTATATTTATAGAAAAAAAGCTTCCACCAACGTGTTAGCAATATTTTTATGCTTTTATATAATTGTCATTATAAATTAATCAAGAACTATATTCATTATGTAGTGGGAATGTGAAAGTTTTAGCATTCATGTTACGTTACATCATAAAATATTCTAACCATTCTTCTCTGACGTCTGTCAAATATGAATGAATCAATTAGTTGAGGTCATAATCGAAGCTGATTAATAACATTCTGACCAATAAGTTTCCTTAAAAAAAATGTATTTTAAACAAAATGAAAAACAGATATGGTAAATTACTAAAGGTATCATTTATTAACATTCTTTTAATCAGTGAAACTCTCAATTACGATTTTTTCGTAGATTTTCATTAAAACACTACAGATTTTCAATCTTATAGTTTTTACATAGTAACCGTAATTTTTTTCCACGTATATAGCAAAATCGTATAATCGAACAATCACTTTCGCACGATTTGCATGATGATGTCGATGATGATTTCCGCGATGAATGAATCAATCCTAGGAAAATAAGGCAATTCCCGAACGCGCAAAGGATTTTACGAGCGGCTATCAAAATCTCATGATGTTTATATTGTAATTCAAAAAAAAGAGCTGCGGTCGTATTACGCGTGAGTTGCGCAATCAGGAGCGAGGAAAAATTGATTTTACGATACTAATTCATCGCGCTACGCGAGCTAATTACGCGCGTACCGTGTAATACGCTGCATATAAAATGTGTGCGGGATTTGCATCCTGGAGGAACAGCGAGCAACGCGGAAGGGAAAAAAGAGGTTACGCATGGTTTGACGAAAACAAAATTTACAATAAGACCGATGAGAGCTGCACTTGTATTGTTTTGCGCGAACGCGGCATAATAAATGTTTGTTGTGTTTTGATGATCATGATGTTTTAGCAACATACGGTTTACGATGTTTACAGTTAGTAGTACGATGTTTCGATTTTGATCTGAATTCAATGGGTACCAGACAACATTCAGTAAAGCATTTTCTAAAATACTTCAATACAATATTGTTAAGATACCTAAGGTAAGTCTGAGTCTTGAAAATGAACATAAATAAGGCCTCACTAAAATTTTTCCTTTTAACCTAGGCACTCAAATTGTTTAGGTATAATAAAATACCTCATGAATAGAACTTGAATGAAAAAATCCATTATATCAGTCAGATAGAATATCGAACAATAATCAATACGTATTATTTTCTTTTTTTAATTAAATGATTCTTAACAAAAATATAGCCGGTTGAAATGTGCCGGTCGTGTGACGTCAGAAACTCCCCTCGTAGTGTCTCTATATAGTGGGAGTTTGTGACGTCACGCGACATTTCAACCTACTGCATGTTTGTTAATAATCATTTAATTGAAAAAAGAAAAAATACGTATCGATTATTGTTCGATATTCTATCTGATGGACCTAATGGATTTTTTTATGCAAGTTTTCTATTATCTGGCTTACGATTCTTTGTACTACTAAAATCAAAGTTTGAATATTCACATTTGCGGAGCCAATTTTGAAATAGAATATAGATGGTTTGAAAAATATATTAAAATATTAAGTTTTAGTTCAAACAATAGTCATCAAAATATATGGAAATGTAATATTAAGCTACACACATTTGATATCAATTAGTTAATATCTGAACTTAAACTTAATATTTTAAAAATTTCTCGATCAATCCAATAATTGACTCATGTAATATAAATTCTCTGAATGCCTAGCTTTATGGGAAAAATTGTGGTGAGACCTCTAACAATAACATTCATTCCCATTAAAATTTTTTAAAACCTTGTCATTCATAAGTAAACCCAAATTAATTCTCTTCATTTTAATTAGACACGTCAAATTTAGAGTAAAGTCCACTCCAGTTCTAGTAAGCATGCAAAGTAACCCTCTCCAAATAGTAATTCCATCTTCCCGAGAAATTAGACGACAACACATCATAACACCTCCCCAAAACTTCCTCTCTATCCCACAAACATCTCGCCCCCTAACACTTACCAAAACGCCATCATCCTCAACGTAAGCCTCTTCCACAAAATGACGTCCTCATAACAAGATCACGACGCTCGCGCGAATCCTTCGCAGCCTGGCGTACACGTACGCGCCAATCAAGAAATTCCTCGCTAATGAAATCCTCCATTTTTTTTCTTCCTCGTTAAGAAGCTCGCGCGAGCGCGCATCGAGAAAAATGGGTCAATGATTTTTCCGACTTTTAGCACCTGCGCGACGCGCGCGGGGGCAGCTCGAGAACTCGAGCATAAAAACGCGCAAGGAGATGACGCGACGCGAGCGAATATGAATGAATTTTCCGAGCGCGCACGTGCGGCCATCGTCTGTGCAGTGTAGTGCGCGAATAAACGACCGTGTGATTGTTGACTTTTGCGCTCGCGCGCTGGGCTTTGGACTTTTTAGAGTGTGGTTTGGTGGTTTGGTTGCGAAAAATGCGGTTTAACGACATGTTTTATTGTGCGTATGTACACTGGATGGAACATATATATAGGGGAGACAGGGGCAAAGTGAGCCTGAAATAGTTTGTTGATCGAAATAAAGAACATGTGTGAATTGAAGGCATTGCAATTAGATTCAAACTATACTTTGGACTTTCATTAATGATACCTAAAAGTTATAACCTCTTAAATTAAATAGAACTAGTTTTAATTTTGAATTTAATAAAAAACTCATTTAGGCTGACTTTGCCCCGTACTCAGGGTAAAGTGAGCTTTTAGTTATTAAGTAGTAAAAATAATATATAATTAATTTTCTGTATATATATATATATATATATATATATATGTTTAAAAAGAATGTTTTTAACACATTTGTACATGCTAAACACATTTATAAAACAAAATTAAGGAAAATTAGATAAAAATTCAAAAATACGGTTTTTATTTAATTCTGACTAATTAATTCATGAAATTAGGAAATTCAAAATGATAACATAATTAAAACTTACTTTATTAACAGAAAAAATTCTTCTTTTTATTTAACTACATGCTTTAATATGTTATATCGTTCAAAGCTCACTTTGTCCCGAGTAATTATCAGTTACGGAGTAGCATGCTATTAAGGAATGGTTCGAATAAATTGCAAATTTCAGGTACCGTTTCTCACCTTAAGTGTTCTAAAATTCAGTACATGTCTAGCAAAATTGAGTATGAACAATATTTATAGATCTACAGCCGACATAAAGACTATTTGAAAGCTGTTGCCCTGTAGGCACCGTTGCTGCTTATCATATTACTACCTACTTGGCCTTTATAATAGTAATAATAATTACGAATTGTTTAAGAAAGACCAAAATCACCTCAAGTACCTCGAAAGTGTTATTATTTTTTAATTTTAAAACAAAGAACACAGATGCAAGTTTACTTATAATATAGTTGCAGACTTTTAAAATGCATATTCTCAAATTTTTCTGAACACTAAAGTTAAAAAGAGTGATAGAAAATCAAAAAGCTCTCTTTACCCCATAGGCTTGCTTTATCCTGGTCTCCCCTATCTATCTGATACAATTTTTTGAATTTTTCTGAAATACTGCAACATTGTTGGGTCGAAAACTCATAATCGCTAACCTTAGTGGAGGATTTAAATAAAAAACGTACAAAATTCGAATAAATATTTGTTTTGTAAGTACAGTAAAAGTTTGGACACTGTAAAATCACGGGATATCTCGATTAAGATTCTTGCTATAATCTATGTTATATTAGAAATCATATTTATAATAAAAAGTATAGGGTTAATTAATATTTTTTATGCTTTCATTTTAAAAATAATGTTTTTGATTCATAAAAATATTAATTTTCAATAATTGTTATTAGTATTTAACTAATATGCAACGTAAAAAATATTGCATACTGCATAATTGTTTATATAATTTAATTAAACACTCCATAAACATACTTTTGTCTTTCAATTTCAAGTATCTAACTACGCACTTTTTGTCTGCAAAGTATAGCCAATGCGTACGTAAATGCTATGTGACAGAAATTATGCAGTCCGCAGACTAAGATTTCGTGATTAGGTAGTTGAACATTTTTATACTTTTTCTCTTCAGGAAATCTTATGGTTCGTAATCATGTATTCAAAAACGTAACAAAACAGAGAATTGCATCATTCGGGGATGACATAGGAAAAAAGGATTTTCCAATTTTCTAAAACAAGCTTTAGTATAACGACTTTTTGATTTGGATTCGCAATTAAAATCATCTACCAAACAAAGATCCTATTAGAAATCGTTTATTCCAAGAAAAACGAAAATGAAAAAATTTAAATAATAATTTTCAAGTAAATTAACAGAAGTCGTCAATTCGCGCATACTTACGTGTGAAATGAAGGAAATACAAACATTAGCTATACTAAAGCTTATACCCGAATAATTACATAGCGGGGAAAAGCCTTTGTAATTTGCATTACAATTTTAACAAGCATATAATTATATACACGCACGCGTACGGTTATCAAGAACAAAAAAACGATTCTAACAATGAATAAAAAAAGGAAATTGCTAGTTTTCAATTATGTTATTAAATAATCTTTTCTTATTCTGATAACATCTTTACTCATCAACTTATTACAATGCACTTATAGAAACAAATCCACAGTAGCCTTATTCCACATTTCTCACATACGCATCCCGCAATTTACGAAAAAAAGTCGTAAGTAACCTATTACTATTATTAAAAATTGTAAAGCTACAATTTACTGCACAAACAAGTTATACTATTCTTTATACTGGTACCATTAGCTCCTTGAAATTAACTTTTTTTCAGTAATAATAGGATATCAAAAACTCTCTGTGTATAACCTAAATTATTTTTTATTCTAAAATTTAATTTAAGCAGAAATTTGAACTCTTATTTAAGCAGTACTTAGTAATAATGAATTATAATTAAATATAAAAGCCGATCATTATCGAATCCATAAAAAAATCTCTGCCTAATAACTATTTTTTTTTCTATTATAAAAAATAGAAATTTGAAGACTTCTTTTAAAAGATACAAAAAAACTACTTACCATTCATAAATTATAATTAAGTATATAAAATTCGATCAATATCATTAAAACCAATCTTTAAAACCAATTGTATTTATAAAAACACGTCCGCAAGCAAACTAAATTGTTTTTTTTTTCAAAATATAAATTTAAAGCCCTACTTTTAATTCATTTAATAAAAAAAAAGCACTTAAATCATTCATAAATTACAATTAAACATAAAAAACCGATCAAGACCACTGTCTCAAGACCACCAATATCCAACCTTCTAACCTTCTCCATCACTCCCTTTCACCTCGTACCAACTTCCCCAAAAACAACCAAAAAATAATCCCCCCCCCATCCCAAAAACAAAACCAAACAATCCAGCTCCCAAAAACAAAGAATACAGCCACATGCTACACGCACCGACGCGGCGATTCGCGTCATCGGGTGTTGACGGCAAGTCTCGGCGCTGGCACTTCCTGCTGCAGGCAGCTTGCGGCAAGCGAGACCTCGGCTCGGCGCAGGATCCCGATCCAATTGCGGCCGCGACCTTCGGGGTGAACGGCTGCGAGTCTATACAATCGCGTGCGAATATCGCGAGGATGCGTGTGTGTGTGCGTGTTGCGATAGAATAGCGAGTAGCGATGATGATGGCGCGAGATTTTTCTGACTTTGAGAGGGGAGAGGATGGTGATGCGTGCTGTTTGCGGAGAGCGTTGATCTGGTTTGTGGGTGATTGATATTTTTGAAAATGAATGGGTTTGTAATGGGGATTGTGGATTGGATTGTAGATTTATTTGCCGACTAATTTGAAAGTGTAAGAAGAAATCAATGATATGGATAACTATGAAACAGACGGAATAAATTAAAAAAAATATTTTCTAGTACGTATTTTTACGTTTAAAATAGGATAGAATCACTGGTGAATATATTTTGTTAGAATTAAGTAGAAATTGTCAGATATATAATGAATTCTAAATTTTGTTTCAATGTAACAACTAATCATGACTTATTCTGGTAAATACTGACAAAGGAGGACGTCCATTGCGGTCCCCTGGAGGGAACGTAGAAACCAATACCATCGTTTAAAACTCGTTTAGAACTGAATTTTATGAAAAAATAAATAATACCTTTAAGTGCGGGGAAAGCTGAAAAAAATATCTACACTGAGAGAAGAAGATAGATAGAATAAACAGTACTATACAAATTGGAACTCAGTACTCAAATAGTTAGTAATCAATATACAGATTCCTTAATTTGTATAGTACTTATTACCAACTCGACTCGTCGTTCCCAATTTACTATAAATGTACAGTAATCGTTACTATCTTTTTCTATCCGTGTATGAATTTGTCCCATTTAAAGCAATGTAAAAAATCTCACCACACTCTGGAATTTCTACTTATTTTTACGCATTTTCACCTTGTTTTTCTAAACTTGTTTTGACAAGCTCTAAAGAATGGTACTAGTTTTATGCGTTCCCTTTCAATGGCTCAAATATTATAAATCTGTGGGCATTCTCCTATGTTACATTCTGACAAAATCTGTGAAAATATGCCAAAATTTGTAAGAAACCAATTGTTTTATAAAAATTTTACAGAATATCTAAAAAATTGCCAAAATTACTCAGAATTTGTGATAATTTGCTAGAATTTGTTCCGATTTATCATAATTAGTTGTGCAATTGGAGCAAAAGTCAGAAATCCCTTTAAATTACCATAGTGAATTTTTGAAGATTTCCTTCAACGCGAACTATATAATAATTTGATTGCAATATGCTTCAAGGTTCCTGAAATGGAATTAATTATTCAAATTGAATTTTGTACAAAATTGCTTACAAAAACCTCAAAAATATACAACATAAATTGTTTTATGATATTTATTCTGAATTTGAACTTGAAAATATACGTAAAAAATTACTTATATAAATTAGTAATTTTTCTTGATTTAGCAGACAATTTAATTCTGATCAAAAAACTTTACGAACTTGAATTCTAAAAGAGCAGGTACTAAATCTTCGAAAAAATAATTTTTCCTCACTGATTTTACTAACAAGGAGAGTCCACGACCTTCGGGAATCGGTTTTCGAAGAGGCTTCAGGAAGTGGTTTCTGGTAGCTAAAAATGATGCCTAGTACCCATAATTTTGTCTCACAGGCCCTTGGGGTCAAGATATGACCTTTTGTATTCAATATACGGGTTATTTTAGTATAAAATGGTACCTATACTTCGCATCATAAATCTGCAAGATTTTTTGCTAGAGAATTGATGTAACAAGATAAAAAATTTGACTAAAGGAGCTTTGATTTAAGCTTCGTTTTATATGTAAATATTATTTTGTTGCAAAGTTATGAACAATCAAAAATGATGATGAAAAATGTATGGAAAACTACTCAGTTTAAAGAGATGAAAATCTTCCATTTTTTATGCGATTTTCGTTATTATTTTTGATTATTCATAATTTTGCAAAAGAATAATACTTTTATACGAAACAAAGTTTAAATTAAAGCTCTTTTAGTCAACTTTTTTATCTTGTTACATCATTTCTCTTCATTCATACCTTTTTTAGTCCAGAATATATAAATCAGTTGGTATTTAAATAATCGATTTTATTTTTGATTATTCATAATTTTGCAAAAGAATAATACTTTTATATGAAACAAAGTTTAAATTAAAGCTCTTTTAGTCAACTTTTTTATCTTGTTACATCATTTCTCTTCATTCATACCTTTTTTAGTCCAGAATATATAAATCAGTTGGTATTTGAATAATCGATTAGGAAGTAATGGATTAATGAGAAGTAAATAAAATGAATTTTTTTCATCATATATACCATTAAGATATGTATTTACGTGCAATAAATATTGACCATAAACTGAAAATGATATTTATAAACTGAAAAAGATGTATACTAATACATTTCTAATCAATTCTATTATTTTTCTATTTTACACAAAAATAAAAGAAAAACTTAATTTTTGCTTATAAAAATAAACAAAATGAAATGCTAAACTACTTATTCCACTGTGCAGTGCATCTCAAAATCTTTCCACCACCTTATTACATCATCCACTTTTGTATAATTCTCAAGTTTGGCGCGAACCGGTGAAACTCAGCTTAAACGAGATCGTTCTATTATTCGCGGATTTTCCAACTAGCTGAATCTAGTTGAACTTTTCGCACCCGCTAAACGCACTCTATATCGCTAAATGATTAGCGCGAGTGCAAAAGTATATGACCTTGCGCGGAATTTCGCGAACGGAGGAAAGTTCCGCGTTTGTACAAGCTCTAGTTAATGAGAATCAAGCAGAAACGTTTGTTTATATAAGGTGTAGTATAAGAATTAGCTTATCAAAGAACACAGAATATAACATATTCAAATTTGATAACAAAGTCGTAAACTCGATTGAAAGTCAAATGAAACCAGGCGACACATTAAAATTGCTAAAGTGCATATAACTTTTGAACCCGAACGAGCGGGAGGGATTTCTCGAAGTTCGTCGGAACAAAAGGAATAGGGAGTCAGCGTCCCTTGTTGAGTTTCCCACGACGATGGTTCAAGACAGTTTAAACGAAGAGCATTGAAATCCTAAAGCTTTTGTTTTTGAATTTTCATACTTTTGCGGTGCAATTGAATTCTACTTCAAAGCTAGAGCACACTCGAAAAGCAACTTTTTTATTTTGCAATAAAATTATTGGAAAATTATATTATACTAAAACATGCCTAGTAGGTTAATGTTGCCTATTAGGATTTTAATTAGGCTAGTGAGGCGTTCAAAAACTACACAACGCTGTTTTTCATGATATTTGTCTCTCCCTCCTCCCCTCATCACATCACACACCATCATATTTTGTTAAACCCCCACCCCCCTCCCTTCAACGTGATGCATCACAAAGAAATTTCAAAAACTATTTCAATATTCTATAACGAACCGAAAATGTATGTCTAATATTTCAACAACATTATTTTTAATGCTAATAACTTATTAAAATCTTATAAAATAAAATAAAAGAACGTTTATAAGTATGTTAATGAAATGTTTCATCTAATCTACTTTTATGAAATTATTAGAAATCTTCTGTTGTACAAGGAGATACTATTAATTTTTGTATATGTTTCGAATAACTGTAATATGTAGATTTTGAGGTGGTAAACCCACCGTTCACGGACAATTACAAAGACCTACTTCGTTTCATCTAAATTTCAGTTTTGATTGAATATCTCTGTGTTACCGGAAAATACGGACAACTATTATTTTCATTTAATTTTCAACACTTAAAATACATCTCTCTGGAAAGCTATTGTTTTTGATTGTGACAACAATCTACCACAGAGATATTTACTGAAAATTGCATTTAAAAATAATGAAGTGGTTCCTCGTAATAGAGAACATGCACGAATTTAGATTTTTATTTTATTCAAAAGTTTATGAAAAAATAATTAAATTACCAAGACAGTTTATTTATACTTTCTTATACAATAACTTTTATAATAATAATACATTAAAGTTACGCTGGGATTTGGTGGTTGTTTGAATTCCTATCACGTGACTTTTTCATGATAACGTAGATGTATCGCCGCTCAGTGCCTCTATAGGTGAGTCTCATTATTTGATATACATATAATAATTTTGATAACTGCCTATGGAGGTGCTGAACGGCGATATATCCACGTCATCATGAAAAAATCAATTGACAGGAATTTAATTTAACACCGAATTTCAGCCCAACTTTAATATATTATTATAAAATTCATCGCATAAGTAAAAAACTGTCTCGGGAATTTTATTATTTTTTCATGAACTTTCGAATAAAATTAAAATAACAATTTAATTACGACCCATGCAATTTCCCTATTGTTGGTGACGGGTGGTTTTAGCATCACCTTAAAGGAGAAGATTGTGCACAATCCAAGTTATCTTCAACATCATTCTTATTCATCCACTAAACAGAATCTGTAGGGTCTTCTATGACGCAGTTGACGTATAGTACTTCATTGCATTTTGTTTCAAAATAGGTTTTTCCTTAATTTTGCTTCCTCAAAGAGAAAGCTTTGTGATATTAAAGAAAAAGTTTACTAAAATTTTTTAGAAATATCTTTTGAGACGTAATCGAAATACACTATTTAAAAAGTATTTGTACGTATTGATGCGTTGTGTATATATATATATATATATATATATATATATATATATATATATATATATATATATATATATATATATATATATATATATATATATATATATATATATATATGTTTGCATGCATATTTGCATTTGCATGTGTGAGTGTGTACGTGAACGTGTAGAACGATTAATTAAATTTGAGGAGTTAAGCGCCAATTATTTAGCAGCGGTTTTTTTCATTGTATTGTTTTCTTTTTTGTGTATGGATTTTCAATATAACCTCTAAACCCTTTTTAGACATAATATAATGTACATTCGTAATATGTATGCGATAATTATTTTATAAAGAAGGGCGATATAAGTCAGATGACGTAGTTTCTTGTTGAACGCTATTTTCTATTTTTCTTCCGAAAAAAATCGTATAATATAGCGTTACGTCACGTTCATGTGCAACTCCCCCCTACCCCAACGTCACAATACATCATATTTTTGAGAAACCCCACCCAGCCCTTGAAGCGTTGCGTAGTTTTTGAACTCTTCCTAGGTAATGTTTCTAAAAACGGTCGAAATATTAAATATTCCTCAAGCATGGGGTTTCGTGGCATGGTTCTGAAGTAATAAATATACGTTAGTTGATAGGATTACTTGGTAGTGTCTGCAAAAGATAAACTAAACCTCGAACAATATTTCTTTCATGAAAAACGAAAATTTATGTTTAAATTGATTTTAAATATTCATTATGTACATTATAATTTCAATTATAAAATAGATTGTATATAATACAATATTCAAATCTTATGCGAAACTATAATTAATAATAAATGACATATCCATGTTTAATGACAAATACATTACAATTTTACGCAATTACACAAGCTTATTGCGCAAATCTTATATCCTATCATAATAATTATGATCATAAAATTAATGCTAACAAGCATATACACTTTTTCAATTTCAAATCACAAAAGACCATTCTTCCTACAATCAAATTCAAAAGACGAATTGATTCGAATCGAAACTTCGACCACAATTATTAATCAATCAAATAAACTACGCCACCAATACAATTTAAAATACCTTCCACGACTCGACAGCGACACTCGCTCATCCTCACAAAAATCACCCATCAACGTGTCAATCAATTCCTTATCTGCTTCCCGTTTAGCGCCACTACAAAAACAAGCTTTCACTCATTGAACTCGTGAAAGGACAAGCACACGGAGCTAGAAAAAAAAGCTGCGAACTCTCGAGCGCTATTTGTCAATCGCGCGCATATATGTGCATACTTACGCACATGCCCGCGTAAATCAAAAGCCAGCCGCGGCGCATAACTTTTCTCGCACCTCCGCGCGTACGGCGGCGCTGCGCGTTATTAATCATAGTTTAATGACGCGAGCGCGCGCGCGAGCGTAAGTATTATGGATATGAACGCGGATTTCGTCACGTCAATTTGTCTCCCGCGGAAAATCGCATACATAGTGGCGGATGTGTGCAGTGTGTGCGAACGCACGGCTTATTTACGAATCATACCGTTTTGTTACGGGATCGTTGTAAGAGTTATGCGGGCGTTGCGCGAAATTTAGTGAATGGGTTGCTATTTTGAATACAATTATAGAAGACCGAGGAACTGAAGGTATTTAAAAGAATATATTAAAGATTTAAAAAAGAGGTTCAAACCTACGTCATCTCGTCTACAGAAATTTGTTGGATTTTTGATTTATACGTCCACGAATAATCACGAAATATTTTTATTTAAATGATATATTTATAGTTGAGAGTCCCTTAAAAATTACGAACCATTTATATCCATGCATACTTTGAAAAAGACAGTACAGAATCAAGGGATTTTTTAAAATTATTTAAATGAATTATTGCTGGCTGATTCCTATAAGACCTCAGTATCTTCATTAGTTTAAATTTTAATTGTAAAAATGAGTTTTCTTTGTGTATTTTATTACAATAAGTGCAGTTAAATTGTTAAAAATTGATTTTTTTGTTAACAGATTTTGTAGTTAGAATAGTTATAGCAGGATGTTCCTGGTAAGACCGACACCATTGTTTAGATGCTGGTCAAAATATGAGTAGAAAAAAATGACCTTGCGAATACAGGAACAATTATAAGATAATAACTATGAATATTTCTTATTTAACGCAATGTATTAAATTTAACCCTACTTGGATTTTTCCACTGGTTTTTGAAAATTTCGATCGCATTTTTCGCAACTTTCCTTGCATTTAATTCTTTTATTTTTAATGCATGTTTCGACGATCTCAACCAATGGTATAGATTTTGTACGTACTACCTTGAAGAGTTAAATACTATAAATTCGGGCATCCTGCTTCGACAGTAAAAAAAATATTCTTTTAAAAGATCATTTTTTGAGAGATTTGAATTATCTTATAGAGTTTTATTATTGCTATATCGATATTTCTTATAAAGATACTACACGGGAAAAAATAGCCGGCTATTCCTACAGGAAAGCACGGTATACTCTCGGCCGAGTTATGTTAATTCTCTAAACAATTCGGCTTAGGATTTTACCAAGCCAGCGACTTGGAGATTTGCGCCAGCTTACGTCTGCGTAACCTCACATTTCGATAATATATATATTAGTAGAAAAACAACTTACTTGTTGCATGTTTGCTTTCATATATTAATTATATTTTAAAATCAATTTTATTGTTAGCTTTCTTCGCTTTCCAACAAATTTAATCAAATACACGTGTGTGATGAAAAAAGGTTAGATTGTTTGGGCGCAAGCTTAGGATTGGAATTTCTACAAGTCGAGTCTGTAAGATTCACAGGAATCAACATGTGGTATATCCAAATTGCTGTCATGGAAATACTACGAGATATTTTTTTCCGTGTAGCACATTTAGATTTCTCAAAACCTATATTAATCCTTTTCAGAGGCCTCTTATAAAATCTAAAACTATTTAAGATGTCTGATAAAAACTAACACTCTTCTAAAGCCTCTACGAAAGTAATATAGCTTTTATCGGAGAATCTAAAAACAGTGAATTTATGTAGAACGTCTAAAAAGAACTATAGTATTTTTGGAAAAATTTGTAATGTATTACGCCAGGAACATAGATACATCATGGTCTATCAAATTAACTCTGAATAAAAAAACTTCAATCTATATAATCTGCATGGTTACGATCAATAAAAAGTAATGTAATAATACATGAATTATAATTACTTTATTCGAAGAAACAACTGAAACGGTTAATACTGTAATTATTACAATTATATTATTACAACAATAATTTGAACTGCAACAATATTTATACCGTTTATTTTATCACATTTTTGCTACTTCGACAGAAATTTTTATGATATTTACTATACACTCGACACCTGCATACTTTTTAACAAAATAAAAATATTTATACATCCAATAAAAAAGTAAATGAATAAATTCATTTTTGCCCACTGGGAAAGCATAAACTTGTATTGTATTCCATCTTAACCTGTTGAGAATATAAAAACGCGAAATGAGAAATAAAGTTCGATACTTCATAATTCTTATCAAGCACTAAAACATAATACGATCACAGTGGATGGAAAAACACGATTAAAATATATCTGCAACCGAAATCGGTAGTAACAGACGATTGATAAATGATAATTTTGATTATATTATTTATAATTCTCATAAGCTTAAATAATAATTTAAGTTAGATAAAATTATAAGTTCTTCAAACACAATTATGATTTCACCAAAATATTACATTCCGAACAAGTTTCTATTCATTATATTCTTATAATATTTATAAAAGATACGTTTTTACAATTTGTTTATTCTTTCACAACAAACAGTACTTTCACTAAAAATATTCCAAATAAAACAATCAATCCTTATAAATATACTAATCAGCATGCAAATTAAAAATTAAACGAAGGGATAAACGCAAACACGGCCATAAAATTAACTCTCCTCCTGTAACCAATTACCGAACCCCATCACACTTCCCAACAATACCTCAATTAAAATTAATGAAGTTGTGCTATTACGCGAGGCGTTAAGTGAAACGATAAGCATCTCAAATTGAAATACATGAAAAAAAAGGAGCAACTTGCGCGAATTGCACGGCTAAAAATCCAGACCCACTGCCGTGCATTTTCGAATGCTCGGTAGCTGCAGCGCAAAGTCTATTATCTCGAGTGCGCATCGCACGTGTATGTACCAGCGCGTATCGGTAGCATCTCGCTGAACGAGATTTGCTTTGTGCTCTAGTATATGGAATGAACATAGAGAGACTCTCCGTGCGTATTACGCGCTTGCGGCAAAAAGTGAAAAGGTTGCGCGCGGATGTTTGTTTTGGTTTGCGATTAATATTAGAAGCTTTTTTGTTGATTCGTGTAATTGAGTGATTTCATGAGTAAGTATGTTAGAATTAGTTTTAATACTTACATCGCAATAATTCTTTATTAGGATTTGTTATTTATTCATTGAGGTTTCGGCGAATTGTTTGATGCTCTTTTCAGAACTTGTTATACTTAAAACTAATTTTTTTATAAATAGGTACATACATTGTTAGATATATAATTTTCTTATGTTACTATTATTATTATTATTATTATTATTCCCTTCTAAAGTGTATATATTACAGCAAGATTTGTTATACTACAGCGTACATGGCGCACATCTTTTTATGTTCTATAAGTTAAGATAGTAAGTTTATACATAATTATGTAGTTATAGATTATAGATTATAGTTTAGTGTGAAGTGTTCAATTAAATTTAGAAATTGTAATTAACAAAATTAGTAATAAGAATTGGGTCATTTAATATATTAGCAATTTGCGTATTTATTGACTACAAATTAATGTCAGTTATCATAAAGTTTACAACGCCGTGGGCGATACAATCTAGTTCGCATAATGTTTTCATTTCATACGCTACTCGCTTTTTAATTGGATTCTGCCATTTAATGAAAATGTAACATTTTCAGAAGCGTAGAAAAGCTTGACGGGAAATTAAATCAAAACAACAATAATCAATTACCATACTTATGAGTACACAACAATTAGCACAAATTAAAAAGAGAGGATGTAATATCGTATTTACTCTATAAAATAGCTTGTGAGGTGATAAATACCTATTGGGAATGTCCATAATCAAATTAGATAATGAAAAAAGATTGCACTGAAAAAACTGATTGGCTATAGATACCAAAAGCTCAAAAACAATTTATTTGGGGATACTAAGTTTTTTAGTAAAATGTACTATTCTATATCATTACGAAAAATGAATACTTATAATAAATCTAATTATTCACTAATAATAATTTGAATGCAAAAATATTTTAAAGCATATTTAATAATTTTTCATAATTTTGAACTTTTAATTTTTAATTTTTAATTTTTAAAAAGATGAAAAAACATAGGTAAACAATATTCTTTCAGTACGTGTAAATTAAATTTTATACAGTAACTATTACTGAAATATTTAGTTGCACCGATTTTGCATTAGCAGTACTTTTATTAGTAACAGACAGTTTTTACTTTTCTCAGTATTGTTAATAATAGGCAATCGGTCTCATTTGTAAGAAAAACTTAACGTTTCTGTAGAAAAACGTACGTGACATATAAAATTTATATACATTATTAGCAAATCTTTGATGTTGTTTATTCAAAAATAGAAAATCTCGTCTTACCAATCTTGGACGTTATCTACTGCGATAAACCATCATATATCATTTTCTTACTATAATAGAGTTATCGAACGTAAATATATACATGAATTTTAATAAGAACAAACAACAATATCTTTATATATAAATGATATTATATCCACCTAAATATCACCGGATCTTAGTGCACAAGGTTAGACGTATGTTTTATTCGAATCCCTCGCTCACACTATAAAACAACAATAAAAACTCCATTCCTCCATCAAAATCCCAATCCGCCTATAACACAATAAATCCACCACCTCCATTTAATAACAGCGTAAACACGTAACCCATCCGCGCATCTAAAACAACATCAACGTATACACATATCATATACCCCCGTACCTCCTTATACCAACACACTAGACACTCCGGTCGAACGCGCCGAAACGTCCACAACTGAATGAGCAACGAGGACGTGAGAGTCATACGCGCGGAAGTTCCTCTGTGTGCATACACACTCCTATATACCAACGATCCTCGGCCTTTTCGAGCTAGAGCTAGCAGAACCCAATAATAATTGGCCCCCAGGGCATTGCTCTAATCGCTCCTCGACATCTCGCGTGTGCGTATGTGCGTTGCGAAGGACAGATCTCGATGTAGGAATATACACGGTGTATATATGCATCCCGCGGGCGGCCGGAAAGATATATAGATAGGTAATGAGAATGCGCGTATGTGGAGGCTCGCGCTGAGCGGCACTTTACACGGTGGATGAGGATGATGATTCACGAGCGGAGAGAGAGTTTTTTTCTTCGCCGAGGTGTATTAGCCGTGACGAGGTGTTTCGGAGTTGTGAGGTTTTAATTATCTTGTATTGTAGGTTTATACGATGATTGGAGTATTGTTTTTTTTAAAGGAAATTGGATTTTTTTTATTGTTGGTTTTGAGCGATTTTGTAATATAGATTTTACGATAGTGTAAGCTTTATCCGTTGGTATTGTTGTTTTGTCGGTGACAGACTTGAGTGTCGTTAATGAGAGTGCAATGGATCGTGGAGATGAATCATCCGTGGCTCGTGTTGTGATTTATATCCCGGATGCTGTAATTCATTTTATTTTATTAGTCTAATTCTAATTAATGAATATAACAGTGACACCGATTGATTTACAGTGGCTTTTAAAATCACACATGAAAAAGGCATACAAGATTAGAAGGAAAAGCATTATGAGAACATTTGGTGACTGCCGACCGACGATAGCTCACTTCTCTTTAAAGACTATAATACTTACCGGAAATCTATTTTATCGACCTTATAGAAATCTTCTTAATTGTTTCAACTAAACCACCAATCAGTAAGTTATAAGCCACTTTTATCTGAAATACAGCTCATGCAATAGTGATTGTTTATGTTAAAAAGTACATATATATATACTATTCTGAAAAAAGTTTTTCTTTCGAAGAAATTAAGAAGGAGATGCTCATTGATTAACAAATTGCAAAAAGCACTATTAAAATTTATGCCATGTCGACTACAGTATTATATTAATGTAAAACTAATATTTGAATCGATTAAAAAAAACAAATAAATTTCTACCTCAATAACGCATACATAATCTCATTCGTTAATGTTTTCTAATACTTATACTTTCTAAACTCAAAAACCGACTCATTACAGTTCTTTATTTAAAATCAATGATAATACAGATTTTCTTAAAACTTGCAACAATTTGATATATCGTATAGTTTTTAAGTTCAAGGGGTTATTCACTGGACTTAATTACATACCACCTTAAAATACGGATTTCATGATCGTTTATAATCGAACAGATATAAATTCACCTTATTTTAACATGCAACATTACAACATTAATGATTCGAAAAGAAATTAGATCAAAATTAAATCTGTATATATACTGAAATATATCCTACAATTTCAGTGTATTCTATCATGCCACTTCATCAATCTATGATTAGTTAAATAATGAATCGTTAAACCATTTTTTAACTTTTCATCGACATTAACAATCAAAGTTAAAACGCTTTCATTTTTTTGCAATTATTCCTCATTTCTACGCTCTTTTACATGCACAAAACCATCACATTCAAAAATCTCGTTTTGAATTCTACGCACACAAAACTTCATCGTTTATTAAACTTTCATTCTCAAACACTACAACCTCCACTAGCACAGTTCCAATAGAACAACCTTAAACCCCACCCACAGCAAAAACAAAACGCCCTGCCATCTCTCCACCCACGTCACACCTGCACAAACAACCTCGCAGCCGTGCACACTCTATCCGATAAGTAAGAAGCAACTCCTCCGTCTAATGAAATTCATTAGCCAGGATCCCCTTGACGAGAATCGAAGAAAAGTTTGTACCCGGTTTGTACCCGTCTTCTCCATTAGGAAAAAGAGACTCCGCGCCGATGCGCTTGGTTGGCACCGGCACCTGCACACGCGCGACGGGCGGCTCGCTTCTCGACATCCAGCCGAGCGTCGCACGTGGATTGCTGCAGCTCGCAAGGCGCCCGTGCATTCACTTAGTTTCGAGACGGGACGAGATGAACTGAGAATCCGACGTGCGCAGTTGCTGGAATGGACTGATGACGATCCAAGCTCGAGTTGTTGTCGGATGCTGCCCTTCTGTCTCGCTGCTCGAGGTCTGTGCGGCGTGTATAGGATGTTATTAGCAGCGAGAGTCATCTGGAATTGGATTGAATTGAATTGTAGCGTTCTTAGGAGTGCGAGCGTTTCGTGAAAATTGTCGCGTTTTCTTAGGTTGTATTTTGTAAGATATGGGATTACGTACGTAAATATGTGATACTGTTGGATATTTGGGGGAAAGGGGATACAACATTATAAGAAAAATGGGCAATACTTTGAAAGTTTTGTATCATTCTTGGATAAATTGGACAATGCTGTGAAATTAAAATATATGGTATTTACAAACGTACAGCAAGATTCAACATAGAAAACACAAGCCAGCGAAATTTACAAATATAGTCTAGTTGAACGCTTAAGAATATGTATGAATGCTTGGACAGTCCCAGTGACTGGATACTTTAAGCCAATCAGATTGAAAAAGAGTCTCCATTTTAAAAGAATAGAAATGACTGGTCTATACGATTGCTATTAGATTGGTATTATTTTTTTTAATTTTTCTAAAAAAATCTAAGTAGTTAGATTTTTTATTTGTTAATTTTTCTCCCAAACAACATAACTTCTAAATACCGGATACCACCAATATAAAACAATCTCGGGTTTCACCGTCGTTGTCCGCTATTGGGAGGTTTCACTGTACCTAGGATTGCGGTTCTACGAACAAAATCTAATTTTAACCTTTAATGTATCCGAAGCTTCAGGAGTCTACGAATTAGGTCAATGAGAAGAGTAGCAAAGCACTAGTGTAATATTTTAGTGTATTGTGTTTATTATATTAATTTTTACACTTATACACTAGTGAGATAACGTCTGGTAACTGACGGTACAAGAAAGGGTTAATAAGTATTGAATATCTCAAAACATGAAATTTCCTTATTTATAACAAAATACTTTTTGTTGTTATTAGCACTAATATTAACACTAGTGTTAAAACAGTATTAGTGTTAATGATATATTTACGTGTGTTACTCTAATTTTTCTTTTACTTCCTCAAAACGGAATCTTCGTAATATGTCGAACGATAACTAGAGTAAAACAGTAATAATCTTCCTGAAAATTTACAAAAAGGTAGCTTTTGTGTGTATCTCTTGGCTGAGTTCTTTGCGTAGATTATAAGGACTTCGCTGCCATGACTCTTTGCAGAAAGACTTTTTGTGTGCAGTAGAAAGGAAATTAAACTTGCGCGCGCGCTCGCTCGCCTGCACATCGCGCTTCCTCCCGCCCAAGCTTCTACACTCCCTGACTGATGACTTTTCAATAAATAGGCAAAAAATAGGTAATGGGGAAAATGACTCATTCATGTTAGAAAAATTTCATATGGAGTAACTAGGTTTGAAGAAGCTAGGTGCCTTGTTCTTGTTGTATTTTTAACTATTTAGAATTTTATAACATGCATAACAGATGCGCACAAATATTTACTTAGAATAATAATAAAATCAGTTTTTGTTGTCATAGGCAAGAGAAATACGTAACACTGAACATAATTATTTTTTATTTGCTTGATCTTGATGCTTATGATATGATTTAAAGAGACGGCAAGGCTTAGCACATCAATAGTCATCAGCATAATTTTGTGATGCATTATTTTAATAACTTATCTTATTACTTATTCAGTCTATGTCTATTTTTTCATTGATCATATTATATGCTAAACTATACTACGTCTACATTATTAGAATATATGAAAACAATAAATCAGTCATCTTACCAGGTTAATACATTTTTATGGATATTTGCATGTTCATAACGAATAAAAATGCATTGAAGTAGAATTATTCACAAGGTATATTCTAATTAATAAAAGCATACCCGTACAATTCATTAAATTTTTTTATTCATTAAATTCATATTTTCTCATGGATGCTTGTCATACTTTGTCGCTGTCTTCAAAGGAACGTATTGTAAAAATCTCCTTAATAAAATTTATAATCAATGATAACATATTTTACAACTCGTTTGCGTTTCATGATCCTCGGGAAAATTGAATAATCCGCGATTCAAACCAGTTTTAACTACACTGTGCCCGGTAACATTTGAATGTTCAATAAATCATAAGAACCATCATCATTAGCACAATAATTATATTACTACTATTATCGCATAAGTATTATTAGAACATCGCTGTGAGTAAACCATTCGCCTTTCATTATTTTCCATCAATCATGAGAATTTCAAAACTAAATATAGCCTCGCGAACTCCTCTAAATATTTATGCGTATTAGGTAAAAGATCAAAATCTGGTTTCATTCCACATCGCGAAGAATAAGATTAACGCGATTAAGGCGATTGTGTGCTCGATGGAAAGGCCGTTCGTACAATTAAATATATGTGCGATTAGAATGAGAAAAGTTTCCAATTGTGTAGTAGAAGTCATTAAGATGCGCGCATAAGCCAACGATTCAATTCCGTGCATTTTATTAATTTCAGGGGAAACAGAGTGTAATTAACTTATATTAGAAGTGTATCGTAAATTATTTTTAATTGAATTGTAAAACTTTCTATATCATTAGTATTTTACCACCCTATAAATCACTGTAGGTTGTGTAAAAAATGTTTCTTTTTTCAATTCTAAAGCTTAAAATCGGTTTTTATACTCATGTTATTACAAGAAACAATAATAATTGTTAAAAATCATTAAAAATTTACCATCTTACGTTGCTTTACCTTTTCTACTATCAATTAAATCAGAGATTGTTAAAAACATAAATTCTAAATTTTGTTTCAAATTCTGATGAAACTTATCAAATTCTTACAAAACTTCTAAGGATAACATTTTATTTTTAAAATTAGTCATAACTGTCAAAATGAATTATAATTAATTATTAAATGAGAACAAAGATCAGAATTCAAATTTCTAACAGACTGTGAAGAATTATTGTTACCAGATAAGTCACAAATTATTGTCACTAGAGAAATTATAAATAGATTTTTAAAAAATAAACAATTTTACATAAAAAATGTCCTATATTCACTTATTAAATGCCAAGTAATAAGCATAAGGTCGCGAAATAATTAGAAGTCAGTCTAACGCTGAATTAGCATAATAAGCGTCAAAAGCACTCCGCGAAGTGCGAAGAAACAGCAAAAGCACACTGAAAGAAAGTAGCTTGCCAATACCATTATTTTATGTTTTATAAAGTTGTTTTATCGACGTTAGCACAAATTCGCTAATGATTGCCCTTTTCGGGTGTAAGCGATCAGTTTGGTCACGTCTATTCCTTTTTTATGTAAGCGTATGCTGTAATGGTGGGATATCACGCTTCGAATATTATTTAATTTTTGTCTATTTTCAAAATCTGCGATAGCCTACTATAAACCATTGATTTATCTGGTGAATATAATTGAAAAAGATTGTATTTTTGCTGTTGTCATTGCTTTTATGGAGAAGCTAACTTCATTTACATGCGACAGCTGATCTTATATTTACTGAATGCTCAGACAACGCTACCTAAATTTCGCTAATGGTTAGAGTATCACCTAATGACGTTAGTTTCGCAACTGTCTATACACCATTCAAGTTATGGTATTAGCCAATTATTTTCTCAATGCGTCATCGTTATTATTGGTATTAGGCAAACAATACCCGGAATTTATCTAGTATTGCATAACGAGAAAATAAAAAGTAATTTTTAATTATCACAAAAAAATTATAGTAAATAAGATTCAGACGAGAGGTTAATTACTGAGAAAATCACTCAAGCACTGATTTTTTAAATCTCTTTTAAGCCTATTAAAATCATTGAAATCGTAGGAAATAATCACTGTAACAATGACAAATTTCAAATAAAACACCTACCCCAAGTATTATAATTTGTAGTAAAAAATTCGCGATCCCAAGCAAATTAAGCGCCATCTACGAAAGTAGTGACAGCCAAAAGCGGTATTATACGACCATGTGCTTCGGAGAGGTGAAGAGAATATGTTATGGGCATATTAGAATTGATAATAATCGCCGTTAAAGTACTCAGATGATGTAAACCACAATAAAAATGTAACATATATGATTACTTTAGGTATAACTTTCACTAAGTGAACATCATTTTTATATCTATGCAGGTATTATTAAATTATTCGCTATTTTAGTATACCAAACAATGCATTTTTCATCTCTCCGAATTCGTGAATCAGCGCCATTAAACAGAGCCTCGGGTCGCGTAAATAATAAAACTATACACCCCAAACCCTGCATGTATCTAATTCAGAGATAACTTTTCTCTCTTCAAAATAAATATTTGTAATCATAAATTTTAAGCCTGTTTCCCAGGGGCAGTGATTTTTAATAAAAAAAATTATTTTACAAGGAATCAAAACATTAATTTCAAATTCACCTACTCTACAAACAATGATGTACTTCTTCTTGTATAGAAATGTTTAAATAAAAATGATAAACTGCAATCCCAACTACTAAATTTACGAGCTTTATATGTAACAACCCTTTATACAATAAATTGCCTGGAATAGTTCATTTTTTAATTTAGGATTATAATATATATTTTTACTTAAGGATGATATTCCTGCATAGAAATTTCCTTCTATATAAAGTAGAAAATGTGTAAAAGGTGACTTTTAACATTTTACCACTGATCTTCTGATAAAACCTTGTTTTATTCACTTATTTTATCAAATTTGACCCATTTCTAAAACTTTACCTTCAGTTCCCCGGTCGATTTTTTAAAATTTTTATATTTTGACACGCTCTAAACAAGGAGTGTGAATAGAAAATTTATATTCCGGCGGGATACTTTAACTTGTGGTTTGAATTACTTATTTAAACAAAACAACGGTCAAACAAATTTATAACTAGATTTCCTGAAAGTAAAAAAAGTTTGTCGTTGCAATCACCAGTAAGTAAACAAAAAAAAGTTCGCGTAAAGTTAATGTTGCCTCCCCCATCCCCCTCCCCTCAACGAAAAAAAAAAAGAAACAACACCTCGACCATTCTCAATCGTTCTTCTACCAACAATTTTCGCACACTTTACGCGCGTACATGTCCACGCGCCGCCTATACGGTCCATCGATTGAATTACGAATTCCAGTGCGCGCGCCTGAGCTATAGGCAATTTCGCGCGCGGAGGGCAGAAACGAGTTTGCTCGCGAGGCGCGCTTTAAATGTGTGCAGTGTGTCCCGGGGCGCCGTGATTGAAGCGTGTTGATTTATGCAAATTCGGCGATTACGACGATTGCCGGACAATTTCACCTGATGGCAAATTGCTTTTCCATGATTATTCGTATTTTATAGATCGCAGGGTGGATTGAATAGTTTCTTACAATTATTCGTGCTGTACGTGCGTCGTGCAATGTGCATGAAGCATTATCTTGTAGAGTACAGGTATTATCTCATATATTATGGATAAGCAAAAAGAAGTAAATGAAAGTGGCGAACTTTCTATATTACTGTGTGTGAATGGTCAGAGTTATCGGAGCATTCGTGAGACTATGCATTTCTTTTCTAGTTATCTGAAAGCAAACAGAGTGTGAGTAAACAGGTATTAGATTGACTGGTTTATAATGTAGGGAAATTATTAGGCAATATATCTACATAGAAATGTTCTACTTAACCCTTTAACGTGAATCGTGCATTAGTAGTAGTAACGTTTTAAAATATATTTTGTTCAATTGTTCGCCTAATTTTTTACTTTCTAAGCTTAAAAGACACTTACATAATCGTATAAAAGTAAAATTATTAATATTTTAATTCAGCGTTTAAGAAAATTAATTAAAAATCATGATTTATTAACACCAACGCAGGTCACAACTATACGGTTTCGGGCGTTATTCACATTAAAGGGTTAAGATACAGCTGTATTAATTTATATTTATATTACTTATTTTTTATGATTATTATAGTTAACCGTCTTAGGCCACTAAAATATTGAATTTACATTTTAAATGAGACCAGGCTTCACCAATCTGATTGAAACTTTGAAAGAACTCTTATTTAACAATATAATTAGCTTGAAATTAATCTATATAATTCATAAAAGGTTTGCTCAATACCTACATAATATCCGAAATTCCGAAAGTCAATTGAAAATACAAACTTCCCACCTTAAACTTATTCAGAATCAACGACACTATAAAGTTATTCTAATTAAATGTTATCAACATTTTATTCACAATTCGTCAACATTTTTTCAACGTTTTGTCAAATATTCGCGAATAGTTTTTTCGAACAATTCATCAATATTTTGTCAACAATTTATCGATATTTTGTCAAAAGACAGAAAAATTCTATTAATAGTAATTTTCATGAATTTTGTTAAGTTCTTGTTATTCTAGCTCGATAACATAATTTAAAAATTAACTATGTACGTAATTTTTAGCAATTTTTTGTAAATTAAGTATAGGAGTATAGTTATAATATACAGTAAAAGAAAGCAAGGACGGCACCATTGATGGGGTCAATGGTTTCGTGGCGAATCGCTCACGAAAGTTCAGTAGCGCTGAGGCGCGGTTGTACTTGGATGGGTGATCGCTCGCAAAATCAAGGGCATCAACAATAGTGTTTTTTTTTTCGGTAGGTAGGTAATGATACTTGACTAGCAAGTTGATTTCCTTACCGCACCGCGCCCTGGCGGAGATCTTTCCTACGGGTTTTCCTCCGTCACCGATTACCGACATAGGTAGACCCCTGTCATTGTCGGTAACATGGGCGAATGCGGGAACGGTGTGAGAAATTAGGATGGGCTTGTTAGGATCAAATACCTCCACACACAGGCGGTGGGGGTATCCTGTAAAAACCCGACAAAGGTATACAGATAGGAAGAAATAAAAAATAGTAAAGGAAAGCAGCCGACAAACACATTTGAGAAACACCTTTATAAGGCTCGTAGCACAATGACTGACGTAGATGTCGTGTACGACAATATGGACAACACGCCAGTTCTTGTGTATTACCCACGTCAACGATATACAACACCTACGACATTATTATAAGTGTCTTGCAATATCTACGCTAGTTCTTGTGCGATGGCTTTTAGTCAAAATGAACGCCCAAATTTTAGTGAATACTTGTTTGTGATTTATAAGAACAACGTTAAATTTTGCCTATATAACAATAAACATTGAAGCTTTTTCAAATTTCATAATTATACAGCGCCACATTAACTTTCAGTATATTAAACTAAAATATTTGTAATAAATGCTAACTATTATATACAATGTATAGTTACAATATATCTTATAAATATCAATTTCGATTAGATTATAACTGATACAAAAATCATTTTCATTACATACCCACCATAATAATCAACAAAATAAAATACTTCCCCTACTCCCAAAAGAATCCATGTCCACATTCACTGAGCAATTAGCTTCGTATAGCAAGGATCACGCCTTACCCGCCGTTTCTTTTTGTTCATCATATTTCAATGGCTTTGATGTGCAGGTAAACAGAATCCCGGGAATGTCATGATACGTACCGCGGTCCATTTCGCATCCGGTGAATCGGAGCTGTATTGCACGCAGTATATGAGAAAAATAGATTGAACGTGACTAAGTTGTAATATGGCTTCAAGTTCACAGGGATTTCGAAAAATGAGATATTTAAAGGTTTATTTTTACCGTTGGGGTGTACCTGCGGTGGATAAGTTTCTTTCGCTGGTAGTAGGCTATTGTATGGTGGATATCGATAAAGTTTATTAACAGTAAATTTATTAAAACAAGCTTATAATTGACTTTTAATGATATTTTTGTGAACTCTGTAATATTGTTTTTACCAATTATTTCATAAATGGCGAATGTAGATTGGTCTCTCACCTAGAAAACGTGGCAAAATATGGTTTACCAAAAATGTTTTGCCTACTTTGGACGAACATATTTCATTTCAAAGAGTAGTAGTCTTTCACTCGCGGATTTTTCTTCTTTGTCAATTTAAAATAGACTAATACACATTTTTTATACTAAATTTAAATTACATGCTCAAAAGAGCGATCAATTAGGTGACGTTTAAAATAGTTAGAAAGTGTTGCGATCTCGTTTTTAGAATAGGATTTCGTACGTTTTCTAGGTGAGATACAATTTGACAATCTCTATAAGAGAAACCAATCGATATTTAGATGGTTATTTAGAACATAATCGGTTAAATGGTGACAAATTACTGCGTAAACTGACTTCTCAATGATAAATGTAAACAATAAGAACTTTTAACGCTCCTGTAATTTTTCTATTTTCATTATTGAAAGCTCAGTTGTCTGCATTTTTGCGTTATCTGTATTTTCTTCATGCGTGCAAGAATTTTTCTATCGCACATTTGCGTCTGTCACATGTACGTGTTTTTCATTGATTTGATTGCGGAAAAATGCAACTAATGAAAATTGAAATCGCGAGCGAGTGTTTGTTGACTAGAAGAAGTTTACAGACTCATTTTAAAAATATTTTTTAATAAAGTTATTATTTAATGTTATTATTTAATATAATGTTATTATTCAATAATTATTTATAATAAAGTCTTTTTATACTATTAATTAATAATTTGCATAATGATAACAATAATAAAGTAGAATATTACCTTCATTACATTTATTTTAAAAGTATATATGCACGATTTAAATGCATGGAATAACGTACTTACATTTTGAATTAAATAAAATTGCTTTAATTTGACCGCATTTAATTACAGCAACATACATTTCACGAATGAAAAGTGGAATAAGCAACGTAATAAATTTAAATCTTTTTAGATTGACTGACTTTATTAAAAATACATATAGTATTGAAAAATAGCTATTAAAAATATATAGTTGTTAATAATAAATGTTACTATAGTTTTCATATTCATTTATTCACATAAAAGCTAATTTATACAAGATATGAAAATTGAACAAATGTTAAGAAATTTCATCTAATAAATTTACATTATTAATTATCACTACTTATTGCTATGAAATAAATTTTCTCACTTTTTAAAACTGTCTCGGTAAAGATCGACAAAGACAATTTTAATAACACACCTTTATTTATGATTATTTTAAATCTCCAAAATTGTAGTCATTTCTTCCATCTCCCATTCACCTACCGGTGCAACGACCTCGTCATCTTTTTTAGCCGCCGTAACTAATTCTCCATCCGCAATCATCCAACGACCTATCCACCACTCATCAAACTATATAATATACTCTTGAACTCGCGCTCGCCAACGAATATGCAAATATCCACTCGATAACCGCGCGATACGAGTAACGCGCGAGCTACGCGCGTTAATCCGCTCTCGCATTGTATACATACGAATATCAGAAAAAGCGGATAACTGAAAAAAGGTGCGACGAAGGCTATACAACGCGCGCGCGCTTGCGTTCGATTGTCGCCGGGGAATTGCGGAAATGCGTTCGACTCTTTGCCGGATCCGCTCACCGAAGGTTGCGACAATTTGCAGTTTTCTTTCTTTTTTTTTATTTTATTAGCTTTTTGCAAATCCTGTATTTCAAAGTGATTTTTGCACGAGTTTGCATCGTAACGACACAATGTGCAAATCGCGAAATTACGATAGATCGGAAGTTGTTGAACCCACGTAATGGCGTGAGCGAGGTGCAACGATGTTTTATGATTCCGAGTGGAGGATTTCGTTGTGAAATAGGATGTGTGCACTGAGCAGGATTTATTATTTAGGAGTTTACGGAGAAAATGCATCAGTATATCATGTTTCACTGAAAAAAAAATTTGTTAAATATAAGTAAACGTTTCCTTGAATCGTACTAAGAAAAGATTTGCTTAAATAAAGTAAATATTTCTTAAATTTAGTAAATATTTATTGAATTGATGAATACCAGTCTAAACATAATTAAATATTTACTATTATGAAATAAATCTTTTCTTAGTACTATTCAAGGAAACGTTTACTTAGATTTAACAATTTTTTTTCATCGTTCTTTATTAGTAGTATGTAAATTGTTAGTACAAATTGATTGTATATGTGACAAATCCACGAAATTTTCACCTTTTATCTTTCTCAGATATAAAAATTATAAATAATTCATCCTACATTTATTATCAATATATCCTTGGATTTTTTATTTCAAATCTACACATCACTAGCAATATAATTGCACAGTATAGACATGACAGCTATCATACTTTCCATATGCTTTATCAAACTGGTGAAAATATAAAAATCTCAACAAAAAAACCGTACATGATGTGAATGACATAATTTTGTTACCGATTACTTATATTTTATACGTGCCGACTTCATCATCATACTGATTTCAAATATTTAAATTAGTTGAAAGTAAGATAAAACCATGTACATGGCTTTAGATGTGTGTCGCCTTTAAACAAAAAGTTGTATTTTGAATACATGTGAGTGGAATTTAAAAATTTTCTAATTTACATATAGTTGTTAATCTAATCCAAGCGTCGTGGTATTCAGCGATCAATTTACACGATACTTTTAATACTTACAACAAAACAAAGATTTACAGAGGTATTTAATTCATTTTTCATATTGCAGCACTATACACATTTTTAATGATTAAAATGTAATTTGTTAAAATAGTAAGTTTTTACTACGACACTCCCAAAATCTTTTTCATTATTTTCATGTTTCTATTTTTATTATAGATAAATACATATGAACGGAATATTGCGCATTCTATTTGTATATTAAAAATCTTAGAATGATAAGATTGGGAAAACTTAATATTGGTTCTTACTAACTAGTTCTTACCTGAATAAATTAATTACATTAACGGAATGTTACTAATTATAAAGGTTATAAAAAAGCAAAATATGTACAAAACGATAGTAATCCCGTGTGCGGCGATTACTTTTTTGAGTTTTTCATCATGCAAAGTTAGAAGTTCCACGTATTTGTCCTACACGGTACGTCAAGAAAACCATATAAGAAACAAGTATTAAAATCTAATAGAATCAATAAATACGTAAGAACGTTCACGTGACTCAATTAAGTGGAATTAGTCGGATGTGGTAAGACACCCATGAAAGACGACTGTCGACGCGGCATATTTGGCCCTCGAGTGAAAAACTTGTGAAACCTGTACCGTTTTTAGAGGTCAAACAAATCTCGAATCACAGGAAATGAACGCTTTAGCTACCTAGTTGGAAAGATAGCAAAAACGCGGTCATAGTTAGACATTGATAACATATGTGTGTAAGTAGATAAATAATGGATACGTCTAGACGGCGTCTTACTAATTTATTTACCTGGTGCGCATCTACTTGTAGCTGTTATATATTGCAGTTGTAAAACTTGCAGATAGTTCTTTTGTATAATCTTAACATATGTTTGGTAAATTAGATCGAATCTTTGCCTTCTAAAAACCGCTGCTAACTGCCTTAGCAGAATGCTTTCTAAAAGAGAGGTCCTGATTAATCAATTTAATTAATGAATCTTATAATGAAAATTCAAGCGTTTAGGTATTGTTAGTAAAAAATTTAAATTATTCAAAGACAAAAAAGATTTTGTAACATTTTGTTATTATTTCACAAAAGTAACTTTAGAATTACTATAAGATATATCAATCGAAGGAAAATTACGCAAACTTTATGAAAACATATATTCTTGACAAGTTCTACGTATAAAATGACAAAATAATTTTTTTTCGCTTTTTAAATTAATATTTTACTCTTATTTCACGAAAATAAGTTTAAAGTTATTATAAGATATATCAATCAAAAGAAAATTACGTCAACTTTATGAAAACGTACATATTTTTGACAAATTCAACATATAAAATAAAAAAAATTTTTTTTCATTTTTACAAATATATAAAAATTAATATTTTAGTTAAAAAATGAGTTTAATATTATCCTTCCAAGTTCAAACATATCTAATATGCCTGTAAAATTTCAGCGGGTGATATGCTTTCCTTGAAGAGTTATGGTGGACGCAAATTTTGGTTTCATACATACATACACACACACATACATACATAGATGCATACACACATGCATCCATACATACAGACATCGTATCGAAACATCGAATTCATCGAATCTCAAAGAAAATTATATCATCATTACAAAGCTTTCTCTTTGAAAAAGCAAAATGTAATGAACGTCCTAATAATTAATTCATATGATGTAAGCATCATTTATTAGTCTCAGCTTTTTAGTTAACGGAAATTTCATTTCTATATTTGAAAATCGGATATTTTGTAGTAGAATTCGAAACTAAAAACTATATTTTATTAACTTGATTTTCATAAAATACAAATATCAATAGAAGAATAGAATATATTGAAGTGGTGTTTGTTAATATTGGAAAATCCGGGACACACGTTCTTTACCGCGCTCACGCCCATTTTATTATAGTAATGAGAGTAATAAAAAATCAATTAAAATCAGTTATAATTATTTATTATAATAAATTATGATAATCCCTACATGCAAGCAGTAATTTCAAGGTTTCAATTTTATGATAAAAAATTGTGCATTTAAACGATGTGAATTCTTTTAAAATATATATACTCGTATCTTGCATACCTAATCATGCGTTAAACCTTATTATCTGTTTGTTTAAAATGCATTATTTGAATGATTTATTTTAATTTGATTTAATTTATCGCTTATAGCTTATGTATTTATTGCTATTTGCAATATTTTCATATACGCTTTGATATACAGAAAATATAATAATAAAAAGCAATGGCAATTCTACTAATATTTATGAGTGGTATTATCCATAAACCTACTCGTATAAGTATTAGTATAAAAAATACAAAGAACGTATTTTATACCTTATAAAGTGCTTTAGATATTATAACATGATATCAAAGTAGCTGTACTAATAGTATAATCTATTTCTTACATGTTAATCTTTTCACTACCGACACGGTTACAAATAAAAAAAAACTTTTAACTTATGAATAAAATGATATGAGTTATTAAATTTTGTATTATTTTTATGTTATTTATTTCTTTTTTTACTATTTTTTAGTATTTGCGGTGATGGATTGTAATATCTGCCAAGTCCCAGTTATGAGATTCTGAGAAAAACGCAAGAAGTATATGAGATATCTGAATTTAAATGGCAAATTAAATAATAAGTTAAAAAATAAACCTGGTAAGTAGAAAATAAAGAAATCAATAAAAATAATATCAAAGTTTAAAAAATGGACTTAACTTACATTCCAAGTTAATGTCTTAAAATTTTGGGATCGTATATAATTTCTTTAATGAAAAAATAATGAACTTGTTAGCTTTTAAATCATTTAAAAAACTAGGCAGTTTTTGAAATGCCAATGTTTAGGAATTAACAACTTCTAGATTATATAAATCAATTGTATAACTATTAAATCAAGGGTAAAAAGTGTAATATATTGGTTTCAACATGTGGAATTGGTGTAGAGATGGTACAAATTGCTTTATTTATGGGTTTATCTCGATTTTCTATATGTTGGGACTTGGCAGATATTGCACCCCAAGCCTTCATACAAGGCATCAATTTGTATGAATGTAAAAATTAATAGAAAAAAGGCATAGTGCGTTTCTTACACACAAGAATTGTACACGTAATTATTATGCACAATTTAGCATTGGTCAAATATATCTATATATAATTTGACCAATGTTAAATTGTGTACACTAATTACGTGTATAATTCTTATGTGTAAGAAACGCGCTATGCCAATAAAAAAGTCAGATTTACCAACTTGTAAATTGAAACAGTAATAAGTTTGTATACAATAACAATTTGTATGAAACATATATTTACAAACATATAAATAAATAAATTAAAAATAAGTAAAACTCAAGATTAATGAAAACCTACTTTATTTCGCAACATTCATTTCACAACATATACAATAAGACCCATTACATAATCATAACATCAATTCAATAACTCATTTAAACTAAAGAAGTTTGAAAGAACCTTCTAAAAAAAAACTTTAAATTCCTAATCAAATCAGCACTCCGAATTCCCGCCAAATTCAAATTACCTCCACCTCCCCCCAACCTCACCTGCACCAAACAAAGAAAAAATAACGAGACCAATCGACTCGTCACGACTTTCCAAGCAGGCGCCTTCTATCTCACAGCGTAATATATACAAACGAAACGAAACGAGGTCTCCACGCAAGCGAGACAGAGTGAGAACGACAAAAACCCCAAGAGAAGAATCCGCACTCCAGAGAAAAGAAACTCCACGCAAGAGAGACTCACGCGATTTTCTCATTCAAAGCCATACTTTCTCCCTATAAAATACAAACTCCAAACGCAAGAGCGAGCTCGAACGCGCGCACGCGTGCATCGGGGCTCGATGTGCGCTCTGACAGCGCGCTGACGGGCCGTTTTTATAGCGCGCTGCGCACAGCTGCTGCTGCTGCTCTCTCGTGCAAGCGCTCGCGCCGAGTAGTTTCCGCGCTTTTCCGTCAGATGTCTGGACACGGCCGGAAATTCCGAGATCGCCAAGCGCTCGCGCTCGCGGTATTGGCTCTGTCTCTCTCGCCGGTGCACACGCGCATAGAAATAATATCAAAGGGGATTCCCCGGTGACTGTCGCGGGACGCGTCAGGCCGGTTAGTAATAGACCGTTACATTGTGTAGGCATTTTATTTGAATTCCGTAATAGTGAAGAATTATTAATTTCTAATATGGATAGTTTTGTACAAATGGTATCTTTTTAGTGTCTTTGTCATTTACATTATATATATAGTACTACAATTTATTATACTTCTCAATGGAACGTGCACACTAGTATAGTATAGTAGGAAATTATATGATTAATATAGTAACCTTAAACATGTAATCTCTGAAGCCTTTTTTAAGACATCTAATATCCGAAGCATTTTTATATATACCAGGTTACTGTATTCATTAGTTAATTTGAATTCGATTCAAATTAATTCTTTCTTTAAATTGACAAGACAATAGACAGAAAAAATAAATAAATAAATAAATAAATACTAAAAGATAAAATGAGCCTGAATAGTGAAATAGATAAAAACAACGTAGTCCAGATAACATTGACTCCTACACTTACAAATTAAAATTATAATTATTTTTGTTTTTAATTACATTATTCATCTAACTCCAACGATTTGAATTTTGTATTTCTCTAATGAGGTTAGTTAAAACATGCATTCAATACAATAAAATCCAGTGAAATTACAGTAGATATTTAAAAAAATTCAAGTTGTTCGAATCAGATGCTTTCCACATCAAGTGCATTTACCAGGCGCCGATAGTCCAAATTTTTACCTGTATTCACTTTAAGGCAAAAAACGAATACTAAAAAAAGAAAGAATGTGGGTAAAGAAACTTAATTAAAATGAAAAAATAATAAAATAGAATATTTTGCATGGACTGTTAGTCACCGCTCGACGCTCGTCACATAACGAGTCCAGCGTATCGTCACATGCCACCAGCCACACGCTACACGCGCATGCACACCCCAACCCTGCACACATACACAGCGCAACCGCAGAAAGAGAGAGAGAGAGAGAGAGAGAGTTCTCGGACATTGTATATCGAGCAATACAACGCAGCTACTAGTGCATATATTGGCGGGAGAGGGGCTATACGCCGGGGTGGGGGCGGGAGAGGGAGAGGTATAGAGGTAGAAAAACAGAGTGCGGGTAAGGAAGGGAGAGAGGGGGGAAGATTGAATGCGCGCGTTCGATTTTGCTCGGCATGCGCGAGAGCAAAGTGTACAAAGTAGAGGGAGGGCAGAAACGAGCGGAAAGATAAAGATGGGCAGATGTATATATAGCTCATTAATGGCTCGAGCAGTCCTCATGTGGATCGGTGTGGGTGCGTATATATATATACATATACGCGAGCACCGTTTCAACATTCTGCAGTGCATGCTCGTTTTGTGCAAAAGTATAGAAGTATATGCATCTATACATGCACGCAGTCGAGAAGGGGGGAGAGAAAGAGAAGAGAGCGGATCGCACGCGCTATGTATCGACGTTCATGTCCGGTTGGCACCCAACGCCTGCATGTGTACATCTATATGTACATGTGTGTAATATGTAAAATTGAATTCTACGTGTGTATAATAATGCATTTCGACACGTCGCGTATACGGTAGTATTCGTATTTAGTACAGTACTACACGCCGGTTGTGTACTTATGATACACGTTTTGTTGTGTGTACACAAACGTTTTACGCACCCCGATGAACTCGCGCGCTGCGCGCATATATATATATATACATATAGCGGTAATTTTATGCACAATTGACGTATATATACCACTGGTGTATAATATGCGCGCGTGTGTATACGCCTCGTTAAGAGCAAAAAATGCAAAATGAGATACGGCTATTAACACGTGTTAATGATATTTGTTTGGCGAAGTCGATGAGCAATCGAAATCGTATAAATATTTGATCGGTATAGGTATAACGAATTGCAGAGAGATTCCTCCTTTTCTTGCAGCGCACCATGACTGCATGCGCGTAATTGCACAATTAGGAATTTCGCGCGTTATGTAAAACCCAGCTGCGAGTGGTTATGAAGCATATATGTGTAGTTGACTGATCTACTAAGTACTTGTGTTATAGCCGGCCGCGCGGTGCAAGCCTTTTACAAATATAAAAGCGATAAGGTTACCGCACGCACACACACCCGCGAGAATTGAGTGAAAGAGATTTCTTGTGTACAAGCGCGTTATACAAGTATAATGTACACACGACGCGCTGCTAGTATATTGTATTACGAAATAATAAATTGATAAAAAGGTATATATACTGTACACTTCCACTTCATACATTATCTTCTCATTTAATATCAAAGATAGACAATCGTTCTATTAACAATGCTTGTCATTAAATAAGAAAAAAAAAGAACTGCGAGGAAAATCATTTTTTTCCCCAACTATCTCCCATTCGCATCTTTCCAGCTGCGTTACATCGTATTTCGATTACGCAATAATCGACTTAACTCTCGGAGCGGCAGCCAAAGCGAGAGAGCAGCCTTCGCCATAGTTATATGCACATTTCACATGCATAGATAGAGTTAAAAGAGATAATAGACATAAACGAAGCCTTTATACGCCGCGAAAAGGATAGTTAGTCATGCGTCGATGGTGTATCCTCGCCGATATGCAAATTTATGTAACTCTATTACGGACACGCGCACAGAAAGAAAAGAGTATTCCGGTCTCGTATCGACACCTCATCAATATTCAAACAGCCAATCCATATTTTATTCATTAAAGAAAAGGGAAAAAATTACGATGCTGTACAGTGACCGCGAAAAGTCCGAAAATTGTGCGACCGGATAAATTAACCGATATACAGAAGCGAGGAGCCCCGTAAAGTGTTTTATCTCGTCACGCAGACAGGGACGAGAGAGGAAGAAAAACTTAATATTGCTACACCACGAGCCGAGAACCGAGAAACCCGAAGATCTTTTAAGTACTCGGCTCGCACATAACCTGTAGCTAAGTACATAAGACACTCCTCTGGACATACAAACACACACACACACACACACACACACACACACATATATATACACACACACACACATACACACACACGCACACAATCATACTTGGAAGGACCGTCGTATTACGAACTTATCGTAATCTAAAGAAGTATCAGCAGTTATGTTGGTGGGAGACGGCACACGAGAGTATGAAAAACAAAATACAGGGAAAGAAGCCTGAAGTAAAACCCGCCGAGTATGTATAAGATAGAGAGCGAGCGAAACAAGATAAAAGCGACAGAGAGAGAGAAAGACAGAAGCAGTGCAAGGAGTCGTGCTGTGTACAAAAATCGAAGAGACGACTCTCTTACACACGCGTGACGCATACGCACACATGCACAAGGAGGAAAAGGAGAGTATAACAGCCCATATGGGCAAATTCTGCCGTGGTAGTGGTAATAGCAGCAGTTTCCGTCGACACATGGGTCGAGGTACACACCGCACTACTCGACTCCTTAACCGCGAGCGTGCGATAAAACAGTGGGAGACAGACGCGCGCGCACACACGCTCGCTTTATTGCACACATCGCGCGGCATTATGCACAATATACATGCACACAGCGCGACGCTGTGTACAAATACTCGCTTATATAACCCCGAGCAGGAGAATAATCGCATACACGAGCTTGGACATTTTCTCTTTCTACTAAATAATAAAATTACAAAAAAAAAAGAAGAGAAGGAAGAAAACGCAGTGTGCAACGCTGCAAAACGAGCACTATACCGTAATTAAATGCATAGTATACAAGAGAGCCCAGGCGCACGACAGAGAGCGAGTGCACACAATGGTCTAGCATTTCGCTTGTGCAGGCGAAAAAAAAAAGAGAAGGAAGCGCGTCGATTCCGCCATACAGTCGCCCTACTCCTCCTCCTCCGCGTCGAGCGACGACGGGGCACGCGGGCGGGTGTTAACCCTCGGCGTCGTGCGACCCCCGCCGGAAAGGTGGCTGCACGCTCTAACTCCGTATACCGTGGCCTGCTACACGCGTGCACCCTTCCTCCGCGTATGTTGGAGCGCGCGCGCGTGTGTGTGTTATACTTCCCGCCACCCGCGGCGCGGCTTCACGACACATGCACATTACACACATGTGTACAGTATACAGACGCAGGTACACAAAAAATAAAGACGTATGCACTCAGGCACATGCACGTGCACGTGTGTGCATACACTTGTACAGATTCATGCACGTAGCACATTCGCACGCATACACATGTGCGTGCATGCGATACAGGCATAACAAGAACACATGCTCGCATCGAACGTGTTTACATGTACTTTTTCTCTTTTTGTATTTTATTGGCCGTGGGTGCCACTTTATTACACACATATTCACACACATACACATGCATATGTCATTACACACAATATACATACATACATACATACGTATATATACACGCGCACACTTACATATTCAATTATTAACACACATACACTTTATGCATACACACGCACCGCACTCACACATACACACACACACGCACAGTTATATACCTACGCTTATACACGCATCATGCACATGATACGTACATGTACGTACATACATACGTACACCATACACACGCACGCATCATATTAAATTAATAACATAGACACACACACACACACACACACACACACGCACACACACACACACACACATGTCGGAGTTAATGCAGGAGCGTCGTATAAGTTATTTCACTGCGGCCTTTTATTTTTTTCTTCTTCCTCCGGGCTGCCTGCACGGCGACCTTACATAATTACGAAGTATAGCTTACAGCTCGCGCAGGGGCTGTTCACGAGCGAGGGAAAAAAAACGCGCGCAGGAGAAGGCCCGAGCGATAGCGCGACGACGCTTGTCCCGTAAATGCGACGGCGAGTTAAGGGGAGATTTATGTCTGTGTTTCCACGCATAGCGGGAAATCGTGGTTAATCTCTTTTCCGTATATTTGGACTGTATAGCTTTTGACTTCAGAAAACAAATAGCGCTGGGTTGCGCTATGATGCCTTCGAATTACGGGACGATGCTGCGTGACTTGCTCGGTGTTCTTTTTGTATTTTGCTAGCTGAGTGCAAAAAATGAGATGCGGAATTAAGTGGGGCTAGTGCATTTGCGAAATTAAATTCTATAGTCAATTTCCATACTGTAACCGTATACTTATGCAGACCAGTAAAGTGATGGTGAGTTTACGTAATATTGGGGTATTTACTTCACTGTTATTAAATAACTACTTTGAAAGTTGGAGATAAAAGGATCTATTCGGAGAGTAGACATCTTTACAATCATTGTTAAACTACAAAAATTTGTAAAATGATAATAATCTAGTAACTATTTGAATTTTGTTTAAAAGTGCGGAGGTCATAATTTTGTGCACTTTTTATTTGAAACTACATAGAATTATGAAAAAATTAATGACGCACAGTACTACGAAAGGCAAGCGATATTATGGTTAACAATCTCCACTTGTCAGGTTTTGAAGCGCCACTTGTAAATTTACAACGTCATGTGCACGTACATTTGTAATTTTCTAATTACTGCTCTCAGAATAGGTCTCTTTATTACCAACTCTCAAAGTAGTTCTTTAACACTTGACTTTTTACACTGTAATAGGTATTTAAAAAAATGAGCATAGGTAGTATCTTTTTTCTTATTGAAATTCGCGTAGCGTCACGCAACCTTTCAATGAATCTAATCAACATCGAAGATAGACCAATGGCTATATTAATAACTTTTAATTGCACACTTTTTATTTTTATCTGCAGCATCCTAATTGTCTTCTACTCTGTTTCTCTATTATTATTTTCCGATCGCAGACAAAACGAGTAAGTACTATGAACGCTCCTTTTTTTCCGTACTTAAAATATAATACTCTCGAATTACATGCTGCTCGTTTATTTTCTCTCGATAATCTCCTCGATGCTCCAAGGCCAAGCCCTTTTAAACTGAATATACGCTCTCTCGATATATCTATCGACGTATGAAATTCCACCATATTGCCATCTCCTCCATGTGCAAAAACCGCGCGAGAAATTCAATATACCTATATATTGATCAATCAACTCGTCTCTGCTCCGGAATAAAAAAAAATTGGAGCACAAAGAATGTGCAGTTAGAATTTTATTCTCAGGCTAAATTTCGCCGAGAAAAATCTCGCTACGAAAGAATTACAATATTGCTTGAATTTTTGCGTTTCACTTGAAAAACTCTTTCAGAAAAAGAGTACATGTTTAATAGATATGCAATTTAATGTATAATATTATCACATTGTAAATTGCACTCTTTCTGTGGGCAAAGTTTCAGTCAACAAAGGTCGATTGTATTTTCTCTTGACAAAAGACAAACTAACAAAAATGATGACACTCATCCGAGTGAATTTCACTCTCACGGCTGAAAATAAAACAAAGAATACATTCACTAGATTTCGCGAGAAATCCACTCGTCAAATTAGTGAATTTCAACTCGTAAACGGTTGGTTGTTTTCCTGTTTATATTAAAAGAATGAAAAAATGAACAATATTGTACATAATTCTTTCATTTTTTACATATCCTAAATAATGCTTATTGCTACAAAAATACTGCACTGAATCTTCCCTCGTGTTTTAAAATAGAAATTCATGCATAAATCGTTCAAAAATCTAATCACCAAATCTCCTTTCTCCCATAAACCTGTTCAACTGCGCAAAAACGATTTGAGCCTTCATCACAAGTGTTTATTGTAGACGAGCCTAAAGACGCTCTAACCACCTTAATCGACGCGAAATCCGTGCCACAAATCCCATCCACCTATATAGATATACCGATCAATCAACATCTCCTCGTCCCAGCGAATGAAAAAAAAATTCCACCGAACACACCATCCCGTACAGGACTGTTCGCAGGTAAGAGCATCGGCTCTGCCTTTTGCACGGCGCGCCTGCGTTATACATTCCATATATTTCCCCCCGAAGACCGAGAGCGAAAATACACCCACAGCGAGACAGACACGAAGGAAGAAGAGAGAACTCGGTGAGAATGAGCAGAGGAGAGAACGCGTGCGCATCGTCGCGGAGCTTTGGATCTTTCGATTGGTCGGGGAGTCGGAGGCCGGTGTCCCTTCGGCGAGGAACGAGAAATCTTCAAGATGGCTCGTAATGTACACTCCATCGGCTCCGCTCTCGTGTTTATACCTAGTGATTAAGAAATAAAACGGCGCGGGAGCGTGCCGCAGTCGACCTCAGCGACGCCGAGGTGTTATGTATTATAGTCGGGTGTTGTGCACCTTGCCGCAATACCATGCCTCCGAGAGTATATAGAGACGAAAGTGCACGGCTCGCGTGCGGTATAGGTGTATAATAGGTGTATATATATATGCATTCCGCTGGATTCTGGATGGAATCGAAAGATACAGCAGAGAGCTTCGGCGAGGAGTTAATTTATGAGCGAGGGTATATATGTATAGTGACGTCAGCGAGTGAGTGGAGTCCAATTGGGTCAATAGAAAGAGCGGGCGAGTTTTTTTTTTTTAGGTCGATATACGTATTGTGTGTATATCAGCGGGAGGCAGAAGAGTTTTTATTATTGGGGTTTTGGGATGGATGTTGCGAGGAGTCGCGCGCGTGCTGATAATCGATAATGAATGAGGGTACGTGCGAAGATTCTGGCACGCATTCGGTTGTAGGTGTGTTGGTGTATATATGGGTGAGGAATGAATATGCAGTAGCGTACCGCGGCTCCTCGTTATTGTTTTATGTTAATTGTCACCTCGAAGTTATTGTTAGGAAAAATGTGGTTCTTCCATGAAGGGAAAAAGTTTTGGGGGATTTGAAGGACTCCAAGTGTTATTTTGTCATTTCCGTGTCGATATTACGGAGAAGTTCGACAAAGTTATCATTGACTGCAACTTTATTATATGAAACGCATGTTTTCGCTAACTTCATTGGAGGATTCAAAACTACTACTACTTTATTTATGATTCTAATTTTAGTAGACTTAAGTATATATGCACACCATAGCCTTTATTCCCTTATGAAAGAGAAAAATAATCAATTGAGTTGTATTTGGAAGACACTCAGCTAAAATCGACTATCTCTTATCTTTTACAGAGCAGAAGGGCCAAATTACACTCATCTTGAGTGTAAACACTCAATAATTGAATGTTTCTTTCTATACGGATTTTTTCGTAAATTATACAGAAAAATAATAACTCTTTTGAACTTTAGATAACCTAATACTATCTTTACATACTTAATATTTTTAAAAGTTTTAGCATCAATGCACGTTTCTTAATTTTAAAGTCGATAACCTACTCCGTAATTTTATCGCGAAATGGTTATTAATTATTTATACATGCGATATATATAAATTTTAAAACTATATATTTACAATATTTTAATTCGCGACAGAACTACCCTGTGACTATAATAACAAGTATTTAAATTTAAAGTCTAAAACATTTAAATAAAATATACTCTTATGGAATCAAGTGCTGATCTGAAATATTACTTTTGCGCCATCAAAAACTGGTTCCGCGACGCTGCATCGAAAAAACAGTTTGATTAATTAGAGAGAAAATAAGAGGCGACACGCTGCCCGATATAATAATTTAGAACTCGAACTGGAACTATAGATACTTATATACGGTCGAGTCCAATACCTACGTTTCTCCGCGAGAGAAACAAATTTTCGGGATGCCACGATAGCATAACGCAGAAATACTTACACAGAAAACGTATAGTAGAGAAGTTTCGGTGCGGAGCTGGAGAATAGAAACAAACGAGTGCGGAGCTTGCCAAAACCAGGGGTATATATAGATATATAAGAGTATAATAGAGTCAGAGTAAGAGAGATACAGAGAAGGACGGAGCGCATAGCGCATTTAAGTGAGTTAGTGAATGGAGGAGAAGGCGCGAGTTGGAAGGTGAGGGCCACGCAATCTCGTTAGAAGCGAATCGTGGTTAATTTGTGAAAGTGTGTAAGATAACGCTTGATAATTAAAGATTAAAGCCGAATAATAATTGCATTATTCTGAAACGCGACCTAGCTGAATTATCGATTTATTGATTATACACATTAAATGGTACTGGCGAATATTTAGTTAATATTTAACAGATTGAGTGAGGATAATGTATAAGCCGATTTTTAAAGTTTTTTTACAAGTTTAATTAAAATTTGTATAAATAATGTTATTAATTCTTGCTTTCCCAGTAATACACATTACACAATGCATTACAAGATGCTTAAATAACGCTATTACAAATAGTTAATATTATATAAATAATAATTTTCTATTATGTTGTCGTATATGCCTTTTCTGCATATATTAGCTCACATCGAACAATGATTTATTTTAACCCAGACTCATGCTCCATTATTATATTATTAATAATATTATATTTTACACTATAACATTAATTAAAATGATACAAAATGTACATTTTTGAACAAAGAACACTCGAACAGCTTTGAAACGAAAACAAACAGAAAATGTGCCGAGCGAGACTCCGAAACTAAGTCAAACGTAAAAAGCAAGGTCAGGAAGAAATATTAGCCACGCGCTCGAAGGCGCGTTTAGGCTCGAAAAAAGATAGAGTGGCTATATCTCCGAGGTAGGTATATAAGAGAATGTGGCGCGCAGCACGAAAAGTGGGGAAAGGACGGGGCATACCTATATAGCGAAGGAAGAAGCGAGCACGGCAGATAAAATGCAGAAAAGACGCGAGCTGCTGCGTAGTGGGAGGAACGAGACTAGCGACATGGACTAAAAGGCGAGGCGCGAGAGAAAGAAGAATGGACGGAGTGTCTGTATATATATATGCGTATACCTTATACTTTCGATAACGAACGCAAAAAGGAGACGCACGAAAATAAAAGTACAAACACGACGGAATGTGGAGAATACTTCTGCATGCACACACGCGAATCGAACGTTTTCGAAATGGGTCCAGAATCCGTCTCCGAGGCCGACCTCATTGGAAGACTTCATAAACGTTCGACGAGACGTGTCTTCCGTCGAGTTTACATATACGTACGCGAAAGAAGGAAAGAAAGCCAAGAATACTCGAGTTCAAAGCCACAATGGCTGCCTAGCGGAGCGTGCGCGCACGATGCAAATTGCGCCTAATCAAATCGACTCTGCTCTCTCCCTACACACTGTATATATACGACTCTACGACTGATTAGCACTTATATAGGCCGGAGAGCATGCATGCACACGGAGCCGCGCGCAGCGTTATAGGTGTGTATTGTGAGCTTCTGTCCTGACCGAGACGGGAATTTTCGTTGTATTATGGAGCACGCGGCGAGCTGCGTGTTGTTGCTAGGTAAGCTGGGTGCTGCGCGCGCGCTCGCCTCGTTCCATCGCGACTTGCTCGGACCTTTTAAAACGCCTCGTCAGAGAGACAAGCGCGAGCGTCGCGAGGAGATTACAGTCATCATCGTCATAATCGTCGCCTTGCAGGAAGCGGAGTGTCGTCGTGTGATTAATCAATTGATTAATTTTGGTTAATTAATTGATTGATTGATTGATTGATTAAGCGACTTTTTGTAGTAAAATTTTGAGGAATTCGTTTTTTGGGTTGGAAGGAGTATCGACCTTGAGTTGTTATATTGAAAAATATGAAATTTATCAAAACTTTGAACGAACAGTCATTTTTAAAGCACGATATCAAAAGAGATCCAATTTCTGGGCAGGATATTTTTGTCATAACAAAATTGATAAAAATATTTACGTTCACGTGGTGTAAGAATATTGAATTGCTAGGCAGTTAAAAATAATTTGTATAACTTTTGCAGCTTTTAGATTCTTGACGGCAACTCGTGTATAAAATTCACGTGAAAGTCCACGTGGAAATTTTACTTGGAATTCAGTTAGATTTTCACGTGAATTTAAGTGGAATCCAGATAGACTTATGGGTATAATCTTTGTAAAATTGTTGGATGAATGTCCACGCTTAGAACGTCCACTTAAAAATCTTGCTTGAATGGCACGTGCAGCTTTCATGTCGATTTCCATCTGTATTTTGTCAACAGGGTGACTAACAGCATCTTATCGCGTTCAGCTCTTGGAAAGAAAAGGGAAAGTGCAACTTGCTGGTGGGACATTTAAATACAATGAATGAACAGGTCATCTACCATTCTGACTGTACTTAAAAGCCAGTTTGTCTCTGGTTTTTAAGGTCAAGGAAAGCAAGTCGCTGCATCTCGGAATCCTAAAAACACTCTTTAATCCAAATTTCTTTTCTTCTTAAAGTGTTCATTCACAACTGTCCATCCACGTAGAAATTCAACATGGATTTACAGTTTAATTTCCATGTGGATTCAAGCGGCGTTCAGCTACTTCCACGCGGATTCAAGGGAAGTCCAGCCTAATTTCCATATGTATTCAAGTGAAGTCCACTTTAATTTACATGTGCATTCAAGTCAAGTCCCGCTGTATTTAGCTGTAATCCACGTGAATGTCTCGGGTGGTTCGCCACATCCAAAACATCCACTCGTAAATCCTTCTGGAATTCCACGCGAAAATCTCCACGTAGATTTCGATCACGTGCACTTACTTCAACATAGAGGCAACATCTATTTCCGTTATCTTTTCAGTTTGAACTTCAGGAGAGAAAGGGGCAAATCCACCTTGGTCGTTGATCATTTAAACCCAATGCACGAACATTCCCAACCAGCAAACTCTATTTAAAACCCAGCCATTTTCACTTTTTAAGGTCAAGGGAAAGCAACTCCCGTCCCCTCAAAATCCCCCCAAAAAACTCCTCGATCCACCACCTTCCTTTTAAAAACCAGTATCCCTTCACAGCTGTGCGTATAAAACACCCCCACCAATACCCATACCCTCCCTCAAAAAAGAAAAGAGCCCAAAGCGAGGGAGACGGAGCATAGCTGTGAGATCGAAATCAGACCGTGTACAGAGCACCGCTGCAGTAGCGGAGTGAGAGCGCGCGGTATGCAGCGCGGCGAGGGAGTAGAGAGAGAGAGAAGGGGGGGAGCGCGGTGTATAATGTATTTGCACCGGTGCAACGGCAGCGGCAGCAGCAGGCGACGACGAAGACGCGAGAGAGAGAGAGAGAGAGCTGGCCGCTGCTGCTGCACTGCATAACTCTGAGGCTGCGCCCACAACGCTAAATCGTGCGTGTGTGTGTGTGTGTGTGTGTCAATGTCATCGCGCATATGGCAGTTGAATGACTTGTTGCGGCGCCGAGTTTCGAGGATGTAAATAGGTACATGGAGGATGGCTCTGTTGGCTGGGTTGCGCGTCTGTGTGATTGTTTACCTGTGAGTGCTAATGGTGTAAAAGGGTGTAAAAGGGTAGATATTTGTGGATATGAAGAGATTGAAAAATTATTCATTTTTCAGGCACGATAAACTCTTAGAGTGAAAGTTACTCATTTTAGAGTGACATCTAACACTAGTATACTGAATTTCTAGCTTAAGTTTCACTCTAATAGAGTAAGGTATCACGCCAGAATGAGTGACTCTGACTCCAACAGATTAAGCGTGTAAATATATACAACAGTAGGCTATATCGAAGGTCACGCATACAAAAATTAAAGATCGAACTGTCGATGAATAGAAAAATGTATTGTGTATTGTGCCCTGCAGTCTTCGTATATATAGGAATATACTACAGTACAACGCTTCGCTTTAACTTTCTTCAATGTTAAATAACGCTCATATAAGATAATACACAAGGCTACATTGGATTCAGTATACGGAGCATATTTAAATTCATTTTATAATAGCAATTTAAACTTTATTTACACAAATAGAACACGCAAAATATCCGTTAAAAAGCTCAAAGCAAAATCCTATATTAAGTGAATTGGGAGACAGGGCATTTAAATAAAGTTGCTCCCAAAATTATGAAATTCAAAACAACGTTATGTATTAACGCATTCTATCTTTAAAAAACAATGTTCAAAACAGAAACTTTCATCCAACACCGGGCCAAAAATAGAACCCCGAAAGGTCACCAGCAACGCTCTATACCTATATACCTCCAAACCCACTGAAAAAAGAATAAAAAAGAAAAAAATAAATTGGCACGCACAATCCACAACTGTACCTACATAAAACAAAATCTCCGCGCGAGCTCCGAATTAGAAACGGCGATGCATAGCATTCTTTTTCTCTCCCGCTCCTCCGCATCGTCGTCGCGCGCTGCAAAAAAAAAACACACGATATACACTTCGGAAGACATTCTCTCTCTCTCTCTCTCTCTCGCTCTCGGCTGCTGCCGGTGCCCCCGATCGTGTGCGATCTCCTCCATAGCTCCATCATCTCTCCCTTTCTCCTCTATACGGGCAGCAATGCAGCTGCCGCCGTGAGCGCAGCGAAATTTTCACGGGCGCGCTCTTATATACACTCGGCGAGTTGTTGCACGCATGATGGCATAGGTGGTATATAGGTATGCTCGACGCTGTTGCAGGGGCGCCCTAAAACACGGCCGAGCCTCGAGCGTAATGTCGGAGATGTGTGTATATAGGTATATGTGTGCGAGTGAGTCATGATATGCGCTTTCGGAAATGGAGGAAACTGGGAGATGGCGGGTTTTACGCCAGAGTAATCTCTCGCGAATGTTTTTTTTTCTTCCAATTTTACCCAGACAGCAGAAAAAAAGAATTCTTTGCATGAAATTTGTAAGAATTTATTATGAATGTACGTTGATGAAGAATTTTTAAAGAGTTCTTGAAGAGGTCGAATGTCAGGGACGTTAGTGAACTCTTTAAAAAGTCTTTAAGAATTCTGTTTGAAAAGCATGCTGTCTATGGGCTGTCTGGGTTGGACAGGCAATAAGGGTTAAGATGAACGAAATATCAAATTGTGCATTTCCGAAATTCGAAATAAATTATTCGCAGTAAATTATACAATGGTGGAAAGTGTTATATTTCACGGAATAAACGTCTGATGGACCGTTTTTTGATTTGCATGTGTTTATCTTTTTATGTTTTGTATATCGAAATATATCTATTTAAACTGCCTTTATTGCGGTTCCAAATTAAAACTTTGTTGTTTACATCAAATGAATATAAACCCAGACCGTGCCAATATTCAAAAATAATACTCGAGACGTTCTTATTGTTCACTAATGTCACTGACATTAGAAATCTTTATAAACTCTTTAAAAACTCTTTAACAATTCTTTTTTTTTTGCTGCTTGGGATTTGTAGGCGTTTTTAAGAAATATACGGTTGTCTTAAAATAATAAAATAATGAACATTTAAAGAAAAAAGATATTTCTTCCCTGTAAATTTAATGTAAAAAACGGCCATAGCAATGGGATATTTTAGTGTATCGCAAAAATCCTATACTTACTACTTTAGCTTATACAGAAGATACAATTTTCTTATTGTTCTAGGTCCCATCACTGCTGGAGTAATCCTTATACACATCGATTAGCAGCAGCCCATTTTGAAACCGCCGCCACACCGCCATTTTCTAATAAAAAAAAAATAAATAAATAAATACATTTTAAAAGATTTTCCTTATGCGTCATTGTCTTCCTGGTACAAATTCCCACGTGTAGGACGCTAAAACATAAACAACCTCGTAAACAACGGCTTGATCGACCGTTTTTCGAAGTAGCCCAACCACATTAGGTAATTAAAATCGACCTCTATCCTAACCGCTAACGATGTGTAAAATATCACCTATAAAAATACTAATCGGAGAGTAGTAAACACACGACAACAGTAAAGTTACTATCTTTACAACTGACAATACAGTACATTTACCACTCTCGGAGTAATATTTTTACATCCGACTTTTTACAACACCCCCACCATTTGACCAATTTCAAATATCGCTCCTCTCAACTGTACCTACTACCTACACACATTCAACAGCGTAGCGATAGGTATCGCACACACCTACAGACCTACTGAACCTCCATGTCCTCCATGCACACGCGCATTTTCGGCATCACCTCGCGAGTCTCTCGACAGTCGACACTCTCGACAGATATCCAATCCGCTATCCGCCATCCTTGCCGCAAACACACATACACACATGCATCCTTACGTCACGTTATCACGTCGACTGCCGAGTATACCAGCGTATATATATAACACACATCTGAAAGCAGCGCGCGCGCGCGCGCTCGCGTGTATATATCCTATACCCATCGGAGCCACGCGAGTGCGCCGCCGCGCCGCCGTGTGTTTATACTGTATAGCGAGAGCGCCGCTCGGCCGCTGCCGCCACCTTTTTTTACTATACCTAATACACACGCGCTCGCTCGCATTTTCCGGAAGAAACACCGAGCACGCGCACGGCCGCTACCGGAGTCTACTATATACCCAACCACCTAAAACGCGCACTTTTTACTCCTTTCGCATTGTACGTTTTGTATTGAAGCTGTGCGTGGTCGAGTGCGTCTAGGTACACGCATACACACATAACTGTGCTGTCGCGCGGAGGGAGACACACGTACACACACACACACACGCGTGTGTATAGGGCCGCCCCGCGCGCAGGAGAGAGAGGGCAGATTTCGTCCGAGCCGTGTGTATAGTAGTGCCGCGCGCGGAGAGTGTCCGCTTAGCCCTGAACGGAGCAACACGGCACAACGCAGCTCCTATATATCGTTCTATATAGCTACTAGGGGGGGCCGAAAAGGAACGACAGAAAGCAACAGCAGCAGCAACAGCAGCAGCAGCGGCAGCAGCGGCGTGTGCTGCGCTAGTCGTATAATAGTGTTGTATACATCACCCCCAATAACAACGGCAGCCGAGGAACAACGTGAGTAACCGTGTGTTTTCGTCTTTTTTTTCTTACGAGAGAGAGAGGGGGGAGAGAGTTGTAATTATTTCCGAGAGGAGAGAGGACACTGCCCTGCTCTCCGTCTCTCTCTCTCTCTCTCTCTCTCGCTCTCTCTGTACCTACTGTACGTGACGTGACTGCTGTGCCTCCCTTTCGGCGCATGCACGGCGCTTTCTCCGAAAAAACACGCACACCGAAGAAATAAAGGAGTATGTAGTACGCCGTATATTTCCGACTGTCAAAGTGTGTTTCATCGTCGTTGTTGTTGTTTCGTCGGTTATGGCTGGTATGATGTACGCGGTTGTTTTTTTGACGTGTAGTACAAGCAGGCGGCGATCGATGCCTGGCGGAATTTAACGCTGTTTTTACGAACACTGTGTATGTATGTATGTATAGGAAGGGACGTATATAGTGTCTTTCCATCTCTCTATCTATCTATCTATTGCTCTCTCTCTCTCTCTCTCTCGCTCGCACGTATCATATATATATGCATGTTCCATCTCGCTCTCGGGCTGGCTGGCTGATTCGTTAAAGAATCGGCCAGGGCCGAGAGCCGCAGAGCGGCGGCACGCCGACAGCAGTGGCAAATAGTAGTAGTCGCTCTGTAGTATGCAGTATATACCTATACAGTAGTTGCGGCGGCGGCCGGCGCGCAGCATACACACACATCACCGCACAGCAAAAGTGTATAGTATAGGTATATATGTATACATGTATACATGTATACACACGAGCGAGACAGCGCGCGCGCGCGCGCATGATTCGACTTCAGGCTTTGGCTTCAGTCGCTTCAGTGTAGTTCTCGGCTCCAGTGGCGAAGTGAACAAAAAAAAAACAGAAGAAACAACAGCAGCGCAGAACGGTGATAATTGATTATTAACCGAGGTGCGTGTGTTTTTGTCAATGTAGAGTGCGAGTGGTGATATATGTACGTAGATGTACATACGACTCGTGAGTAGAGTGAAGGGAAGATTGTATTATACGCAGAAGTGCGACATTGGAGGAGGCCAGAGACGAGAAAGAGTGAGAGGGGAGACGTACTTTGAGGTTAGGTTTTTAAAAGTTTTATGTGTGCTTGGTGGTGTGCGCTGTGAGGGAAAAAATGTCGGGACACTTGTTATGAATGCTAGCTTGGCCGAGACGAGGTATGTACAGTTTTTACGGAGAATTAGCGTGTGGTTTTGCGTGAAGCTTTTGAGGTTAGGATCGTAAGATACCGAGACGGCGGATCGAAACTAGAGCTCCTTCTCGCGTGCGCGAGATGATTTCCCCGAGACCCACGACTTTCTATGTAGGCTGTTTACGCTTAGTTATTTATCTCGGAGATAAGGCGCGTGTCTTGGGAGTATATCAAGATCGAGATTAGCTTTAATTCTGGACTGTTTTCCCGAATTTTCGAGTAGATTTTGTATACAAGGGAGGTGGAGAAGTGGCAGGTTTCATAAGTACCACAATGGATGCTGGCGTTTTGTCATACTTCCCTGCGGATATTCCGTAGCTTTCATTGAGTGCTGCGCACCGCAGCGTTCGGTGTATAATAAAAGATTGCGGCACGAGTAGAACAGTACCTACCTACGCAATTTCCCAGCGTGTCGAGGCGACAGGAGGTAGTAAATAAAAATATGTATACGGGAGAGTTCTTGTGTGTGTGTGCGAGCGTTACGTTTCCACCGATTCCATTCAAAAACGTCAACCTTACGTCTCGAGAACTGACATACACACACACAGGGTCGCGAAAAATTTTCTTGATGAGCGAGAGATGCGCTGTCATGGCGTCGATTTTCGTCATTCATTTTTTTTATTAAAAAAATTGCTGTGGTCTACGACAATGTTCTTTTTCGTTTAATGAATCACTGGTTATTGAATCATAGCAAATATGTGTGTAGCCAAAGCTCATTAATGATGCAAATTGTCAGGATGCCAGATTCTCAGTTTCGGATTTCTAATTTCTGATCAATAATAAACACTATTTTCCTTTTCGGTACATATCTCATTAAAAGTGCCTTTCCTGCATGGACTAAAAACAAAACACTTCAGTTGAGTGTCATTTCGAACACTCGATGCTCTGAAATTGCAGTGTATTTATATTGATTAGCATGTAATAATTCGAATTCAAGAATTTGGCGTTCATCCAGTTTGCACCACTGTACAAGTAATGTACAAGTAAAAGTTTCTTAGCTGACCAAAAACTGTATCCATGACAGTAGGTAGTAGCAAAATAAAAATACAAGCAAGCTCGTTGTGTGTGAATGTCGCGTGCCCGACGTCATGTTCGTGAAAAATTATTCTCGGTAATGTGCAGCACGGAGTCATGCCGTAACAAACCGAGTTCCTGATTATTTTCTCTTTTATATAAAGTCTCTTATCTTAAATTCATTGTTGCAAATAATTTTTTTCAAAACTGGAAAAGTAATTATTAAAAATGTGTATTCAAAGTCTAATAAAGCTAAAGTAAAATTTGCTTCTATGAAAATGAGAAGAGAAAAAATCCTAACTGAAATTCAGTGACTATTAGAGTTATGTAGGTTTTTTCACATGTGACGGGAGGCCAGGGCTTAAACCATAATTTAGATAATTAGCATGCTCGCGTAGCTCTGAATTTCGGGGAACTCTGGGAGGTAAACCCAATTTATTCAGAATTATGGTAGAAGTACAATAGCGTCAAATTTAACTATGACTACGTCACGCCTGAAAATACCTTATTGTGTACGTTTTTATGATGCAAATCGTAAGAACGCATTAAAATTTTTAATTTCTAAAAAATAGAAAATACGCATTGTTTTGATATATTGAAATAGACGGCCGTTTATTGGTTAGAAATTGAAAATTTGTATTTTAGTGTTAGACTTTCTGGCGATTTGCATCGCAAGCGAGTGTGTAACAATATATTCAAATTCAGTTGAGAGTTCGAGAAAGCCTTTCTGCCATTTCCACGGGATCAGGAAATTTCTCTTAGAAGATCGAAAACTGATCCGTGACGGATGTGCAAACGTACACCGTCACAGATTCCTGACCATCATTTATTTTTGTTTAAAATGAAACTGAGTAAATAGTTCTAAATTTTAATGATATGTTTATTGCTATTTCTTCTTTTATTAATCAAAGTTTTGTACCGGCACAGCACCGATTCCTTATCACTTATGATCATTTCCTGATAAACAGTTATCTTTTTATTAAAACAAATCTTCACTAAATACTTTAAGCATTTAAATACACATGATCAACAAATATTATTGCTAATTCGTGATTTTTTGATAATACGTTATAATAATTAATTGAAGACAATTGGAGAATGCTTGTCAATACATATGAACCTTGTCAAAATATGTTCATTAAAAAAAATAACATTTTTCATTTTTGCTACGTTTTCAACTTTATACAGAAGGAAATTGTTTAAAATCTTAAAATTTCATGAATTCTTCATGCTCATATCAGTTTCATATGTCCCTCAAATAACGTTTTACCTAAGGTCGCATGGGCATCCTTCTTCATTTTAAAAAATCGTCAGTAATCGGACCCAGTTCCCGATCATTCTTTTTCACAAAAATTGTTACCTCAAATTTATTTATACACAAATTTGTTTCAAAACTTAAGAAAGAACTGTTTGCTACCTAAAAAGCTGTAATTGAATTCTAAAAGGTTCAAGTAAAATCTGCTGTTATGAAAACAAGAGCTGATCAGGAGCTGTGTCCGTGACTAATATAGATTTCTACTCATCCACCGTTGCCGCGACGCTATCCTCTCCAATTTCAATGAACCCAAATCTCCCCCAATCCCTTCACCCTTCAACCCCACACCCCTCAAATACTCAACAATTCCTCCACGATTCTCAAACCATCCTCTATCCCTCCCAAAATTCAACAGAAAAAAAGTTCCCATCAAAAGAGCCACCTCATCAGCAATCGGATCCCACACAACACTAATCCCTTCGCCGGTGTACCAGCCGCAAGCCACCATCCCAGCACCTCGCCAAAAGATCATCTCTCTCTCTCTCTCTCTCGTTCTCTTCGCAATTTCGCACAGACACCCCGGTTCTCTCCGAAACGACAGTCCGTCGCTCTGTCTCTCCTCTCCGTATACCGTCTTCCTCCCCTCCTCCAGCCCGATGGGGGGAAGTAACCTACACGGCAGTCAGAAAACCCGTATTCGCACTCACTCACGCGCGCGCGCGCGCACCTCCCCCGTTCGCAAAAGCGACGGCGGCGGCTTCCCCGTGCGTGCGCGCCCCCTCGCTCTTTGTTTCCTCTCTCTCTCTCTCTCTCTCTCTCTCTCGGTTAGTCCGGAGAGGTAGAGAGCGGTCAATTCGCGCGACAGACGCGGCATGTGCATCGTGCATGCGCAAATTTTGACACACGTAACTGCGTGTCTGTATATACGTATACGCGATATATGATTATTGAGAGTTATTAGAAGGCAGAGTTGAGTGTCGCGTGTCGCTCGTTCCTCTTTTCTTTTTTTTTTCTTTTGCGCTCTACACGCTGCACGCGTTTGAGAGAAAGTCTGCGCGGATCCCTGCCGCCGCCGACATCGTCGATCCGTCGTCGTCGTACGGCTTACGCAGGTATTATACTCGCGCGTGTAGTGTGTGTGTGTGTGAGAGAGAGAGAGGACACAGCGGCGGCGTATATTTACAGTTTTCCCCTGTCCTGTGCGAGCCGTTGCTCACCGCGGTGCGCTGTGTGTCGCCGTTTTTCTTTCTACTTCTTCTTCGGGCCGACCGACGAAACGAGTTTCCCCCCGTCAGCTGATTGGAGGTTATCTGTTGTTTTTTTTTCTTGTTACCGCTCTTGTGTTATTTATTTTTACTGTGTGTGTATATATGTGTGTATCTCTCGCTTGTTCTGCGTTTCGTTGGAACTGCGTGTACAGCAGACGGAAGGAACATGTGATCGAACGCTTTATTTTTTCTTTTCTTTCCAAATCCACCAATGAGAGGTTAGCTCGTCAACGCTTTATCCAATGAGGCTGCAGTATATATTTAAAAAGACGCTCGATATCGCACACACTCGTCAGTATACACAATTCGTGAGATTTTCTTTTCAATCCACCAATACGCTATCGAAGCTCCATTTTAACCAATGTAATATCGCTCCGTTTCAATAAACGTTCCCAAAGAATCACCTACCGTCCTCTGTATTCACACACGCTAAAAGCGGAGCTTCTTCTTCCCTCTGCACAGCATCTATATACCATTCTACCCCTTCCTCGCCAATGAAGCATACAACACACACGTGCACGTATGTACACACCTATTACATACGTGTGCGGCAGAACAGAACGTCGAAGTGCGAGAATCGCCTCGATGCCGCTGTATAGCTGGCGAGGGGCAGACATATAGGTAACGGAGAGGCGCGCGCTCTATATATCGAACGAACGCAGCTCTCTCGCGCAGCGAGATTTTGACGTTGCACGGTGCGGTGCAGCACACTCTGGAGTTTATTTCGGCCTGGCTGCGGCGGTGTGCGCAAAAGAGACGCCGGCACTTTTTGCACGCTTTTTGGGATGACTAAGCTCGCACGCATATACGGGCGTGCGTGCGTATGCGTGTGTGTATAGATATAGATAGTAAGTAAGTAAATAGTGCTGGTATGTACGGTGCATATACGCGTTGTCTTGCCTTGGAGTGTTGTAGGAGTGTTGGAGAGAGTCGGAGAATCGCAAACTTTCGCGGTGTATATATACGCGCGAGCGTGCAATTAACAACGCCCCACGGACAGGTTATGAGCTGCTTCTTTGCGTATGTATACATGTATGCGTTAGATACGCCGCTGCGCGGTTGTGGATTAATTTTAGATTTGTAAGAGGCTTCGGGTTTTTTTTTTTTTTTTTTTTATTACCGAGGGAGAGGGGGAGAGAGAGATGATTATGAAAGACGTTGGTTCGACGACGACGATGATGACAGCTCGTCGCGTGTGTATTATTGTATAGGTGTACGTGCGCGGTGCAATTTTTTTTTTTTGAGAGATAATTAGCAGTCGGGCTGATTAATCGCGACACATTGTCGCGGATGATGGTTTTATGTACAGGTTCTGTTTTTCTTTTATAGGATGTTGTGGAGGAAAAAATGTGATTTGTTGTTGGTACATGGAGTGGCTTGGTAAAAATAGGATTGTTTTTGCATAGTGGTTTGTTACTTGTACAGGAGTAGTTCTCAAATGAACTTGGAACTTTGTAAAATGAATTGTTGGTCATTTTCTTATGAGTAGTTTTAGTAATATATGGTTGACTATTTATACTGACTGTATTTTTCTTACATATTACTATGATTTGTTTATTGATGCTATTAAATTTGATTTAAAAACCTATATGTATTTGAGATATAAGATCTGTATTGAAACTGAACAAACAAATAGATCAATAATAACGAGGAATTTGATTACTTTCTTAGTTAATTTGACAAATATTCTTGTAAAACTAATAAATTAATATATGAATATAACAAAATACTTTGGAAGTGATACTAAAACGATAGTTAGTGCTACTTTCCCCAATGTTTCTGTAGTATTAAGAAATACTTTTTTTTGTTCAGGAAAATAAGTTGTGCAATTGTCAGGGAAATAATATTTTATGACATTTGTTTATTAATGTACTTTTTTGTATTTTATATTATACACAATTCTTTTAAATAAGATAATTAACCAAGTGAATGGACGAATAGAGATGATTATTTTAAAAACTTGTAAGTACTAAAGAAATAATATTTTCAGAATGTTCAGTTTTGCGGCACACTCACATGAAGAGACACTGTAAATGCATTCGAGAGCTAATATGTCTTAATTAATTAACAAAAAGTAACAGGACAACCGATAACCTATGCCCAATGAGCAATTTAAGATTAACAATACACTACAAAACGAGTTAGGAAGGTAACGTTTACTTCTATCTTTAGGTTTAGTTTTTAAGCAATATTTCTGCTTGAATATTTTAAACACAATGCAATAAAAAATTATTGTTTCAATTGCTTTATTAGGTTATCTGACAGAATGCAAACTACAACTTATCAAAAACACCATTTTTCACAGAACAGGTATAATGCAACAATTTTTGTCTCTTAACATCAGCTATAGTTTTTTGCTTGCATTACAAATAAGAGCAAGAATTTGTTTACGACTATCTTTTAAAAGGTTTCAATTCAAGAAGTTCAATGTTTAATCAGTTCATTCACTTGGCACTCTTAATTACATCATTAACTTATGATTAAAAAAACATTGTATTACATTTGTGCATGCATTTCAAGTAACTGGACAAACAACACTTGGCAAGTTTCTTCTGAAAAAAAGGCATTCTAAGATACTTAAGAGTGTGTTAAACTTTCTTTTAAAAGTTAAACATGTACATAAAAGTTGATCAATGAAAGTTACTTTCCAACTAGATCATGCATACTTAAGAAGTGAACTTCATACAATTATATACACATTTTTCTTTTAGTTTGTACATTAATATAATTTAAAAAAGTACAATGTAGTACAAGATTACAAAATACATAATAAATGAAATTCATTCAAAACACAATACAAACAAAATAGAATAGAAATAATATTTAAAAACATTACTCAAAAAATATATTTTCTCAACTCATAATCCTGTTATCAAATTCTGTTACACGTACATACTATTTGACAATTAGTCTATAATAACATTTTTTATACCCACAGATGCCTGCAATTGAGTCGCCATTGGCCCGGAGGTTCACATGTGACAATGTACGAAGTTGCAAGCCGTTGGCTGGACCATGGAGGAACCCTTAAGGGTATTGTATACTCATATTTTTTCACATAAATGTTATATAAATGCAAATCATTATATATACTTTGGATAATATTAAACCTTGTATTTAGCCTGTTGATATATTTGAAAGCAACACACTAGTAATGTGTCCATCATACATAATCAAGCTTCATCATAACAAGCATTAGGTATCAAATTTAAAAATGAAAGTGATTTTGTGCATCATAGGTGGACAAAAATTTCTGTTATTCATCATAATAAATTGTACACATACTTGTATTTATTAATGTAAAAATTGTTCTATCATTCGTATATAATTTTTGAAGGAAAGATTTTATCCATCTCCAAGAATAAAATTATTATTTTTAATTCCCTTATCTATATAATTTAAATATAAATTAATAAATCTCATAGGTATATATTATATCAACTAAAGAAAAAAGTATCATGTTCACCCTTTACCCTCCGTATCTGCCCTAACTAAATTTAAATGCAAGAGTCATAAAGTTATCATTCTTATGATCAATATATTGTCACATGTGCCAACTGAGTAGCGAAACCCTTATGGAAAAAATTTGCAGACATTTCTGCAAGATTTTCTGCACAATATTTGCACGAATATTTTCTGCTAAATTTTTAGAACCTGAAGAGTTTTCTGCAGATTTTTTGTCACGTTTACCTGCAAAGTTTTTGTCTGCAGATATATCTGTAGAAATATATTCTGTTTCTGCCAATATATCTGCAGTCAAGAAACCTTTTCGAGAAACCTGCATAAAAACCTGTAGGTTCAAAAAGTTCTGCATGAAACACGTTTACAAGAAATTTCGCAAACACTCTTGCAGACAATTCTACAAATTTTTTCCGTAGAGGAACTTTCAGCAAAAGTGCCAACTTCATCTCCACCGTTCAAACCAAGCGTACCCTCGAATAAAAAAGAAACTCCTTCCCAAAGATTGCCCTCAAAAGGCAAAAAAGAAAAACCTCCCCACTCCCCTCGAGGACTAACTCATCCGCAATCCTTGTCTTGTTGTCCACAGTTCTGTCGTCACAGCGTAGCCCTCGTTCAGGCGTCAACGGCATGTGCGTGAGGGTCGAGACCGCGGCGGCAGAAGAGAGCGGCGCTCGCTCACAGCACCAGCAGCGAAGACAACAACGAGCACGATGAGCAGCAGCGGCGGCGGCGGCCGACGAGCGACGATGACGACCTCCAGGAGCCGGAACGTCTCCGAGTCGTCCGAGTCGTCCCCCTGGCGCCAAGCTGAGCTCGACGAGTCGACGGCTGACTCTGGCAGTCAGTCGGACAACAACAACAACCCCGAGCAGCTGCAGCGGCAGCAGCAGCAGCAGCAGCAGCTGGTCAAGCGCAAGAAGAAGAAGAGGCGGCGAAAAAACGTGTACGACTTCAGCCTCGGCGAGCACAAGATCAAGATGCGAGCAGTCGAGTTCTGTCGCAGGAGGAGGTGGGAGCGGGAGATGATCAGGGTCAAGCTGAAGGACAGGAGGATACCCAGGGTCCTGCTAGCCAGGTGCGACGACGAGCGCCACAGGCTTCGTCCTACGCCAGTTACTGTTCAACCAAAGCTCGTTGCACGAGAGGAGGAGGAGAAGGAGGAACGACTGCGACTGCCCGAGTGCAGCGTACCTGCCAAGGTCGTACTCCCCGGCATCCTCAAGGAGAAGCTCCTCGTCGTCAAGATCAACAAGAGGCAGACCGAGAGCTTCATCCAGAGCAGGAAGCGACTGCTGCAGAGCCAGCACCTGGCCAGCGTTAGCCAGGAGAAGCGGATTGTGGATAAAAGTGACTCGGTGGTGGTGGTTATGAGGAGTGGCGGTGGTGGTGGTGGCAGTGACTCGGACAAGTGCGCGGATAGACTGACCGAGAAGTCAGAGAGTGCCGGCTCGTCTGACGACGGCAACAAGTGTACCAAAAACGCGAGTAATAGCGGTAGGAGGGCGACAGTCGCGCGAATTCCCGTCGACAAGAGTAACAACGACAGGCTTCCCGATGATAAGTTACTCAAGGACGATTCCAGTTCGGTGGGGGCGGCGACTGTCGGCGAGAGTCAGCCAGAAAGTTCCAAAAGTTTCGTACCTAGTAGTAGAAGACATAAGCGCAATTCGATCGATCAAAGTAGTGATAGTAGGCAGTCGTCTGCGGATGATTTGGTTGGGAGCAAGCCAAAGTGCGGGGAGAAGAAAGGCGGCGGCAGCGGTGACGAGAGGCATTCTGAAGGTTCCGGTAAGGATGCGAGAAAGTATTCCAAAAACTCGATTAAGGACGGCGAGAGGCACTCGCTACGAGTAGTCGATGGCGGTAGCAAGAGGCATGCCGAAGCTTCGGGTAACAGCGATGAAAGATCCAAGTCTCTTGCGGCGAAGGATAGTAGCGAGAGTCAGCCTGAAGTCTCAAGGGAGAGGAGCAAAAAGGTTTCGAAGAATCTTGTTGAGGGTAATTTGAGACCCAGGAGGAATTTGGCCAGTAAGAGCAACGAAAGCCATTCGGAAGATTCGGTGGAGACTAGTGGTTCCGAGGGCACTCTGGGACAGCGCGATGATAAGCTTTCTGAGAAAATGGGTAAGAGTATCCAAGATAGTTCTAAAAGCCAGAGTGAGGGTCAGAAGATTGTTGCGCGGAAGGCTGCCGATAAAAGCGATGGCCTTGCCGAGAGTGTAATAGAGGATAAAGCAGATGATGGTAAGAGATGCATCGAAGAACACAGTAGAAAGCTTTCAAAAAGGTTGGATAAAAAAATCAACGAGTGTTCCAAAAATGAGACTGATATTAATAAAAGGGTTGCAAGAAAAGACGGTGAGATAAGTGAAAATCATAGTGGCAATTTAATTGAAAGTCGTGTAAATTTTCTAGAGAAATCGGTTGAAGAACGTGATAAGCTTCCTGAAAAACTAGTTAAAAGTGTTAAAGTGTGCATTGAAAATCAAATTGAGAAAGTTATAAGAAACAAAAAAGTTGCAGATGTTAAGAGTGACAAACATACTGAACATGCACTAGAAAGTAATCTGAATAGCACGAAGGATGTTGTTGATAAAAGTAATAATAGTCAATCTCAGAATGTAGATAAAAATATTCAAAAGTTTTCCAAAAACTCTAATGAGAACAATAGGAGGACTCTAAGAGATTCAGAGAAAGTTGCATATGCGGTTGAAGAGTCAAGTGTAAAACATTCTAAAAATTTTGACCTAAAAGTTACTAAAATTCCAAAAGTTTCAATTGAAAACAACAAGCAGCTTGGACAAAGTGTAGTAAATAAAAGCAATGATAAGCTTGTTGTAAGTTCGATTGAAAATTATTTAGATTGTATGCCAAATACTATTAAAGAACAGAATAAAATTCCTTCTAATATTGATAAAGAAAGTAAAAAGGTTCCTGAAAATCTTAATGAAACTAATCAAAGACCCAAAAGAAGATTGGCTGGTAAGAGCAATGAGACTCGTTCTGATGACTTAACAGAAAATAGTATAGAAAGCACAGAAGATTCCGTCGAAAAACATAATGAAAGGCTGACTAAAATCTTGAATAAAAATATTATTGAGAGTAAAAACTACAAAAAAATCAATACAAGAAGAACAAGTAAATTATCTGAAAGAAGAGGTGATGATATTGATAATTTAGTAGAAGATGACTCGGATCACATACAACAATTGAACGAAACAAGTACTGAAAAAGTTATTGAAAAGTCGAACGTTAATATTGAGGAGAATACCAAAATACAGACTGAAAGCACTAAAAGAGTTAAAAGGAAAAGTAATTTGGATTCTGCACAAAGTGTCGTTAAAGAAACTGACAAAGAGCTTCCTGAAGAATCTAAAAATGTTAAAAATCTTTCTAAAATTGAGATTGAAAAGAAAATGGTCACAAGAAAATCGTCAACAATTCAAAAAGAGGAGCATGCTGAAAAGTTCGTTGAAAGCCATTCCAATTCTGTGCATACTTTTAATCAAGATTCTGCACAAATTTTTACTAAAGAAATTGAAAAAGAGCTTCCTGAAGAATCAAAAACTGTTAAAAATAATTCTAAAATTCAGGTTGACAAGAAAATGGTCACAAGGAAAACGTTAACCCTGAAAAAAGAGGAGTATGCTGAAAAGTCGGTAGAAAACCATTCTGATGCGGCACAAACTTCTGTTCCAGAACCTAAGGCTAAACTTTCAAATAAATTGAATCACCATTCAAACGAGAATACCACAATTCCATCAGAAAATAATAAGAGAGCAACAAGAAAAACATTATCTCTTACAAACGAGGAACATGCTGAAAATTTTGTTGAAAACCATTCAGATGCAGTGCAAACTTCTGTTCCAGAAATTAAGGCTAAACTTTCAAATAAATTGGATCATGATTTGAAAGATTGTACCAAAATTCCATCCGAAAATAATAAGAGAGCGTCAAGAAAAACCTCATCTCTTAAAAACGAGGAGCTTGCTGAAAAGTTGGTAGGTAGCCATTTAGATACTGTTCAAACTTCTATTGCAGATTCTGCACAAAGTTCTGCTAAAGAAACTGAAAAAGAACTTCCTGAATCATCTAAAATTATTAAATATCATTCTAAAATTCAAGTTGAAAAGAAAATAGTCACAAGAAAATCTTCAACTCTTCAAAAAGATGAACATGCTGAAAAGTTTGTTGAAAGCCATTCAGATGCAGTGCAAACTTGTGTTCTAGAAACTAAGACTAAGCTTTCAAATAAATTGGATCAAGATTCAAAAGGTTGTACCCAAATGCCATCAGAAAATAAGAGAGTATCAAGAAAATCATCAACACTTCAAAACGATGAGCCTGATGAAAAGTTAGTAGATAGCTGTATAGATTCTGTTCAAACTTCTACTGCAGACTCGGCACACATAGCTGCTAAAGAAACTGAAAAAGAACTTCCAGAAACATCTAAACATATTAAAAATCATTCTAAAATTCAAATGGAAAAGAAAATGATCACAAGAAAATCTTCAACTCTTCAAAAAGAGGAACATACTGAAAAGTTGGTTGGTAGACATTCAGATGCAGCACAAACTTCTGCTCTAGAAACTAAGGCTAAGCTTTCAAATAAATTGGATAATGATTCAAAAGATTGTACCAAAATTCCATCAGAGAATAATAAGAGAGCATCAAGAAAAACCTTGACTCTTCAAAAAGAGCAGCATTATGAAAAGTCAGCAGAAAGCCATTCAGATTCTACGCTAACTTTTGTTCAAGACCTTGCACACATTTCTGCTAAAGAAACTGAAAAAGAACTTCCTGAAGCATCTAAGAATGTTAAAAATCATCTTAAAATTCAAACTGAAAAGAAAATGGTTACAAGAAAATCTTCAACTTTGCAAAAAGAAGAGCATGCTGAGCAGTTAGTTGAAAGTCATTCAGATTCGGCGGAACCTCTTATTCCAGAAACTAATGCTAAGCTTTCAAATAAATTAGATCGCGATTTGAAAGATTGTACCAAAATGCCATCAGAAAATAATAAGAGAGCATCAAGAAAAACATCAGAAAGCCATTCAGATTCTGCGCTAACTTTTGTTCAAGACCTTGCACACATTTCTGCTAAAGAAACTGAAAAAGAACTTCCTGAAGCATCTAAGAATGTTAAAAATCATCTTAAAATTCAAACTGAAAAGAAAATGGTTACAAGAAAATCTTCAACTTTGCAAAAAGAAGAGCATGCTGAGCAGTTAGTTGAAAGTCATTCAGATTCGGCGGAACCTCTTATTCCAGAAACTAATGCTAAGCTTTCAAATAAATTAGATCGCGATTTGAAAGATTGTACCAAAATGCCATCAGAAAATAATAAGAGAGCATCAAGAAAAACATCAGAAAGCCATTCAGATTCTGCGCTAACTTTTGTTCAAGACCTTGCACACATTTCTGCTAAAGAAACTGAAAAAGAACTTCCTGAAGCATCTAAGAATGTTAAAAATCATCTTAAAATTCAAACTGAAAAGAAAATGGTTACAAGAAAATCTTCAACTTTGCAAAAAGAAGAGCATGCTGAGCAGTTAGTTGAAAGTCATTCAGATTCGGCGGAACCTCTTATTCCAGAAACTAATGCTAAGCTTTCAAATAAATTAGATCGCGATTTGAAAGATTGTACCAAAATGCCATCAGAAAATAATAAGAGAGCATCAAGAAAAACATCAGAAAGCCATTCAGATTCTGCGCTAACTTTTGTTCAAGAGTCTGCACACATTTCTGCTAAAGAAACTGAAAAAGAACTTCCTGAAGCATCTAAGAATGTTAAAAATCATCTTAAAATTCAAACTGAAAAGAAAATGGTTACAAGAAAATCTTCAACTTTGCAAAAAGAAGAGCATGCTGAGCAGTTAGTTGAAAGCCATTCAGATTCGGCGGAACCTCTTATTCCAGAAACTAATGCTAAGCTTTCAAATAAATTAGATCACGATTTGAAAGATTGTACCAAAATGCCATCAGAAAATAATAAGAGAGCATCAAGAAAAACATCAACACTTAGAAACACGGAGCTCGCAGAAAAGTTGGCTGCAAGTGATTCAGATTCTATTCAAACTTATTCTCCAGATTCTCCACACAGTTTTTCTAAAGAATCTGAAAAAGAACTTGAAGCATCTAAAAATGTTAAAGGTCATACTAATATTCTAATTGAAAAGAAAACAATAACAAGAAAAACCTCTACTCTTAAAAGCGTGGAGCATGCTAAAACGGTGGTTGAAATCCATCCAGAGCCTACACAAAATACTGTTACAGAAACTAAGGCTAAGCTTTTGAATAAATTGGATCACGATTCAAAAGAGTGTAATACAATGCCATCGGAGAATAATAAGAGAGCATCAAGAAAATCATCAACATTTAAAAACAAGGAGCATGCTGAAAAGTTAGTAGAAATCCATGCAAATTCTGTGCAAACTTCTGTTTCAGAATCTGCACAAACTACAGAAACTGAAAAAGAGCTTCCTGCACAATCCGATAATGTTAAAAATCATTCTAAAATTCAGATTGAAAACAAAATGATCACAAGAAGAACCTCAACTGTTCAAAAAGAGGAGAATGCTGAAAATTCCTTAGAAAGCTGTTCAGCTCCTGTGCAATATTTTAATCCAGATAGTAAGGCCAAGCTTTCGAATAAATTGGATCAAGATATGGAGTGTTCTAGCATGTCTTCTGAAAATAAGAGAGTAGCAAGAAAATTATCACCTAACAAAAGGGAGAGGATCTTTGACACTTTAAAAGCCAGTACAGATTTTGTACAAAATCCTGTCGCTGAAAGTACATTTAATCTATCAAATAAATTGGATCAGAATATGGAGTGTACTAACATGCCATCCGAAAATAATAAGAGACTACCAAGGAAGCTATCACCTGATAAAAAGATGAGGAATACAGAAACTTCAACAAAAACCAGTCTGGATTCTGTGCAGAATACTGTCTCTGAAAGTACAGATAAGCTTCCAAATGAATTAGATCAGGACATTAAGGAGTATACTAAAATGCCAACCGAAAATAATAAGAGAGTACCAAGAAAATTATCACCTGATAAAAAGGTGAGGAATACGGAAACGTCAATAAAAATCAGTTTGGGTTCAGCGCAGAATGCTGTCTCTGAAAGTATAGAAAACCTTCCAAATGAATTAGATCAAGACATTAAGGAGTGTACTAAAATGCCAATCGAAAATAATAAGAGAGTACCAAGAAAATCATCACTTGATAAAAAGGTGAGGAATACGGAAACTTCAACAAAAACCAGTTTGGATTCTGCGCAGAATACTGTCTCTGTAAGTACTGAAAAGCTTCCAAGTGAATTAGATCAAGATATTAAGGAGTGTACTAAAATGCCAACCGAAAATAATAAGAGAGTATCAAGAAAATTATCACCTGATAAAAAGGTGAGGAGTACGGAAACGTCAACAAAAACCAGTCTGGATTCTGCACAGAATGCTGTCTTTGAAAGTACAGAGAAGCTTCCAAATGAATTAGATCAGGACATTAAGAAGTGTACTAAAATGTCAACCGAAAATAATAAGAGAGTACCAAGAAAATTATCACTTGATAAAAAGGTGAAAAATATGGAAATTTCAATAATCAGTCCGGATTCTGCGTATTATGCTGTCTCTGAAAGTACAGCCAAACTTTCAAATAAGTTGAATCTGGATATGGAAAATAATAAAAGACAAGTAAGAAAATTATCACCTGATAAAAAGGAAAGAAATACTAAAACTTTAAAGAGCAATTTGGATGCTGTGCAAAATTCTGTCTCTGAAAGTTCGGCTAAGCTTTCAAAAAAATTGGATCACTATTTGAATGAGTATACCAAAATGCCATCTGAAAATAATAAGAGAGCAACTAGAAAATCATCACCTGATAAAAAAGAGCGGAATGCTGAAACTTTAATAAAAAGCAATTCAGATCTTCTACCCAATGCTGCACGTGAAAGTACAGCTAAGGTCTCAAACAAATTAAATCAAGACATGAAAGAGTGTTCTAAATTACCACTTGAGAATAATAAAAGAATATCAAGAAAACTGTCATCTGATAAGAGTGAGAGAAATACTGAAACTTTAAAAAGCAATTTGGACTCTGTGTCACATTCTGTCCCAGAAAGTAAGTCGAAGTTTGCAAATAAATTGGATAACGATATGGAGTGTACTAAAATGTCATCAGAGAATAGTAAGAGAGTACCAAGAAAAGTATCTGCTGATAAAAATGAGCGAAAAATTGAAACTTCAAAAAGCAATTCGGATTCTTTACCAAGTTCTATTGAGAAAAGCAAAGATTTTTCCAAAATTACAATTGAGCATAAGATGGTCACAAGAAAATCATCGTTACTTGATAATCACGAGAGGCACACAGAAAAATTATTTAATAATAATTCAGATTGTGCAAACAAAACTGTTGATAAAAATAAAGAAAAGTTGCCTGAAGAATCACAGGAAATAATCAAGGCGTGTTCTAAGAGTCAGACAGAAAATCATAAGAGAGTTACACGAAAGTCATCTCCTGACAAGCATGAGAGGCACGCTGAAAATTTGGCGAAAAAGAATTCTGAATGTGTACAAAGTGCAATCGAAAAAGGTGAGGACAAAATTCTTGATAAACCGCAGATAAGAATCAAAGAGTGTTTAAAAGTTCAAACTGAAATTTATAAAAGAGTTACTAGAAAATCATCACCTGATAAACAAGAAAGGCACACCGAAAATCTCATTGTCATCAATTTAGATTCTACGCGAAATTCCATCGATGCAGATGATGAAATCCTTTCTGAAAGGCTGGATAACAAAGAGAATTCCAAAACTCAGATAGAGATCAATTCAAGAATTACAAGGTATTCACCCCTCAAAAGTTATAGGCATACGAAAAATTTAGTTGCAAACAATGTCGATTGTGCACAAACATTAATTGACGAGAATAAAGACAAAAGTTCAGAAAATTTGGTTAGTAACGTTAAAACCTTTCCTAATACTAGAAAGCTTCGTAAAAATTCCATAGATAAAACTAGTGAAACTGATAATGAAAGTTTAGTGGAAAATAGTTCTTCATCTACACAAAATTCAATTGATGAAAACAATGATAATCACACAAAACAACCCAAAGATTTTATTGAAAATAATAGAAGAATTACAAGAAATTTATGTGAGAAAAATGTTACCGAGCAGGCTCAAAATACTACTGAAAGCAATCTGTCAAATCTACAACACTCATTGGATTCAAGAAATGAAAAACTTTTAGTTACTCAAGATGACAAGAACAAGCAAGACTCCGTGAATCTAGTTTCAGAAACCATTGAAAGTGAAAGTCAATCTGAAAGTACTGCTGTAAATGACGAAAATTGTCAAAAATCTTTGAATGACTCTGAGTTGAATGTCGATCTGTCAGAGAACACAAGCATTGTTAATCATACAGACAGTTTAGTTGTTGCTAATGAAATATGTACACAAACCTCAGAAAATGTAGAGTTGGAAAAAGAACCAAAGAATGATGCAGAAATTCGTTCCGAAGACTTAGCAGAGAAAGACATCGAGGATGTTCAAAATTTAGCTGAAAAGCACGGAAAACCACTTGAATCTATCGTCGAAACGCACTACGAGAAACAAGACGAATCAGTGCCTAAAATTAGAGAAAGTGAGTCCAAGTCCTCGGATGATTCTCCATTACGCTGTTCTAGGAGAATCGCCGAAAAAGCAGCTCTCAATAAGAACGAAAGTCAGCCAGAAGATTTTACTCAGGAAGTCACCAAATCTACGGAAAGCGCCATACCAGAACTCGATGCAAATCCTGCTGACGAATTGGTCGAAAACGAAGAACATTCTTCCATCGCACCAATCGAAAACGACGAAACATTGTCGCAGTCTGACGAAGAATACGAAGAATCTACCGAAGTTTCCTGTGACGATTTAATTGCAGATCGTGACTTCGAATCTCAAGGAACAACGGTTGATTACACCAACGAAATCTGCCACGAAGACTTCGACGAAAGTATCAAGGTTTTCGTCATAAAGCCAGTCCAAAGGGTTCAAGAAGATACCCTCGAAACTTCTTTCGAAGACGATACAGCGACCTCTATAGAACCTCCAATCGACGAGATCCCCGAAGACGATTTCAAAAATCTGGAGGAAAACATCGAACCCTCGACCATCGAGCCCGTCGAGCCAATTCCAACCGTCGGTGATCTAATCGTCGCCGAAAGCACCAAAGTGACCCCTTCCGTACCCACGGAAGAAATCCCGCCAGAGCCCACGGAAACTCCCGAGGAACCCGCGACCCTCCTCCCGGAAACCGCTCTCGTCGAAACCCCGAGCCTCGTCAACGTCCCCGAGACTCTCCCCCAGCCTTCGTCTCTCGACCAAGCTCTTCCGGACTCCTTCGACGCCCTGGAGGAACTTTCGCTCACGGAGCGATGCGAGTCCAGCCTCCTCGAGAGCAAAAACAAGTGCCCCGAGAGCCTCGAGAGGCGGCTCTCCACCAGCCTGGAAGACTCCATCGAGAGTCCACCTCCGCGCGAAGCCTCGGTCCTCCCGGCCACGAAGGACCACGGCGGCTACGACAAGAACTCCGCCTCCTCGTCGCCGTCCTCCTCCACCTCCTCCACCAACACCGAGAGCGAGGAGGACAAGTACGCGGACAGCGCCGACAGCGACGAGAACCTCGCGGACCGCCTCGCCCAGCTGCGCAGCCTCGACATTCCCCCTCTCAACTCCTCCGACGACGCCGACTCCGGCGTGCAAACGGCCTCCGAGGAGCAGCAGCAGCGCGTCGAGAAGATCGTGCTCAAGTGCCCGCGTCGCTCCTTCCTCGAGATCAACCAAGCCGCGGCGGCCGCCGCAGCGGTGGAATCCGACTTCCGCTGCAAGGACTGCGACGAGGCCTTCGCGAGCAGCCGCGAGCTGAAGAAGCACGTCAAAGTCCAGCACCGCCAGCGCCTCGTCATCAAGATCCTCAAGACCGACGAGAACAAGCACGTCACCCACATGGTCGAGCCCGTGAGCCATCCCAAAGCCAGCAAGCAAGCGAGCAAGGAGCAGGAGGACGAGGAGGAGGACGAGGGCAACGCGTCCGCGAGCCCGGAGAAGCTGGACGAGGACGAGCCGAGCCAGATAACCGAGGGCGAGATCAAGATAATCGTGCGCAAGGAGGCCGGCAGCCGCAACTCCCACGTCGTCAAGGAGATCAAGATCACGCCCAAGTCCGCGAGCTCGCCGGCTACCCTGTCCGATTTCGGCAGCGGCTGCGGCAGCTCGAGGATACCCTACTCCTCGCCGGCGCGATCCGACCTGGGCAGCAGCATAGGCGGAGGCAACAGCTGTCGCATACCCGGGAGCAACTCGCCCCCGGCCACGATCAAGTACCAGGAGATAGTCGTGACGGCGGCGCCGAAGAGGCGGGGCAGGCCCAGGAAGTATCCGATCTTCACCGAGGCCGAGATCATCGCCAAGACCTTCGGGGACGAGCAGCCGGCAACGACGGCCGTCGACTGTCCCACGCCGGTCCTGAGCAACGGAGCCGTCGCTCCCCAGAAGAAGAGTCAGCCGATGGACGACTCGCCCTTCGTCGTCGGGGACATCTTCGGCAAGCGGAACGAGGGCGAGCCGTTGTTCGAGGCCGTCGAGTCGATCGTCGTGCAGCCGGACTTCATCCTCGACAATCTGCACAACGTCGTGGTCGAGAGGAGCGCCAGCCCCTTGAGAAGCAGGAGCAGCGCGCCCGCGCCGGAGGAGACTTTCACGATCGTCAACAGGCCGGGCCTGATACTGAAGAAGAAGCCGGCGAGCGCGGAGGAGTCGGGCGCGAGGAGAAAGCGAAGGCGCACGCTGTCGCAGGAGAGCCTGGACACGGCCGAGCTCGAGGCCGCCGAGGCCGTCGTTCGGGAGGACAAGAGGCGCAGGCTCGACGAGAACGAGGAGGAGAATCCTGCACGGGAGGAGGAGGAGGTGAAATTGTGCATGCCTCAGCGCAGCGTCAGCCTGCCGGATCTGCGCGCCAAGTTCAACATCACGAAGGAGCTGTTCGTGAGACTGGAGAAGATGGATATAGTTCCTAAAGGTAGCGGCGAGGAGGGCAACGACACCGACGACGAGGAAGCCGAAGCCGAAGCCGAAACCGAAGCCCAAGTCGAAGCCGCGGTCGAAGCTGAAATCGAAGCCGAAGCTGAAACCCTGGCCGAGGCTGAAGTCGAAGCCGAAGCTGAAGCTGAAACTGTGTCCGCGACCGAGGTCCCCTCCGAGGTAAGCGAGAAAGACTCGCCCATCGTCGACACCACGCCCAAAAACGAGGAGCGACCGCGCAGGAAGACCAAGCCCAAGCTCCCCTTCGACGAGGAGCAGGAGCAGCAGGAACGCGCGCGTCGGGAGCCCATCCGGGCGGTGATCAGGTTGAACCTCAGGCGCAAACTCGAGAACAACAACAACAACAACAACAACGTCGTCGCCGGCGCGAACGACGCCGACGCCGCCGACAAGGCGCCGAGCGACGACAGCAGTCCCAGCCCCAAACGAGCGGCCAAGTCGAGTGACGAAATCGAAACCGAAACCGCAACCGCAACCGCAACCGAAACCGAAACCGAAACCGAGGATACCGAGGCGGCTAAGCAAAATCCAGAGGCAGCGACGAGTAAGGACGCCTGCGACAGCAGCCTCGAGATCTCGGGTAACGATACGCTCGTGTCATTCTTCGCTAACGCGAATCCTGTTTCAGAAGCCGACTCCGAGGCCGAGACCGAGGCAGAAGCTACGGCTACGGCCACGGCCGCGAGCGAGCCGTCGCAGCAGCAGTTGGCACTGACGCCGCGGCGGCGACCGGTCAACGACCGAGCCGAGGCCGACGAGAGCCAGAAGGCCAAGCTCCACGTGCTGATGAACGCGGCGACGATGCCCAGCTTGGCCGGCCTCGGCGCGCATCAAGCTCAGCCTCAGCTTCAGGTGCAGATGCCGGTGCAGCCTCAGCTCCAGCTGCAGGTTCAGTCGCCCATGCAGCTGCAGGCCCAGCCGCAGATGCTGCAGCTACAGCAGACGCCCCAGCAGTTCTGCATTCTCTTCTTCCCGGACTCGCTGTACGGCGGCGACATGGCCCACAAGGACGGCGGACCGCCCACCGCGACGATAGTCAACTTCCAGCCGGTGCCGGACAACGAAATTGCGAACAAGCCGCTGATCTACGTGCCGACGACGCCCTCGAAGATCAGCCACGACGAGCACGCCAAGTCCTACGTGTGCGCCACCTGCACCGAGGTCACGGATCTGATAGGCAGGCTGGAGGCGAGCTTGGGCATGACGGAGGAGGACAAGAGCGCCATCAAGTGTCCCTACTGCTCGAATCACTTTCAGTCGCTGTTCTATCTCGAGTATCACGTGATGCAGGAGCACCTCAAGTGCGAGAACGAGAAGCAGTGCAGACACTCGGGATTCAATTCCCTGAAGATACCGACCCACGAGGCGGCCTCGGAGTTCGAGATCTACATCACGTTCGCGCTCAAGTGCCGCAGCTGCTACGACATCTTCAACACCGTGCTGCTGCTCAACGACCACGTGATGCACAAGCACAAGACCCTCGTGCGAGTGAAGCCCCCGTCTCCGCTGCCCTCGGGTCCCTCGTCGAGCAGCGCCAGTGGCAATCTCACCTCGTATCCGGGCTCGCCGTTCGCGAGGAAGAACGGCGGTCGCGTGGGCGTGCTCCAGTGTCCGAGCGACTGCGTCTGCCGCATCGGCATACGCAGCGGCGCGAGTGCCCTCCAGCGCCAGCAGATGCTCAAGCGCTGTCCCAACGCCATGAGGCGGCTCGAGAAGATCGAGCCCGCCGCCTACGAGGTCTACACCTGCACCCTCTGCAAGAGCACCTTCCTCATGAAGGACGAGGTCGTCGACCACCTGATGAAGATGCACGAGGTCTCCTGCAAGTTCCCCTGCTACACCTGCCTCACCAGCTTCCGCAGCCTGCAGATGCAGGAGAGGCACCGCTGCTCGGAGACGACGCTCCAGGACTTCGACAAGCTCCTCAGCATCGCCATCCTGCCTGTGAACGTGAGCGGCAACAGCGCCGGCAAGGACGTCAACGACAAGTACCTGGATCGCGAGGACTCCTCTAACGACGAGTACGGCTCCGTCAAAGCCAGCGTCGCCCCGGCTGGTCAACGAGCACCCGTCCCAGTCTCGCCCGCTGCTCCCGTTCTCAGGAACGGCCTGAAGCGAAAGAACGGAAGCACGGTCGCCGCGATTCAGCACTTCCTGGGCGTGAGCGCGGCCAAGAAGGCGAAACTCGCCAACGGCCAGGCGAGCGCGAGCGCGACGCCGTCGGCCCCGGTCTCCACCGGCAAGCACTACAACAGCAAGAGGCCCTGTCCCAGGTGTCCCAAGCGCTTCGCGTACAGGAAGAGCCTGCACGATCACATAATCTACGAGCACTTGCTGAAGGGCGACACGAGCGACAGGCCGAAGAGGATCGCGACGGAGTTGCTGAGGTTGATCAGTATGGGGAGGGCGAACGAGCAGAGGACGAAGGACTTGGCGGAGATGCTGAAGGGGCTGAAGGACGAGGACGCGAAAATGCTGAGGAGTCTGATCCTCGAGGAGGATGAGCTGGTTAACGGTGAGGAGGGGGGTGAGAACGGTAAGGAGGCGGAGGCTATGGAGGTCGACTCGGAGAGGGATGTGGCCCAGTGCGTCAGGTGCAAGGCGAGCTTCAAGCACCGCGCTAACTCTGGTGAGATATTTTTTTGCTCTTATTTTGGGTTTCTGGGGTTTTCTTTGGGACGTGATTTAATGATAAACTCGGATAATGCATTTAAAGAATTTATTGCTGTGCTTGCTGAGATTTATTTTTAACTTTGGACAATAAGGACATTATATTATTCTTATAGTCAAGATTGCAAAATGAATGTTACATTCTATTAGAAGTATGGTAAGTTTTATAGAAAATCAATTGGCATCAATTTACATACTGGAGAAATATTATACATTCCAATCATATTTATAATTTTTATCGTATACCTCGTCTCAATATACCTGTTAGAATTCCATAAAGGTTACTATTGTTTGTATTTTTTATTAATAATATTACAGCATTTATTCCATTATACAAAATATTTTTGTTTAATGCAACAAGGTGCTAGTATAAAATTCCATGAGAGTTCTGTACAAAATTATCATACCTGAGTATCAAAACAATAACGTTAATATCTTTACTGCTCCATAAAACATATACATGGGTCGATATAAAATTCAAAATTAATATAATTTATTCTAATGCTAAATACTTGTCCTATGTAACTAAAAACAAAAAAATCTGTGACTTCCTTGCATAACTGAATAAGTCACTTTCTGTGTTTTTGAGATATTAAGGTTTTAAGATTTTATTTTCCATTTAAGCTAATGTTAATAAAAATCATAAATAGTAGATGTAATTACTTTTTTTTATATTTTCCTGATTTTTCGCATTTTTAATTAAAAATATACTATACCCGATACCAAAATTGCTCAAAACTCAATTTACAAAAGAAGGTGACATTCGGTTGTGTATCCGCAGGTATAATAGCAGTACTATGTAGCGAATAAAGATATTTTGTTGATACTAATTAAACAATAAAAATGCGAAAATTAGTTTTAGCATTGTAAACAAGAAACTTCTTTTGCATTGTTAACACTTAAATGTTAAGATCATTTTTACTTTTCTTAATTTTGTTGATATGGTAAATTTTGTTAATAATAAAGTAGTAGTAAAAAAAGTATTTATTTGATAATATCTAGCAAATGTGTATTTAGTCAAATAGAATTTTCTTTAATTTATTAAATAAATATTTTTTGAATACTACTCTAAAAGACAACTGCTTATATCTAGCAAATTTTTTTGCAGTTTAGTATATAATTGAGAATAATATTTTATAGAAAGCTTTTAAACTCATTAAATGCTTTGAAAAATCTAGCATCGCTATAACAACCTAAAAGCTTCTATGAACGATGTAATCTAATAATAGCTGAGTGAAATAGCAATATTAGAGATGTTACTAGACTCGATTTACGTTGAAAAATTTCTAAGCTGATAAATCATTTATATTAATTATTTCGAAATATTCTATTGTCATAAAATATAAAATTTGGAAACTTAAAAAACTATTAAAGTACGCAATTGATCGCGCGTACGAAATTCTTCGATAAACCTCATACCAGCTCGCAAAGCTAATACACCACTCTGCTTTCAGGCCACAACACGAGGCAGAACAACCAGCATCAGTCCATCGACGAGGCCGCCAAGCTCCAGCTCCTCTGCGAGTCCTGCGAGAACTCCGGCCCCAAGACCCGGCGTCGCACCATCGTCAACGGCCACCACCTCAACAACGCGTCAGCCTCCTCCGCCTCCGGCAGCCCTCAAATCCCTCAACATTCACCTCGCGTCGTCCACCCGTACGCCTGCAAGCACTGCCCCAACACCTTCCCCTCGCCCATGGAGCTCAAGTTCCACAAGCGCAACATCCACGCCGCCATTCTCAACCTGAAATCCAACTCCGACAGCGACAGCAACTCCAGCGGCAAGCAGCTCCACGCCTGCGACGTCTGCAAGAAGACCTTCGGCTCGTCGCGCATGCTCGACAAGCACAAGAAACTCCACCGCGAGGCCGTGATCCTCGACGAGAGCACGACCTCGTCCACCACCTCCTCCAAGACGACCAGCGCCACCGAGGACGAGAACACCTGCAGCAGTCCCATCGTCGGGCCGGCCGACTGCAACGCCAGCAAGGACAACGCCAGCCTCGGCAGCGAGGCCAACCAGTCCCTCAACGAGGCGGCCAACTCCTCCAGCCGGCGCGACTCCTCCGACAGCAGCAGCGCCGGCAGCAAGGAGCCCGAGGAGCAGCCCCTCGACTGCTCCTTCTGCGAGGAGGTCTGCTCCTCCAAGGTCAGCCTGAAGAACCACCTGAAGCGCGAGCACGGCCGGCGCGCCTCCATCTGCCAGTTCTGCAACGGCCTGCTCATCGACACGAGCGAGGTGCGCCACATGCTCGACTACCACATCGTCCCGAGCTGCAAGTCCGCGACGCGGCGCGCCACCATCGTCAAGCACAACGGCAGCGTGCTCCAGTGCGAGGCGAGCTGCATGCAGGAGGACGTCGAGGAGCTCGTGCGCACCCTCGGCAAGCACCGGCTCCGCTGCCTCATGATGTACCACGACTTCGAGGGCAAGTGCAACAACGCGATAATGCGCTGTCCCCTCTGTCCCGAGCTCTTCGCCACCCGCGAGTCCTGTCGCTACCACTACGTCTGGGTCCACGACGACACCTGCCTCCTCTGCGACGAGCAGTTCCGCTCCGGCAGCAGCGCCTTCCAGCACAAGGTCGACGCGCACACCTCCACCGCCAGCTACCTCTGGTGCATCCAGCGCCTGGTCACCGCGATCGTGCACACGCTCAGGCTCGACGCGGATCAGCCCTCGCACGTCCTCCACCAGATGCTCTCCATCAGGCTGGAGGACGAGGAGCAGGCCGCCATCCAGGCGGAGCAGCTCATCACCCGGGCCAAGTCCAGCGGCGCCGGCGGCGCGGAGAAGCCGAGCGGCAACGAGGAGCCGGCCAACATCGCCACCACCGATCGCTTCGGCCTGGAGGCAGTCGTCCTCAGCGAGGACCAGCTGCCCGACTCCAGCAACATGATCGAGGTGGTGATCGGCAAGGAGGACTCCGAGGACGACCTCCTCTCCATGCTCAATCTCTCGCCGAACTACGAGAGCTGCGAGCAGTCGAGGATACCCGGGGCCGGGGACGCGCCCCCCGAGGAGGAGGACGAGGACGACTCGGCCTCGACGACCTCCGCCCCGGCGGGAGCCGCGAGCTCGGTGCCGACGACGCCGACCGTGACCACCTCCGCGCCTCCCACGCCCCTCGTCGCACCCTCGGCCGCCGCCGCGCCCGTCCCGCTGCTCTCGACACCGACGACGACGACGACGACGACGTCGTCGACCTCGCTGCCGAGCGCGAGCAGCGCCAGTCCGGTCCAGGAGAGCAGCGGCACCACCACCACCGGCAGCACCAGCATCAACAGCTACGTGAGCTCGGGCGTGTGCAAGTACCGGCTGGACAACGACGAGGAGCAGCTCGTGCTCGTGGTGACGGACGAGGACCTGGTCACCTTCCGCGACGACATAGGCAGCCTGGCCGAGCGCATAAGCGCCACCTGCGACTCGCTCACCCTCGACGAGATCAGCGAGATGCTCAGGGCCTACTTCGACAGTGTCAACGGCGTCGCCACTCCCACCGCGACGGTGACGAACGGCGCGGTTGCGTGAGATGTGCTGCTGCTCTTCCTTCCTCGCGCGCACTAGGAGGAGGAGGAGGAGGGAAGAGAGGATACAGAGAGACACTCGAGAATTTTGCGCGTCATCGTGTTTGATATTGTATAATGTAATAATGTAATAACGATTTGAGTGAAAACGTTAACGGTGATTTAAATTACCAAAACCCCCGCCGCCGCCGCCGATGCGGGGTTTTTTCTCCGATTTATCAATCAATCAATCAATCAATCTCTCTATATAAATATTATATATAGCTGTCCCTATTGTACCTATTCGGAAAAGAAAGAACTTTCTTATACTGTATACTTTTACCCGAGCGATTATTATAATTAGGTCGTCGAGATGAAATATCGACGTACGCGCACGCAGTTTTTCGACGAGACGCGCGACACATATATAGACACCTGGTTGGGAGATTTCGTTGCGAAAACAAAAGAAAAAGAAGTGCTCTACTGACTAACGAAAGGTAATGCGAAGTTGTGGGGTGATTCTTTTTTCTTATTTACCGTGACTGGTGCGCGATGCGATGGGGGAGATCATTGGACGTTGCGTATCGCGAGATTTCCCTCGTCGGCGAGCACCGGGCACTGCGAGAAATCAGCGACGGGAGACGCGCGCCTCCGATGTTGATTGTTGGGAAAAGGAAAGAAGAGATTAACAGGTGATTTGTAAATTGTGCAAGATTAGTCGCGCGAGCGCTGCTGTCGAGCGCGGAGACACACGAGATAAAGTTTATTATTGTTTTGCGGAGGGGGGGCCTGATGCAACTGAAATCACGCCGACGCAAGACGTGGACTTTATTAAAATTGGCCATGATAAGCGGGACTTTCAGTTAAAACTGAAGGCGCCGCTTACCGTAGCCCTCGGAGTCGCGCCCAGTTTCACTTGCATCAGGCCGGCTTTTCTCTCTATCTCTCTTGGTTCGGCGTGTAAAAATTTATAAGTGTATAATCGGTAGACGCGTTCGAGCGAGGAAAGTAAATTGCATGTTTTATATGATCCGATTGTTATATATTATATACTGTCGCGGACGAAATCATATTTGAGATTAAAAAAAAAACAGAGAATAAAAGTTTTGCATACGAATGACGTTTTAGTTATGGTTGAATGGCGATAAGCGAAGCTCGTCGTTGAACTATATACGAACGTTTGATTATCGCCTTGAGGACCTATTGATTTTTACGAAATTCTTGGATCCTATAAAATCGACGTGATTTACTTTTAATTTTAACGATTGATGATTATTAGCCTTGACCAAAAAAACTGATAAAAATAATTTATTTTCTTATTGGATTTGAATTGTTTTCGATGAAATGTTCCATCCAGGGTATCTAAACATATACATATTTTTTCTTTTTTTTTCGTAGGCCAGCGAGTCAGTATTTTCTTTTCTTTATTTTTTTGTATTTTATTTCTCCTCTCAACCTCTTTACTTATTCTTTCGTTCGTTTTTAATTGTTGATACGAGAAAGGGGCAAGGTTGGGTGCCTCTTTTAGAATTTTCCTCTCCGTGTGTAAGGCAAAGGTGCTGAGAAATTTTTGCTATCGGAGTGGATGAATTTAATCATAGGATTTAACTGTTTTGCAATTTTTTTTTTTTTCGTTGGTTGAATATATACATAAGATATAAACGTGTATGTACAGTTCTTGATAATGAGTAATTAAAAGGAAGAAAAATAAGAAGCGTTTGTATCCAACTAAGATTATAGAGCTTTCCTACGTACGTTCGTTACGTTTTTGTTTACATTCGACATTTTTATAATGAATAGTAGTGATGAAAAAAATAAAAAAGTACTACGAGAAACCGCCATAATTTACACCTGCGATTTATCAACGCATTGTAACAGTTATTGTCAGCGAATAAAATTCTTCAGATATTTCGTAGTTTCGATATCTTTCACTTATCCTATTTTCCTAATCATTCAATTGTAAATATTTATTTCTTTTATTATAAACTATTTTTTAAGCGTTTTTAATTATTTTATAAATACCGATGTATATTTTTATTATTACGAAATCTGTATTTTTGATTATAAATTTAATATTAAAAATGTACATTTTTTTGTTCCATAAATTACAAAATTGAAATATAATTGTGTATATTTTTATTCTGAAATCTATATTTTTTTTATAAATGTAATACAAGTGAATTTGAAAATTGCAACATTTCTATTTCCACATAAGTAAAAAAGTCTGTTAATTTTAATTATTATAAATTCAATACAACTGAGTTTAAAAAATGTAAATTTTCTGTTTCATAATTAAATACAAAGATAAATCAGTAAATTTTAATTAATTAAATGTAATATAGATTTAGTGTGTCACTTTGTCTTATTTAATGCAAAAAATATTTGCACAAATAAAAAATCAGTTAATTTAAATATTTGCTTATAAATTTAATACAACCATTTAAAAAGTTAAAAATTTCTGTTCCAAATAAAAAAAATCAGTTAATTTTGATTAATAAAATGAATGAATTTTCGTCAAAGTATCATCATTCAAAAATGACAACAAAGCTTCGGCAACGCTACTATGTATAATTACCGACAGGTGGTAACGTATAAACAAGCGCTCCTCGCCATCAAATCCAAAATGGCTGCGCACGTGCGAAAACTATACCTTGTTTACATATATCTATCACATTGTAAACACAGATATACCCCCCATCAGGTACCTAACGTTTGCTTTTCCCGCCATGTTGATGTCAATGTAGACAGCACGATCGCAGCCTCCCCCCCTGCGTCCGTGTATATTTTGGTCCACACCGTCCAGTGAGGTCCTCACCATCATCATGATCTAAAAAGAGACTCGTCCATAAGGCATCACAACAAAAAGCGTATCATGCCGGCTACGAGGACGATGCACTGTGTCGTCGAATTTGTTTACAACGACGATTCGATCGAGGAACCAGTCATTATGCGCTCGTCCAGCGAAAAGTGATACTAACGGTGTATAGCGCGCAATGGAGCCCGTCGAGACTTTCGTCGAGATCTTCAGGCGGTCCTGGGAGAGCGAGAATGCACAGGCTCTCGCCAGGATCCTCGGGGATGCGCCTGGGTATTTGCGAAACGTCTCCGAATGCGATCGAGGTACATGCAGTGATGTTGTGTTTCTTGCGTCGAGATGAATGGTTTATTTGGGGTTGAGGTGTATAAGGGATGAAGGAGTTATTATTGACTGTTTTGAAATTGACTTGTTGGTTATTTTGGATACCTAGGCTCCGATTTGAGGTGGTTGTTGTAGTTTGTTGATTGACTTGCTGTTTTTGTACTTTTCAAAATTTTATAATGTAAACAAATAATGATTATTGAAATTCAAGTAAAATTATTTTTTAGGTTAGCAAAGTTTTGAGTGAAAAAACTGAATTGTATTCTTTATTAAGTTTTCTTTTTCTTAAATTCATTGTTATTATTATTATTATATAGGTCAACAAGCAATGGTATTTGTATTGTGAATGTTATAACAACTTCATAATTTTCTTGTTAATTTTACAGAAACAGCTTTAGGCATGATTTTTGATAAAAATAAGGGATTATTTAAGTTTATTGAGACTGTACTGGGTATGCAAGAATCTCACATAAAACTATTTCAAAGATCATTAAAAGAGTCTTTCTATGCACTGCAGTTTATAATGGAATTTTTCAAACAAGAATATGAGCCATACATTATGCAAACAAAGGTAAATAATACGAATTTTTGCGAATGATTAACATATTGGTAGTTAATTTGTGATATAATAATTATAGGATTCCTGTTTTCGCTGCATCAAAGAACATTCCCTGTATGACATTAAAAAAACAGCCAGTGAAACATTAAAAAAATTAATAGAACTATTCAACAATTATGATATGCAATTGTATGATATTGTTGAACATTACAAAGGTATGAATTTGACTATCATAAGTTAAAATTATATACAGTTACATATTGACAGAAATAAATGTTTTGATTTGTAGAAGAGAGTACGTTATATATTGTTCTTGGTGCTATTGCAAGATATTGTCCAAAGACCGAAAATATGGCAAATAATGCAGACTCCATTTATTTTAAATTATTGTTAGAATTACATGAGCAGGTAAATAAAGTTTAAAATTTTTTTTTATTGTATATTTTAAATAATTTATACTTTATTTGATTAAAAACTAAAGATTTTATATTTGGTTTTGATTCAATTTTTAAAAATTTTAAAAACAGTTTTAATTTTATATTTAACATATGTTAAATTGAATGCATTACAGTGTAGACGACCACAAAGGCTTCAACAACAAGACGATATTAAAATGTATTTAAATTGTCTTGTAGATATGATGATAAATTTTAAACCTTTTAAAGAATATCCAGATTCAGATTATTATAAAAAGTTATATGATGTATTTTTATTACTGTGTGAGCCTAGCCATTCCTCAGAAATTATAAACAACACTGTTTGGGTCCTTGGTCAACAGATGCGACAATTTTCATCATTTGTTTTTAAAGATTCTGAAATATGGCATAATCTATTCAACATTGTCTATAAGAATGATCCAACTCACGGTATGGATGCTTTAAAAGCTTTTTACAAGATTATACCTGTATATCTTGTAGATGAATGCAAAGAAGATATATTTTTGGTAATTATATCATATAAATTGTAGACCCTTATTATTAATTAATATTAATAATTTTCTTTTATTTTTAGAGTTTTAAAAACTATTTTATTGCAAAACTTGCTGATGTAAATTTATCATCAAATGAATTATGTTTAATCATTTACGGCTTGGGATACTTTTCCATTGCTTATGCTAAATACTCACCATCAGAAATTAATGAAATCTTCCAAATGATTGATTATCGAACTTTATCATTTTCTGCAAAGTACAATTTTATATTATCTATTTCTATATTAACAAATTTGTCAGTTTAATAAATCATCTATATCTTTCTTTTTAGACAAATAAATGCAGAGAATATTGAGTTGCTACCATATTATTTGCAAGCATTAGTGCAAATCTTGAGTCATGTACCGAATGTTTCTTTGCATCACCTTGATATTATAACAAAACTTAGTATACTTATTGTTGAAGTATTTCCAAAACTAACTGAAAGAAATCAAACCAGTGCAATAAATTCACTCAAAGTCACTTTTAGTAATGTATATCAATTACAACAAATTTTTCAACGACAATATTTTGATCAATTATGTAAGTATTAATTTTGTAGTAGATATTAATTGTATAAGTAGAATCAACAGAAAGTTTGTTGAATACAGTTTACATAATGTAGTCGCTGATTAATAGAACCAGTTTGATGTAGACGATATTAATGCCTTTAAGCAGTTGATTTCAAAATGCGGATGAAATGTTTTAGGAACTATGTTATAATTAATTCTATTTAGCATGATTCTATTAAGCGGCGGTTACTGTATTTCACTACACTATAAATTCAGAATTTTCATTATTTATATAAAAAATTCATTGATAACATTTTATATTTTCATTTTTAGTCTATAATAGAATTTTGTGGTCATGTTCACATCCTCTGTTCATCGATGTAGAGCTGCAAGAAGAAATTCAAAATCTTTCAGAGCATCCTGTTTGCTACAAAGACTCTTTACCTCTTTGGCATTCATTATTAAAACTAAATGATGACCACGAACATTTGAGTCAGAAAATTTTAAAAGAATTAGTATCAGTTTTATTTGATTTTATAAATAATTTAAACTTGAGCGTCAAATCTCAACAGAATAAATCTCGGTCTGATGTATCATTGTCACTTAAAGCTAACAATGAGGCAGATTTCCGATATTTCATTAATTTAGCCGATTTATATGTAGAAATATTTGAGGAAGTTGACATCGTTATACTTCAAAGTCACATAGAAAAACTCTTGACGTACTTTATAAAATGTTCCTACAAACATCCAATGATTTCTGGATTTTACAAGCTGATAGAAGTTATTTTTAAAAAGCTGAATACTTTTTACAATTATGAAACTCATTTTATTAAATACACTTGCGAATTAATCCCGCAATATGTGCTAGACGTTATACAGCTTATTGGTGGATTTTCTGATGAGTTACAGTTATCCTGTATCTACCTGATTTTCAGTACTCCCTTGTTTTTTGTCGCAGGGATAAGAGATGAAACGATTCCAGTTTTTCAAACAGCTTTTAAGATTGGTTTGAATAATCTTACAGTAATGTTTTGTGCACTAGAGACTTTGGAGAATTGGAAGAGCAATTTCAAGAGTAAAAATTTAAATTACTTTTGCAAAAGCGTAATTGTTGACATTGAACCTTACTTTGCAGCTGAATCAAGTTTAGTAGATCAATTTCAAGTCATGTCAAGGAGTAAAGAGGAAAAGTTTAGAATAACTACATCTTATAATAATAGAAGTCTGAAAGCACTGCAAAACAAAATTCTTTTTTTTTATAGTACCCTTGATCATGATGTTTTACTTAATTTTATTAATGAAAAATCCCTACAAACAAATTCATCATGGATAAAAAGTAACCTTGTATCTACGACACTATTTCTTCCTGATATTCATTTAGAAATTAATTTTGACACATTTATTCCAAGAGTCATTGAGCTAACTAACAATGACAATCGAAGAAAAAAATTTTCAGCTTGTGAATTCCTGCATACAATTTTGACGATTATCTTGGGAAAAAAACTAAATTATCAGTGCTTTAACAGAAATGTATTCTCTGCAGTTCTAAAACTTGGCTGCGACTTAGATAACACTATATGGAATTTACATCATCCATTAGTTATACAATTAAGTCATTACCTAAGCTCAAAGCGAATGATAGAGTCAAAAATGTCCCAAGAGTTTATAAATTCTTTGTTTGAAGGTTTGACTCAAGAATTCAACCCATCTTTGAGAGATTATTGTGGCATTTGCTTGAAAGAGTTTGTACAGTGGGTAATAAAGCAATCTCGAGAAAATGATTCATCAAAGTCTACAAATTTCAGAGATATATTTAATCGTATAATAAACTTTGCACTTCATGAAGCAAATAGCAAACGATTGGCTGCTGTCATTGCATTCAATTATTTATACACAATTCTTAAAGGAAGTATAACAGTGATAAATACTTATTGGTTGGAATTTTTGTATGCATTTGTAAAATGTTTAGAAAAGTGCAATGACATAAGAGTTGTTAGTGCTGTTAACAATGTAGAAAGTGGTATAGATGTAACTAAATCTACAGTAAACGCTAAAAGTTTGAACAGAAGAAGGCACACAGAATTTCCTAGTGAAACCTTAACAGGTGCAACAATCTGGCTGTTCAATCAGTGTGGTGTTATAAATGCACTGTGCAGGGAGAAGAGCATGGAACTTTTTGAGAATCTCTGTTTGCTTATTCCTGGATTTAAATCTGTCAAAAACTTCATTAATTCATGTGGCATAAGCTGTGTTAACGAAATTGCTCTTAAAAACTTGGATAAAGATTTTGAGACTATTACTGTGAATAATACAAAGACCTTTTTAAGAAGTTTAGACTTTTACATTTGGATTTTCAAGAAAGAGTATCTAACACCTAGATCTGTTTTGTTAGTTGAAAATTGTCAGGAAGAAAACGTTTTCTTTGAATTTTTCACGAAATATGTGTCAAAAATTAATGACAGGAATATTAAAGAAATTACAAAAGCATCAACAAACACTTTAAAGGAAGCTGAAGAGTTAAATAATTTAATAAATACAGTGATTTTGAAAATTATCGATTTTACATCAACAATACTAACGACAGAAGTACTTGAAATAATTTATAATATAAATTATCAGATGTGCACATCTTTTGTTACTTTGGAATTAATTTTTTTTTAATTTATATATATTTATCTATTTATATACATATATATGGATGATTCTCTGTGAAAACGAGATAAAAAAGAATACGGATTTCGACAAAAATGTTCCTTTTGGTATGTAAAATGGTCGTAAATTTTTAGATTTTTTTACCCATATATTTAAAGTTGTTTGAAGCTAAATGTGACTTTATTGCCAATTTGTGCATTTTAATAATTTTTTTAACAATATTTCATGTTATTTTGATTTTTTGTATATAAATATTGTACTTTTGCCGTTTTGCGATTACGGCAGTCACTTTTGTACTGAAAAGAGCTATCTTCATGATTTTTGATGTAATGGTTAGAGTGATCAAACTCACTTTTTTTAAGGATTTTAAGTAGGGGAGGATGGAGTATTGCCGGTCACCTAAGCAAACATGCTTGTTATTTCCACTTTCAAATTGTTTTTTTTAACTTTAAATAATTATTATGTTAGTTCAAACCATTGACTATAAATATTTGTTATTAGTTTAATATAAAAATGTAAGATATCGAAGCTATAAGTCGAAATAAAAAAAAGCATTTTGACCGAATTTACTCCACATCAAAGGGTAATACCGGTCAGCCTTGATATAATTCCGATCACTATTAGAAAGTTACTTTTATAGGTGAAAAATTTCTTAAACTCAATTATATGTACTTTTATATGATTCGTCGCATTATTATTCGCACTTACATAGTAAAACATATAATAACATAACCACTGTTCAATCAAAAACACTTAAGCAAAGTTACCCTACCTGAGAGCATATAAATAACATTGTGACCGAGATTACCCCCATTCTGCTTAGTAATTTACATTGAAATGATAAAAAAGTAATAGGTTTATACTCTTTTTTCTTCACTACTTCGTAATCTTAGATTTTTTTAAATTAATAAAGATACAAAAAATAACTGCATAAAGCAACAAATAATATACATAAAAGCTTATTTTATAGACCAGATTTCTTATATGAAATGTAGGCCTACACTTTGATTGTGTATAATTCCTTAATAAAACTTAATAGGAGGTTGTTTGGACATTAGATTATTTGCATTTTATGTTGCGTTTAATATAATATTCGAATTATTACCTAAAAATGTTTAGATTACTGAAAATAAGGGTGATCGGAATTAGCCAGTGACCGGCATTACCCCGTTCTCCCCTAATCGAAAGGGGCATTAAGAAGTTTTAGAACCATATTTTTTTAAATTTGCTAAAAAATGTAAAACATGACTACATGCTCATATTTAGCCTTGATCAACTTTGAACCTAAAGGTTTCAAAAAATCTGAAAAAATTCACATACATTCTGCATACCAAAAGGAATACTTTTACAGAAGAAAGAAATAGAAATATTTTTTAAGTCAATTTCATAGAGAGTCACTATATATAGTCCCAGAGAGTCACTATATACATGTACATTTTTTACATTAGTTATTGAAAATATTCATGCTAGAGAAACATGCCATGTTCCTAGTAACATAAGGTAGACAAGTCTTGAAAATATATTTATACCTATAGTGATAAATTCTTTTCGTTTAGGAAGAAGATTTAGAAAGCATTTTAGAAAATCTGTGGACTGTCGATTTGAACTTGTTGATATCTCGCTTTACACTATGCCCTCGTCAAATTGGACTGACCAGCAAATCATTTCAAGTATTTGAACCTCAGATGCTCGAAAATTGGTTTCAGTTGTTGCTTGATAATCTACCAGTGCCATACATAACAGAATTACAAGCAAATTTTTTTATTGAAAAGAGTGACTATTGTAACAATTTTGTAAATATTCAAGATATAATAAATCTTAAGAAGGATGTTCTTGAACTTAAAGAATTTGTACAGGGTATTATTATACTGAGGAGCTCCAGATTCTATACTCTTCAACAGATGGTGGATATTTAATTTATTATATTATGAACATTTTTGATAATATATTTAATTTTGAATATATTTTAGCATGAGCTTTTAATAGAATATTCGAAAACCATTTCCAGTATTTTCGAAGGTTTAAGAATTGTGAAAATGAATGGTTATGTAAATACGAGGACTGAAGCTTATGTTACAACTTATTTACGAGATGTACTGCGCTTTTTTCTTCTAGAATATCAGGTATATAGTGCATTCGATAATGATCAATAAATAATACATTGTTTCGTAACGTCACATCATATTACTGCAACGTACCGCTGATTGAAAACAATCGTATCACGCCACATCTCGATCAACCAATTCGGTTGTTGCATGATTTCTTTTTATTTCATATTCAAATAGTTTATGCTAAAATAATTAGGTCGTATTTTTTAGATTTTCAATTTAACGAAAATTAAAGTAATTACAGCCATTTGAAATTTGCCTGACGTCACGATTGTATACTTTCATGACGTCACGTAGTATTAGAGTATATCTATATATATCAAAAATTAGGAAACTTCAAACGTCTGTAACTTTCAAAATTTTCATTTTCATGTCAAAAGAAAAAATATGACCTAATTATTCTTCGCTATTCTACTTATTCCATGCGAAAAATCAACTTTTTATTTTTACGCAACATCCGAATTCCAAATCACCGCTGAAAAAAACCCCACGATGACTTTCAGCCGGAGATAATAGAAACCGTGGTCGATCTCATCACGAGCGACGCCACCTTCGCTAGCAGCACGTCCAACGACTCTGCCGCACCTCCCTTCCCCTACCACGAGGACTTCTACGAGTCCTTCAAGACCCCGATCTACCGGTGCATGCTGAAGGAGCCCTCGCGCACTCTCCGCATCCTCGAGACTAAGCTCCGCGACAGGCCTGACAAGCTCCTCGCCCTCGTCGAGGCGCTCCTGTACTTCGCCCAGCGCAATCACACCGTCCAGTCGGACGAGCTGGCCAGCGAGGTGATCAAGAAGTGCGACCTCTACAAGGCCCTGCTGGCCGGCGACGAGCGCAGACTGGACAGGTTCTTCAGCATCAACAGCATAGCCGTGGAGCTGAATCCCATGGGGGTGATGGCGACGGAGGAGGGCGCCGGGACCGATGGCCACGGTGCTCTCTACAAGTGGATACTGGAGGAGTTCAACAGGGCCGGGGACCTCGAGCGCAAGGCCACGATCATAGAGAGCTTTCTCATCTGCATGACGGACGAGACGAACAGGCCCAATGCGGATCTCAAGTTCGTTCTTTGGAGTCTGAGGTAGGGGGACTTTGGCTCGAGAGAAATTATTTTAGATGTGTTTTTTTTTCTGTAGCTAGTTTTACTACCGCCCTTTGGGTTTACGTGCGATTTTAGGCCGGGAAGAGATTGAGTGTAAAATTTAACTCAATGCATGAAAAGAACAGCTTCAAGAACTTCCTAAGTATCATTTAAAACGATTATTTTCGCTTAACGAAAGTCTTGGTTTACCCACTACCCCCTTCTCCATTTTTCACGTAATTTCAACTCGATATAAAGGGAAAAAGCATTTTTAGATAACCTCTGACTATTAATTTTACAAACCTTTGATATGAACTGCTCAGATTAAAGAATAGGATACTCTTGCCTAGAAAATGTTTATAATGCTGAAGAAAAGCAGTTTTAAATGCACCCTTTTTGAAGCTGCCATATTGATATTCCAATGACTTGTAGGTGAAAAATAACATGAAACATGAAAAGAGCAAAGGCTTTTTTTTCTAGAAGTGAATTTTGTGATGAAAGCTTACGATGTGTAGCCACGAGACGCGGGTGTCCATTTAAATAGGAACGATCGTTCGGAAATGGGTTAAGTATAAAATGTATAATGGATTAAGAATCACAAAGAATCAGAAACGGATTGGTTTAATAATCTTTTTATAAGCTATTTCGCAGATAACAAAAAATCTCTTCGAAAAAAATCTGTTTGAATACTTCATCTAGCAATCTTTAGCAAGCATTTACTTCGTAGTTATTAATTTGAAAAAATTAGAAGGATCTCTATAGTACAACCGCCCACAATATTTTCTGCGTAATAAATTGAACCTGATTCTATTAAAAAAAAAATTTTTTTTGAAACTCTGTGTGAGAAGCTTGATTTCTCATGCGGGGATAGCGTGTGTGAAGTGCCCGATATATCCATTATCACCGAAGCATGCGCGAAGCACTTTACTTTGTGCACGCCGTGTGCGATGCATTTTGTTTCGCGCACACTGTGCTCGGATCCTTTTTGCTCCTCGTATGGCGGGTGAAAACAATTCTTTTGTCGCGAAAAAAAATTCTGCAGGTATCTATTTTGAGAGGATACATCGCGGGACAATGTCTCGTTGAAACTGCGCGGCATCTCGCTTCAGCCGTTCGGTAAACAAAAGTATTTCTTTCTAATTTACCATAATTCGAACATTATTTACGAACGTTTAATATGTTCTACTTCTATGCTATAAGAACAAAGTGTCACGTTGTATAATCACAACTGTACTTTGTGGCTTCATTAACCCACATTCAATTATATCCAAATTCAAATTAATCTAAATTCATTTATCAAAATTCCAATTACACCAAATTCTGTGTTTATCTTTCTAATTTATTGATTTTTATAATTGATTTTTTTTTCGATTTATCATTTCTCAAGTGTATCCAAAACATGTCAAACTGAATTATATCCAAACTAGGCTTCGCTTCACTCAAACTACCTCTAGACAATTAATTTCCACTCGACATGCTTACCAACAAATCCTAAACATCGATCTCACATCGACCTAAAACTACACCACGATCCAAAAACCACGAGCAACATCGCTCTCGCTAATTCCTCCAAAATCCAACCTCAAACCCTCCTTCTACCTTCCAGATACGGCAACACAACCGACTGGCTGCGCAATCTCGAGTCGAACGATCTGGAGAAGTCGCGAGCCCTGCAGTGTCTCCGCTCTCTCCTCAAGATGCTCCTGGTCACCAAGTCCTGGATCGTGTTCGAGGGCGTGGTGAAGTACGCCGCGGGCGCCTGCGGCCTCTTCGCCGGCGAGTCGATCGCCGAGCACGTCAAGTCCTACTTCACCTCGATCCTCGCCGAGAGCATACCCCAGCTGCTGGAGAGCGTCCACGCTATGTTCCAGGACGTGCAGGGCTACGGCTTCGGGCCGGAGGAGCGACTCGACGTGCTCGAGTATTTTTTGCTGCCGGCCCTGGAGGCCTGCCGAGTCTCCGTCATCGGTAATGCCCTGGCTTCGGTGCTTATGGCGATGCTAAACCCTCTTGTTACCGTTAAATATGAGGAACCACTTTTTTCATTCAATTTCTAATTTTGAGTAAATATCTCTCTGGAAAGTTATTGTTTTTTTAGTAAGAAATTAAAAATAAAATGAGAAAAGCAGTTCCTTGTGTTTGACAATGACGGGTAGCTTTAGCATCGCCTTAAGTGGCTCTGTGGGTTCACGGAGAAAATGACTTGAGGCCTTTTTTGTTTGAAAATTGAGTTTCGAGCGATTTGGGGATCCTTACGTGATATATTTTCAGATAAAAATGCAAAGAATAAGAAAGTGTAGGAATAAGTAACCAAATCTAAGATTTATGAATCTTTTTAACATTAGTTTGAATGAAAAATAAAAACTTTGAACCTCAATATCACGAGGACATAAAAAGTGGACTTAAGTCGTTTTTCCGAGAACCCACAGATGTAGACTTAAGAAAAGTAGAAAGAAAGAAATGATATTTCTTTGGCATGGATTCCAGATGACTTTGATGTAATTTAGATTTTAGAGTAGCTAAGACTAAATTTTTCTATACTCATGTGGGAGTAGGTACAGGGATATTTCCAAAAGCAACGGATAATAAAGAAATAGAAGCACCTAATAGAGATTTGTTTTACCCCTTTAATACCTGATGGGTCAGTAGTATCATATAACTTTCTTTTCGTTAGTTAGATTTTTTGTCAATGAAATATAGATTATTACTTAAGAAGACGTCGGATACCGACAGTAGATTCCTACTATCCTACACACGTATTTCGTTATTTATTTACAAAGTTAATTGTTTAATGACAAAATAATAGCTGTCCCCAATTTGTTTTACAGTAACCTAATTATATGTCCAAGCTGGTTTTATATGATTGTTTTGTTTTCGAGAAAACTTTGACAAACTTAGTATGTAAAGGTTAATCTCCATGTAGTTGGCCCTTTTAGTGTGTCAAAGTTTTCTCGAAAACAAAACAATCATATGAACCCAGCTTGGACATATATGTAGATTACTATAAAACGAAGCGGGGACAACTATTATTTAAAGAAAAATATGATTTCTCTTAAAATTATGAATGAAAATTCAATTAGACAAGGACAGAGATATCCGGCGTCCCCTTAAAATGGCTCTACGGTTCTAATTAGTTTAAACTCAAAAACATGCTATAAACATAAAAACTAGATTTTAAAAATAATTTTAAAACAAACTAACAAACTATACGTTTTAAAAAGTATATAAATAAAAGCCGAATTTATTTTTAAGACGGCTTACATGTATATCATACTCTCATAACAAGACTATGATAACTCAAAATTATTTTAATTCAATTTTTGTGCACAAACTGGCTCGTACAATGATAAAAGTCCTTCATACACTTAAAAAAATTCGTATATAAAAGTTCTGAAACTATATAATGCAATACTGCAATAATAAAATTCCTGTAAATCTTTTTTTATACCCTCAAGAATTTCCGTTACTTACTAATTGCTTTACAAAAACATACCACACAACGTACACCATTCTCACAAACGCACACCCACCAAAACTTCACTATCCTCCCCCCAGAAACCTCAAATCTCCTCTAAGTACATCAACCCCTCTCCGCAGGCAAATTCTACGAGAAGATTCGGCCGGAGCTCAGCTCTCACTTGACCCTCGACCTGACCGAGACCGACGTGGGCGAGCGCAAGCAGGCCCTCGTCACCAAGATCGGCAGCTTCCGACTGTTCGAGCTGATGTTCGGTAGGCTGACGAGTCCGGCCAAGGACGCGCTCGACGCCCTTCTCCTGGACCGCAGCCTGGAGGTGCGGAGCTTCGGCGCCCGCTACCCCGAGGAGCGGGAGATCGCGAGGCTGCTGTACTGCGCGGCCCTCAACTGCTGCATCGCCGTCGTCGGCTCGAACGGGGACGACGAGCGCTACGGCTTGATCTTCCGCGAGGCGAGGGAGAACGACTGGCTGGTCTGGGAGCGCATAATCGACTGCGATCGAAAGTACAGGTGAGTTGATTTTCTTATCTTATTGTTTGTAATGATATAATGGTTAATTGGGTTAAATAATATATTTATGTAACGTATTTGAATAGATCGTGGTATATTTTCTTTGTAATCTTTTGGAATTTTATGTAAATCTTGAAAATTCAAAGAGATATGGCGCTCCAAAGTTTTTGGTTACGTCACGAGCATGCGGCGGCACCTTTGATGTTGTTATAATCGTGACGTCATGAAGAAACTTTACAACGCTATAACTATCTGAAATAAAGTTCAATTTAAAAAATTTTAAGTGCATTATCCATCGGCTTACGATTTCTACTAAATAAATTCATGCCAACACAAACAAAAATTTCTTTTTACAACCCAATTAGTTATTTGGGGTGTCTACTGGTCCTTAAATATTTGGAAACGACTTTAAATATTTAAAAACTTTAAATTGGGTTTAGAATATTGAATTTTTAAAAACTCCTTAAATTTTAGACAGTTCTCTTAACAATTTTTTATTCTTCGATATCACATTATGTTATTTGAAAACATTTTTAAAAGCTAACAATTAACAAAAACATACCATAATCACAGGCATCACCTAAGAAGTTGTCAGAAAAAACCACAGTTATAATGCTATTACAATAAAATATCAACAAACTTGAAAATCTTAAGATTAAATAATTATTCCACAAACCAAAAAATGAAAAGTTTCATTATAATACTAATAATTTTGTTGAAGTAAAAAGATTTAAAATGATGGTTAGGAATAAGTTAGTAGATAAGATTTTTATAATATTTTATATATTTTTTATATTTATGAATATTGTATTAGAGTTTTATACCAGACTCGTGTACAGATAATGATATTACCTCCTGCGAGTAGAATACATGTGGCACCGAAAAGTGCGGTAGCGCGCAATGGCAAGTATAAGTGTAAAACGGTACAAAGCTCAGCGGGTGCTTTGACGCCTTAATATACGCCGATATCACTTTTTTCTAAATTCTTAAAAATTTAATTATACACTATGTATTAATGTGCCCTTAATGTGCCTGATTTTCAAATAAGAAAATAAATAAATAAATAAGAAAACAAGCCGAAACGTTTGCCTAGAGAACTATTCGAAGAAGAGTTGTTTTAAAAATTTATTTATTTCTATTTATTTAATTACAGATTGCTTGGTTTGGGGTAGTTTGGTTTAGGGTTTTATTGAGCTTGTGGTAGTTGGGTTTAAGGTCTAGGATTTAAGATTTCGTAGGGCTAGAAATTTAGGTTTAGGGTTTCATTGACCTGGGAATGCATATTTAAATTACGGTTTAGAGTTTACGATTTTATTTAAATTACAATTCCAAATTGATCAGTTTATGATACTTGGGTTTAGGGTTTTATTGAACTTGGGGTAGTTCACTTAGGTTTAGGGTATAGGATTTATGGCTTTATTTAAACTAATCTTACATATTCATTTTTCGCCCTATTTAATCTGTCATAATTTTTGATCGAATGGGTTAAACGGGTCATATTGTATTTCATTTCCAAAACGCACTTACAAAACAGGGTATAACCGAAATTAGTGATATCTCTCAAATGAAATCTGTCCGTACTTACACTCGCCGAATTGAAAAAAAGAACATGCTCCACATTTCCTTCTAATGTATTTTATTTTATCTCTCAAGTTGCCAAAACATTACTTATTCAAACTTCATTGCGTCGATCCCATCCTACAGTTTTGATCTCGCCACGCCGAGCAGCATCCAAAAGAAATCCATAAACATACGCAAGACGGTCGAGGACCTTCAAACCCCCATCGAGCCGTCCTTCGACTTCTACTTCAGCCGCTACGATCCCACCGACATCGACTTCGACAAGAGCAACAATCCGACCGATCGACGCCAATCCCTGAGCCTCGAGCTCGACGAGCTCAACAGCCACGAGTGCATGTCCATGATCACCGGCATAATCCTTCACCTATCCAACTCGACGAACGAGGACGCGGCTGGTAGACGGCTGCCGGAAATGGGCGAGGAGGACATGGCCGTGGGCGATTTGCCGGCGTGGCTGCTGTCCTTTCGCGAGGCCTTCAACACCGACAAGGACAACGTCAAGCTGTACCTGATGAGGATCGTCGGCAATGCGAGGAAAGCCTTCGTTCCTCATCTCAGCTCGTTCTTCGAGGATCTCGCCAAGGCCGTGACTTCGTATCTGCGGGGAAATGAATTGAACTACGTCGTCAGGGACGTTCTGTACATCTTCATTGACGCTAAATACGATATAAGGTAGGCTTTTGGTGTTTTTGATTACGTTTTCTTTATTTTTGTAATTTTAACCTTCCGAGTATAGAAGTTTTCTCTGCTCCTATGCGGTCAAAAATTACCTTTTTTTCCCCAATTACGATTAATTTCAAAATATTTTAAAATGCATAATCTAATTTAGCAAGCACACCATATTTTGAATTACCAAAATCAAAGTTGTAACATCAACGTTCACTTACAACATGTTTGTCACGTTAAGTTCAAGCGTATTTATTTATTTATTAAATCAACCGTAAAATACACGAAAACAACATTTCACCTATACAATTGGTAATAACCCCCTGATATTCGGTCTTAAGAAACGTGGTGGAGGCAGTTCTGGCCCAGGAGCTCGTGGAGGCTCTGATCGATCGGGCGCCCAACGCGAACAAGAAGGTCTACGAGTACAACGTGCAGACGATCGAGAGCCTCGTGAGCATGTGGGACGATCGACTCAGGACACCCAGGAACCTCGAGGCCAAGATCCGGGAGAACGAGGATTTGGCTATCAGGGTCGTGCTGATGCTCTGCAGGAGCAGCGTGGACAGGGAGAATTTGATCGGCAATAGGGAGGTGCACAGGTTCGTGAGGAGCCTGATGTACAAGTGGCGGGAGCCCACGACGCCCCAGGTGTACGAGACTCTGGGCTGGATCATGAGTTACATCGAGGAGGAGCAGAGAGACGCCTTGATTAGCAAGGATCTGGTGGACTTGTTCATTGATATGCAGAGGTGAGTCGAGTCAAAATTCATATATGATACAGCACTGTGCATTATAAAGGAATTTGCGTGAGTTTTACTTCTGGTCCAGACAAAAAGTTCTCCCTGTCATTCAGAAGTTCATCATTTTTATTTCCAGTCCAGATCAGAATTCCTTCTCATCCAGGAATACTGGATTGTTAAATTATTTAAAAAGATAAATAATAAATAACTTATTTAACTTGCGCGCCAGATCAAAAGTTCTTTCCCTTTTCCAGGAATCTAGGATTATTATTTCTGGTTCAGAACCAAAAACTTTACCCGTCATTTAGAATTAGAATAGAATTATACCTCTAGATTCTAGACTTCTAGGAATCCAGGGGTTTCACTTTCGGTCCAGACCGGAAGTTCCCGACCTTGCCCAGAAATATCTGATTTTTACTTCCAGTCCAGTCTCAAAGTCCTTCCTTTCATTCAGGAATCTATGAGTTTTATTTCTAGTCCAGATCCAAAGTTTTTTTCTTCATCCAGAAATGGATGGTTTTTATTGAACGCCCTACATAGGAAGCCCATCCTTCATCCATGAATTCATGAAGATGAGAAATCTCATATGAAACTTGAAATGTACCAGTTTTCGTAAGGACCATCGAAATAACAATCAAAAAAATGTATACATTTACAAATCAGTAACATATCGATGGCCCTTACGAAGACTAGCACGCCTGCGGCGTTTGCCACATTTGAAAATCTCCCACGAAGAGCGAAATGTGCTAGTCTAGTCTTCGTGGCAGTTTTCCAAATGTGCTACTCTTCGTGGCAAGTGTAGAAATGGGCTACTCTTCGTGGCATTTTGAAATGTCCTAGTCTTCGCAAGGGCCGTCGATACAGTATTATAATAAAACAAGGATAATGATCGGTAAGAATAGCCCAATTCAATAAAACCATCACCCTCGCCTTCAGACTCAACCGCGACGTTTGCGCGCGCAACCTCTACCTGACCTTCGTCGGCTGTCCGAGCCTGGCGAACCGCGAGGAGCTGCGCCACTTCATGAACCCCAGCCTTACCGAGAGCGACGAGCGCCGGGCCGAGTGCTACGAGATGTTTCTCGAGTCGATGACGGACCTGGACCCGGCCGCGGTCTCCTCGATGCTGCGCTCCATGGATCTGGCGGGTCTCCTGCGCGATCGCGTTCTCGCCTGCGTCGACGTGGGCTTCAGGATCGTCTACCGGCTGGTGTACATACTGGAGTCGGTGGAACTGCTGCCCTACGCCAGGGTGATCGAGGCGTACGCCAGGAAGGAGGCGCTCTTGGAGCATAAGAAGATGGCTCATGGCTTCTTCATGCACGTGTACGAGAAGTACGCCAATGAGGAGGCACCTGAGGGGTAAGAATCGTTATTTCAAATAAAATAGAAATAGAAAGCGTGCGAGGTTTTGGAGATGTGCGATGATGAGTTTGATCCTTGGTCGTCTTATGATCGTCTTCGAGGTTATTTTCAAGTAAACTTAATTTTTCAAATGTGCTGGCCTTGTGTTTGGAGACTCTACATTGATAGATGGGAGTATTTCAAATTAGAATGTGTGGCCATGAGGTAGGGTTTTGTTGACCCAATGTCATAGATTGGTCATGCCAAGGTCAACTTACATTTTTCAATTAGAAAATTCAAGTTTAGGTGAAAAATAAGCGATGAAGCATTTTTTATCTAATTACCGATTTTAGGATAGAGTACCGATAGAAATCCAAGTGTCACGTAAAAATAAGAAGAATAAGTCATTCTATTTAAAGAATTTAATTGGACGTTAAAATGACCTTAAAGATGGGCGTGGAGTTCAAGGTCAAGGTCACTATCATTCGCTCCCTTCCCCTCTCTACCCTCAAAACCTTACAGCTTCAGATATTTTTATGTCAGACCGTATCCGGAAAAATTAGAAGGGGTGATGCATTATAAAATTAAAATGGGATATCTATATATTTTGAACGGATTATTATATTAACACTTAAATTATGGTTTAACCTTAAATCACACTTCAAAAAAATACGTAGGTGACACTCGGGTAAAATTGACTTCAACCCCTAAATATCTAAAAAACTATGCATTTTTTAAAAAGATCTTTTTTGAAGTCGAAGGATTAAATAATCACATAGTATAATTTGTTCTGCAGACAAAAATTAATAAATTAAGATAAAGCTATACAAAAAGTTGGCGTATAATTTCGAAGAACAACAAATATGTGGGGTCCGTTGGACCCGAGTGTCATTTAAGGGTTAAGTAAAAGTTTGTTAATTTAATGGATTGAGATTATAAATATTATTTTAACACTTATCTTGCATTTAGTTCCAACTAATTTCTTTTTTAATAATTACATAGTCTTTCTATCCATATTTAAAAGACGATTAAAAGGAAACAATTAACCAACGCCCACCCCGCAATGATCAATTTACCCCTCCATCCAGAAACATATCAATCGAGTCGCTGCTCGGCCTGAGCACGCGCGTCCTCGTGAACGGCGTGACCGATCCGAGCGACGAGATCCAGGACGAGCTGCTGACCTTCTGGAAGGAGCGCGTCGCCTACTTCACCGGCACCACCTCGCGCCTCCTCCACCTCTTCCACCTCTACAGCCCCGAGATCCACGCGAGCTTCGCCCAGTTCCTCTGCCTGCTGATGCTCGACCTGACGACCAAGTCGCCGGAGGACCAGCGCATCCTCTACCAGTCGCTGGCCGAGTTCTGGTACGAGGACCACGAGATCGCGACCTCCTCGAGGAGGCGAGGGATCAAGCGAAAGAGGAGATCCAGCAGAGCCGCGCCCCTGTTCGCGCCCTCGCTCGTGGGGATGCTGGAGAGGGCCGTGGTGGAGCAGGGGAGCAGGATGAAGAGGCCCGATCGGAAGGAGAGACTGCAGGAGACGCCCGCTGGGGCACCGGCTATGAGTCTGGATGTCATCGACAGGCTGACGAGGTGAGTGAGAGGATGGCGTGGGAAGGATAGCAGCTTGCATGTTTAAGATGAGTCCGTATCTTCTGTCCTTGTCTAATCTCGTTTTTGCTATTTATTCAAATTGTAGTTTGTTAATTGAAAAACTAAAAGATGGCTCCAATTGGTATTAAAGTAAGGAATATTTTGAGACCTTAAAAAGTATGTATCATTATTTTTTTTTCGAGAAAACTTCGGAACGGAAAAGCTAACCTCAATTTTTGCGTTCCGAAGTTTTCTCGAAAAGAAAATAATGCTAGATACTTTTTAAGGTCTCAAAATTTTCCTTATTTTAATACCAATTGGGGCCAACTTTTAGTTTTTCAATTAACAAACTACAATTTGAATAAACAGCAAAAACGTGATTAGACAAGGACAGTAGATACGGACTCCTCTTAAAGGGGTGTTGAGTTTGGCAAGTGTAAAATTATGTTGATTTGATTCTGTTAATCGTCTCGTAATTCTAAGGGGAGTTTTCATAGGTGAGAGTAAAAAATTATGTCTTTTGGGAAATTTAAGGGGAGTTTCAAGTGTGAAAATCTAAAAGATTGTCTTTTTTGGAAAATTTCTTTTAAGGAATTTAATGTTCAATGTAATTGAAAGTTTTGTCTATTTAATTTATAATATTTTCGGAACGAAACTCTTTTTCAAATGCGTAAAATGTCACGCATAAAATAGTTATTGACCTAAATTCGAGTGAGATTTTCACTACAAAAATTTCAGTATTATACTATATACATTTTAAGAACATATATTTTGTATTCCTTCAATAGTTTTTATTACATGATAGGGTTAGAGCATTAGTATATAGTCAATTAGTACCTTGACTTTTATCCATGCGCTTTTCTAAATTAAAATAAGTAGTTAATGCATGTATACGTTAATATAATTTTTATGCGTTACAACATGTGAACTTCAAAGCCATAGTTAATCATTTCAATTTTTGAGAACTTTTGTTTCTGTCCCTTTCTTACTTTCTTTGTTTTCAATGCGCATGAAATTTTCGTTTAAAAATTATATTTTTCATTTTCATTTAGGGTATGAGTTGAGCATATTTAACCTTGACTATTTACCTCCGCTGTGATAAAAGATACGGTCCAAAGTTTCAGGAAATTTATCAGAATTTATTTAAAATTATTTTACAATTTTAATATTCCGATACATATAATTTTACGATAAGAGTTACTAAAGTTAAAATCCGAGAACTAGCGATTACTAACTACTGACCCTGGTAGAAGTTACTAAATTTCAGCATGATCCACCGAACTGTTCTTGAAATATTGTTGGAACATACAAATATGTGCATACACGTATAAGTCCACAAACCAAAACATTAAAATTACAGTTACTTTCATAAAAAAAAACATCACACTGGAAAACTTTCTAAAAGTTATAATTAAATACACTGCAAACTGCAAACGTACAAAATCACACACGCCAATTCTAAAACTGACAAACTGACTGACATCTGACTGTAAATCCCCAATTGAATCCAACACACAATCAAGAACATCCCCAAACATCCACAAAATTCACGCGAAGCAACTTTTGACCCTCAGATCCAACGCGCCGGCGCCGGTCGAGCGCGCGCCCGATCCCTCTCGCACCTCCCTCGCTCCCCCCTCCCCTACCAACCGCACTCCGCCCTCCTTCGTCGACACCTACTACTCGAAGCTACGCCAAGAGGCCACCGATCAGCGCGACAACGTCAAGGTGAACCGTCGCTACCGACTCGGCCGCTGGCCGGACGTCGAGATAGCCCAGTGCGACGTGGTCGCCTGTCTGGACGACCTGGTGCGCCAGGATCGAGCCTTCGCCACCGATCTCGCCGTCGCTCTCGTCTGCTCGCTCAGCGAGAGCCTGAAGGACGCGGGGCCCGGCGCCCACGAGGAGTTCCTGGAGATGCTCGCGGCGTTCTGCGCCAGGGTGATGAAGGGGGCGAACGACTTCGCGCCCGCCGCCATGGAGATCATGCTCAGGATCGAGTGCACGAGCTTCGACGCGGAGGACGTGGCGAGGATCGCCAAGGTCATGGGGCGGCAGTCGTTGGGTGAGTTGTTGGGTATTTGGGTGACTTTCAGTTTTACTTTGAGTGTTTTTGTTTTAAATACTTGACCTTGTTTTCGAAGTCGTTTCAATGTGAAATTTGATTTTTTTATAGAAAATCTCTTTTTCGTAGGTCATAAACATTGGTAAAATGGATCTCAGGAGTTGAATCTAGTATTTAGAGCTTGTCAAAATATGTAGCACACGCGGTCACTCTGACCCCGCTAAAAGTAGTTATTTTTTTATTACATGCCAACTTGAGACGTAGTTTTAACCGATTTATTAATTCTATTTTGCAAACCGAATTATACTACATGACAATTGAATTTAAGAAAAATCTGTGGAATCTTATAGATTCAAGTTTGTAATGGGTTTGGGGTCAATTTGACACCGTGTGCTAACAAAGTTACTATATTGAGGTGTGCTAGGTAAAGGTTAAAAAAATTGATGCATGAAAATTAAACTTTAATAAAAAAAGGTCAAATTTGCTAAAATAAGTGAAAAAATCAAGATTTCATCAGACATTCAGTACTAAAAATGAAAAAATTAACCTTTTTCATGTTATCCACTTTATACAACAGTTTCAAATTTCTCTGTATTTGACTCTCAAAAACAAAAATAAAAACAAATACTATGCATTTATTAAAAGTGTAAAAAATGCATGCACAGAACTTTCTTCATAAATCCCAAGTATTTTTTAACTACGAAAAATCCATTTATTGTTCGAATCTTCAGACCCACACAAAAATATCTCCTAACATATCAATGTCAATTCAGAATTACATATAAAAACCAAGCTTGCAAACAGCTCAACCGTACACCTATAAGTACAATTCAATTCCATCACAACTCCTGAGCCACCGTAGCACCTCACACTTAAGGGGAGGTCGGAGCTATCCTGATTGGTGCAGATTTTACCTAACCTCAAAAATTAATATCATAAAAATAAAAATTTGTGGTCATTTATGGTACAAAAATACGGTTGTCCGGTGTTCTTGTCATAATAATAAATGTGTATAAAGCTTCAAGCGTACATAATTGCGTACAATTTCGTAAAATAATGAAAAATACGGCTAAGAAACGGTAAGTTGGCCGTCACTTTTACCGTTTTCCATTCGTCAATTGTAACAATATTTCATAATAAAAAACTTTTGAAGCTACTAATAAACAAAATTGCTGTTGTCCGGTGTTCTTTACATAATAACAAACTATTATCAACCTCGATTTTGATGTTACTATGTGAATTTTAGACGTATAATGAAAAATACGGCGCGAGGTGGAGGTCACAATGGTAAAGTTCGCTCCGACCTCCCCTTAACTCTCTCTCTCTCTCTCTCAACCCCCCATTCCCCTCAGGAATCCTCCTCCTGGAAATGCCGACGATCAAGCGCAACTCGTCCAGTTACGCCTGCCACTCCCAGAGCACCCTGGGCAGCGTGATCTCTCAGCCGATGCAGCACCGGCTGCAGCTCGCCCGTCTGTACAGGTCGATCGGCCAGGACGACGTCGTCGCGAGCATCTTCCGCAACTGGACGCTGCCCGCCGACTGGGACAATCTGCGACGCGGCAGTCTGGCCGAGGCCGAGGACGACTGGCTCACGGCCAAGGTCGAGTACGAGATGGCCTGCGAGGTCGAGGTGGGAGCGGGCAAGGATCACTGCCTGGACGGCATGTTCAGGGTGAGGAATGAGCTTTTGTTACGGATGGATGCGTGGGGTTTGAGTGAGGTTCGAGGTTTCGATTTGAAGCGTTGATTGATTGATTGGTGTGGCGTTGGGTAGAGCGAGGCTGTTATGACGTTATACTTACTTTTCTTGGGCACTTTGAGCAATGGGTAAGTAGGAACTTTTTGTAATCTCGCATTTAATTATTTTAATAAGTACGCTGCTATTTGCAGTAACAATGATTCTTTGCCACAACTAACTCGCAAGCAGGGTAAGTTGCCGTAACATGAGGGGGTTTAGTGCCACCTTAATATCATAGTTTATGATATAACTGAACCATTGGCACTCATAAAGAAGAAAAAAATTATTTCCCACTAGAACAGTAGTATTAAATTGAAGTCTTCTTTGCGCTTCAAAAAATATAATTTTGACTGGTATTCTTATAAACAAGAACTATTCCTATAATTCAATTATTACATTTTAGAGTAAAATATAGATATGTACAACAAAATATTTTTAACCCGTTAAGGATGTATGGTCTATTTTTGTACCATAAAATTTCTTCATTTTTCTACGATTTCTACGTGATACATTCGAAATTTTGCAAACTAAATCTATGGATCAGATCGAAATGGACTATTTCCGATCGTGTAATAGGGGTCTAAGTCATTTTTTACTGCATAAAACTCGAAAAAACTAAAAAGATTTTAAAAATTGCATTGCAGATATACTTTAGTTGAGGGCCAAAACACATATCTAAGTAATTTTCCAAATCTTGTATTTTAAATTTTTTGAGAGTCTCGTCCTAACGGGTTAAAGTCCAAAAAATCGATCTAAAAATGGGCCATCCATAAATTATGTAAGGCTTTTTTGATAATATTAGAAACCCCCCCCACATAAGACATTTTCACTGATTCTCCTATGTATTTAGTATTCAGTGTAATGCTAATAATTACCCCCTCCCCCTCAACGCCTTACGTTATTTATGAACGATCCCAAAGGTCAAATGTAATATGTAGACGGTAAATAAGTCTCAGTAAAAGGTTAATAAGAAACACAATCATTACAACATTGCTCATTTGCATAGCAAAACTTAGATATGTTTATTAAAATTATTTTGATTGAATATGTAAAAAACTCATGTTCATAAACCTCAAACAATAATTTCCCTATAATATTTATTCATATCAACTTTGCATTTAAAAATTATATAAAATTAGTCAAATTTAAATAAAGATTTCAGATTTTATGTTTGAAAAATAAATACTTACTTTGTGTATGAAAAATGATATTGTCTTTAAAAGTCATGACATAATATATGTATAAGACAATATTATAAGATAATATTAATGATGCTATATTTAGCACAAAGATATTTTAAAAATAAATGTTTTTCTAATTTTCTAGTGTAATTATAATTATATAAGTAACTTGAAAATATTCACCTGTTTTTTTATTTTGTAATATTTATACGAAAATTGTGGACTTTTATAAGGTAAATTAAATATAATCAGAAGCTTATGTTATACTATACATTTATTGTGAAATTTTGCAAATACGATATTGCTTTTCTTAAATACAATTTTGCTTAATGTCAGTTTCATGTTTTACATGATATTTTTCTTGCAGTTTATTGTACAAAGTAGTCAAGTCCAGTCAAGAGTTTGTTAAAATACATTAAAATTACAATTTAACGTGATCTTTTTACTCTAAAATGCAGAATAATTAACTTATTCAATGATAAATGAGTTATTTTAGAAATTAATATTTTATATTTTTATGTATATATCTACAAATTGTATAACTTAAATCTTTTAAGCAGGATTTTCTTTACTCTCTTTATTTTCGTATCTCCATCTCCACCACGTAACTTTCATGCGATCCCAAAGGTTTGTCCAAGAATTCATAGCAGGTCTAACATCGAGCAATGCAAACTTGTGATTTTCATCAATTTGTCCTCCGTCATAGTAATCTATTACGTATTTTACATTTTGGCCACATCTATCTACAATCCAATCGTGTCGGTCAAATGGCAAACCGTATCCCAACCAATAACGAATTCTGGCACGTGGCGAATAATCTTTGGCTTTACCACCAAAACTTTTAAGTTTTGGCGAGCTACATTCCAAGGCGTGCAGTGCTTCCCACTTAAGTACTTCTTGCCAAGCTTGCTCGTTATTGGCATTGTGAATTTTAATAATGTCATTCATATCCTTTTGAGAAATTTCTTCGTCCTTCCAACGCCAGCCTTTACGAAGCATGGCATTCCAGAACATCTGAGGCGATGGATAAACCCAGAATTCACCTTCCGCCGTAGCTTTTGGTATCGAAGAAATCTGCCTTTCCTTAGACAGTGGAAAAGGTTGGTCGGGTGCTGGATTTTGATTTTCGGGAGGCATCATGTTCAGTGGATTCAGATCCGAATTGTCGTGTTGAACCGGACACTCGCTCTTCTGCTGAACGGGTTTGGTACTTTGGTGGTGCACCGGACATTCTGGAGGAGGTTGCTTCCCTTCTGCGTGTTGATGCTTATTTATTTGATCCGTAGGATGTTCATTCGCAGCAAGCGGAGAAGCTGATGACACTGTGTTCCCCATGTTGTAATCAAACTAAAAAACAAATACCACTAAAATAATTTTTTTTCCCGTAGGCAATAAATATGAAGTATGACGTAATTCGTAAAACACTACCTTGACGTTTATCTCGAGCAAGAAACTGGAACTCGAGTTTTTAGGTTAGAATTTGTAAAACATCAAAAATACTGTTAATTGTTAATAAATAGGGTTACGGGAACTTAAGGAACGTGTCAGTTGTTTAAGAAAACTACAAATTATCAGCATCCTCGAGAGTCACTGACATTTTTGAAATTTTAATTCAATATTTCGCAGCACGGAAATAAAAGCGCCTGCTAGCTACATCTAGCTAACTCGAACTGAGCATACCAATGCGCTACTGTATCGAGATCGTGAAGTTTTGCCCCCCGCCCGTGACGGGTAAGGCTAGGTCGAGGACCCACGGAGGGCTTTGGGAAATTCGGTCGGATTCAAATTTTGACACATGATACTTTACTCTAATATACTGTATTATCTAATGTAACTTATGTTCTTTTTTTCTAGAATTGCATTTTGTTAAGCAATTTTAGCGTATTATATACGTCACGTGTAGGTAGATGCGTAAGAAATATTACGCAACGTTGGCTGATCAGAGTCGTCGTGTATAGGGGAGGTGTGCCCAGTACCGTCTCCCATAGCTATTTTGGCTGTAACATTTTACTATGTAGAGATGGACCTTTTTTAAGTACATCAGCAAGTTTTTTCACCTTCAATAATTTGAATGAATTATTAATAGATTTTAAGAAAGTTGTGCCCAGTACCGCCCACTATCAATTTTTAGTAAAATTTATTGTCTAACTGATTAATAATTATACTAAAAAACATTCACGTGCTGGAAAATAGTATTTTTATTAAAAATATGTACACTCAACGTCGGAAATTTCTGGTCGAATGCGTTTGAATTTTTTTGAAATTCAGCAATTTCATTGGGTTTCATTGAATCGAACGCAAGTTTTCGCTAAGCTCATTGGAGGATTTCAAACGCATTCGACCAGAAATTTTCCACGTCGAGTGTACTTTAGCATTTGTTAAAAACAAAAGAATGACTATTCTTACTCTCTTTGTGACATTTAATTTATTAATCGTTATTTTATGGCTTTTTGTCTTCCCCGTCTATTTTCCCTTGCATTCAATTGTAGACATTTTCCAGCTCAAAAATAAAAAGAAACACTCAGGAGTATCTTACAATAGTATATTATGACACTGTTGTGGGAGATGGTTTTCTACCTTGCTCGAGGGTTTTCGCACGAGCGAAGCGAGTGAGAAAATCGAGCAAGGTAGAAAAACACCTCCCACAACAGTCTCATACGATATTTTATAGCACAACAACCTCAAAATCGACAATAAAGTTGGCATTTTGAGGTTAGTGTGCTATAAAATAATTTAAGTTGCTAATATATAAAAAAAAACAAATTAAATGCTAAAAATGTATCCTGGACATAAGTTGTGCGGGCGGTACTGGGCAAGAAATACATTTTACCAATTTAGATAATATTGCTCGAGGGCAAGGAATTATCGGTGCACCGACATTCTGTTTAGCCGATAAAGGCTGAAATATCATGTATAAATATTGCTACAAAGACACAAACTTATTTTCACAATAAGTACTGAGCTTTTAAAATTAACTTTTGATACTGGCAAAATTAGCCTAACGACTACGCCGAACAACTTTTGCAGCTTTAAATTTAAGGCAATGATCTCGGAGTATGTTTAATATAGCACAATAATATGCAATAAATTACCGTACCTAAAGGCTTACATCTAGCAGTGGAAGAGAGAAACTGCTGGGACGGTACTAGGCAAGTCTCCCCTATAAAAATCTAAAATCAATCAACGTATCAAATATCGTAATATTACCAAATATTATATGACAATGAAGAGAAATGAAAATAAACGATTTATTTTTACTTTTATGTAAGTGATTAATTAACTATATCTTTTTTTATTTCTACGATTTCAGTGTTTGCGCGAACTTTCTTCTTGGGCAGAGATCAACGAAAAGGTGAATGCGATTTTAAACGACGATTACGATTCCGTCTGGCAAAACCCAAAGAAGGACGAACTACTGCCATGGATTTTCACGGTAAAAGCTTTTTGTTCATTAATTCTGGTGAAAATTATTTTTGTGAAGTAGCGTAAAAAAGTGTACAAAATTTGCAAGAAAATATAAAAAGTGTTATAAATTAATAGTGTCTCAATTTGGACCTAGGATTACTGAATTTTACACTTTTCACCTCTTTTATCATTTTCATATATTTTTCGCACTTCTTTTATATTCTTGTACACTTCATTGAAAAGTTGCAGTTTTTTCTCATTTTCATAATAGTTTTTTAAGAATACAGTAGTGTAAACAAAAATTACTAATATTTAGCAAAATATCGATTTTTTACTCCAATTTATTTATACTGATAATTCATAAAAATTATTTCTCTAAAAAATCGTTAGACGTATAGAAGTATAAGAACATGTAAAAAGAGTATCAAAAAGTGTATAAAGCTGTAAAAAATAGTTAAAAATATAAGCATTATATTTACACTTTTTTGTCACTTTTTCACACTTTTCTTAACACAATTTAAAATTTTTCCAATAAATGACATTATTTACAAATATAATCTATTAGCTTAAAACCTGAAAACAATACAAATTTGTCTGAAATATTCCCCAGAAACCAGTAAAATTCAGATACCATTGAATACACAAATTTTCACACATTCTGGTCAAGATCGGCACTCTCCACGCTAACACACTATCCCCCAAAATCACCGCGCTTAATAATTCCAAAAAAGAAGAAGAACAATCCACGCAATACCCAAAATCAATCCAAAGAAACCCCATTGTACAACAAACCCGCATCCCCCTCATCCAGGGCCAGCTGCAGAGAACCCTCGAGGACCTGGGCACGGGCCGCGTCCCGACGAGCAGCCTGCCCGACCACCTGGACGACTGGATCGCCCGTCAGGGCAGCTCCCTCACCAAGCCCCACGGCGACGAGCTCTGCATGCTCTACTTGTGCACCCAGCGTGACTCGTCCCTGGCCTCGGCTCGTCGCTGCCTGCGCAGCAGTCTGGAGCACGCGCGCGAGCAGTGGATCCACTCGGCCGAACCGAGGCGGAGGATTCTCGTGAAGCTGAGGCTGATCAACGAGCTGGAGGTGTATCTGAAGACGCTCGCCTCGAAGGACATCGTGGAGGCTGCGAGGGAGCTGCTGGGGTACTGGGAGAGAAATTTGCCGGAGAGCGGGGAGGAGGATCTGCCGGGATGGAACGAGCGAGTGGCGTACAGGCTGGCTTTCGCCAACGTCGTCCTCGAGAGGCTGAAGGATGTCGCGATGGACACGGAGAACAGGTGAGTTTTGGGGACGCAGTGTAGTGGAATGTAGGGTGATAACGGGTTTTTTTTTATATAGAGTGAAATTTACAATAGGTGGAAAGAACGAAAGAAATAGCTTATAGCACGGTTCGTGCACCTTTTTTCAGTTATAATGAACGTGTATACACTTTTTATATTGAATTTCATGCTCAAATAAAGTGACTAAACGAACAAGGTTAAAACTATTACAAGATGGCACGAGCGGTCTTTTAGAATAAGAAGATTCACTCGGCGTCGAGTGAGCTTATAGGTGTATAACCTGGTGGAAATTTAATCTAGAACTATGTAGATCTATCTAGTTTGCCATAGGAATAATCGAGGGCCTCGAAAAAACTAGATAATTTTCTACCAGGGTATAATTATAAATTACACTTCTTTGGTGGATGCATTTTTACTCGAAAATGTTCGTTTATACATTTGTTATTATTAAAATTACTGTAGCCCGAGTGAATTTCTTTCTCATAGAGTGATAGCTTGCTCTTGTCGAGTGAAACAAGTAAAATTAAAAACTTTTATTCTTTGCAAGGTGATTTTTTAACTCTCGAAAAAGAGAATATTTATGAAACAAAAGAAAAACATACTTTTCCCCGAGGAACTTTTATATAATACAAATTTTAAGGCAATCTCCGTCCAAAACACTGATACGTGAAGATTTATGTGTGAAGTCTTTGAATCAGATTTTACTGTTATGGTTTTAAAATAACATTTAAAATCTTGAATTGTAAGCCTAGTTAGACCTATTATTAAAGTCTTATTGTTTGAGGAGTATGGAATTATTTCACTTTTCAGAAAATCGAGGTTTTTTTACTTTATCTTTACTTTCAACATAGATAAAGACTTTTTTGATTCTACGAAACAGACTAACATACTTCTGATGTTATATTGGGTAGCACCTGAAAAAAGTTTGGTAACGTTATAGTACATTATACAACTAGGGGCGAAAATGAGATTTTCCAAGTGAGGATGGTGTTTGAGCACGAGTGGAAGTCGAGGGTGCCGTAGGCGCCCGAGACCAACTCGAGTACTCAAATCATCATCCGAGTTTGAAAAGGCCTATTCGTCCCTTGTTGTTCCCCGTATTTTTTATCAAAAGTGCATAAAGAAGACCTTTTTTTTCGTCTACAAAGTGGATTCACTTTTTGTCAAAGTTCTTAAAAATTTGAAACTTCATTAAGGAAATGGAGCAAAAATAAAAAAGGGAAGCTAAGATACTCATTTTCGCTCCACTTTATAGGCGTCGAAAATGGTCTTTTTTATAGACGTGTTATAAAAAATTAATAAATATTCAAACTGCAAACCAATAATTAAATTTTTCTTAACTTAAAAAAACAACGGTACCTTGATATATTGAGGGTAATATTCTCTGGAATATAAAAATTCGTGTTATTAACTACACAATAAAAAGAGATATACTTCAAATTAAATTAAAAAAGAGTCGTTTAAATTGAATTTTTTTTGCACATTTCCATATTTTATTTACACAATTCTAAGAATTACCAGATAAAATTATAAAACGAAATTTCCAAAGACATCTGTATATATCTCCCAGGCAGTAAATGACCCAAGATTCGCTACCAGTCCTTTCGAAACTTCGTTCTTTCCAGACTCATAAAAGCAATTCCACTCGTAATCAATCGCAAACCCTGCCAACACCCATAAAACCTCCCCAAAGCCACATCCCATAAAAATATCTCTTCCACTTTTCCAGCATCCTCCTCGACGTGCAATCAGCCAGTCTGCACCATCGCCTACACCTCGGCAACCTAGCGATCGCCCATCGCAACAAGTTCATCGCCCGCAAGCACACCCTCCAGGTCGAGCGCACCCTCGAGACCTTCGACAAATCCAACTCTCACTATCCCCACCTCCAGCTGAGCTTCAACCTCGCGGCCTCGCGCTACAAGCACCTCTGCGGCGACTCCGAGACCGATCCCCACAAGAAGTTCATCTACTACGCGGACGCCTGGCAGCTGTCCTCCAACCTGATCCACCTCGACACCGCGGACACCTCCTCGCGAGTCCAAGCCAAGCTCCACGCCTTCGACGTCACCTCGAAGCTCCACGGCGCGATCCGCGCCAGTGGCCAGGGCGCGAGGCTCGCCCTCGACAACGACTTCACGAGGAGTACCCTGGGTATCGAGACCGCCGAGGAGATCGAGGAGAAGCTCCTCGAGTACAGGTGGGACACGTTGAAGGGCGCGTGCGAGGAGGGCAGCCGGGAGGAGATGGCCGAGAGCTGCGCCAAATTCGCGGAGTACTGTTGCGCCTTGAGCGCGGAGAGGGGCGACCGGGAGTCGAGGGTGCAGCGGGAACTCGTCGAGGCGACGCTCAGCGGCATGAGCTTGGGATCGGCGAGGGCCGCGAGGTACTTTCCTTGCTTGCTGGGGTACTCGGTGTACAGCGGGGACGAGAGGATTGCGGAGCTGTTCAAGGACAGGTGCCAAGGTGTGCCCAGCTGGATGTTCCTCTCGTGGCAGGTGAGATTGGGATGCGTGGGGTGGGGAATGTATGTGTTGGGACTACGTGCATTTTTTCATTTCATGAATAATAATGTTATAACTAAATTAAATTACTGTTTCTTGTTAGATATTTGCTAGGAGTTGTGAGATTAACAAAATTAAGGGAACATGACGTTTTGCGGATTATTTTCCTATAAATGTAAAGCATTAAGAAATCGACACTTTTAAAATAATATTCTTATTATAGCTATTGTTATCGGTACTGGTTTATGATTGGTAAATATGGGTCGAAATTTTGTGTAGATTTCGCCATTATTCGATTCGCCATAGTGAAAATTATTGCTTCGTATATTTTATAATGGATTATTTATAATTATAATAAAAGTTTAAATGAATAGTGTACAATTGTTTCAAATGCATATATCTAGTTGATAATGATAATGGTACTTATTTGTCGAACCCTTGCCGTATCCAATAATTTTGGCGAAAAGTTTGTTATATTTTATGAATCTTTCATCCTGAAAAAATTCATCACTGCAGCTGAATAAATTATAATCGACTTTTCCGCAAGATTAAATATGTAGTTAGAAGAAACTTTTAACATATTTAAAATTAGCTTCTTTATCCTATGCAGTTTACATTTTACAATTCATAATATATAATATTTTTTTGTACATGTGTTTTTAGGAACAAATTATGTCGTATCTCTCCACTCCGCTAATGACAATAGTTCTTCCGATCGTCGAGAGACTAGCTAAAGACTTTCCAAGTGCAATAATGTATAGTTTTAGATGTGTGTGCGAGGACCATCCGGAATTGCGAACCAATTCGACGATAGACGGTGTGTATAAGTCGCTCTTCGGGAAACCGAAGGTGGACACGTTCTTCAAGGCATTGTGCTATCTGTGCCAACCGGAACACTATCTGCGGCACAATTTGCTGACGCTGATTCGCACGACTAACGATCACGAGACTTTTGCCGAGGCACTGGACCGTCTCCTCGAGAAGGTAAAGTTTGCGTGATCTATTTGAAACCGCGTTAAGATTCCTGGCGGAAATAAATATGTCAAGAACAAAATACCTAGTCAAATTCTGTTGGATAATTTGAAAAATGAAACATATTGGGGGAAAATTATTAAGTTTGCCAACAATTGATCAAGTCATATTGTAAAATCTGCCAATTACGTGGTATTCAATTAATAAAGTTAGTCGACTTGTTATAAAATTAAATTATTTAGAGAAAATTTATTTATAGAAAATTATTAGGTTTATAAAGATTTTAACATTTTATGAAATACTTCAAACAAATAAAATAGTTTTTTATATTTTGTTCGTAATCTTCCACAAAGTTTAAAATATTTTCACTGTTAAGGGGACGCCGGGTATCTCTGTCCTTGTCTAATTGAGTTTTCATTCATAATTTTAAGAGAAATCATATTTTTCTTTAAATAATAGTTGTCCCCGCTTCGTTTTATAGTAATCTACATATATGTCCAAGCTGGGTTCATATGATTGTTTTGTTTTCGAGAAAACTTTGACACACTAAAAGGGCCAACTACGTGGAGATTAACCTTTACATACTAAGTTTGTCAAAGTTTTCTCGAAAACAAAACAATCATATGAAACCAGCTTGGACATATAATTAGGTTACTGTAAAACAAATTGGGGACAGCTATTATTTTGTCATTAAACAATTAACTTTGTAAATAAATAACGAAATACGTGTGTAGGATAGTAGGAATCTACTGTCGGTATCCGACGTCTCCAATAACAGTTTTATACATTTAAAACAATTTTGATATATTTTAACATTTTTTGAAAAATTATACTATACCTACATAATACAATTTATTTTCTTTCGATTTGGACTATAAAAATTGATGTTAATATTTGTGCAAACTATTCATTCCTGTTGAAATCCGTAAAATAATGTTTATTCCAAATTATTTACGAAAACCTCCGTTACAGCTCTTCAAGCCATCCGAGGACCAGGACATCCACCTAAAAGGCCCGATCTACAAGAAAGTCTTCGACAAGCACCGCAACGACCTGAAGAAACTAAAAACCACATCGGACCGCGACACCGCCGTAGCCCGCGTCAACAAACTCTGCTCCGACCTGCGAGCCTCCATGCACTCCCGCCTCCGCCTTCAAAAAGCCGCAACCTCCTCCCAGCTCTCCAGCTACAGCCCCTACCTCAGCGACTTCACGGGCGACGACGTCTCCCTCGAGATCCCCTCTCACCACACCATCCACAAGCCAGGCGCAGCCCCCAGGATCGCTCGTATCGAGGGCCAGGTCGAGGTCGTCGACTCCACCAGCGGCCAGCTAAAAGTCAGCTTCCTCGGCAGCGACGCGCGCAGCTACGAGTTCCTCGTCAAGGTCGGCGCGGACCTGCGACCCGACCAGCGCGTGCAGCGGCTCTTCGAGGCGGCGAACGAGAGCATGCGCCAGGAGGCGAGCTGCAGGAAGAGGAGTCTGGCCGTGAGCACGTACGGCGCGCAGCCGCTCTCGAGGGAGCTGGGACTGGTGCAGTGGATGGCTGGGACTAAATCCTTGAGGGAGCTCGCGGAGTTCTCGATGGTTAACAAGCTGGAGGTGGAGGCTGCGAGGCTGAGGTATCAGGAGTGGATGAAGGAGGCTGCCGACGGAGAGGACGGGACTTCGGAGAGCGGGATAGGGAGGAGGGCGCTGATGAAGTACGGGGCGAGAGAGGTGGTGGAGAAGATGAAGGAGCTGACCGGGGGATTCGAGTGGGATCTGATGAGGAGGACGTTCGTGAGGCTGAGTCCCTCGGTGGAGAGCTTCGTCAAGGTGAGCGAAATGCGGGGTGGGTGTTGTAACGTGGGGAATTTAGGGGCGAGGGTTTTTTTTTTATGTTAGTGAGAGAGGATACGAATTGATAGAGTAAAAAGCCACATTAGGTTCACAAAATTAATTTGACGGGCAAGATAAAATTATTGGATTGAGAAGGTTATTAGCCTTCGTCTCTAAGTGCTTCAGAAAAAGAGGACGATATAAAAATGTTCGTTGAACCTCGAAGAAAGCATGTTATTATTATTATTTGTTTATGGAGTTAAAATTATACACAGATACGTGCACTTATAATATCTGTGACTTCCCAGAATAACCACTTCAGTATACTGGTTTTGGAAATGAAGTTTTTAGTGTTCTCAGAAACTATGCATAGTATATTTTTATATAAAGTTAAAAGTTGCAAAAGTTCATCGGTTACTTTCCTTATTTTATAATTTACACTTTTCTTTTGCATTGGTTTAAGTAGTAATTGAAAAATTATAATTTCAGTATCTCGACATTTTGAAAAATGGATTTAAGTGGTTAAGTCTTGAAGCCACAGGGCTTATATCTATGGGTTCCTGACATAACTAGTTAAATCCACTCGTTATTTATTATTTTTTAGATATGTATTAAGGTTTAAAGTTTTTATTTTCTATTTACACTAATATTTAAAAAATTAACAAGTAGTAGATATAATCACTTATTTTTACGCTTTTCTGATTTTTTGCATGTTTATCAGAAAATATACTATGTAACGATATGAAAAGCGCTCAAAACTCAATTTTTGAAAAAAAAAGAATTTATATCATTATTTCAGGAACCCATAGATATTAAGACTTTAAGGTAAAAAATAATATTTTTATCAAATTTTTTAGTCATCATCAATCACAAATTATAGCTTTATCAAGTCGACATTGCAGTATGTCAAAACTTTTTATATCTTCTTTAATTTTGCAAAAATCATACAAAACTCCTATTGAATTTCAATAGGTAATTACTTATAAATTCAAATTTACCTCCTCAAATTTTATTACAAAATGATCAAGCAATAAATAAATACACATGCTAAATTCTACAAAAGTTATATTTCTTAACAATTTTACATTATCCGACTGCTTTATGCTCTAATATTAATGTTTAATTTATTTTGTGTTATTTATTTACAATCAACATTAGTTTATAAAATGTTTAAAATAAAATAAAATGGCTGAATAATATGACTTCAGACATAGAAACTTCATTCATACATTAAATTATTCTTTTATGCTCATAAAAAATTGACTTCACTTCCTAATGTATTAGAATCTTCAAAATTATGAATGATAATTAATAATTTAATCTAGGCTGAACCACAAGTTATTTTATCCTATTTTTGGCACGTCTTATAACTTGTTTTTGTGCTCGTAATTTTTTCTTAATTTGAATAATATTGCTATTGTTAAGAGATAAAGTCTGAGTCTTCTTGGTAGTGCCTCTTCTTATCATACGACTTTTCTTTTGTCGGATAGTTTTTATCACATTTTTACAAACAGTGCAACGTTCAGAGACAGTGAACATTAAACATTTATTATGTCTCAATCTATCACAATTGTCTGTGTAACTAATTTTATCATTAACTAAATCAACACCATCTAAGTCTGCTATTCCATAACAAAAATTCAATCTAGAAAACTTTTTCAATATTTCATTTAATTCATGAATATCCTTAATACTTGTTGGAAGATCTAATTTTTCAGGTTTCATAACTGTACCCAATGCTGTAAGATTAACTTTCATATTATTCCTAATAATAATACTGCGCTTGACTACAGGCATGTAAGCAGCATCACTATCAATATCACAATTTTTAACATCAAATTCAAAAAACGAAATACATTTTTCACGTTGAATATGTAAGAACCAACCTTCAGGTAATTTTCTAACCCTCATATGGTCACACAATTCTTTAAATAAACTATTTTCAAATTCATTTTCAATTTTGATACCTGAATGGCTTATATGGATATTATTATCACAGTTATCAGATTTTTCAACCGTCCTGTTAGCACTTTCTTCATGAATTTTATTTTGAACTTTTTCTTCATTCAACACTGCATTTTCTTCATTAAACACTGCCTTTTCTTCATTAAATGCTGCATATTCTTCATTAAACACTTCTTGTTCTTCATTAAACACAGCATATTCTTCAATACCATTCATAACAGGAACTTCATCACAATTTTCTGTCTTCAGTTTAATGATCCTAAAAGTCCATCCATCAGTTATGTCGGCTGGAACCTTTTCAGTCGCACTTTCTTGAATAGAATCACTAATACATGCAGACACATTTTCTTTATCATTACTGCTTTCAGTCAATGAGATAAAAGGAGTAGCATTTGGTGCCAGGCGAGGAGTTTTAAGTGGTATCTAAAATAAGTTATACATATTAAAAATGTTGTACCATTATAATGCTTGTACAGAGCACACAAAAAATACTTACTCTAGCAAGTAATTTGCCGGCTACATCTCTATGCTCAGTGAATCGAACGATACTTCCCGATGCAAAATGCTTCTCACAAATGTGATGGCAATCCCTCAACTTTTTCATGCCAATAGCATTTTGCCATTCAGCCCTGCGTTGTTTGTCTTTGGGCACAGAAAACATAGACAATGATCTCTGATTTTTGAACTTACAAGAAGGAACGGAACAATTATACGGCATGATAAATATTAAATCTCACTTTGTTTTACTTTCTAACCTCTGCGAGCGATGACACTCTGCTACGCTTCTGGGCCGCAAACAACAACAAATATATTCGCCCATGCGCAGAGAGCACGCCTACCTCTGACGCCATATTGCTTTACTTGCTCCGATACGCTCCGTGGGACGCAGAAGGGGGAGAAACGGTACCGAAACGGCCGAGTTCTCACAATGGCTGTGATTGGTTGACCGTTTCGGCTTTGCCGTTCTGGCATTTTTAGGCCATGGGATAGCAGCTTCAAAGTAGTAATAATTAAACGGTCGCCCCCCCCCCCCCCCCATTCCATCCAATCCACCTAGAATTGGAACTATACGGATAAAATCAGGCCGCTTATAGACCCTTTTCTCCAATATACAGGGTGTCTTATAAGTATTGCAAAGCATGGAAACCGTTTCCATACTTTTGGGACACCCAAGTTGTTGAAAAACTCATTATTTCAGTGAGGAAATGGTACTTTATACGTTAGATAATAATTATGCAAGTTTTTACGCTATAAAAATTATGCAAACAGACAAAAACGTTGACGGAATCAGCTTTAGTTTAAGCTTTGTTTCATATAAAAAATATTGATGTGTTACAAAGTTATGAACAATTTAGAATCATAACGAAATTGCATGCATAGAAAAACACTTACCTATAGGTAATTTAGAGTTAAAATCCTCAAATTTTCGTGCAACTTTGGAACAAATTAATATTTTTATATAAATTAAAGCTCATTCCGTCAACATTTGTGTACAGGTACCATTTATTTTACCGAAATAATGCGTATTTCGAATACAATAAGTCATATTGGGTGGAGAAAAGGGTCTATGAGACGAGATTATGGATACAGGCCATGTTTGGTACACCAGAAACCACTTCACAATGCCTAATTGAAATCCGTTTTCCAAAGGTTGTGGACTATTCTTGTGAGTACAGCGGTTTTGACTTGCCTACATCTTAATACCTCATTAATAACCAGTTTTAATTAATAGTTCCGTAATAGTAATTTAGCCGTAACAAATACTTTACCATCGAAAAAACTTTGTTCACTATTTTTTCGATGTTTAATATAATATCGATGGCCCTTATCAAGACTTAGCACATTTGATGGATTTTCTCACGAAGACTAGCACATTTCACGATTTTCCGCCACCTGGCTTTTTCGGGCTACTTTTATTTATTCGGCTAGCTCGTTTTCTCGGGTAAACCGATCATTTCATGAGCACGAAAAGAGTCAAGCGACCCGAACTCGATAACAAAAATCGTTCCATCTCTTCGAAAGTTAATTGGCACAAAATTAACTTATATCTGCAGGTTCCCGGAAAAACGATTTAAGTTCACTTACTTTCCTTTTAAACTAATGTTAAAAAAATTCATAATTGGTAGATATGGTGAATTATTTTCAAACTTTCCTAATTTTTTACATTTATATCTGAAAAAATACTATATATGTTAGGATACCAAAATCGCTCAAAATTCAATTTTTTAAAAATTGGACTTGTCATTTTTCCGGGAACCCAGAGATATATTCTATACAAGTATAGTGTTAGTAATCGTGGATAAATTCTGAAAAGTGTCAGTCTTCGAGGAAAACTCATGAAAAGTGCTAGTTTTCGTGGGAAACATTCTTATTCAAACCACATTTTTACCCAAAAAAATCTTCCTCCCTCTCTCTCTCTTCCGAATCCCTCGATACAACCACACACAATCCACGGAAGAAAATGCTTTGTTAATTTAACAAATTTCGTAAAATACGCACTACCTATATTGTTCTTATTACACATACCAACTAATGTATTGTATCTATAAAGTGATCAGTTACTTTTACTAACCCATTTGTCAAATGAACAAGTTACTTGATAACCGTAATAAAAGAAAATAGTCAGTGCGCATTTTCCCAAGTGCCTTTGTCAGATCAACAAAGCATTTCCTTCCGTGCACACCAGCACCCCACAAACTCCCAAACTCCCAAACTCACCACCACCACCACCACTAAATCTAACCACCTTCCAACGCTCTTCTCTTCTCCCCAGCTGCGCGAGAGCTTCGCCAAGAGCTACGGCACGATGTGCCTCGTGCACTGGCTGTCGGGGGTTGGGGATCGCCGCCCGGAGCGCACCCTCATCGACGTCGGCACCGGTCGCTGCTACGGCCTGGGCCCGGGCCGCCTGGCGTTCGGCGCGGGCGCGGATCTACCCATGCCCGAGCTCGCGCCCTTCCGCCTCACCGCTCAGATACTCGGACTGCTCAGGCCCTTCGGCGAGGGGGACCTGCTGGGGGGGACGATGAGCCGAGCGCTAGCCGCGCTGAGGGCCGAGAGGAACCCGATCATGGCCTGCGCGAGGCTCGTGCTGCAAGAGCCGCTGGACTGGAACGAGACGCTCAACGAGACCTGGAGGAGGGAGGACGGACGGAGAGAAGGTGATTAGATGGAATGGATGGATGGATGGATGTATTGGTTGTTGAAGTATTTACGAGGAGAATAAACGGGTTTGGGGAGGATTGTACGCTGAAAACAAATTTGTTAAATCTGAGTAAACGTTTGCTTGAATCGTACTAAGAAAAGATTTACTTAAATAAAGTAAATATTTCTTAAATTTAGGAAATGTTTATTGAATTGATGAATACCAGTCTAAACGTAATTAAATATTTACTATTATCAAATAAATCTTTTCTTAGTACGATTCAAGGAAATGTTTACTTAGATTTAACAATTTTTTTTCAGTGTACTCTTTAGTTACCGAGATATTTGAAAAATTGCCACAGTAGTTTATAAAGAAAGGAGTATTTTATATTTTACCCAATTTAATTCGGAGATTTTTTTGCTGGATTTTATTTTAGTTTATACAAGCTTTAGGGAATTGGCTTTGAAAAACTAAAGAAACATTTTTCATAAATTAAACGCTAGCTTAAAAACTTGTAATGGAATAAATGAATTTAAAATAATTGTACTATGATTATTTGCATAGTTCAAAACGTTTGATGCAAATTAGTTTTCATTAAGGGTACGTTTCATACGTTTTAGATAAGAAGTTTCTGTTTTGTAGATTTTTAATTTTATGTAATTTTTTGTATTTTAACATACATACCAATAAAAATGCTAATGATATATATGTAGTATAAATATTATAATAAGTAAAATATTAAAGAAATTAAATACTGAACATGTAAAAGAAGTCTATGTAAAAATCTCTCTTTCATTATTTATAACTCAAGTAATTTTACATTTTTTCGTGCAAACCAAATGGAAATATTTGTAACATTGAATACTCTGAGAAAAATCTAAGAGCCTTAATTCTTAATTATATTGTGTAATTAATAGCAATATATACAATTTTAAATACATACTCGAAACATGTTTCCTAAAAATTAGAAAGTGGGCTATACTGCTTAAAATTTTGTACAATATTAGAATTTGTATATGTCACTAATATACCTCATGAATAATTCTAAAAATGCATTTGAGTTAAAGAATTTACTTGTTACGAATTAGCGCAGGCCTTCCATAAGATATTATAATAATATAAATATAAGTTTTACAGCGAATTTTTGTTTAATCATTTAATCTTACAGGTGTGAGGTGGTTGCCGAAGAAGAAATTGGCCATAGCGCGAAAAAAGTTGAGCGGCGCTAAGCCTTCCGATGTTATGCTGGAAGAACTATCGTACGTGCACGATGCTAATGACCACGATGAGAACCAATATTTTGCCTTATACAAGCATATTGTAAATGGAAGCGAGTTTCATCACACTAGAGCTAGATCCTTTATTAATCACGGAATGCTTACACCTGAGGAACAGGTTTGTTCTTATGCTTTTTTTATGCTGCTACATACAGTAGCAATGTATTGCCTTGTATGTTAATAAGCACCAAGTTTATTTTAAAATTTTTTATATTCGAATTCCAGGTATTATGCTTACTGGATCAAGCAACAGACATGAACATATTAGGACGTATGTCACCCAAATGGACTCCTTTTTTATAATATCGTATCAGATGAAATATGTTAAATTGTATATATTTTTATATATGTGTATGTACATATATATAAATGTAAATAAATATATTTTTTATATTTTTAGTAAAAAAAATATGTGTAAACTTTAATTTATTTGTCCTTTTTAAATTCAAATTTAGATAACGCTTAACGTCAGTGTGATGACCGAAGGGATAAAACATTGAAGTTTAAAAAAATAATTATAACGAATAAGAAGTATTTTAGTGAATATTTGGCATTACTTTGCTAGTTTTTGATCTAAAAATGATTGAAATTCTCATCTTTTCATTTTCTTACACTTTTGTTCGCAAAATATATAAAAAATTAACAAATTTAAAACATTTAATTTTATTCCAATTTGTATGTATGTATTTTCCCTCACCATTTCCAATTAATAACTTTGGACCTTCAATTAAAGCTCTTACTGCGTACTTTTATTATTATTATATTTTCAGTAATTTCTTCTAGTGTTGATACAATATATGGTTATTATCACAAGAAGAGGTACCTACTTTTTTTACTGAAATAATGTGTATTCGAAGTAAAATAGCTCATATCTTTATTCTCGAATACAAGGGCCCATTGAACCTATAATATACAAGTCCTAGACATCATTTTATCTCCCAAAACCTCGTCAATATCTGCTTCTCAAGGGTATGACTCATATGACACTCTCCTTGTTAGTCCCTGTTTACCTTTACGTAAAAACATCACACTGTGCGTTTTCCAATGAGTATTTCTGAAAACAGACCGAAGAATCGAATTCCTCTGGTTCCGTTACCCCAAAATCAAAAAAAAATCATTCAAATAGCTGCAAGTAGATGCTGAGAAATGTTGTTGCATTCCCCCTGCTTCCCCCACCACTCGACTGCGAGCGCGCGCTCGGCCGATTTACGCGAACTTTACGACGGTTTTTAGCATGCTTGCAGGCATCTGATCGAAAAACTGAAATATACGTTTTGTAGTGCACGATATCAACTTTTCAAAAGTTTTTGGATAATTATAATCGGACTTACGGTGACGCATACAGGCCTGCCGGAAAAAGACGCACTGCAAACTTTGCATCGCGATTTTGAGAAAACTAATAATCCGACAGCAGCTGCCTTTTGCACATATAAAGTACATTATAATCCCTACTTTATCTCAAAATTTGAGCGCTCCAGCTCAATAAATGACGGAGTTATGAATTTTCGAAAAAACGCCTAATTTTCCGGTTTTTCCTAAATATCTCAGGACCTAATTATCCGATTGAGACGATCCACGAATCATTTTTGTAGATATTTTTATTATCTACAAATCATCTCATTGGGGCATTCCGATTACTCCATTAGTTTCAAAGTTATAAACAAAAAACGACAAAAATCGCGTTTTTTTTTGCAATAAATTGTTAATAACTAACAAATGGACCGGAAATGCGAGTGAAAAACACATACCTATTCATCTTCTCATTATCTTTTACATCATCGCACAATCGGTTTGCTACTAGTCTTTATTTCAAGCAAAAATGCTCTACAGCTTGGCCTACTTCTATACCTATAAATGTAAATAAATATATTTTTTGTTTTCTGCAAAAAGAAAGATACATACTTTAGTGGCAGAAAATTATCCATTTTTATCGATGTTCCCGGCTTATTTGAATTCAAATTTCCACGACCAATCAAAAAAAGCGATATAAGATGAATGTAATATTAAGATAAGATGGCGTATATTATCTGAATAATTCCAAATGCTTCTGTCTTCTGCAAAGTTAACCTCAAATAAGAAAAATGGTCACGGTGTGAGGAATATTTTCTACAATATTTACATTGCTTTGAAGTTGTGTAACAAGTATTTTTTAATAGAAACGAAAATGAATTCTAGAATTCAAAGCAGAATTGTAATCCCAACTTTTCGACATCATTGCTGTCGTTTTTTATTTGTGCAACCAAACATCAACAAAAGTAGTAGCGCTTATCATACAATAAATAATCGTCGACAAAATGAAAATCGTCGCTCTTGTTTTCCTCTTTCAAAACACCTTTCTCAGAGAAGTGTACGTTATGCGCCGATACCACTTTTTTTGAATTTTCAAAGAAACTTGTCATCAAATGGAAATTCTCTTGTAAGGGATTTTGAAAAAGCATTTAACACCCCAGAAGCACCACATTTATCTCCAGCTGAAGAAGCTGCAAAAATTGCTGTAAAAGCTTCCAATATGCCAGACTTTATAAGGACTGTATCAGATTGGAAAATAGTCGAAATTGCCCAAAATTGGCTTTTAAACATGCATGATTTAACTGGATTACCATGGTGGGCAACGATTGCGGTTACAGCATTTATTGCAAGAACAACTGTGACTCTACCTTTTTCTTTAATTCAGGTACTTTACAATATTTACATTTAAATCATCTAACTAAGGCTAATGTTAATCTAACAATTTTCTAAACTGGTCAAAGATAAAGGTACTCATTTATTAATATTTACAAAAAAGAATCTGATCTTTAAAATAGCCTTTAATTTCTTTTTATGTTTGTTTTTTGATCGCTTGATCCTTTATGAACTTTTATTTTTTAGGTACACAATACATCAAAACTACTAAAGATTCAATCAGAGATGAATGATATTGTAAAAGTATTGAAAAAGGATGCAACTCGTCGTGTTAAAATTGAGGGTTATCCCGAAAGTTTGACAAGAAAAGAATATAATTATAAAGTAAATATGCGTGTTTATTACTTATATAATTTATGTGAAATTGAAAGATTGCAAACACAAGGCTGTTTCAAACTACAATTGATAACTAATGATCATTAGAATGTAATTAATTTATTAAGTGAATTGAGAAGTTTCACTGTTTTTTGCTGCAACTTCTACTTTTGCTTTTTAAGCAAAATATTTAAATGATTTGTTTCTGTGCAGTTGAAAAATGAATGGAAAAATTTAGTGGTTAGAGACAACTGTCATCCTGCAAAATCATACATACTTATGTGGATACAACTTCCATTGTGGTTTGCTTTTTCAATTGCCACTAGAAATTTGTGTTACATGCTGCCGCATCCAGATGTTAGTATGTACTTATATCATAAATGTTAATGAACAATAGCTTATAGAACAATATAAATAGTAATGCACGGGTTATTAACATGTAGGTGCTCAAATTACTTACTTGGAAATGATGGTCGGTGGTTTTGGATGGGTTTCAAATCTCACAGATGTTGATCATTATATGATACTACCTATGATATTAGGATTGTTAAATTTGTGCATTATCGAAGTAAGTTTTCTTTATTATTACTTGATTTTATTATTGTTAATTACAGTAATTAATTTATTTTCTTTTTACTTTTTTATAATTATAAATGTCTTTATTGTTGTTAGTTACAGTGGTAAGATAACATAACGTTATTTTTTTAGGTACACATGATGTTCAGAGGTAATATACCATTGACGACATTTGATAAATGGAGAAATAATTTTTTCCGATTTATAAGCATTGCATTAATACCGCTTGCATCATTTGTACCTGCAGTAAGTTTTTTATAATTCTTTTTAATAATGAAAATAGTAGACGTAAATATTCTTTTTTTATTATAATATTTTAAAAAATATTGTAAATATAATTTTAAAAATCAAGAATATATATGTAGAAACTTTTAGTTAATTAATATTCATATTTTTTAAATATTTGATTATAAAATTTTAAAACAATGCAATATAATGTTAATATCCAAGAATAATAATTTAGAATTTTCGAGTATCTAGAGTTTCTTTAATACTCTAAAAAAAATGATCAAAAAAAAAATAATTTTCAGCATTCAGTTACCATACCACACCATATCATACCATATTTTACAAAGGACCGTCTCTACTTTTCTAGGCAACGAACATCTACTGGCTGACGAGCAGCTTCTTCGGACTGTGCCAAGCTTTTCTGCTGCCTTCAACCCGGTTGCAACGATTCTTCGGCTTGCCGATCGATAAATTCGAGCGGGAACATCCGTATCGCCACTTCTACGGCAATCTCAGATCAAGGCTGCGCCTCGCGGAGAAGTGAAAGAAGCGAATTAGCGGAGCGCGAGACAACCATCGATTGACAGAGAGGTGATGCGCGCGCGATTCTTTTTCTTCTTCTCTTCATTTCCTTGGAAAAAAATGGCAAAGATTGAAGGATCCCGCGCGCGCGCGCGACTACAATCTCCGCGGAATATCTTGTTGCATAATTGATATGGCCAAAGTGACGCGATTCGTATACATATTTTCTCGGTTTTGATCTTGGCGGGTGTTTACTATTTCTGGTTTCATTGTAATCGCCGCGTCTTTTATTATCGATTAACAATGCGGGAAATTTCGCAACTTTAACGATTATATCGGGAAAATACGATGATTATGCGCTATTAATGGCATAGATGATCTCGCGAGACACCACACAAGAGCGGAGGAGTTTAAGAAAATTGCGTCACGGTGATTCCGCGAGACAATCGGCGAGGGGGAGGACGTTTAAAAACGAGCGCAGAAATGCATACACGCTTCATTAAGCGCCGGGAGCTGCTGCCGTTCACGAGACTTGTTTTGTAGTATAGTTTTAGACTTGAAGTAGTTATTTTCGTTGTGGGCAAACATGAAGTCTAAATTAAGTTTTCTCTTAGTTGCGCTAAGCATGGTTTTCCTCGCCCATTTAATTGCTGTAAGTGATTACTATAAAAATTAGTTTGACAAAGCTTTTTATAAAGATTATTTGGATTTTTTGATTGAATATAAAAACATTTAAAAGGCGTTAAAATTGTTAAATCGTGACAAAAGTTGATCAAAATTACGAAATTTAAATAAGTTTATATTTTATTTACATCTAATAGAAAAAATGAAATGTATGTGAAAATGAGAATCTTTCTTTAATTTTCTTATACATTATCTCATAATTTTACATTTTTTAAAAACATACTAACAAATTTCATTATACTTCTCACATTTATTTATATTTTCATATCCTTAAGTACTAATTTCTGAAAAAGCTTTAGATATACATAAAAAATATTTTTGAATATAGTAAAAATGTAAGAAAATTGTTAAGAATCTAGAAATGCATACAAGTTAAAATAATGTGTGCATGTATTACAACGGTGAAAAGTAATTTAATTTCTTGTATTAAAAATTGTGAAGAATGTTACAAATTCAGAAAAAATGCACCTATTTTCACAATTCCTTACTTCTGCACACTTTCTCGCCTTTCCATCAGACCATCCACATACATTTCAAGCTACATTCAAACAATCCTTAACAAGCCACATATTGAATTAAAAATATAATATTTCAAATATATCAATGGACAACATATCAAACCCCATTTGTCGGCAAATTTCAGAGCGAGGTGATGCCTTACCCGGGCGACTGTACAAAGTACCAGGTGTGCGACTACAGTGGCTGCTTCGTCTTCACCTGCGGCGTCGGCACCGAGTTCAATCCCAAGGTCAACGTCTGCGACTTCCCGCTCCAGGACCGTGGCTCGTGCGGCAAGCGCGCCGCCAGCCTGTCCACCGCCCCGGGCAACTCCCAATCACCCGCATCCGATGACGCTGACGACAATGGCCAGGACTCCGAGGACGACTACAACGACGACGGTGACAACGGCGGATCTCCATCGAGAGGCCAGGGTGGCGGCGGCGGTGGTAGCGGATGCAACATCTGCAACTCTCGACCCGGCGGTGCCGCGCCAGGTTCCAAGCCCAGTCCCAGCAACGCGCATCCCCACTTCTATCAAGGAAACCAGGGCGCCGGAAATCCCTATCCGGGAAAAGGACCAGCAGGTGGCGGTTGTTATCCAGGAAATCCAGGAAATCCAGGAGCGGGTGGCGGGTCTTATCCAGGTGCCCAGCGCCCCGGCGCGGGTTGTGCTCCTGGAAGTCCCTGCAGCTCGGGAAATCAGGGTGCACCAGCCGGTGGCAGTCCTTTCGTGCAGAAACTAGAATCCAATTTACCTAATCCAGGAAATCAAGGCCCCGCCGGTGGTGCTTATCCAGGTGCCAAGCGTCCGGCCGGTGGTTGCAGTCCGGGAAGTCCCTGCAGTACGGGAAACCAGGGTGGTCCAGCCGGTGGCAGTCCTTACGGAGGTGGCCAGCGTCCAGCTGGTGGCGGGTCTTATCCAGGAAATCCAGGAGCGGGTGCCGGGTCATATCCAGGAAATCCAGGAGCGGGTAGCGGGTCATATCTAGGAAATCCAGGAGCGGGTAGCGGGTCTTATCCGGGAGCCCAGCGTCCGAGCGGCGGTTGTGCCCCGGGAAGTCCCTGCAGCTCGGGAAATCAGGGTGCACCAGCCGGTGGCAGTCCTTTCCTGCAGAAACTACAGTCCAATTTACCTAATCCAGGAAATCAAGGCCCCGCCGGTGGTGCTTATCCAGGAGGCCAGCGTCCTGGCGGTGGTTGCAATCCGGGAAGTCCCTGCAGTTCTCGTCCTGGCAATCAAGGCGCTCCTGGTGGTACTTATCCAGGAGGTCAGAGTTCTGGCGGTGGTGGTGGTTGTAGCCCGGGAAGTCCCTGCAGCAATTCTCATCCTGCTAGCAAAGGTCATCCTCCACACGGTTCCGGAAACACGTATCCATCGGGAAATCAAGGCGCGTATCCAGGAAACAGTATATGCAATTATTAAAAAGAAAAACATTGATAAGAATCGAGCAGTTGAAGACGAAGCGACGCATTCATCAAGTACATCTATACATTATACATACATTTGTAATTAATAAATAGTTATGTAATATGTAAATAAATTATTGACCTTCTTAAGATAAAGCTATTGATTTCGATTGATTTTTAAATAGATTTTTAAGGCGCATGTTTATGCAGCGGATATGTCACCGCGATTGGCATACCGCCCACTAAATACTTTTATTGTAATTTTTTAATAAAATAGTAATAGTAGCAAGTATCAATTATTGATCGTTCATTTTTTTAAATTAAAATTATATACATTAATTGAAAAGTTTTTTTACTCATAAGAAATAAAAAGTTTTCTTGCATATCAGCCTTAGTACTCTAGAATATTTTGTAGACATTTAAAAGTTCGTAATTTTCGTTTAAAGCAATTTATTATATTTTTTATTAAAAAATTATTATTATTTAAATTATTTATTTAAAATTCCTTTCAGCTTTAAAAAATCGCTATTTATGTGGTAATTTAGCTATTATGCAAGCATAATGCCAAGACTAAAAAATATATTTGAAAATGAACAAAAATTTTTAGTAACGGTTAAAATCCATTTTTCCGAACGTGCTCCTAATTAACAACTTTTTCATACGCGCAAGAATGTCAAGTCAACAAAAAGACGACTTCAAATGCGATTTCATTTCAATTGCCTATGAAAATGTCCTATAGTAAAATTTGACGAAAAACTCGATTTTTTTTATTTCATTTTCTGGTACTTTGTACATTTTTAGAACTGAAAATAATTTTGTATTGGCAATATTGACCATAAAAATAATTTTAATGAGCTTAATAGTTATTTATACGTATTTTTCTTCCGACCTTTATTGCACAAAATTCAGCGTGATCCTACACTAACCGAATCCAAACCCGTGTCCAAATCTACTCTATACTATACAGACAAACTTCAGAAAACAGAAATTATTAAAAAAATATTTTGATCAATATTCAGCGATAAAAAAATTGTTTTAAAATCCTTAGAAAATTATTTATTTTTTTCTGCAAAAGTACGGTTTTCTCCATTAATGGTTCTCCAATGTTCAGCAAGTCTTATGCGTATAGGATTACAATGAATTAATCTGAAACTTTAAGGATATATTTATTCGCATTACAACCAATGAATTCCGATTTTTCAACAATAATTTATTAAGAAAGTGTTACCCATGAACAGAGTTAAAAATGTCGTTTTTTAGGTTATTTTTACAATGAAAATTCAATATAATTTTCTTTTTCTTTATAACTGTGTTTTTAAAAATTTGGAGTTTACAGTTCTGTGTGGCACACGTGTTAGATATTACATAATTTTTTTCAATTCCTATACTTGCATTCTTATGCGCAAGGACAGTTTTGAAAAAACATCAATTTTCATTGAACATTGCTAGTTTTTCCTACATAACTATGGTGCGATCGTTTATCGCGACCTATTTCATGCCTGAGTTGAAAATAATTATAAGCCAACATGAGGAGAAGGTGCGATTAAGACACTGTTTCCACTATTATCGCACACATTATGTGATGAATGACTGCAACATCAGAAAGTGGAATGTCTCGAATTGTCCATTCCTCGCAGCCACTTGCATAGCCGTCAATCCGACTTCATTGATTGCGTCCACTTCTTCTCCTGCAGCCACAAGTATACAGATTCAAGACTCTGCCACCCGCCACGTACCAGCGTACCAGTGGGCAACATAGTGTTGCCCCAGATGTCCCTTTTCGACATGTCTTCACAGAACTCTTGAGGTTTCAGATAAACTGTGTGGTCCAGCAGAATCTTCAGCAACTCAACCGACTGCTTTTATGAGTCCCAAAGCCTTACAGCTCTCCGTCGCTAGTTTTTCAAAGAAATATACAAGTATTTTGCTCTCGTTACTGGATAAGCTGGTTATGCCAATGCACTGCACAAAGATAACAATCAAGTCTAGAAATTTGAACAGAAGGATGAACCCTTATTGGCTAAAAGCTTGGTGAGTTCAATGAGGAGGGAGCATGAGGATTTTCATGCTTAAACTGTGTCCTTAAATAAAAGGTAGCGAAAATGGGTATTTTCGCTACCAATAAAAGATAGCGAAAATGAGTATTTTCGGTACCCTTTATACGCTCGGAAAACTCTATTGTCGCTGCACGGAGCCGAAAATGGTCTTTTTTATTCACGTGTTATAAAAAATAGTAAGTATACTCGCCCTCGGCTCGGGTGGCAATTTACACGTGCTAGCCAATACTTTTCCTCCCAAGATGCGTAATATACTATTTCCCCACACCTGCACCGATAGTACCACTTTTCCTCCCGGGCGGCTGGAGAGCAATGTGTATTTTCGGTGCTGGTGTGAGGAAATAGTACATTGTGCAACTAGCGGGGAAATGGGCTCTTTCTAAGCGAGGGTGATACGTACACAAGGGCTCAAATCATCATCCGAGTCTGAAAAAGTAAAATTTTGATATTTTATGTAAACTTTTCTATTTTTTTGTAAAATTTTGAATTATTTTCAAGATTTTGATATTTTTTGGAAAATTTAAAATTTTTTTCGAATTTTTGAATTTTTTTTTTAAATTTTGATTTAAAATTTTGGCGTTTATTTTAAAGATTTTCAGGAGCGGGAGTTAATATACATTACCTCCCGCTCCGGCAAAGACACTCGGAATATCCAGTTTTCCATTCGGTTTGCCAGCATGGAAATGGTACGACCTTTTTCACGCACGTGTTGAGAAAAATAGTATACGCACCATGGGAGGTAAAATGGCGACCCCATAGAACGTGTTCTTTACCTCCCTATATAGATGCGTAATATACTTTTCTTAACACGTGCATGTAATAGGCCCTTTTCCATGCATCTAAAGTGAATGGCAAGTTGAGCATTTCGAGCGTTTTCGCCGAAGCGGGAGGTAATGACCATTATCCCCCGGTCCTAAATTATATTTTTCAAATTTTGGAAAATTGTTATTTTGAAGATGAAATTGTAATTTATTTCTGTAAATAAATGGCGCACGACTCAAAATGTGCAACTCCCCATTCGCCCTATATGCTTAAAAAAGGGTCTTACATGCACTTGTCAAAAATAGTACATTGTGTAACAAGGGGGAGGGCAATTTCTAGCTCGTGTGATGAATGTAGGACTTAGACTCCTACATTCCGAAGGCGCCCGAGACCACGACTCGTGTTCAAATCATCTCACCCTTACTAGAAATGGCCCTCTTACCCCCGTAGTTGCACAATGTGACTTAAGTGCCGATTTAGGCCACACAGTGCTATAAAATATATTTATTACTAAGAATATGCGTACGTTTGTAAAATTTTATTAAACTAAAAATTGACTGTTTAAACCGAAAAATCGATAATGTCGGTAACTGGGTATAAGGTATATGACTCCGATCTCCCCTTAATTATGATTGCAATCCAAAGAGTTTATAAAACAAAAGTGGTTAATATAACGAATAAATACACTCTGTTTTTTTATAATTGCCCAAATGCAATTAGAATGCAAATTTAAACCATTGGCTGGCATATTTGCGAAAGATATATTTTATTTTATATAATTTACTGTTCAGTATAATATTTAAAAATTGTATATATACATAGTGATGCAATATAAATATTAGGTTTCTTTTATAAAATTCAGATTGAGATAAGTTTTTACAAATTTTGATTGTTTTTTAAATTAGAAAAGTATAGAAAATATGAAAATTGCTAAAATGACAGTCCATATCGACTATTAAGAAACTTCTGAATTTTACTTACAATATTGTTTTCGCTAATCAGGATTTAATACAGGTTTACAAATTTTCAATTAATGTAAACAATATTCTAAATTAAATTCAGGTTTAATAACACTTTTTAATATGCATGTATTGTTATACACATTAGCATTTTATTCTATTCACACTAATTTATTGTATGCATTAGTTTGATACTTATTATTGTCTTTGTCTTATATTATGATTCTATAATCGCAAGTATAAAATATATACATGTCAACAATACACCACTGAAATATATAATGTCTCTTCTTTGAACAAGCATTGGCTTATTAGCCAACTAAGTATTTATGAAATGCGCAAATAATTTTTTTTTATATGAAAAGGGACATACTTAGGTACTTAATGTGTCTTTATTTTATTCCTGATGCTTGAATACCTCTGCAGTCCGGCGAGTGCTTTATTTAAATTTACGCGACTATACCGATAAGATAACACTGACATATATATTTTATCTGAGAAACTCAGATGATAGATATTATTGTCTGCTGCACGCACTTAACCTCAAATCCACACACCACCACAGTCCGGCGTTTTTCCAATGCTCGAATCATGTGCTGCACCGGATCGTAAACACATCGCCAAACTCAACGAAAAAGCAATTCGCATAGTACATTTCCAAAAGAAGGAACGATGAATCCCGTATTATCGCATAAAATCATCGTCGCCCGAGTTCACCACGATTTCCGTCGTCTCTTGTCCACCCAACGTCGAAACATCAACATAACAATCTCCAGCGCTCATCGCAAACCGCAAAATCTCTCCTCGACCTTTCCACTCTTCCCGCACTCCTCGCTAAAATTACTGCACAATGCACCTGCGCCTCTGTACGCCAGCTTCCATCGAAGCATCTCCGAGGCGGCCAAGCTCGACGAGCACCAGCAGCTCGGCAACTTGGCGAAGGTGCAGCAGGCCGATGATCCGCTCGCCGTCCTCGTCGACCCCCTGAAGCTCCAGAACGAGAAGATGTATCGACTGTCGGAGACGGTGCCCGAGTCGCCCATCGAGACCATCCAGGACAAGGCGAACGAAGTGGTATACAACATGATAGACCCTCTTCAAGAGTACTCGGAGTCCATGGTTGTCCAGCTGGCAAAGCAGGCACTGATTCAGATACACGAGATTACGGGACTGCCCTGGTGGGCCTCGATCGCCTTGACGGCTTTGATGGTCAGGACGATCATCGTCTTGCCATTCGCCATTAATCAGGTGATTCGAGGGTGGGATTGGATTGGCGGAACGTTTGTTGGAATCTGGTAGCTTCATCGAGAGTTTTTAATACAGAGCAAAGTTTATCATAGGTTAGAACAGTGATAATGAGAATTTTAGTAATCACTGGAGCTATATTATACAATATTCAAAAATCAGAAACTTGATATTATGCAAATATTGAATAAGAAGTAGACTAAAAGTACAATAAGGGTCATACATTTTTTCCCATAGTACTATACGACCCATAAGTGGGTCGTAAAAATTATATTAAAATTTTTTTCATTCAAATAGAAAACATAACTGAATTATTTTAGGTGTAATTCTTCCATTCTACACGTTTTCAAAGGCACCCACAGTTCATTCAGTCATTCAAATATGCTTGCCAGAATGCAAAATTAATTAGCTATAACTATTTTACAACAAATTTAATCATTGTAAAAGAACGACTCAGCAATACGCTAGAAACATGTTTTAAGTCGTCACCCGCCAAGTGTTAATTTCTACTAATTATTTTAAAACTTTAAATCTTTAAAAGAAGTAATTATATACTTGAAATTCTGAATGGAGATACTGAAGGATAATAGATGTTTTGATAATCGAAACACAAGACAAACTAAATCTTATTGCTAATTTATGATTAAAGTTTACATATGTATAAGTTACCATTGTTTTGATGTAAGTTAGGTGTTTATGAACTCTGTAATTAAGATATATGTTTGACAATATTTTAAAAACATGTGAAATACCTAAGCAAAAATGATTACTGATTTATATATGATGTTTGCATATGTAGCTGCCATCATAGATCTTTTACTGTAAAATAGAAGTATTACAAGCTCATTGATGATCCTTCATAAAAACATAAAATAAACTATTACTTTCATTAATTGATTATTGATTTACTGTACAAGACTCAAATCTTAATCAATAACCAATTGTTTATTTGAATAAAAGGCATTAGGCTCTTAACTTAAAGAATTATGTTAAATGATTGTTTATTATTTTATTTTAAAATCAGCATGGATAGATTCAAATATTTCAATGAAATCTATAATCATAAAAATAAAGATTGATAATTATTTGCTCCTAGCTTGATAAAGAATTGAGAGGCAGTATATATTTAAAGTTTATGTATGTAGTTACCAATGATTTCTAATGTTATTATGCAAAATTTCAGAGGTGACTAAAGTTTATTTCTTGTTATTTTTTGAAATAAAAGATAAGTTCTTTAGTTTTGGTTAATATACTTAGATATAATTTTTAATTTTTAGGCAAGCATGGTAGGAAAGTTACAAATGGTATCACTAAAAATGGTGTCAGTTACAAAAAAGTTACAAGCTGATGTAACACAGGCTCGTTCAAAATTTGGCTGGCCAGAGGAGATTACAGAGGAGAGATATAATGAAGCAGTAAATATTACATTTCATAAATTTATAAAATTTTGAGTTTAATACGTACTTTTTTTGACACTGCTTTATTTTGCACTAATATTCTATGATTTTCTTGTAATATTAGCTGAAAAAAGAATATGATAATCGTATAATAACTGAAAACTGTCATCCTTCAAAAACCTTCATTCTTATGATGGTACAAGTTCCAACATGGATAATTTTCTCACTTGCTACAAACGATTTGTGTTTTATACCATCTCAACTAGATGTTAGTATGTATCTTTGATATACATGAATGCTTTTTATAAATGCAACAAACATTAAAATTTTTCAAATATAGGTGCTCAAGCAGTTTGTACACAATTGTCGACTGGTGGCTTTGGATGGATAACAGACCTAACCGCGGTTGATTCAATGATGCTTCTACCAGTAACTGTAGCAACGATAAACTATATTACTATCGAGGTGATTTTTTCTCTCTATTATATCTTTTTTGAAATTTCATTCAACCTTTCAATAAATTAATTTTGTCTCTTTTCAGATTCATCAAGCATTCAAAGTTAATCCTCACTCTGGTCAAGAACATGTAAGAAGTATGTTTTTTCAAATCATAAGTTTACTGTTGATACCAGTAGGTGCAGCTTTGCCTGCAGTAAGTATATTATTTTTAAAAGCATAATCTACAACAGGAATAGAAATTTTTTCCATGAAGTATCGAATGATGTTGTTCTTAGTTTGTGCGAAGAAAGAAAATGAAAACTTTTTGTTATCACTTAAATAATATTGATCAAATATGATTTAAATATTTATTAATCAAAATAGTATAACAAGTCGATTTCATTAAAAATAACAATTGTTATTGTCTACATCGATAACAATGCATAATAGTAGACTATTCAAAACTCAAACATACGAATTCTTTTTTTTTCGATTTTCAGGCAGTAAACATCTACTGGGTGAGCAGCAGCTTGTGGGGATTGGTGCAGGCCATCTTGCTGAACAATAAAATTGCGTATCGGCTTCTCAACGTACCAGTCAAAGGTACCCCAATGGAGAACCCAGGTCAACTCTTCAAAACGAATATAAAGTCAAAGTTGCGTCTGCAAAAGGACAGAAATAAAATCGATGCATAAGGTGCGCAATTTTCTTTTTTTTTTCGTAAAGGGTTACGTACGTACGCAATTTCAAATGATTAGAATCTGGATTGTATTTGTGACTTTCATTCATTGGCTTTAATTTTATGACTTCTCGGAAAAATGTCGTAATAAAATCAAATAACTTGTACAAACCATCAATGATTTACAAATTTTTAAGTGAATTTAAGTTTTTTATTCTGATTACTTTTTATTTAATGCCCTTGGTCAGTACTATACTTATTATTAGTAAAATTTAAACCTGATACTTAAAGTTAATTAATTTCCTTGATTTTCGCTTTTATGCAAGAACAAGAAAATGAATAATTTTTACCATCGAGTAGTGAATAATTATTTATAATTATAAAAATATGTATTTTTAGACAAAACCCAAACTCGCTGGCCCTTCATTGCGTAATAATACACATCTCAACGAATTTTCAAACGACAAAATCAAAGGCACCCTAAAAAATTATTGAAATGAAATGTTGATGAAATTTTTGAGAGCTTCTTTTCATCGGTATTTTCATATAAAAAATCGGCGGCAAGTAACGAGGACTTCGAGTGCGCACGCATTTTTAAAATATGTTTAGAATGACACATATATATATATATATATATATATATATATATATATATATATATATATATATATATATATATATATATATATATATATACCCTGGTAGAAAATTAATCTAGAACTATGTAGATCTATCTAGTTTGCCAAGGAAATAATCGAGGGCCTCGATAAAACTAGATAAATTTCTACCAGGGTATATATCTATATATTATAAAAAGACGTCTCCGCTGTCGCCGTGTAGATTTCATCTCCGTTATTCTACATTATTTTACGTTATTTTTACGTGATTTTACGCGATTTTACCTTATTTTACGTAAGTTTTACGTGATTATACGTTATTTTTAACTATTAACGTTATTTTACGTTATTTAACGTGATTTTATGTTAAATAACGTTATTTTATGTGTTTTACCGTGGAATCACGTTATTTTACGTCATCTTTACGTGATTTTACGACCTTCTTACGTTATTTTACGTTATTTTCACGTTATTTTACGTTATTTTCATATTATTTTACGTTATTTTCACGTTATTTTCCGTTATTTTATGTTATTTTTACGTTAACCCTCTCGTACCTATAATCGATAGTGCCCCTGGGGATTACTCACTTTTTCATAACAACAAAGCAGTGCATATGGGACAAACCCATAGCATGCATATAGCGTTGCTGATTTTCCATACAAATACAAAGAAAATATACTTTTTGGTAATTTTTTCGATGGATTTTTGCGTTATTTAAGTTATTTAAGTTCAACTAATTTAAGGCTAGGAAGACTTTAAGTCGTTTTTGATGGCCACTACTACATATCATATTTAGAGGTTAGTTTTACTTTAACAATCTGTTGAAATATAAGTTTACGACCATTCTAAGGATAACTAAATGCAAAGAAAATGTTTTCACTTTTAAAATAGGGTTAATTTAAGTTATTTTCCGTTATGTATTTCATTCTATTTTTATATTTAAATATCGCCAATTATTTTTTATACATTTTTATTATATATAATTGGAATTCCACAAAATCTGTTACAATATTGAAACAAATAAGATTGCAATTAGGTTTTAATAAATGCCAGCAGCGCATTGTTTGTTATATTCATAGTTTATTTGTTATTCTTGTATGGATTGATATTTTCATAAATTAATTGTTTGCCGTTCAATTTTATATAATATATTTACAAGTTACAGTGAATTTAAAATTTTTTGCAGCATTTTTTAAAATCTATATTTTACATAATGGATGAAGTAATTTAGCAAGTTGAAGGTAAATACTTCGAATTAACGAAGTGTACATAGGGGGTTGGCGTATATATATATATATATATATATATATATATATATATATATATATATATATATATATATATAAATATAATAATTATTTTATGCAAACATCAATTAAATAATGATTTTTATTGAAAAATAATAATTTATGTCTCTGCTAAAAGAAAATATTAAGAAAAATTTCCCGACATGGGACTTGAACCCGGGTTAGATATAACTATGTATGAATATATACAATTATACATTTGAAAATGTTTGAAAATGTTTCATAGTGTAATTAATATAATATTTACATATCATACCTTATATCGACGGTCCTTACGAAGTCTAGCACATTTCAAACTGCCACGAAGAAGTAGCACATTTCAGCACTTGCCACGAAGAGTAGCACATTTGGAAATCTCCTACGAAGACTAGCACATTTCGCAATTTTCCCACGAAGACTAGCACAAAGTTGTACTTATAAACTCTCGGCTAATCGGGTCAATTCCTGTTTTTATCGAACTAGACCCTTTTGGTACTCAATAAATTATCAGTTTACCCGAGAAAAGTTGGCTACCCGAATAAATAAAAGTACCCTGAATACATCGGACGGTAGAAAATTGCCAAATGTGCTACTCTTCGTGGCAAATTTTCAACTGTGCTAGTCTTCGTGGCAAAATCCTGAAAAGTCCTAGTCTTCGTGGGAAAATGGCGAAATGTGCTACTCTTCGTGGCAAACGCCGCAACCTGTTAGTCTTTGTAAGGACCATCGGTATATAGTAATCGTAATTGCAATTGTTACCTCGATTCAGTTCAACACACTCTTCTTGTAATGCATCATATATATTTCAATTTCATGTGATTCTCTTGATTTTAATTCTCGTGCAAAAAAACTACCCAAAGTCATTTAACCGGGAAGCCCCAGAATAAAAAGTATAATAAAAATCGACATCATCGACCCTCTCTTTGCCAGTTTCTCTCTCGTTTCGCGTCTTCCGCGTGTTTCCGATTCTCATTCACCGTATTCCCATATAATTCACACTGCATACTCAGTGTCTTTTATAACCGATTAATAACCCGAGAAAATTTGCCGCGTCTATCATTATATATCGGGAAAACACGATGATTGCGTAGAAACTCTCTGTCTATCGATTCACTGTACCTTCGATCTCGCGTGAGTCGAGTCGAATGGAGATGGAGAGAGAGAAACTTAGAAAATTGTTGCGTCAATTGGCGAGGGACGATTTGCTTAAAAACCAACGCTGAAAAACGTCACTCGCTTATTAAGCTACAGACGTTCCTGCCGTTCACAAGACTATATACATATACATCCTCTTTTTTTTTATTTTGTTAAGTAATTGTAGTATACTGTAAGCAAACATGAGGTCCACTTTAAGTTTTTTCTGCGCTGCGTTAAGTGTCTTTCTTCTCGACAATCTAGTCAATGTGAGTAACTGTAATAATGTGAGATACTTCTTTTATTTTAATGAAATATTTTGAAACTATTTATATTTTTATCATTTGTTGTATAGATAGATGTAAAAAGGAAAATTTAAGTTTATTTAGTCGATTTTTAAATCTCAAAATAGCTTAATCATTTAATTTTTTAAAATATATTTCCGGCATAATTTAAACTTGCTTTGAATTTAGTATCTATCTTTAAAAATCGAGATGTTGATAAATGAACGTTATAATATATAACGTTCATATAATATATTAAATTTTCTTATAACGCTCAAAATATCGGCATATTATTAACATAATTATTAATGTAGAAGTTTACTATACAAGTAATCTATATATTACTGTAATTACCGCACGACTTCTGATGAACTTTTAATGACGTTAAACATCCATAAAACCGATTAGAACTGATTAATTGGTAATTGAAATCGATCATAAACGGTTTCAGTGATTTTTTCAAAAGAAATATTTTTGCAGTAAAAGAAAAGCAATTTTAAATGATAAATACATTTTAATGATAATATTGTGAAAAAATATATATATAATTACAGTAATATATAGATTACTTGTATAGTAAACCTCTACATTAATAATTATGATAATAATATGCCGATATTTTGTGCTTTATAAGAAAATTTAATATATTATATGAGCGTTATATATTATAAGGCATTAGGATACGATACCTGTTAAATCCATATTTTCCTATACAAGCCATAATTGAATTGCTGGGTGTTCAATTGTCGCTTTGATAGGAAAATGAACTTGGCAGGTATGGTATCCCAACTTCTAACTCATTCATTCTTAAATTATTTTCTAAAAATCGTATTTTTCTACAAAAAATTAATTTAAATAACGCTCTCCCTTTAATAAAGCGTGCTCTCTGTATACACTATAGAATGCAACTATACTTTAAAATTATACTTGAATTACATAGAAATCTTATAAATACCAATATCTTTTGCAAAATATGTACAATGGGAATGAAAGGGTTAAATTTGCTTTATTTTTTTACCTTTTCGTGCATCGAAATGAATCCTTTAATGTCCAGATTATATTATATAATGGGTACAGTTAAATCCCGATTGCTTGTATTTTTTAATGACAAAATTAATAAAATTTTTAAACTGTTTTTCATGTAATTCTTTCCGTATAATAAAATGGCGTTATCGGTCATTTCTGTTTCTTTTATTTACTTCGTTCAATCAAATACTTTTATAAACAAATTATAAATATATTTTTTCTTCAAACATGCAGTTCTTATAACTTCTAGCTTCCAGTAATTATTTTCCTGATTGACATACTGGTTTAGTGATGGACTGTAATGGGTCAAGAAAAAAATTATTTTATGATAAATTTACATTACTAGCTCGGTTTTACAAAAACATAAAAATGTAACTTATCACAGTCTTATTCTGACCATGTAAGCTATCTATAATACATTAAATAGATACATTTTCTCACTAATTATATAATAGAATCCTAACGAAAAAAGCTGCTATTGGAGAGACAGAGTAAATTCAAATTTTATTGTGGCGTTTTCATAACAGCAGGCCCGAATAACACGATCTAAGATCACTGTGACCCACGCAACTTCAAATAGTTGTAATTTTCTTGAAACTCAACGTATTTGAACTCACTAAAATTATTTCTACAATGTGGGAAGAAGAATCGCGCAATCTCTTTCAGAAAAACGCTCTTCAGTTGCCTCTTTTTATAAAAATATCAATGATTCTAGCATTACACCCTGCAATACATATTCATACCAAAAAAGCTATCCAATTAAACCGCAAGTGTTCGAAATCTTCGTTACAGAGCTACGTGATGCCGATACCGGGTGACTGCACCAAATACCAGGTGTGCGACTACAGCGGCTGCTTCGTCTTTAACTGCGGCATCGGCACCGAGTTCAATCCCAAGATACTCGTCTGCGACTATCCGCTCCAGGACCGCGGCGTTTGCGGCAGTCGGGGCATTCCCGTCAATTACAACCCGGGCTATCCGGGCCCGACCAACAACAATCCGTATCCCGGCTACCCCGGAGCGGCCAATCCAAATCCAGGAAATCCAGGATATCCGGGATATCCGGGAAATTCAGGAGCTGGTAGCGCGTATCCAGGAAATCCAGGATCTTCGGGAGCTTGTAACGCGTGTCCGGGAAACAATGTCTATTAAGTTTGAAGGATGGGAGGAAATAGGATCGCCGAGTGTGCATCATGTATACTTTTGTAATTATTAGATATATATAGTTACGTAACGTGTAAATAAATTATTGACATTTTTACGATATAACATGAGCGTGTTGTTTGTGTACATGCGTGATTTCGCTGTGCGTGACATTGGATGGGAAGCGAGTAAACAGCGCGATTATCTCAGCTGATGATTTGATTGACACTGCACAGCGGGTTTTCGAGAGATGCAGTATCGGCTTTTATTTTCTCGGACGATGGTTTTTGTATAGATCTACAATTGATAGCGTTTATGTTCTGTAGATTATGCAGCTTTTTTATTGGCTTTCATAAATCATCGTTTGTTGCTATAAAATTTTATGATTGTGTATTTTAACGTTAATGTTTGAAAAAGAATAGATGTGTATTTATTTTGCTAAATAGACATATTACTTGAAAATCTGAAACAATTAGTTTTATTAGTACTGAAAGAACCACTCATAATATTTATTTTTTTAAATCTTGATATTGCACAAATTATATCGTTTCCGAACGAAATATATTTATAAAAAGTTAGTTTTATAAAAGAAGATGACTGAGGAAGACTAAACGGTTTTTTTACTTTATTGAGACACACTACTTTTTATCATTAGACTTCGGTGAATCTACAGATAAGTATTTAAATTTTCTAGCTAATCATTTATCATGTAACTGAATGTTTTGGTTACAAACTATCTTCGTGGAATTGATGTTATAAGTGAAAACTACATTGCTTATTATAAATTAGTTATATACTTGGTCAGCCACTAACATTAATCTTAATAAGTTCATCCCCAACTCTTGTGAACAAATATTTTAGTTTATTTTAATCGTACGAGGTAATTAATTGCTCCGAGCTTCATAAAAAATTGAGTGACAGTATATTTAAAGTTTATGTATTTAGTTACCAATGATTTCTAATGTTATGCAAAATTTAAAAGGTACCTGAAGTTTTTTTGTTGTGGATAAGTTCTTTAATTTTGGATAATATACTTACAGGGAGAGTATTAGGGGTTTTAGGTCACGGATTTTGCTGAAACTTTGGGATATGTTTTCATGTACCTCAAAATAAAGACTTTGCATGGTAAGAGCATGTGACGCTGTCTCAAACGTGAGATATAGCTGAAAACATTAGCATTATCCATATACACAATGTTAAGAAAATTGTATATACAGATATACTCGCAATGTTAACGTTTCCAACTATATCTCGTAATTGGTAAGGTGTTAGACTTTCTTACCATGCAAAGTCTTCATTTTGAGGTAGGGGGAACTGGGGTAAAGTGAACATAGTAACTCTAAAAGTCGAAAAAAATGTATTTTTCGGACTTTAAACATTACTTGTAAGTTATAAAACTTCTTACATCAATGAATGTACTAGCAACTTTAAAGTCATTTATTAAGTTTAATATTATTTACCTATTTTTGAAAAATACCTGTTCACTTTACCCGGGCCCTTTAGTACGGGGTAAAGTGAACTAGAGGATAAAATTAAATATTTTGAAAATATTTTACTAGTTTTTGTACAAGAATAGATAAAAACGTTAATTTAGATAATAATAAAATTAAATAGACATCTTAAAACCTTTAAAATACTGTAGAATTCGAAACAGTTAAATTTATGCGAGACAAAAAGAGAAGAAAACATAAAAAATATTTTAAAAATATCTTTAAAAATAATTGGATAATTGAGGCCTTGATTATAAACTCCAAATTTTCTCTAATCTTTTAAAAATGAGTACCCTAAAAAATAGAGGTCGGAGGGTTAAGCAGTACTATATATAATGCATTCATTTTTAATAAAATTGCACAAATTTGCTTGTTTTCTTGTATGTAAAAAAATTTGTATGTTTTCTTGAAAGCAAAGTGAACACTGTATCAATTTAAAAATTACAGGACTGTAATACACAATTTAATTAACAAAGAACTATTTTCTATTATACATACATATGCTACGTTCTTAAAAAAAATAATTTCATAATCATACATTGATACTACTACGTTGTTATTATGTTTAAGAAAGTATCCTAAAAGTTGAAACCTAATGCGCAGACATCTTCTATTAGTAATGCAAAGTGTAGTTTTGAGACAAGCACACTTTTGTAAGGAAAAAAGGTATTTCCCAACAATAATTTTTTTGTCCCACTTGCACGAAATGCGTTTTTTTATGCCCATAGCTATAGGGCTAGGGACTAAAATGGTCGTTTTGCGACCGGTGGACGGAAAAGACTTATGCGCCCGCTATAGCGAGCGGTAAAAACCTTTGCGCCCACTATCAAATCAGCGGGCGCAATATATTACATACCTAGGCCAGTAAAATAAGAAATGTCTCAGATCACAGGTAATTGTCGACCGAGGCGAAGCCGAACTTCGTTTCGCGCAGCGGCCGGGAAGTTGGCGCTTTCCGGCCGGAGGGCAGAAAAAGTAAATTTTCGAAAATCAGCTTTAAGTGGGCTTAGGCACCACTAATCATCAAGTACCATCTGGATGATACCACATGTTTAGGTGGGCCTAAACACACTAGTAGGCTAATTTTACAGTCTAACAAGCGTGTGTTTGCACCGTGTCGAAGAATGGCCAAATTTAGTTTCATTTCATAGGCTTAAAAACAACACGTTATCAATACATGTTTGACAAAAAATATGGTGTGCACCATGGGAGGAGGCCCTTTTCGCCCTTGTGTGTTTGCAATACTCGTCTTCATCTCACAATACATACTCGCCTTTGGCTCGTGCTTGATCGCCTTCGAATCGTATTGTAAACCTCACACGCGAGCGAATTAAGCCTACTTTTCCCCCATGGTACACAATATACTATTATTTATACTTTTGTTACGGATCGAATCCATTAGTAATTAGACAATATAACTACGCAATAAGTTCCTAAGCAAAAGGTCTCTAATACTTTCTGTATAGTTAAACGCGATGACGTTCTCGAGTTTTATATGTTTTCGGCGGTTGTCGGCGTCGACTTTCGACGGCGCTTATAGCGGTTCATTCTAACTCGAAAAAGAATGACGCAGAGATCAGATGCACTCTGGCCTTTATACAGATCGGTAGTTACAAAGCGCGTTATACTAATAAGGATGATATTATATTTAATAAATAACAGACTTTATCATAAATGGTGTATAAATTAGTTTAACAAAATCCTTAGTTTATTCTCGTCCCGAACAACTTTACAATCGTGAAATCATATTTTACTTGAAAATATACTCCTCTTCGGTGTAAAAGTGTCCAAGAATAAAAAAAATAAAAAATAAAAGAAAAACGTAAAACTTCAAAAAATTTCAGTATAACTCCTCCTTATACTTTATTTACTAGTGAAATATTTAAAGTAAAGTAATAATAGTTTTTTTATGAATGTGTCGTAAAATCTGATTTCTTTTTAAGTTAATTAACTCCCTTGGTTTTCGGTTTTTTGCAAGAACAAACAAAAAATCAAATTGAATAACAAAAAATACGATGTAGGAATCTGTATCTGGCTCCGACATTCCCTTAACGGGACATTCTACTTTCTCAGTTTCAAGAAATCGATTCTTTTTTCTATCTAAATTAGGTAATAGGCATTTATATTATATAAATAGTATATATTAGTAATACTATTTTCAAATTTATAAGTTAATATTCGATCTAAACAGAGGGTGAGTTAAGTTTATAGATATGGCTATATCATATGTAGGCGAAACAGTTAAGATGCTTTCATATTATATCTTCTCTCATATAATATTTCAGTAAAATCTATATAGACGTCCCTATGTCGAATTAGTTAGAATCCGTTTATAGTGGGAACGAAGAGTTACAATTAGTTGTAACTCGGCATTATATATTTTTACAATTTAGTGAAAAAATCTCATGTTCTGCGCATAAACATACAGAATATTTATTTTTAGAGTGACTATTATCAAATCAACTATCAACAAATGTAATTTTCCATATAGACGTCCCTATGTCGAATTAGTTAGAATCCGTTTATAGTGGGAACGAAGAGTTACAATTACTTGCAACTCGGCATTATATATTTTTACAATTAAGTGAAAAAATCTCATGTTCTGCGCATTAACATACAGAATATTTATTTTTAGAGTGACTATTATCAAATCAACTATCAACAAATGTAATTTTCCACTATAAAAGCTTAGTGGAGTTACAAGTTGTAACTAGTTGTAACTCTTCGTCCTCACTATAATGGACCCTTATAAATTAGTAGTCAGAATGGTTGATGTCATCATTCGGTCTCCACTTGCCTAGTTCATTAGTATTTCGTTGACGTACTTGCACTTGTAGTTACCAGTTACGATAATTTTGATTGACCTAAAAAGTATTTGCACTGAAAAAAAAAATTGTTAAATCTAAGTAAACGTTTCCTTGAATCGTTCTAAGAAAAGATTTATTTGATAATAGTAAATATTTAATTATGTTTAGACTGGTATTCATCAATTCAATAAATATTTACTAAATTTAAGAAATATTTACTTTTTTTAAGTAAATCATTTCTTAGTACGATTCAAGGAAACGTTTACTTAGATTTAACAAATTAATTTTTTTAGTGTGTATAACATTCTCTTTTCTCTTTCTACCAATAATAAGAAAGTGTTGTATTTACTAAGATCGCTCATAGATTCAGAAATACGGAATGATTCATAAAACTATTGTCGGTTAATTTCGGCGAGTATAGTTGATTGTGTTATCAAGAAATCCATAAAATGCTAATCGCGCATCCAGTTAACTGGTAAAATAAGTATGCAGTCATATAACATTCGTTATGCAGTATATAAGCTAATTATATACTAATTATTTCATATATGATATGATAATTAAAATAGGTTTAAACAACATGCAATTTTATAACTTGTATATATCTTAGAAGCACAGTTTTTAAGCATTTAGAGCAAAAATACTATGCTATAAACGTTATATGGTAATACTAGGAGACACTTTTCAAAAATTCTAAACCTTCATTTTTCGTTATTCCTTAACTCAGATTATTAACTTTAGCCAAAACTAATTTACTATATCAAACAGGTCCATTTATACAACTAATTTCATTTTGAAATTTTTATTTTCACCTTGGTACACAAAAGTACTCTCCCCTATATTAATATAATAATTAATTTATGCAAACTTCAATTAAACAATGATTTCTATTGAAAAATAATAATTTACTGTCTCTGCTGAAAGAAAATATTTTAAAAAATTTCCCGACATGGAATTTGAACCCGGGTTAGATATAACTTGTTTGTGCTTTTAGCGGCTAGTTTTCCAGATTGGGCTGTCAGGTGGCACAAGGTAAAGCATAGGAATTGCATTGTACGAATAAAAATTATATATATGTAGAGAAAAGAGGTGGTAACTTTTGGTGTACGTGTGAACAGGTGTGCGTAACGATAGGTGATAGCGGCTGTAAACTGTGTGTGTATGTGTCATAAGAATCAGCGTCTATATCAAATAGGCGCAAACATAACTATACATGAATATATACAATTATACATTTGTCACATTATATTTGTACCGTATGTCAATTTAAATATTGAAACCTCATTATCTCGAATGTAAGAAATAAAGACTAGATGTAGTTTTTATACGCATTTCTTTATCGTTGTTCAAATTACAAAGTATATATAAAAAGATAAATGTATACCTCCATTTTACAGAGTAGTAATATAATATAACATAATATAATATAACGTGATGTGATGTGATATGATGTGATGTGATGTGACGTGATGTGATGTGATATAATATAACTATCGAACATATCAACTACATATGTCAATTTCATTTGATTACCAAGATTTTAATTTTCGTGCAAAAAAACTATCTAAAGCCATTTAGCCGGGAAGCCCCAGAATAAAAAGTACATATAAAAATCGGCATCATCGAGCCTCTCCTTGCTAGTTTCTCTCTCATTCCGCGTTCTTCGCGCGATTCCCATTCCAATCCATCGTACTCCCATATAAGGCACATTGTATACTCAGTGTCTTTTGTAACCGATTAATAACCCGAGAAAATTTGCCGCATTGATCATTATATTTCGGGAAAACACGATGATCGCGCGTCTCTGTCTATCGAACGCTGTACATCACAGTGATCTTAACCCTTTTGGTCACCATATCCTTTTCAAAGGAGACTAACTTTTTTATCTAAAAAACCTATTTTAAATTTAATTTTCTAGCTTTTGACTATGATATTTGTCTAATGTAACGTAAAAATAAGCTATTAAACTTTGGTATTGTTAAAAAAGAAATTCGTATAAAAAGTTATACCTTTAAAATGGAAGAAATATCTAGAATTTGTTGAGTCTATGGTTGAAAAAAAAATTATTGTAAGATATAAATTTACATTTTAATTGACTTAATTTTCTTAGACCTTTATAAAAATATATACTCAGGTTCAATATGTATTTTGGTGTCTAAATACATGAATTAGAAGTTTAAAAAATGGAATACTGTTCTCAAAAATAGTGAAATTATTCTTTTTCTTTAAGTCCAGAAAACTCGCGCGTATTAAATGCTATCTTACCAAACCTTGCACGAAAATTCTAAACATGTACTTTAAACTTATCGAAAAACCTATACTTTATTCCGTATATAAAAAAAGTCGTGACCGAAAGGGTTTAAAATACCGATAGGTAGAACTAAAATGTCGACAAAAACGGATCTTACCACCTTATTTGTGATTATTCAGAGATCTAAAAACTGTTTGAATTAAAATCGAAGCTGATCGTGTATCCGAAATATCTTCAAATTACCTATTTCAAATTTTCTGGACGATTCACGATAAAAATATACTATATTCTGCAAGACGAATTATAATTCTTCGTGTATCTTTCAATATTATATAGCTGTAAGGACCATATATTGTATGCCTCACTAAATTTCCTAATCACCCTTCACCCCCTCCCTTGTCACTCCCTCAAAAAAGGTAATATTCTTTTTCTATATGAATGATATTTTTGACTCATTAACATCAAAATAACGAAAAATTAAAACTTCGAATTGCAATAATATAAAGGAATAAACTTCCGAAACTTAAATAACGAAAAATTTTAATAACGAAAAACATAATTACAAAAAATAATACTGCGAAGATCTAAATAACGAAAAACCAAAATTACGAATTGCAAAATTGAGACGAACAACACTTCGAAAAAGTTATATTATTAAAAAATCAAAAAACACGACTGCGTAAAAATTTATTTTTGTTTAAATTCTTTTGAATATAGATATATTGTTTATTCATTTTTTTGACAATTAGGACGCCAGATTATCATTCGTAGTATAGATTTTTGTTTATTTAATCGATTGTTAAATCTCTTAATTTTTTTAAATATAATTATTTTCGAGATGTAACACATATTTATAATTGCTTAGTACATTTTCACGGATTCTAAATATTTTATAACACTTTTAAGCTCACCTCGGCGGGCGATGAAATAGGGAGTGAACTGAAAAAATATATTCACATCGTTATGTTGTAACGCTATGAACATGTCGAACAATAGAAGATTCATATCGCTCGCCACTACACCTTTCGCTGTGTCTGTACTCTAACCTTGAAGGTGCTTCAAAATGACAACGGAACGGATACCTTATAATGCGGAGCTCGCGTTATAGTTCGCGTTCAGTGTAACGCGTTTCAATTCGCTACGAAGATTATCGCAATTCAGCATTTGCAAAAATAATTATAGCACTAGCCAAATGCGTAAAATAGGTCTTAAATTGTATTTTACGTGTTAAAGAACTGTGATAAATTCGGGTTCCTGAATCATGTTAATCTTCGCAGCGAACGCTGAATTGCGATAGGTACCGGGTCTCAAATGGTTCAGAACGGTCCGCAAGGCAAGACCGGAAAGTTGTCTATATAGCCGCATAACCTCGACAATGCATGTACATCTGTAACACATGATGTAATAATAGTACATTGTACAACTAGGGGGAAAAATTGGCTTTTTCTAAGCGAGGTTGAGGCCTTCGGTGCCCGAGACTCCCACTTGTGCTCAAATCATCATCCGAGTCTAAAAAGCCTTTTCCACCCGTGTTACACATCATATTTCTTTAAATAAGTGTGTGACTGGGGCCTTTTTCATGCATGCAAAGGGTATTCTCTTTTAAGTGGTTATTGCGAGAAATGATATACACGCTATATCTCGGGTAAACGTATTTTCGAGCATTTTAAGAGCTTTCCTTCACTCAAAAAGAATTTATGATAAAGAAAGTAATAAAAAAAGTAACGTTTAACCAGTTTAAAGCAAGCTCCAAAATTATTATTAGCTTTTGTGGGTATATGTTACATGCGAGAATGTACTTAAGGTAATTATCCGGCTTTAAATTGACCCTACGTATTAACATTTACATAATTGTTACAAATCCCTCATAATTAAAATGACATTGTAATATAAAATAAGAGTATTTCGCGTAATGGAAAAAAAAATTTAAACAAGAATTTGAATATTGCAGGCGTAAATATTGCTCACTAAAGAAAAGTAACTAAAACTTCTTATAAGTTTTTTATTTTTCAGTCGATTTTAATGTTTAAGGAAGCATTCTGTTCCTTGTATGATTTCAGCTAGGATATCCAAAGAAAATTTTGGAAATTATGTATGAGATTAACGATGAAATGCGATTGTTTATAACTGGATAATGCAACTTGTATAAACAATTGTACTTTTTCGCTAATCTCATACGTAACTTACAAAATTTTCTTGTGGATTCCTGGCTGGAATCGCGCAAGGAACAAAATGAGCCCTTTAACGTTAAAATCTACTGAAACATAAAAAAGTTTTAAGAAGTTTATGTGACTTTTCTTTAGTAAGCAATATTTACACCTCCAACATTCAAATTTTTGTTTAAAAGATTTCTTTTCATTACAAGAAATACTCTTATTTTATACTGCAATGTTATTTTAAGTACGACGGTTTTATAAGAATTATAAAAATTTCAATACATAGAATCGATTTAAAGTCGGAGAACTAACTACCTTATAAGTTGTTCATACACCGTTGTTGCTACACCGTAGCTTCATTTTTGTAAATGCTATAATAATTATTTAAAAAATAGTTAAAGTGTGATAAACCTTTTCAAACGCAATATTTTGTTGAAAATGTATAATATAAAGTTTTAAAGAAGATTAAAACCCTTTATGAACGATTTTAGAATGAACTTAAGGGTTATTCCGGGCACAATTTGTACGAAGGTGCAGTTAAGTGGTTATGTACTTGGCTGGCCATGGCGTATGTGTAAGTTTCGGTACTTTCTACGACTTATAAACGAAAAAGGGTTATGAAAACATATTAAAATCGATGTAAACTCAATTTTGAAAATAAGTCAGTTGAGTGGTTATTCCTGCAAGCCATAGAATTGAATTATAATAAATAAGTAGGTACACTTATACTTAATCGCTGTATTATTTATTTATTCCATATTAGTCACTGAAAATAAAAAATGTTTTCACTCTATGTGATTAATTTAATGTTTTATTTTATTTCAGTTTAATTATATAACTTGACCAAAAGTGTAGAAATATGAAGGGTCGCGATAGCGCCAGATAAGTGTAAAACGGTACGAAGCTGGGCGGGCGCTCCGATATATTAGTATTAGTTTATTGCTTCTAACAGAAAATTGTAGACGAAAACCGCGCTACACTTTGCTATTAGAAGCAATCATCTAAATTTTATCAAAGTTAGACGTTCAAATCATTTTTAAGAAACGAATGTTCGTATTAACGTTGTACAAACATTCCAATAATTAGTATTAGTATTTGTTGATTCACTTTTTCATAACATAGTCAAATTGATTATACGGAATGAAACTAAAATTAAAGGACTGTATTATTTTATAGCTGTCTTTCCATTATAAAATAGCCAGTCACAAAAGAAATAATTTTTAATACTATGATAATTTTTAATAATTATTTAATTTTTAATAATTATTTAACTTTTAATAATTATGAAAAAGGCTTTTGCATTATACGTTGTTTATATTTATGTTTAGATACATTATCAAGATTATGAAGGAATTGTCAGCACGAATTTGATATAAATTCGACAGTCGAGTGTCTAGTCGAGTCAAAAGTGAAGTACGTTAGTTGATACGCGTTCTTATGTCAATCGGTTATTTCCTTACTATAATCTAAAGTACGACACATTGAACAAGAAAAATGGTCAATTTTCTACTTGCAGAGAATGTAAGGTTTTAATTTGCTATATTGTTTGATCATTATATTTTCTCGATTCCCCATTCAGTTTTTAATGACAAAATGAATAACATTTTTACAATGTTTTTCATGTAACTTTTTCCTTACATATTAAAAATAGTATATTACGCATCTAGGGAGGTAAAGAGTTGGCGAATCCATAGCACGAGCTGAAGGTAAAGGTGGCAAATACGTGCTATGGGGTCGCCATCTTACCTTCCATGGTGCGTATACTATTTTTCTTAATACGTGCATGTAATTGGCCCTTTTCCATGCATCTAAAGCGAATCGCAAGTTGAGCATTTCGAGCGTTTTCGCTGGAGCGGGAGGTAATGATTACCTCCCGCTGCAGTAGGTGGTAATGACTATTACCTCCCGGTCCTAAATAGAATTTTTCAAGATTGTAGAAAATTTTGAACAATTTTGAAAATTTTGGACAATTTTGGACAATTTTGAAATTTTTTGAAAATGGTTATTTTGAAGATGAAATTGTAATTTAATTCTGTAAGTAAATAGCGCATTACTCCAAATGTGCAACTCCCCATTCGCCCTATATACTTAAAACAGGGCCTTACATGTACTTGTCAAAAAAAGTACGGTGTGTAACAAGGGGGAGGGAATTTCTAGCTCGGGTGATGATCTTAACACGAGTCGTAGTCGAGGGCGCCGAAGTCTCGCTAGAAATGGCCCTCTTACCCCCCTAGTTGCACAACATACTATTTCATCACACCAGCACCGAAAATACACATTTCTCTCAAGGTGCCCGGGAGGAAAAGAGGTACTTTTGGTGCCGGTGTGGGGAAAAATATTTTTCTTTCACCAAACATGTACTTCTAACTTATAGCTTCCAGTATGTAATTATTTTTGAGATTGCCGCACTAGATTAGTCATGGACTGTAATGGGTTAAAAAAATTATTTTATGATAAATTTGCGTTACTATCTTGGTTTTACAAAAACATAGAAATTAAACTTATCATACATTGAATACATTTATAATTTCTCACTAATTATATAGACTGCAGACGAAAAAAGAACCTACTATTGGAGAGACAGTAAATTCAAATTTTTTAGCATTGCAATATAGCTATATGTATCCCTTTAACTGTGCCGTATTGTCAATCTACCAGGGGCTTTATTCGCTAACTTATATCGCACCGATATAAGCGGTTTTCCCTTTAAAGAAGCTCCCTGATTGGTCCAGACGCGGTTATATCGTTTATATCGGCGCGATGTATGTTAGTGAATAAAGCCCCAGGTATGGCTTCTTCGTAACTGCGGGCCCGAATAATACGATCTAAGGTCATTGTAGCCCCACGCAAGATCAAATAGTTGTAACTTTCTCAAAAGACAATGGATTTGAGCACACTAAAAAACTTTTCTCTAAAATTTGAAAACTTCATTTAGGTCCACATTGACTCCTGTTTGTATCCTATATGACTAAACACGTTAAAAAAACCCTTCATTTGCCTCTTCTTAAACAATACTATGAATTTGTATTATAAAAATAAGATGACTCTGGCATTACATCCTGTTCTATCTTCATATCAACAAAAGCTATCCAATCAAACCTATACGTGGTCGAAATTTGCGTTACAGAGCGTGGTGATGCCGGTACCAGGCGACTGCAGCAAGTACCAGTCCTGCGATAACAGCGGCTGCGTCGTCTTCAACTGCGGCCCCGGCACCCAGTTCAATCCCAAAGTATTCGTCTGCGACCATCCGCTCCAGGATCGCGGCTACAGCGGTAGCGAGGACGTCCTCAGCAGCCACTATAGCAACGACTATAATCAGGGCATCCCCAGCAAGTACAACAACAACAACTACTATAATCGAGGCTAACCGGGCTCGGCCAAGAACGCAAATCATGGAAATCACGGATACTCGGGATATCAAAAGCACTGGTAGCGCGTATCTAAGATATCATGGATATTCAAGAGCTGGTAGCACGTATTGAGAAAATTGAGGATATTCGGGATATCCAGGAGATGGTAGCACGTATCCAGGAACTTTGAAATATTCGGGTGCTGTTAGCGCGTATCCAGGAAATCAAGGATATTCGGGATATGCAGGAGCTGGTAGCACGTACCCAGGAACTCTAAATATTCGGGATCGTCGAGTACGCATCGTGTATACTTTTGTAATTATTAGATATATTTTATTGTTATGAAGCGTGTAAATAAATGAGTGACATTTTTACGATATAACATGAGTGTGTGTTGTTTGTGGGCATATGTGATTTCGCTGTGCGTGACATTGGATGGGAAGCAAGTAAACAGCGCGATTATCTCAGCCGATGATGGATTGACACTGCACGGCGGGTTTTTGAGAGATGAAGTATCGGTTTTTATCTTCTCGGACGATGGTTTTTGTATAGATTTACAGTTGATAGCGTTTACGTGCTTTAGTTTATAAGGATTTTTTTATTGGCTTTCATAGATCATCGTTTGTTGGTTTAAAATTTTATGGTTGTGTATTTTAACGTTAATGTTTGAAAAATAATATATGTGTATTTATTCTGCTAAATAGACATATTACTTGAAAACCTTAAACAGATAGTTATTAGTACTAAAAGAACGACTTATAATTTTTTCTTTTTTTTGTAATCTTGATATTGCTAAGAAATTTTGATAAGATTGTTGAAGAGGGCAACAAGTTAATCGCTGAAACTTCATTAATGCAATTGATTCACAAAATATATCGTTTCCGAACGAAATATATTTATAAAAAGTTAGTTTTATAAAAGAAGATGACTGAGGAAGACTAAACGTTTTTTTTACTTTATTGAGACACACTACTTTTTATCATTAGACTTCGGTGAATCTACAGATAAGTATTTAAATTTTCTAGGTAATCATTTATCATGTTGCTGAATGTTTTGTTTACAAACTATTTTCCTGGAATTGCTGTTTTAAGTGAAAATTACATTGCTTATTATGAATTAGTTTTATACTTGGTCAGCAACTAACACTAATCTTAATTAGTTCTAAGTAGTCCATTTCCCAACTTATGTGAACAAATATTTTTGTTTGCTATAATCGTACGAGGGCGTCTCATGGTTTTTGCAGCGAGATTGTTCTGATATACTGTCATTCGGATTCTGGAAAACAATTAGACGCGAACATAAGTGATACGTCAGCCGCGCGCGACCTTTGACTCGCACAAATTTACAAGACGATCAAGTGTCGGCTCGGTTTTTCCCGTCTTGATTCGTTAAATAAAGAATAATAAGAGGGAGCACGTTCGTTAAGGGGACTTTAAAGATTGAATGAGATCAAAGAGAGACACAAAGTGTTGAGTATCGCAATGAAAAAGTTACTAAAAAATTTCAATTCTAACAGTTAAGGCTTTTGTTAAGCTTTACTACTTTGATAAAATGTACTGTTTCAAACTAAATATAATCTGCAATAGTAAAATGTCGCTACTGTTATTTTAAAAATTATATTGAACTATAACTTATTTTTACTCACATTTTATTGTACTCAAATTGAAATTTATTACACTATTTTCAAAAGTTTATTGTTGTTGAGAGTCTACGCGATAAAACACTATTATTGAATTTGAACTAAATATTTGTAAAGACTGTAATACTATAAGGTACATGCTTAGATACAAAGGGGAGTAATCAGGATGTCAGGATGTTCTCACTAAAATAAATAGTAATAATGCTTGATGAGAAGTAATTACGCACTTGTCGCAAAAAAACGCATTATAACATTGTCTAAAAACATTATTTAAATATCATTTATTATTTCACATGGCATAAATTAGTAATAAAGCTAGTCAGGTTTAATTCAGCGTATCGCTTAATTATGTTTATCGCTTTAATATAACATTTTTTACTGCATAATATTTCATTTACCAGTGTCTTCGAAAATGTCATTTATAATATGCCTCAAATTACTTACTTTGTACCAAATGTATATATATATATATATATATATATATATGTCATTTATGACATTCAAATGTCATTTATAATATGCCTCAAATTACTTACTTTGTACCAAATGTATATATATATATATATATATATATATGTCATTTATGACATTCAAATGTCATTTATAATATGCCTCAAATTACTTACTTTGTACCAAATGTATATATATATATATATATATATATATATATATATATATATATATATATATATATATATATATATGTATATATATATATATATATATATATATATATATATATATATATATATATATATATATATATATATATATATATATATATATATATATATATATATATATATATATATATATATATATATATACATTTGGTACAAAGTAAGTAATTTGAGGCATATTATAAATGACATTTGAATGTCATAAATGACATATATATATATATATATATATATATATACATTTGGTACAAAGTAAGTAATTTGAGGCATATTATAAATGACATTTGAATGTCATAAATGACATATATATATATATATATATATATATATACATTTGGTACAAAGTAAGTAATTTGAGGCATATTATAAATGACATTTTCGAAGACACTGGTAAATGAAATATTATGCAGTAAAAAATGTTATATTAAAGCGATAAACATAATTAAGCGATACGCTGAATTAAACCTGACTAGCTTTATTACTAATTTATGCCATGTGAAATAATAAATGATATTTAAATAATGTTTTTAGACAATGTTATAATGCGTTTTTTTGCGACAAGTGCGTAATTACTTCTCATCAAGCATTATTACTATTTATTTTAGTGAGAACATCCTGACATCCTGATTACTCCCCTTTGTATCTAAGCATGTACCTTATAGTATTACAGTCTTTACAAATATTTAGTTCAAATTCAATAATAGTGTTTTATCGCGTAGACTCTCAACAACAATAAACTTTTGAAAATAGTGTAATAAATTTCAATTTGAGTACAATAAAATGTGAGTAAAAATAAGTTATAGTTCAATATAATTTTTAAAATAACAGTAGCGACATTTTACTATTGCAGATTATATTTAGTTTGAAACAGTACATTTTATCAAAGTAGTAAAGCTTAACAAAAGCCTTAACTGTTAGAATTGAAATTTTTTAGTAACTTTTTCATTGCGATACTCAACACTTTGTGTTGGATATATATATATATATATATATATATATATATATATATATATATATATATATATATATATATATATATATATATATATATATATATATATATATATATATCTCTATGAAATTTATATTTTTATATCAAACTGATCTTACCAATTACATTTAAGAAAAATAAGAAAACTATAATTTGAGCTGTAAAATTTTACTACCGCACAGTCCCACAATTGCTTAATAGGTAATACACATTTTTACGATTACGCTGCTATCAGTCATTCGAGTATTTTCCCAAAGTCAGTCGAAAGATTCATCATCGAGCTTGATCAAAGCTTTTTGCTTCCTCACTCTGCGCACAAGCCTCGGCTCTATCTTCCTTATCCATTGACACGATTGAGCGAATTTTTTCGCCCGACACTTTAGTTACAATCGACCCCCCTTCTTTAAGCTCGCGCGACTGCAACTGCAACTGTTGCAAGATGTGCAGCCGCGCAGGGTCACGATCCAATTCTTGCAGCTCGCGAGGCGTCAATAAGATTCATTCATAATCGAACATTCGCTTTGACGGAGATTAATATAGGTATAAGGCTCAGTTATTGTTAAATGTGTATGACTAAGATGACGGGAGAATATCGTACTTGAGTTTTATGACAAATTAAGATAGAATGAATATTTCTAATCAAAAGTGTCACCTCGCCGAAATCAGTTTTGTAAAATTTATAGTCGCCGGAGATTTATTTAATAATAATTAAATTATAAAAATTTATTACTAATAAGCATTTCTAAAGAGTAGCTACATTTATAATAATTAAATTACAAACAAATACATATTTAATTTGAGCACTTTTAACACTTTGGTAGAACGAACATAAATACAATTAAATACTTTACGAACAATTCTTCTTATTACTTCTTATTGTGACCCTCTTAGGTCTATTTTGTAAATTTAACGTTTTACTCTTTAAATTTTTTGGACTGAAATTTTTGTTCTGATTGTAGAGTGAACAACGGTTCCACTCTAAAAAAGTAACTTTTCACTCTAAAAGAGATTTTATTATTAACTGTACAAAATCTGGGTGAAAAATATTTACAACTATGCGGTAAAACAATTTAACGATAGGTAAAAGAGTACTTTTCAGTTAGAATCTTTTGAAAACTTATCAGATAATGTTTTTACAAATTCGTTCCTTCGATTTAAACAATAGAGATTCAAAAAATCCTTTAGATAAAAATGGTTTACTAATGCAAATTTGTATTGCTAGTTTAGTCAAGATTTCAATAGATTTCGTGATTATTTGCAGCCGTGAAGCAACTTTACATATTTTCCGTGGCAAGTAATGCATATGAGGAACATTTTAATTAACATTCTCCTATTTTTGAACCCGTTTTATCAAAAAGTTAATGTACCTCTTGCAAAATCAACTGTAGATTTCTGGTAAAGGCATACAATGCCGTTTTTTTCTAAATAATTAATTCAATGAAAAGAAAAAATATAAATAATAAGCTGGTATAGTAGGAATCGCGTCAGTATTTTACATCCCCTTAAATTGCAAACGTTTTATTAATTTTTTAATTTTTAGTATTTACAACATCTTAAACTTTTCTTAAAAATACATGAATTGAGAAAATGTAGCAAAAAAATATGTTAGACTGTTCGGCCAAATATTAACATTACCATAATAAAACTGATCTTTATATAAAATATAATTGTTATATAATTTTATTAACAACTAACTATTATTAAAGTTCTAAGTTTTTATGGCTTAAACTGATTTTAGTATTAAATCAAAGTTCATCAACGAATTCGAATACAAATCAGTGCGTACCAAGTCAGATGCAACGGTGGTCTAGCGCTAGCTGAGTGTGAGTATGAGAATCCAAAGAATCGATCAGGTTCAAATCTAACCAACAATTTTTCTGAAGTTTTTATAATTTAATTCTCAACTGCATACCTTTTCAGTAAACTAGCTGTAACATTCACCAAAACATTACTAAAACATTAAACAACTTGAATAATTATTTTTTCTATACGGATATTCTTTCACTCTAAATGTTAGAGTGAAAAAGTTACTTTTACAAAAGAGTGAATTATTCAATAATGAATTGAAACATGAATTATTTCACTCTTTCTAAAAGTGAAGATTCAGTCCACAATAAGTGACTATCTCGGTGACTGTGTTGGAGTAATAATTCACTCTAAAAGAGTGAAATTCACGTCAAAAAATTTTGTGAGTATATAATATTTTATGTTCACATTGTGATTTATACTTTTGTAAATACATTATACTTATTTTAACACCCTCTAAATAGAATATTTTATTTTTGAAGATCAATTTATTAATAATTTTGATTACTTACTATAAGCATTTATTTAGTGCCAGATTAAATATTTTAAAGAATATTTTTTTTAAAAGTGTATTTTGAAAAGCTTACTGAGTACTTCAATCTAGAGTAACGATATCACAAGAAAGATTTGGTTTAAAAATATATAGATATATAAAATTTGAGTCAAATAAATCAAGAACATTGAATGTTAACTAATAAATCGATAAAGTTTACTATACCACACATGATTATTAAACCAATCTTGTATATTTAACGAATTAATTCACCACTACGACTCTAAAAAACTATTGCACTAATTGGTGATCCGAGTAAAGTCTTTGAAACGATGTAGATGGTCATTACTAACAAACGAGAGATAATAAAGTTAATCAAGAGTATACGTTTCGATAGTTACGATTTGCCGTATATATGTATATAATAAAACGGTTGATTCGATTGCAGCACAAGAAGATTTTCCTTATTACATTATAAGTGACTATGCATGTATTCGCAGCAGTATCGACACGCTGCATGAGTACTTATATCTTGCCCCATTTCGAATATTTTCAGTAAAAAAAGTGCATCGAACTTCTGCATGTTGTGGGTATTTAAGTTGCAAAGTATTGCGAATAAATGTACAATGTATTTTTTCTAATTTCATCAGTAAGTGATCAAAAACTTTAAATTAAGAAATAGACAAAAGAAATCATTTGATTTATTAAGACTCTTATCATGCTGTTGGTAGCAATATTTTTGTCAAAAACTATTAATGTTTGAGTAAATCTGTTAAGAAATATTAAAGTATAAAAGAAATCAAGTCAAACACCTCTGATTTCTTGAATTCAGAATCCAATTTTTCACTAATTGAAACAAATTAAGATTTTTATTGTTGAATTTGTTATTGAATACTAATTCAACAAAAATTTTAATGCAGTAAATGATACAAACAATTGACAACTGTTATTAATTGTTATAGTAAAAGTTCGAGCAGAAAAAATGATTAAAGCAAACTATTTTACAGCTCTTAATTAAAATTTTAGACAAAAATAAGTAGTTCTGCAAAGATATGTTTGAATATATTGAAATTGGTTTTCAAATGTACCTATAAGAGTCAAGAAAATGTGTAATATTTAAATCAATTGAATTATTTAAATTATTTTTAATTTATTATGCAAATCCCACTTGTGATAAAGATAAAATTGCGAAAATCCCCAGTCAACTGTTATTTTAATTCGGTGTACAGTCGTTCAAGATAAGTTATAAATTGTTAGATTTCACGAGCTGCTCGTTAAATTAACTTCTTCAACTATATCGCCAAAATGTTAACAATCATCCCCAAACACCTCCCACATCCCTCATTCCCCCGACGAATGCATTTTCGCCCCGCGTCTAAAACTATACTCCCCAGCAGCAATAACACACGAAATCCATCAAAGCACATAGGCCCTCCAACGAATCCGCTCCATTCTCAACGAATGCCAATATAAGACGCATACCGTAACGCACACTCCAACGACGACGGAGAGACATCAACCAGACACATCCAGAACATCAGCAGCAGCCGCGCAGCAGATGCGTCGCACTTGGTCTCATTGTCGCCGGCGACGGCGGCGGCGACCCGCAGCGATAACCTTTTTTTCCTTTCGGCCCGAGAGTTATAGAGTTCTGCCGCCGACGAGGGACGGAGCAGCAGCAGCGGCAGCGTTCAGTGTACAGTCGGTCCGGGGAAAAGCCACGCGCGGCTCTCATCACTTTTCGGAGGGATTTTTTCGTTTTGTGGTTCAGGAGTTTGGACGTGTTTTCCATGCGTGGACGGATGAGTAATACAGAGCGATAGAGATCAATTGGAGTGTTTTGACACTGGTCGATTCGAAACGGTTTGGTTTGGTCGATTAGTGCGGGTGTGTAGTTCAGTGATGGTGCAGTGGTGATTCTGTGGGATCGGTGTTGTTGGGAAAGGTTCGAGTGATTTTTCTTTTGTGGTTGTTGGTTGGTGTTTATTTTGGAGTTTCTGAGTTGTAGAGCTTTCAGAGGTTTGATTAAATGTTGAAACTGGTTTGGAGCGTAACTTTTAATAATTCTGCTTAGTTTTACGACATGGAGTGAATATTATTTGCATTATTTGAAGGGTTTATACATAAAATTTGGAAAGTGTTTTCTTATGCTTTAGTATTCTGAAAACTTACTACTAATTTTCAACCATAAAACTAAAATTTTTACTATTTTTGACTAAAAAACCTTAAAATCATTATAAAGAACCTCATTTGTTAGTGCAAAACATATTGCTGTATGCGCTTTCACTTTTGTTACAGGGTCCTGAAAAAATTTACTAATTTTTACGATTAAAATAAATAATTTGTACAGACTAGTGTTTTAAAACTTCAATTAATCCATTGTTTCTTACAAAAAATATAGATTTTTAGACAATTTTGAGTATAGTCTCTTCCTAAAAGATTGAAAACAAAATAATAGTCGCATTAATTGTGTTATTTTTTTTTATTTAATAGGAATTTAATTTATCCGTGTCAGGTTAAAATGCTGTTATGTAAAAAATATTGAAAAGATTAAAGTAAACTGAGATTAATTATACACTTTTTCCGTTTATATTAATTACTAAAATTAGTTCCATTAATGCAATAACAATCTTTTTCGTTATTTTTAAGAAAGTAAAGGGGAATTCCGAACCAGACCAATGAATTAGTGCGTGCAATATCGAAGAAATCATTTAGTGATAAGTGCAGAAATGACTCCGAAAAAGCGCGAGCTTTTCTTCGCCGTGCTTCTGAGCACTTGCGTGTTAAACCATTGTCTGGAATCTGAAAAAATTGATGCCCCGAAATCACTGCAAGATGCAGAAAAAGATTTTCCAGCCGAGGTGAGTGTTGCACACGAGATTGGAATGAAAATATTTCGTTTTCTCGATTAATATCCGCCGATAATGAAGTATTAACAATGAACAACGAATTCTTTTTGCAAAACAGAAATGGTTCAAATTTCTGAGTAATCCAACGGGACGTAGCTGTACGTATTTGTGATGTCACGCTGAAATAATTTCTCAATAATCGCCGTATATCTGTCCGCAATGTACGAGATCATTTGAACATAATAAAATTGCAATAAAATTGGGTAGTTATCCGTTAAAAAGTAAAAAAAGACATCAAGGAAGTTTGTAATTTCCGTGACTCATTTAAGCTACGCTTGATGTATACTCACGTAACTCCGCGCGTACTGTATAATTCTTTCAAAAATAATAAACAAATAATTGTTTAAGTGTAGTTTTTTCTTTGTTCGCCAATCTATGGTACAAGCTTTTCGTAATTTTATTTGACTAACTATATTATTAACTATGATAATTACATAATGTATATATCTATTTATTTTGTTTATTTGAAAGCGAAAATATATAGGTATGAAGCAATTATTTCTTTTCAATGAAATTATTAATTCTTTCAACTGTCTAAAATTTAAATTGCATATTAAACTGTTACGAGTAGAAATTATATTTAATAACAACTCTTGTTAATTTCTTATTAACAGAAATAAAATAAACACGTAGTGAAGTACTATCGTATTGATTGATATTTAAAGAAATAATTAAATATCTAATTTTATACTTAAGGTTCTTTAATGATGAAACTTGTTTTTATCAATCCTGAAATTATATATGTTGATAAATTAAATCCTACTTCTAAATATTTCCAGAGTTTAGAAATGTACATTTTATAACAGGGAAGACATAGGGAAAGTGGCGTGGTATTAAAAGCGGTGCGCCTTATAATTGTGATGAATTAAATAATGTATTTATAGCACTAAAAATAATAGTGTAATTATATAAAATAAAATCGAGACGTAAGATTTTCTTTCTTCATTAATTAAATTAAACGATTAATTTCTAATTTATATATCCATACAAACACACATAAAGTACGTTTTTGAAATCCAGTGAGCGGACATATATTTCAATGATCAGATAGCGAACAAATTGTTTAAAACACTATCAACGGTTTTCTCTCCATCTATACAATCGAGTCACATGTTTTAGAAATATTTTTTATCGACTAATTATTATCAAAATTATAAGTGTTTGAAAGTTTATAGATAGATGTACACGTCACTCTAAGCTAATGCACATTATTTAATTAGTTTGATTTTCTTTACAACGTTTGATAGTTCACCACAATATCTGCTTCCCCTTATATTTCAACAAGACTGAAAAATTAGCTATAGAGCGCTATATTCAGCATACCAAGGCATCGCACATTTCCTAATCACACACGCATTCTAGCATCTTGACCAGACCGAGAGCGAGGACTCCCGCAAGCTCGGCAAAAGAGTCGTCAACTGGTCCTCCTGGCAAAAGCAAAAGGAGCAACTGAATCAGAGTCCGGACTCGCAAACGGCCTCGGCTCAATCCGGCCATCAACAATGGAACCAGCAAAACGGCCAAAATTTCAATCAACACAATGCTCAATCGGGCAGCTCGAGTCGGTACGATTCCGAGTGGTCGGCGACGCACGGTGGCCACAGTTACGAATTTCACCAGCAGAATCCATCGATTCCCGTCGGCACGCACAAGTGGAAACCCGCGCACGGACACAATGAGTTTAACGGCCAAGGCCGCGACGATAAAGAGGACGACGAGTGGTACGAGGGCATCTCGAGCGAAAGCACTGTGCGTATGACATTTTCGCGATTATTGTATGCTAATGCTTGATTTGAATTTTCGCTTAATCCTCAGCAGCTGATGAAAGAATCGTTTATGAGAGTGATAATGAAATCGATATTATTTGTTGACGTTGAGAAAAATTATATTTCTAGGGAAAACGATTGTTAATATTAGTCATTTATTTTTATCAGTGAATTAAAAACGCTAATTAAAAAAAGAGTTTGGCAGGGTTGTTACTGTTTAATCCGCTCCATCTTAAAAGATTCAAAACATTTTTTTCGAAATATTACTCTGAAAGTTAAAATTGAAAAATTAAAAACATAATATATAAACACAAGTACAAAGTACTTATTTTCTTTTGTTTCCAAATTTTTTTTTTCAACTACTCCAAAGATATCTCTAAAGACTCTTTTAACTCGATAAAATAATAGTTTTTAAAATAAATTAAATTTTTGCCAAATTACAAAATGTTTTTTTGATTGTTGAAAGAAAATTTCCGGACGACATATAGATAGATATAATAGAAATGTATATAGGAGCAGGTACACATACTCTATATGCCAAGTCGTAGCTAAAATCATTATTATAAACTGCTCAGTAAAAAAATATTTCAAACTGCTATGTAAAAACGCTCAATTCTGATTTTTGGAGTAATTTTTAGAGAAAAATCTTAATCGCTCTTAAAGTGTAACAAAATAAACGAGTAACAACAAATCTGGTTTCATCTGATTTGGTAGAATCAATTTTTTAATTAAATAAATGACTTTTAAAGTGTTATTCATTATAAGCTCTCTTAACAGGTTGAATGCTGTATGAAACATATATATGATACAAAAGGTTTTGTTCGCTTTTATTCACAAGTTAGATCAAAGTTAATATACTACATGACTCTACGAATTGAAATATTTTGCCAGAACATACTGTAGCAAAGAAAAATATTATTAGGTATAGTATAGGATAAAGAAAAATATATAAAGCTTTATGAAAATTGACTTTAGCACTATAGACACCTCTTATGTATCGCCTGAATTAAATCTTAAAAATTATTTATTTGTTCACCATTCGATTTGAAACTTTTAAAATATGCTTATTGATTTACTATCATAGAATAAGCGAGCAGATTTTTATAAATATTAAATTTAAGTTGTGCATTTTTTTAAATCTCATTAATTACCTTACAATTCTTTGAATTACATACTAAAATCAAAGTTTTAGTATTAACATTCACGTTCAGACATTCAGGTCGGACACGGGTTTGCAGTCCTATAAGTATAATCTATAATTTTCAGAGAATGTTTACATTACATGTAGGTGAAATGTGGAAATCCGCAAAAAAATTCAGTAAGAGCGTTAAAAATTAAAAAAAGAGATTTAGGGCTACATCTCTGGGACAACTTTTTTCTTGTTCTTTAGGTCATGCAGAACACGGCAAAAATAGTGTTCCCACGAATTCGGTCTTGGCCCACTGCTTTTTCGGCTACCCAAATTCTCTTAGGGGAATTTAACATGGGGGAAAATAAAGAAAAAGTAGCCATATTATAATATGCCGCTGAATAATGTAGTATATAGTAGAAAAAAAGATCTTCAATTTAAAAAAGTAATCGTTAAAAGTGACCGCTCGGGTGAAAAGTTATAAGAATTTGAATTCGGGATAAATGACTTGATTTAGTAAAAAAATTGAAATTTCTATGATTTTTCACTATTTTTAAACGTAGCTAACTTTTTATCTGAGCATTCATTTTACACGACTTTTTTTAAAAGTGAAGCTCTTTTCTTGTACTTTGATTCTATCGATATGATTTTTTCGTCGTGCCCCCTGCACATTAACTATATGCCGTTGAACCATAGCTACTTTTTGTTGATTTTCCCCCATGTTAAAATCCCATAAGAGAACTCAGGGTAGCCGAAAAAACAGTGGACCGAGACCGAATTCGTGGGAACACTATTTTTGCCGTGTTCTGCATGACCTAAAGAACAAGAAAAAAGTTGTCCCAGAGATGTAGCCCTAAGTATTTTTTTTAATTTTTGAACGCTCCAACTAAATGTTTCTCGTGGGTTTCCTCATATACCTTAAATAAAATCATTTATGTAATGATTTGTTCTCATATTATAATATGAGAATCAATATAATATGAAAAAAGGACATTTCAAATTACAAAAATAAGTTTTTTTAACAAAATTTCTATTTTGCAAAAGTAATCGGAAACTAAAGAAAGATTCGACAAAACAGTGGAGACTTTTTTATTTGTTATCCGATTTAAATTTTAAAAGTCTCATTTTGTTCCTTGAATACATTGGAATATTATCAAAATCCTGTACAGTTCAAAATTTAAATCGGATAACAAATAGAGAAGTCTCCACTTTTTTGTCGAATCTTTCTTTAGTTTTCAATAGTTACTTTTGTAAATTTTGTTAAAAATCTTTTTTTCGTCATATGAAGTGTCATCCCTTCACATTATATTGGTTCAGAGATACCACCCCCTAAACATCTCCGATCATTTTCAAAGTACAATCCACGCACCTCTAAATATCTCCTCTCTCCAACCCCCGCCCTCAGAAATCGCGGAAGGAGAAGCTACCCGCAAGTCCGTCCGATCACTCCGACGTCGTGGCCAAGTACGACGAGGCCCGGGGCGTGCAGTGTCCGAGCGCCGACGCCACGGGCGTCTTCGTCTATCCGCCCGACTGCAAGTTCTACGTGACCTGCTGGAACGGCCGGGCCTTCGTGCAGCCCTGCGCCCCGGGCACGCTCTTCAGTCCCGAGAGCCTCGAGTGCGACTTCCCGGACAAGGTCAAGTGCTACGGCGGCGAGATCGCGGATTTCTCGGCGTCGGGCTTGACCGACGATCACGCGGACGGCGCTGGGGTCAGGGAGCCGCTGTTGGCGGCAGGCACGCACAGCGCCAGATACGAAAGCGAGGGACAGCAGGTGAGGAAATGTTGATTTGAAGAATAGTTTTCTTTAGATACGAGTACTTGGTGTTTAAGAGGGGTATCGCCTTGGATGTGGAGTAAAAAGGATATGTATTTTGACCAATTTTTTTCTCTTAAAATGGTTATGACTTTATAAAATAGCAGATGTGTAAAGCAGGTCTTTGTTGTCTATATATATATATATATATATATATATATATATATATATATATATATATATATAAAAGCTTTTATTCATCATAATCAAATTTTCTATAACATCAACTTTTAGAGAGGTAAATCGCTAAAATATTCAATTTTATCTGTTCAAGGTGATTGTCCTCTTGAATTTGTTATACCATCATCGGTGACAAATTTTTATTCATGATCATTGTAACTTGTGTATTAGGAACTAACGTGTCCACCGAATATGAATGGTTTATTGGCTCATCCTTCAGAATGTACAAAATTTCTACAATGTGCAAATGGCCAAACTTACGTCATGGATTGTGGGCCAGGTACGGTATTCAATCCCATGATGAGCGTCTGCGACCACCCACGTAACGTCAAAGGCTGCGAAGGTTTGTTTTTACATACCAAACACTTGCAGATAATTTCATAAAACGCTTCATAACTTGAATAAATTGTTATAGATGCTGTGGCGGGTGAAAGCACAGGAGATATCAACGAGGGCGAATTTGTAGATCCACACCAACCGCCAACTGATCATGATTACGCCGGCTCTAGCAGCGTGCACGAATCGGTAAAACCGACGCACGGTTCTCAACGAACGGCAAAGAACGTTCAATGCCCCACCGATTTCAGCGGATTGTTGCCTCATCCGGAGACTTGCACCAAATTCCTGCAGTGCGCCAATGGTGTTACTTACGTGATGGATTGTGGGCCCGGAACGGTCTTTAATCCAATCACAACAGTGTGTGATTGGCCTTATAATGTCCCTGGCTGCGGAAATGGTCAGTATCAATGATGACGCTACTTTTAATTGAGTTATTCATACAAAATAGTTGTAACGTATAATTATATTATAATAAATTTTATATAATAGGAAATTCACCATCTGGACAGTCATCAAATAATTCTCCGAATTACGAAAAGCCCGGTTTTATTACGAAACCGAATTCATACCCAACGCATTCCACTCACAATCAAGACTGGAATGCACATGGATACCAAGGTCAGAATCATCACGGTGGATCTTCAACGAATCAAGGTTTTGGTCATCAAGGGCATTCCGGTGGATCCGTAAACAATCAAGGTGGTTCGTCAACGAATCAGGGTTTCGGTCATCAAGGACACTCTGGTGGATCGGTGAATCACCAAGGCGGTTCATCGACGAATCAAGGTGTCGGTCACCAAGGACACTCTAGTGGATCGTGGAATCATCAAGGCGGTTCATCGACAAATCAACAAGGATTTGGCCATCAAGGTGGATCACTGAACCATCAAGGTGGTTCATCGACGAATCAGCAAGGTTTCGGCCATCACGGACAAGCTTTTGATCATCCAGGTGGCTCATCGACAAACCAGCAAGGATTTGGCCATCAAGGTGGATCACTGAACCACCAAGAAGGTTCATCGACGAATCAGCAAGGTTTCGGCAATCACGGACAAGCTTTTGATCATCAAGGTGGCTCATTGACAAACCAGCAAGGTTACGGTCAACAAGGTTACGGTCATCAAGGACACTCTAGTGGATCAGTAAACCATCAAGGTGGTTCATCGACCAACCAGCAACATTTTGGCCATGGGCAATCTGGTGTATCCGTGAACCAACACGGTTATAATCATCAAGGCAACTTCAGAACATGGCAGGAAAGTGGATCCGACGACTATTACGGATCTTCCGGTGGAACGTCCCCTGACTCACAATACCAAGGATCTTCTCAGCAACCACAAGGTTTGTGGTCGAATACCGGTAGCCCAGTTCATGGACATGGTCATCAACATCACCATCATGGTGAACATCATGATCATCATAGTCACCATTCCGGAAACGATAATTCCAATTCTGGACAAGAATTTCCTCAATATGGACAAAGTGGTCAGAAATATCCTTATGTATATCATCAATCGACTGAATCTCCTCAACTGGACATTCGAGGATCTTTTCCTGAACCAGATCAACAACCAGGTAAAGACTTAAGTGTTTCTAGATGGTGGTTTCGAAAAATAAGAGAAAAGAACATTTACTTGCTTAAAAATCCTTCTATAATTATTCATAAAAGCTAAATGTCTTAACAGATCAATCAAGCCACACTGTTAATGGCCACGCTCATCCTTACAATCCTCAAGGACCCAATCAGAATAAACCAAAACCAGCCAAAAGTCAACCAAATGAAGAATCAGAAACTTCGAGCGAAGAAGAGAATCCTGGACCGAATCCAGGACATGCCTGGGCTCGACCCGGAGGCAGCAATCGACCCGTCGCACCTGGTGATTCGCAACCCGGAAATCCCTGGATCATGCATATTCCTAATGATAGGCGCAATCACAGTAGAACGCATGATAAATGGCCGGCATCCAATACTGGGAGCGGAGCGAACGACAAGTGGAGCACGCCTGAAACGTCTCAACCGAAGCCTGGTACTTTTCAACCGAGTACTTGGCGAGGCATGGGACCAGGTTTCGAACAGAGACCGAGTATTCCGGGGCGCGTACGTCTTAATGTTACCGAAGGTATGTTCTCATTTATCATTTGTATTGGAATCTGTTTGAAGTAGTATCTTGTTTACCTAATCATTTTTTACTGATTTCTAAAAATGATGCATGAAGGGAATTGCACTGCTTTTGCATCGTGAAAGACTTATAGCTTATGCATCGCTGCGGAAAGAAGTGCATCTTGCATGTCGATAGTAATAAAGGTCTTACACTTTTGTTTGTTCAACTTGACTTGAAATATATTTAGGGATGTTTATAAAACTAAGTTTGTGAAATTTGATCCTTGGATGTGACAGTAAAAATCCTGAATGCCGTTGGGTTCTCCTTTGAGTGAAGTATAAAAGGTGGGAATGCAATTATATCTCAAAAGGGTACACGGTGTACATTTGTTGCATTGATTTTTAAATGTTTAGGTCCAAATATAGTGTCGACATATGATAAACCATTTGAAAGGCCTGCAAATCCAAACATTCACAATTCGGAGAATGGACAATGGGCATCAAATGACAACTCTTTTGCTACTGTTCATCCACCATCTACAGGTAATCATACAAATAAATTGTATCAAGAATTATTGGTTATTGTTGTATAAAGTAACAGTAGTTTAGTAATAACTATTAAACTCGAAATTATCCTTAGTTTTACTGCCACCCTACTACAATGGCACGATAAATATCTATCCGAACGTAATCTATGCAAGTCCAAATGGCACAAACGGTCATTTCATTACCCAAGGCCCTGTCATAATTCAAGGCCATTCAAAGATGAGGCAGCAAAATTCATCCTCGCCGCAAGAAAATCCGAGGGAGCCAAAACAAGAGACTCTTTTTCCCAAGGAAATTCAACCCGTGATGGCAATACCAAAGCCGCGAAAGCCTACAACTTGGAAGCCAGATGTTGCATTTCCTAAACAATTAAATATTACCATGGTACTGATTAAAATTTACTATTAAAATAGAATATTATAAAAATTATAATAGATTTCTTAAAAATAATGCTTAATTGGTTGCTATAAATTAATTTAGATTACCAGTATCCAAATAGAAGATCCTAAACCAAAGCAAAATGAATCTCCAAAGCAAAACGAATCTGAACTACTGGATTCCGAAGAGAAGAACAAAGAGTTCATCTACAACCGTTCGCCCCTCGAACCGAATATGCCGACGGTTTCTATCGAACTCGAGGAAGACTGGAATTCTTCAATACCGCTACCTACGAAAAAATCAAGTGGAAAAAAGGAATCTGTGGAGAAAAAATTCACACCTAATCGGGGTGACACATCACCCCAAGATTCTACAGAAGTTGAAGATTTCACAGTGGAAGTCGAAACTTCGGACGGAACGAAACCTTGGAAACCTCAACTCGTTTTTCCGAACAAAGCAAAAGACGATCCCAGAGACGAGAAATCGGTGGTAATGAGGGTTAACCACAAGAAACCGGACTTCCTTGAGGATGTCGAACTGGCACCTTTCTTGGACGGTAAATTTTTGCTTATTAAAAATTTAATTTGTTATTTGAATTATCAATTTTATCTGTTGTTTCAAGGAAATGTCACGTAAGTTGTCTTACTCAGGTAAGATTTAGGCTTTGTTGTGGCTTAAAAAAGAAAGGGCTTCTCGCACACTTTATTTTCTCACTTCATGCATCGACTGTTGCTTGCACTAGTTTTGTCTCATTTTATACAATGTTGCATTGTATTTCTTAATTTAATGATTTTAATTATTTTTTAGAGGAGCCGCCATTCCCAGCATTTTATACTGCACCACAAGTTAAGTCATCGTCATTAGTAGTTGAATCTCATAAACCAGGAATATTTACACCGATATCTGGACAAGTAAAATATATTTTTAATGTGTATTATCTTTTGAGTATCAGAAAATTTTTCAAGTATTTATTGACTTTTAAATAATTCGCAGATGATACGTCTAAGAGGTGGCCCCGATCCTTCTGAAGGATACGTAGAAGTCCAAGGAAAACAACCAGGTTGGGGTGTAGTTTGCGACTCTCCTGACGGATGGACACTAAAGGAAGCTAGCATCGTCTGCAAACAGCTTGGATATGGAAGGTACGCAAATGCGAAATAAAAAAAGTTTTCAATTATTCAGTTTGCTTTCATGTTCATAAGCTATTTGAATATTTCAGAGGCGCAGCAATGGCTTATCAAGGACGCTCGAAAACTTCTCAAATACCGAAATGGATTGCTGCCAATACCGTTACCTGCCAAGGAAATGAAACCAAGTTCCAATTTTGCAAGTAAGTATTTTTCTAACAAAAAAATATAAACTTTATACGGAAGATGAAGAAGACATAAACTTGAATTCATCTGGGTTTCTAAAACTGAGTTTGTTTTACGAAAATATGCTAGTCATGCAGATGTCCCATCCTAATGCTAGCACCAATATTAATCACCATTTTACACAAAACGTTTCCTTAAAGAATACCAACTGGAAGTCCATTTAAAAATTAGACCTGGATTCCTAGTTAAAAATCCATTTGTATTCCAATTAAATATAGCTGGAATCCAGTTAAATCAAAATGCATCCAACTCGACTTCCAGCTAAGATTTGTTCGATTACTAACTGAATTTCCAGCTGGATACTTTCATTCTGGTCAATGCTACAAATCTTCTCTGTTAATATTTGCACATACATCGAAAGATCCACAATCACATAATCTCCTCACAATCCTTAGATTCACTCACAAGCCCGAGTGCCGGATAGATCGCGACGCCGTGGCCGTGCGCTGTCTGCCCCACCGGGTGGCCCACTGTCGCCGGGACGAGCAGGCCCACGACGGCCAGTGCTACCACTTCGCCGAGCCCACCCAGGGCCTGAATCACGCAGAGGCCCACGACTACTGCCAGCATCGGGCCTCGCGACTCATCGACGTGGTCGATCAGGCGGAGCACGACTTCCTCTCGGAGATGCTCACGCAGAGTCAGCCTCACGTGGACGCCGTGATGACGGCTGGTATGGGCTTTACCACGCTCAACAGGACGATCTGGATGTGGGAGGATTCCAGTGTGGCCAAGTTCAAGTAAGTGGAGAGGTTATATGAGGAGAGGGCTTCCATCAGAAGGTTGCGTTCATAGATGATGAACATTTTTCGGAAAACATTCTGGAGAATACTGGATAAAATATGAGGGTTCAATTATTTGTATTCGAATGATAATGAGCTAGGTAATATATATTACAGTTTGTGAATAGACATTAAACTCAAGTTTTCTGACGGAGTATACCCGTACTTGCTGTTTCATCTAACAAAAAAAGAGTGATGAAATTCACTTTGATAATAGCTAAAATTTCTTACAATTTTTTCTAAACTTTTATATTACAAAAACATTAGTACTTTTTTAATCATTAATTCAAACATTGACATTCATTCATTAGGTCTTTAATTGTTTTTTTTGTGACGATTGAAACTTTAGATTCACAAATTGGTGGCCAGGCTGGGCGGGCGATAGAAAAACGGCACCGTTCGCCGGCAGTCGGCCAGTTTGCGTAATCCTGACACGGAAGTTCCCTTGTCACGATCGCCAAGAAAACAACTGCAAGACCGATCACTTCTTCTGGGACGTCGAGGACTGTGCCAGTTCGAACAAGGGTCATTCGTTTATTTGTGAAAGACCTTACAATGATATTGGTAATAATTAATTAAATATGATAATTATAAACTATAAATTTTGGTAACACGTTAATGATGTAATTTCTTAAATGCCAAATTAATTGTGCATGGTCTAAGAATAGAACATACGTTTATGGCCCAAAAACGGTAAGCGAAATATTTAATTTAACTCGAAAACCTCTTTTGACAGGTTGTATATATGGTAACGGCAACCAATATTTTGGAAATGCAAGCGTCGCTGCAACAGGAAGGGAATGTCTATCTTGGTCCGATCCACAAGTCGCTCGTTCATTGGTGACTAAAGTTAGTATTTCATTTAAACAGCATCGACTTGATTTTTTAAAATGATTTTAAGTATGACTATAAAGAATATATGGTGACATTTTAGGTTCCAAGTAGAGAAGCTCGAGATAAACTGAGATCACACAACTTCTGCCGAAATCCAAACCCTCACAAAGAATCGAGGCCATGGTGTTTCACCGGTCCGCGAGGCGAATACGAATACTGCGATATTCCATATTGCGGCAAAATTCGTAAGTTTTTTTTTTCTTAATACGCATAAATATCAAAGTTCATATTTAACTATATGTATCTTGTTTATTACAGTATCCAAAAAATCTCATTTGACTGGAAGCTGTAAGCCAAAACACTTTGAATGTTCACCCGGTGAATGCATACCCTCTCCTTGGGTATGCGATGGCGAAGAAGATTGCACGAACGGAGCTGATGAGAGAAAATGTCAGTCCCACATAAATTTCTTCAAAAAATACGCAAAACATAAGCTGGATGGATACGAAGTAGAAAAGTGGTTGAACACGCCGGCGAAAACTTGCGCGTTGCGCTGTAAAGAGGCTGACTTCACTTGTCGTTCCTTCACTCACCAGTAAGTCACATTCTTATAATTCACGAATTTATAATAAAATAACCTCTATTAAGGACCGTCCATAAATTACGTAAAGCTTTGATAAGGGAGGGAGGTTTTTATTATTCTTAGGGTGTATATAAAATACATAGGAAAAACAGTGAAGAAAGAAGGGGGAATGGTAAAAATGTTCAAAAAAGTCTTACGTAATTTATGGATGGCCCCTTACATTAATCGCCATTTAAGTTCAGATTATTGTAATGAGTCTGGTTCACCGTATGTATCGCTTCACATTTTTCTTTTTTATTACATCACACACATTCTTTTATTTCCTATTCTAACCCAGAAGTTGTCTAACAGTCAACCATAAGTGATATGTAGCTAAACGGGAGTGATTTTATATTATATAAATAATAACTTTTTCACCACACTGCGCGTAAAGTGCTGACTGTACGCCCTCTCAGCAGGCCGTACAGTACCGCATGGACTGCCTAGGGAATAAAGTGACTTGCGCATGCGCGATGCGCCTTTTTCCGCTCTCGACTGTGTCTCGAGCGGTAAAACAGCGCGTCGCGCGTACACAAGTCACTTTACTTCTAGGCAGAGCATGGGGTACTGTACGGCCTGCTGAGATGCGTACAGTCATTTCTTTACGGGGGTGTGGTGAAAAGTAGTATACGCACCTCTGGAGTACAGTAGGCAAGCATGCACTGTGTGAAATGCCGACCTCGCTTCGCTCGGTCGGCAACGTCACACAGTGCGTACATTGCCCACTTTACTCCCTTGATGCATAATGTACTATTACAGTTTGAATTATGTTTCATCGTTGTATACACACGTCCACAATCCACATAATAAAATTTAAAATAATGATTATCAATCGGAGGGATTGTTAATGAACGAAAAATCTCAGTGTAAAAGCTGACGGAAGAAGATCTATTTTAAGAAGAGTCAAATCTAAATTAACAAAGTAATGCATCTCGTCCCGGATCTGTAAAAAAAAATTCAAATAGGTTTTCTAACACATAGTCACGATCGGCACGCACTCTCTATATTACCGGCGTCTTCTCCTACTTCGTGGTCCCGGGTCACGTGAGCCTATGGTTATAGCACTACGCACGCTGTGTCAGTAAGCATAGTCACCCCCACTATGGCACTTCCATGTCAAATTCCTTTATTGCCACTTCTACAACTAAATCAAACTAAACTTTAACTTTACCTTTAATTATTTTATCTAAATTTATTTTTGACCACCACACAGCCTATATAAGAATAATGAAATAACCAACATAATACCTATCGATTTCCAGGACCGACGGCAACGTGTGCTACCTGTCGGACAGCAACATCGGCATGACGGGCGCCCTGGTGCCGAGCACCGAGCACGACTACTACGAGATGCGCGACCACGCGCTCGACTGCGACGACATGTTCGTATGCGCGAATCAGAAGTGCATCAACAGGACGAAGGTCTGCGACGGCAAGAACGACTGCCTCGATCGCTCGGACGAGAAGGTCTGCTCGATCGCGAATCTCGGTTACGCAATACGTCTGGCCGGGGCGAACTCCACTCACGAGGGCAGAGTCGAAGTCAAGAGTGAGTGCTTTCATTGTATTGAAAAGCAATACAAATTATAAATAACAATTAATCATTCTCTATGTCCTTTATGAAAATAATCTCTGTAGAAGTTGTAGCAATCATTTTGCGTTTTCTGCAGTAATTTCTGCGGAGTTTTTTCTATCCATTTTTCGTCTGCAAGCTGTTACAGACTTGTTCTCGATAATTTATATTGGTTTTCTATTGTTATCCTGCAGGCATTTTTGCTGACTTGTCTGCACTTTTGTGTCGGTATTCCTATAATTAGAATGCAGGTTTTTCTGCAAGCTTCTTTGTAGCTATACTTTTCGCGCATATACAAACTGTCGATTTTCCTACAAGCTCTTCTACATAATATTATATAATTTCTTATTCTGAAGAAGACAAAAATTCAGTACAATGATTCTCTGTTTAATTGCTCTAGTTTTGGGCAAATGGGGACAAGTTTGTGACGATGGCTTCGACATGATAGACGCCAACGTTGTTTGCCGCGAGCTTGGCTTCAAACTCGGTGCACTCGAGGTGAGACCGGGTGGATTTTACGGAAATCTTGATCCGCCAGAGGCTTTCATGGTCGACCAGTTAAAGTGTCGAGGAAACGAGAGCACCATCAGGGAATGCGATTTTGAAGGGTGAGCATATAACCATTTACAGCGTGAAAAAAATAATTATATATAAGATAGATCGAGATATATATCAATAATTGTGCGCACATAGATGGGGAAAACATAATTGCGAGCCAGAGGAGGCTGTTGGTGTGGTCTGTAAAACGGATGTCGATACCTGCCAAGAAGGCCAGTGGAAGTGCGACAACGCACCGGCATGCATACCAACGCCGTTCATATGCGACGAGGTCTCGGACTGTCCGGACGGATCGGATGAAAGTCCGCAACACTGTGACGTAAGTCGATCTTTTGTTTATAATGCATATAGATAATCAGTTGCTTAAAATAATTATGAGCCCTATAAATAGTCTTATAATAATCTTATCAAGTTTACTTAAATAGGACCGTGGAGATAATGGTGGTATCCACCAATTCCTGTTTTACTAAATTTCTTTTTAATCTGACAAATGTTTTTATTATGGTATACTTTATGCATTTTCACGAAACGTTATTATGATAGAAGTAGAGAATTCTATGAGTAATATAGTACCTCTCCCGTAAACTCATAGGTACTTTCAAAGCTTCACAACTTTGATGAAGAAAAGTCGTGCGAAGGCGTTTAAAACCTCATTTGATTGCTAATTATATCACCTTTTTTAACGACTTACAATACATCTGGTAGACTTTGTGGGATGTGATTTGAACGCTTTAGCTAGTCCCATCTATCAAATGAGCTTTAGAAAATTAAAACGTGATTTCGTACGATATTATTAATTCAAGTATTAAAATTGAATATAGCTAATATTCATGAAGTTCAAATGTGAACTTTCTAAGTAAAAAATTATAATCTAATTTCGTGAAAAAGAAAAATAACCGAGAAACAAATTTACAAAACGTCGCGCAGGCACCGTTCGAGCTGCGCCTGGCGAACGGCAGCAGTCCGATGCAGGGCCGAGTCGAGATCCGTCATCATGGAATCTGGGGCACGGTCTGCGACGACGACTTCTCCAACGCCACGGCCAAGGTCATCTGCAGATCACTGGGATACGGTGGTCCGTCGATGGTGAAGAAGGACGGATTCTTCGGGCCTGGTACCGGTCCGATCTGGTTGGACGAGGTAAAAATCGCATATTTTTGTAGAATATTCCTGTAAGAAGAACTGCATGCGAAAATCCTGGAGGAAAATCTGCAGAGTTTTGAAATTTCTAAAGATTATGCAGAGAAACCTGTAGAAAAATCTGCAGATTCTTTTCATAAGTTATACATTACATGGGTTATGAGATTAATTTTATTACATAAATATCAATTTAAAATAAATTAGAATAATTCTTTAGTGCCCAATCCAAGAAAAAAGTAAAAAGTAATGTATTTTTTCATTGATTCTGGTTGATTTTGTTCCGTCTTAAGTTTTATACTAGTTTGGGCTAGCAAAAATATCTGATAAGTATTTCCCTGAATGTAGCATAACATTTACACGTGCCTTTTTGAGATTAACTTTAGATATGATGAAAATGTTATATATAGTAATATTTTATCTAACGATGTGTTTATGTTAATGCAGCAATATTTATTTGCTCAAAAAACAATCGGTACCCTATTTTTTTTTAAAGTTTATAATACATCTCTTATCTTCCATCGAACAAATATTGCCGTTTTAGCCAGTCTAATAGATAGTTAGTTACCATATTTTAGAATTTGCTACATACGCATTGTAAAATTTTTCTTTTATTTGTAAATTCCTTTTCAGGTCTTCTGCTTCGGCAACGAGACGCAGTTGTACCGCTGCGAGCACGATCACTGGGGCAGGCACAATTGCGACCACAACGAGGACGCCGGGGTGATTTGCAGCGTCGGGCCCGTACCGGCCGAATACGAGGTAATTCGAGCGAGGCACGCGCGTTTGAGAATGAGTAGGCAAAATTAAAATTATACATAATACTCAAGAACGAACGTACTTTTCAGTGCGCTATTGCCATATAGTACTGTGCCATATATATGTTTATTTAGACAAGTTGTTTCAATGTATATAATGTATGAAGATGATGATTACTTAGTGTAATAAAGTATAATTTAATATATAAAGAAAGTTTTCTTTTTCTTTTTTTATAAGAGCGAAATTCCTTATGAAAATTAAGATAAAATAGTAATTGAATTCTCAAGATTTGGCATTATATTTAAAACGTTAATAATATTTTAATAATATATGTAGATTTCATAAAAAAATTTCATCATTTTAAAATTTTACTTATCATCAAAGTGTAAATTTAAAATAAAATTATTACAATCATGACTGTTTGATTGAATGATCATGCTTTCACTCAAAGTATTCATATCCAAATAATCACTATACTATAAGTTAACAATCGAACCAATTGGCTGAATCATAAGGTCGTAATCAGTAATTTTTTCGGAGATAACGTTAGATGGTAAATAAGATGATTTAGCACCCGATATTTTGATACGATATGTCACCTGATTTAACCTTCCGATTACCGAAATCTGGTATAACGTGGAGTACCTAAATGGGGTATTTAAAGACCCTAGGCCTACTGTCATTTTATAAAAAGCATAGCGGGTATTTAAATTTTAAGAATCTGAGCTCAGATACACAATCTTTGACGAAAAAAACTCAGGATCCGAGAGTTCCAAGGAAAACATACATCATAATTATAACAAATTAAGAAAAGTATTAAAATGATTCATTTTACGTCGTTATATCTGTGATATTGGATCCGCACGTTATATTAGAAATCAGACTTAAAAATTTGCAGGAACTCATTTTTGCCTGATTTTCACTTTATTCAATGAAAATATGGAGACATACACCCAATTTCGGTAATCCAAAGGTTAAATTATCACAGAACGATACTTTTAGGCCATAAATAAGCCAACATACCACGTCAAGACATCAGCTGATAAAACACCTGATCCTTCATCTGACTTTCCATCCGATTCACCAGCCAACATCTTATTACACAGTGTATTCCCAAGTCCATACCCCCCAGCCTCCCACAATCCTCGGTATAGGCTGGGGCATCCCCCCTCCCCGCGCTCAAAGAGAGAATAAGTCCGAAGTAGCGAGGATACAGGCCTGTTGTTGTGTTCTAATTGTCCTCGTCGTCCCGAGCAGAGCGGAAGCGAGGACCGGGAGGCGAGGCTCGCGGCCGCCGAGATCGACGTCGAGGACCTGCTGCCGAGCGAGTGCGGCAAGCGGCTCGAGGACTTCGCCGAGGACGACGAGCTCATCTACGAGAGGGTCGTGCGCAGCTCGATTGCGCCGCGCGGATCCTATCCCTGGCAGGTACAACCATCTCAGCAGCTTTTGCACTGTCTCTGTCTCTCTAGAGCGCCTGATTGCACCCTGACCTGCACCACTCGCTCTTGTGTGTATTTCTTGAGAGTGTGGAGATGCGCGTATGTGTCGTGTAGATGTATCGGTGGATGGGTTTGGTAGACTTTAGTTTGGTGTAGTGACATTTTTGTAGTTGAGTGGAGATTTTTTTATGGAGAGAAGGGAGGAGTAAAGTGAGATAGTGCACGTTTCAGTTATTTCAGGGATATTTATGAAGAGTAAATTAATGACGAGGATTATCTACTTTAATCCAGCAGATAAGTCTAAGAAGGGTAAGAGAGTGGTAGTTAAATCAATTATTAGGAGGATGATATGCTTTATTTTAATAGATACATCTAAGGCTGGTAAGACACTTCTGAGAAAACCTATTCTATTACACTTGAGGTTGAAAAAGACTCCATTGCTCTCCATGAACAGTTTGTGACAAAAATTATTATATTGACGCCGATTCGAAAATTTTATTACTCCCCTTATCCTTTTTTAGGAATATACTGTATATGTGTGACTTAAAATAAATTATTGCAAGATATTCAGCAATAGTTAGATGTAGTATATAAAATATAGTAGATAAAAAAAATATTTTAACTCTTTAAGAGAGATCGAGGATACATTTCGTATCATAATTGAAAGTAGATTAAGAGATGAAGAAATTTAACTTAATTTTTGCGCGGAATATAACAACCATTATCTAAAAATAAAATAATAATATAAGTATGACTATCACAAATCACTCAAAAAATCTACTACCTATTTTAGCGATAAAGTTTAGTTCACTAATCAATGACAATGACTTACTTATCAATACTTCATTTTTATAATACTTTTTTTTATTAATACACTCACATCTAAACATAACTAAATTTTTACTTACATCTAAAACTAAATTTTAACATAACGTAAATTCTTATATTTTTAATTACAATACAAATTTAGATGCGATTTCTCATCAAGAAACAAGGCATTTTTTATCTATAGTATGTCGTTCTTTACTGTATTTTACCATCTAATTATTGTATAATATCTTGTTTTAATTTGTAATAACTATACGCTTTTTAGTCTTTTAAAAGGAAGTAACAAGATTCCGCCCGAAAGAACAATAAAATAATTTTTATCACAAATACTTTAAGTCAAACAATAACATCTCTTAGCAATAATATTTTTTTTTTTTTTTTTTTTAACGTCGCCATGTTTATATGCTCCCATGTGGTGCTAATCGACGACGGGGGTCTGCGGTGTGTTTGTAAACAAAGCACGTGTAATTTTTACAGAGGTGCTTGTATCAATCGGCAGAGACTAGGATTCGAACCCGGGTCACCGGCGTGGGAATCCGATACTCTACCGACTGAGCCGCCGCAGGCCCCTCTGCAATAATATTTCATACTTGTATTTTTACTTGTAGCACTTATTATAATAATTCTTTGCTTCTGTAGTATTATGCATATAACCTATCCTTAAATAATTAGAAACCATCTGTTAACTTGAATAATCCTTCTATAATATCTTTACAAACTTGTGATTATCCCTGACTGCGACTTGCAACAAAGAATACTTTCGTAAAACAAATAATTTCGAATTATGGATGTTCAATAATAACTAGCTCCAAAATTACGGAAATCTCCGATCCTAAGGCACGAAAATCTTGATAAAGCACTCATTGTGAGTCAAGTACCCGAAGAATAATGTATCACGCGAGATTGATTATGTAAGCCTTTTTTGCAGAATTCCATCCATACTCGCTAATACTACTTGGTAAAATCTTTCCAATAATGAGAAGACCCTTTAGAAAAAAAATCGTTATATAGATCTGCAATAGCGTTGAGGAGTCACATGAATTTTTTGTACGAATATTTTAGTTTTACGAATGTTTTGATGCGAGCCGATTTTCGTCCTTATGGGACCTTATCCTTTAAGGTGATGCTAAAGTCATCGGTTACCGACAAATACGAGGATCCACTTTTCTCATTTTCAATTTTGAGTAAATATCTCTATGGAAAGTTATTGTTCTATTCAAAAAGAACAACTTTTCATAGAGATATTTTCTTAAAATTGAAAAATGAATGAAAAAAGTGGTTCTACGTATTTACCAGTAACACGGGGCTTAACATCACCTTAACAACACATTCGCGATCATCACGATAAACCTGGACATGATGTAACCGAAAGATGCTTGCACTGTTGATTTTCTTTCCGGTTTTAAATGTGCATTATTTACCAGCCAAAAGAAAAATCAATATTGAAAATCTTGACAATGGATTCGTAATTAGCGACTCCAAAACCCTTTATATACTAATTTTCATAAAAAAAACATTTGCTAGAAAAATTTGTACTGCAAAGGGCAATTAAAACATTTTTATTTTTTTAAACCTTTCAAGTAGTGCATCGTTCTTTAATCATCGGCTTTTTATGAAAATTAGTATATAAAGTTTTTTTAGATCGTTGATTCGAAATCCGCTGTAGGATTAACAAAATTCCAAATGGCAGCTCAAACATGCTGAATAAACCAGCCAAGTGCCAAAACTTCTCAAAAAAATATCTTCCTCGATTATTTTTATTTCGGCTGGTGAATAATCCAGAAACAATGCAACAATGCAATCTAAAAGAAAATACACAGTGCAAGCACCTTTGACTCGTCATTGCGAATGAAAAAAAAAATGAATCCTAGCCTTACATAAAAGAAAAAACACGTATAAACTGTATGGCTAAAGGCGAGCATACGAGTGAGGGGCCACAGCAAGTCCAGCCACTGGTGCGGCGCCGTCGTGCTATCGCCCCTGCACGTCCTGACTGCGGCCCACTGCCTCGAGGGATACAACAAGGGCACGTACTTCGTGCGCGCCGGCGACTACAATACAGAGGTGAGCATATAGCGCAGTGATTTTATTCAGTGGTTTGATAGGATCACCTGATTATATTTTATTGGTGAATCTTTGGAATATTTCTAATAACTTGCAAATTAAAGGACACATGTGGCACCCCCAGAAGAAGACTATGACAACTAAAAATTTTGTAAAACCGAGAAAATAATATTAATCTTTTGATATGATATGCAATTTTTATACGAGAACTTTTTTATTATAATATAGTTTTGCAATCTTTTTAAACCAATTTTTGAAGTATACGAAGGGCTTTTATTTTCGCATGAGCTATTTTGTGGGCAAAAATCAAGTGTTTGAGTTGTCATAGTCTTGTCTTGCGGGTGCGATATAAAGCTTCGAAGTTGCTGTGACGTCACGATATTAACGTCGATATTTAAAGGTTTTATTACGGTGACGTCATAGAAGAAAGAACTTAGATTCGTCACGACTTGAGTAGATTTTAATTATTTTCGAAAATTCGAATTGATTAAAAAATCAGCTTAGGTTCTTTATCCGGTTTTCAAATGCCGAACAAACATTTTTTTATTTTTGTACCCAGTGTTACGATAGACATATGCTAAGAGAAGACTACATTGAAAAATAAACTTACTATTTCATTAAAAAATGGCAAATTCACAAATCTTTTGAATATCATTACGTACTATGTTTTGGTGATCTTTGTATACTGTATTATAAGTGACGTTGAAAACGTCAAATGTAGCTACAATAGAATTTTAAAGACTTGTACTGCATTGTTTTTGTCCTAAAAAGGCAAAATTTACGAGGTGTCATAAAAGAAGATTAGAAAAATTCTACACTGTTTGAACGATAATAAACATGCTCTAACCGCATAGATAAACGAGATTCCATTTGAAATTTATTTAAATATATTAACGTGAGTGCTGGCGAATAAAACAAAAACTATACACATTCGTGAGTGCTTGTGTTGAAACCTTATAAGCAGCTGTCTCTCTTACATAGTAAGTAATTTAGAATTATTTCTTTTAATATCAAGTATATCTGTGTTATTTAATGATAAATACTTCTTTATTACAGATGAAATGCGTATTTTCATATATTACAATATTATCTACTTATGTAGTGGTTTCTGTTACTGCACAGGGATACAATAACTATAATGGTTATAATAACTATAATAACGACTATGGTCGCTCCCAAGTAAGTTTGAAATTAAATACAGTGAAATCTCCCTAATTTGAAGCTTCCTTATTCGAAAACCACTTTAAATTGAAGTCAAGCTCGTTTCCGATGAGAAAACTTCTATAATTCAAAGCTTTCCAAATTCAATTCAAATATAATTCATAAGAATAATCACATCGTGTACCATAATACTTTTATGTATTTTAATTAGTGTATTTAATTTATATTTCACGTGATAAATCTGGTTCATAGAATTTGGATGTTCTTTGAGAAAAGTAGTTGAATTGAGGAAAACATGTTTTCTGCTTTGGGTAAAACAGCGTTGATACTCATATTAAATATAAAAAAAAACTCTACCAACAATGCCGCTAATTTGTACGTAATTATGTCACATATATTAAGTTTATGCAATACATACAGTAATTCGATATACGTTACGAAGACTATCACATTCTAGATTTCTCGAAAAATACTAGTTTTTTAGGGACCTCTTGCACAAATTATCCCTTCTTAGATTCTTCAATAAAGGCTTCTGAAAAGAGACATTATATTTTGAGAAATTTGAGAAGTGCTAGTTTTCGCAAGGGCCATTGAGTTAGTCTCTATAATTCGAGATTTTCCTGCTTGATCTTTAAAAATCGATAAACTCTTTAAATTTTAAATCTCTATAAGTTTCTATAATTTATACTTATATGTGTAAATTGAAAAAAATATTCTTTTTCAAGTATCGAATTAAAGAGAGCCCACTGTACAATACGCAATACAATAATATGAATATTATTAATTTTCATCAACTCAATACAGCTCTCTGATTAAAATGTCATCTTAACATTACTTATAAGTAAGAAGTTTCACTTCAGAAGCCAACTTGAATGATCAGCTTTTGTACGATAAAATATTTTAAAATACTTTCCGTCGTACATCAAGAAATCGTCGTCATATTACAACCAAGGTCAATCCCGTTCGTCGAACAACCCAAGCTCGAAATCCAGCAGCGTAAAATGTCCCAACAGTCAAGCGACCGGCCAGTATCCCTATGCCCCGGACAACAAGTACTTCATCAACTGCTGGAAGGGCCAGGCGCATCTGCAGCAGTGCGCTCCGGGCACGGTCTTCAACCCCAAGATCAGCGCCTGCGACTGGCCGAGCAGCAGCAGCAGCAACAAATGCGGTGGATACGACAGTGGATGCGGCGGGGTGAGTTTTTGTTTGTTGGAGTATTTTTATGTCTTTATAAGACGATCTGTTAAAAATATTCAACTGGAAATCCTGGAAGATTTTGCCATTTTATGGGAAACGGTGATCGATTGTAATAGCTGTATGGGGGGACATTTAGAAAAAAGTAATAAAGAAATTTTTTAGGAAATCTAGATGGAATATTTCGATGCGAATGAAAATTTACCTGCAAATCCATCTGGAATAAAATTGGAAACCAGCAGGAAATTTACCTAGAAATCCACTAGGATTTCAATCAAATCCATCTGGTATTGAGTAAAATTTATATCGATGCTATTAGTTAGATTTTGGAAGAATTTACATCCGAATTTCCAGCAGAATATTTTGAACAGGGTCGACCGTGAAATTAACTTCTTACATTGATGGTCGAAAGTAAAACGGTTTATTCGTTAAACGTGCTTTTTTTGCATAAAATAATTTTTAATTCTAAAAAATTTTGTATGCAATAAAATAAATATACTAGAAGTGCATTACTATAGATTTGTTTGCAATATAATTAGATCGCACCCTACCTTTACCTCTTATCATAACTCGGCAAGTTTTTCAATAAGAAAATAGAAGTACTGATAATTTTCATAGCATAGTTATTTGCAGAGTTGTGATTAATAGTAGAGATTCACTATAATAACACGTGATTGAGATCAATAGTTTCACATATCATACCCCCAGAACAAGATTATGACAATTAAAAAGAAACTCTACTTTTTAGAAAAATAACGTTTTGAACAAAAATGCTTTAAAACTGCCTTGAAACCCGTTTTATTTCTATCAACGATAACAAGATGAACCATTTGTATGAAAGATTCTTTAATTCTCAACTGATGTTGAGATAAAAGCAGTCATGCCCATAAGGTTTATTGAGTTATTACATTTTTTCTTTAAGTATGATGACGATTACTCTGAAGATGGCGCTAAATATGACTGCGATGACTATGAAGAGTATTCAGATCACAAGGTTACTAAAAAGGATGGTGGACATACAAGCTACAACAAAGATTCATATAACGACGACGCGGAAGAATCAAATGATGATATTCTGAAAAATGCTTTGGAAAAAATGAGCAGATCTTAATAATGGTCTTGTTTTTCACACTACAGAATTTATAACGATGTAGCTATGCGTTTAACATATATTATTAACAAAAATTCTTAAGGATAATTCAACGTATTGATTATCATATTTTGTATTAATGAAATAAAATAATTCAAATATCATATTTACGTATCGAAGTGCGCTACAAACATATTTCCAATGTTTATTCCATGCCTGTATAATTTATAAATGATATCTGCTACTCAGTCTAACAGAAGGTAATAAGATATAGCACGTTTTCTTTTTCAGAGATTCGTATGCTAATTGGTTGTTTTACATAATAACATAAGGTAACGTGTAAGTAAGTTTCATTATCTCGTTTTTGCTTTCTCAAAGAGAAACCTTTATTAATTTGTTTCGAACATTTTTATATATACATTATTTATTTATTTAATATAAAATCAACGTAGTCTTCTCTTAGTCATTCGTAATTTATAGGTTTATAAACATCACCTTTATTCAAAAATAAATTAAAAACAAATACAGAAAATGATCCTGATGTTCCAAGAAGCTGTATAGTACTCAGAATTGACACCTAGAAGTATTCCATTTGTGAGGACCGAAATCTTTTTATGATTATGAGAACGGTCACATATAATTGAGGCATCGAATTCCAAAGTCTGCCAAAACCGTTTTACTGCAAGGTTTCCTAATCCAACGTCTTACTTCTTAAGCTAAAGAAATTTGTATCTTTTCCATACGATTCCTCTTTTCGTGAAAGAATTTGGGGCCTCACAAATATAAGTTTGGTATCCACATTTTTTAAGACGACATCCTCTTGGTACAAATGGATAGTTTTCTGAGTAAAGTACAAATGGTAAGCTGATAAGAACCATTTCAAACCATCGATAACAAAAATTTGCAACAAAAACAAAGGTGGACGAGGGCACGGAAGCCGAGGCGAATATCGAGGACTACTACATCCACGAGGAATTCCGCAAGGGCCACCGCCTCAACAACGACATCGCCGTGGTACTGCTGAAGGGAAGGGGCATACCACTGGGCAGGAACGTCATGCCCATTTGCCTGCCGCACGATAACGTCGAGTATCCGGCGGGCTTGAACTGCACCATCAGTGGTTTCGGCAGCATCGAGGCTGGCTCGTCTAGTACGTTTCATTTTTCTTTTTTATTATAAATGTACGCCTTGATTGAAATTCGGAAGGAGATTCTGAAGGAATATCTGCCACGTTTTTAGTTTGTACTTGAAACTCGAAAGCTCATTAACTCATACTGTGTTTCTTCATAACTTATGTCTATCGCGTCATATTTTATAATATTATATATATATTTTAACGTGATTGAGGTTATCCTCCCATTGTTTTGTTGATCTGCGTAGGAAATTTTAGTTTTCTGGTTTTTACATCAAGACGTTAAGACCGAATGTGATAATGATCTTTCGGTTCTCATTTTAGATAAACGACCTACTCATCTTAACTTCATCATTTTTCTATATTCTCTAGGGCATATGTTATGCATTCATATGAAACCACCGCCAAATTATTGTTTTATACATTATAAATTTTAATGTTAAAATTAGCTGATAGGGATTAATAAAGTACAAGCAAGTTAGTATATCCCAAATGTAATCTTTTCCTGTAATTTCACTTCTTACTTAATTTAATTTCTACTGTTTATCACTGTACCGCAAGAAATTAAAAATCCCCCGCATTTAAAAAATCACATCGAAAACCTTCAGTTTAACATCCTCATGCTCTACTCCTAATATATCTGTAATCATATATTTTGGTTTTCCTTCTCTGAATTCTAAACCTATTCCATTATTACCTTCCACGTTTTCAATAGAAGTTCTGCATTTTTAAGACGATTTTTCGAAATTTAGTTCACCTGCCTACTCTAATACTTGCATGTAACCTTCATTTTGCATATCTTTCGTACGTTTCCGATGAGCTATATATATATATTATAATGTCATGTAAATGTCCGATAATAAAATAAAAAAAATACGATTCTTTATAGTTAAAACCGTTAAAATGTCATTCCTCTGTTATAGCGCATTCACGAAAACTAAGGTTCGGCTGGGTTCCGCTGCTGGACCAGTCGGTTTGTAAAGCCGACTACGTCTATGGCCAGGGCTCGATCACGGACGGCATGATTTGCGCAGGACACCTGGACGGGGGACCCGACACTTGCGACGGAGACTCCGGTGGTCCCTTGGCTTGTCAGCACAATGGTAAATATAACGACATGTCGTCGAAAAATCATATTTTTAGTTTATTTAACTCATTGCTTCCGAAGCGACCATAGAAATGTCAGTTGGTTTCTTCTCTAGAAAATATGCATAATGGATCGAAATATTGAGGAAAAATATGGTTTGTGAGAGAGAAAGACTGGCATATTACGATTCTGAAATTAAATTTTGGAAATATTCGAGCGAAATATGAACTATGGCCAGTCAAAGTAGACTAAATACATTGGAAAGTAATTTTCTTTCGAATTATCACTCAAAGTTCGTTAAGAATAAACATGAATTTTCATTTCATCTCATGTGCCTCTTTCAGTAACGCAGGTTTATATGTAAGAATATTTTAGAGAATTGTAACTGAATCTGTTATACCAGAGATGTTAATTTCTTTCATCTTGCAGTTTATATAAATGAAAATTCAATATTTATAAAAAAATGCGCCCAAATGATCTAATAAAACTTTCTACCTCGAATTTTAAGTATTGTCTATAAAAATTTAAAATCAAAGTCTTTTTCAAACGGTTTGTACAAAGTTTGATTTGCGCACTGGTTTGCGTGCGCAAAGTACTTAATTTCCGAACTGTTTCAAGAGTGCGCAAAGTGCCAACAACTTTGCACGCTCAGTTTTCACATTGCGCACGCTGCGAAATTCGACTACTATGCATATTTTACAATTATCTTTGCAATTGATCTGCACATGCACAACTCGTGCAATTAGCCTTGTTCATATATTCATACTGGAAAGGGTTGGTACATTATGGTACATTATGATGACAAACTAATTATTTGATTTATTTTGTAGGTGCATTCACGCTGTACGGTTTGACAAGTTGGGGACAACACTGCGGACGAGTCAATAAGCCTGGAGTGTACGTTAGAATCGCACATTACAGGAAATGGATTGATCGGAAGATTAAAGAGTCTCTGGTCGGAAGATAATCGTCTGCATACTCAAAACCTAGACATTAGGATCGATATTATAATTTACGAGCAGATATAATTTTAGTTTTTATAACCGATTTAGATTTTATTGTTTATACTCTATATACCAAATATTATTACCAAATAAAGTTTGCACGTAAAATTACGATGTATGCCAGTAGTTCATAGGTATACTTTTACTTAACTAATATTACGTATTTTTTAATTCATTTATTACTGCGAATGAATTTGACCCTAAAAATTATACAAAAATAATTTTTAGTAATATCGAGACTTTAAAACAACAATTAAATTAACATCAATTTTATCTCCGTTTATTTTAGATTGAAGAACTTTATTATTGTAATGTCCTTATATTGAAATGTTAAAGCACCGTTTATAAATATCTCAAGTCTTAAATTATATGTGATGTAATCCAAAGTACATGTAAAAAGTATTTTTATATAAATGTCCAAAAATTAATATTAAAAAATCCATAAACGCTAAAGACTGTCTGTTTTCTGTGTAGGTTCTTAGAATATATGGAAATTAATTGTACAAAATTGACGCAAACCATATAAAAAAATATAAACTGTATCGATAAAGATAAGATGAGCATAAGTGTGAATAAATACAGCGAAAATCAAATTACTCTTTCACTTTTTAAACACAGGCTTGTACGTTGGGCGTGCCAGAGATTACAATAAATTACACCGAAGTAAAATTTGATCAAACATAATTATATTACTAACCTATGCTAAGGGATCGTAAAACAAACTTATGTTAGTAAAAAATTGTTAGTTCACGAATCCTTAAAATATTATTAAATTTATTCAACACTTTTGTATACAACATGATGTTAAATATACCAAATGAATAGAAATTAGCATTTTTAAAGGAATTCAAAAGTTAATTGAAAGTTCAAAATTCTCACCTTTATTTTTACCAACCTAGAAGTGAATAATAAATTCTTATATAATAATAAAAATACTTATATTCAAAATATTTATATACACCCTAAAAAGAAATTGCAATGAAATGTTGATAAAATTATAAGTATGAAATTATTATCCCTTTTCAGTCGGTAAAATTTAACACAAATTTTATACACTATATTCAAACACTTTACAACTACTTTCAATCACTTATAAGTCCACACCCTCTGAGAAACGGATTTCGTTAAGGCGAATCAATGATTGGGAAGTATATTCTGTAATTCAAAAAGGAATCACAGTGCTCTTAGTTTGATTTTATAGATGATTTCGCTCTATATCCTTAAATATGTAAAGCTATAGTTAAAAAATAAACTTTACATAATGGTAAAAATTATTACCTTATACCAACGTTCATATAACAAATACTAATCGTACAAGATTTGTTCATAAATATAAAATTTTTTTAACAAGAAATTGAATTGACTTCAAAGAATATAACGCTCTAAAAATAAAATTTACCATACTTTCTGTAATAATGGGATTATGAAAATAATAAACTCGATCAATTGTTTATTATCTTTATTTATACAAAGTCAACATTTATTCAAATTACAACTTTTTGTAGATAGGTGGCACAATAGTGATTTACAGTATAGTAAGTTGCTGAAATTTTAAGCGCATACTCCAAAAAGTTGTAATTTGAATAAATGTTGACTTTGTATTAAATAAATATAATAAACAGTTGATCGTGCCCATTATTTTCTAAATCCAGTTATTATAGAAATTATTTTTTACTTTTTAGATCGTATTATTCTTTAAAGTGAGTTCAATTTTTTGTTAAAATTTTTTTATATATAACACTAAAAGGAGTATATATATATATATATATATATATATATATATATAATTTTTATTTAACTCTTTTTATCCTAATCAGATTATTATTGTGAAAATAAATTTGTCAATAATTGTTTATTTTTATTTACTTATCAATTTTACGTTAATTTATAACTTTTGGATTGTAATACCTATAGGAAAACAAGATTATTATTTGCGTCATCCTTTAGAAATTGCTATTAATCCATAACATTCGTAATTTTTTGTTATTCGTACGTTATCCTTATTATTTTATAATATGTAACATTATAATCATGTATCTAAAGTATGGTTCACTTAATTGACGTATATCGTTGGATGTATAGGTATTAGGTATTATATTATATTAAAATGTTCAAAGTTATTTTTATGTTGGATTGAACATAAGAGTTTTCATTATTTTATTAATTCCGGTGTAGTATTTTGTGGTGCCGCTAATTATTAAAATATATGTATTATGTGAATATGCGGGGCTTGCCCCCCTAGTAGATTATATATATATATATATATATATATATATATACGGATGTGCGACACACACACACACACAGACACGCACACACACAGATACGCACACACGCAAACACGCACACACCCACACACAGTCATCCGCGCACACGCACACTCACACACACACACACGCGGCCGCACGCACGCGCGCCCATACGCACACATGTCCATACATCGGACATTTTTTGAGAGTACCTTATTCGAACTCCCCATGTCCTACAGTATGTTTTTACGTTAAAAAGTGACAAAAAATTTTTGTAATTAATACTATGCTTTTTCTTTCAGAAAGCAATAGAACCGTTTTCAAAAAATAATCCTCTAAAAAGAAAAACCGCTGCTAATTGCTTTACCAGAATGCTTTCTCAAAGAGAGAAAATTTTCATTAAATAAAGTAAAGCTAAAGTTAACTCATTAGACACACACGTTTAAGTATTGCCAGTCTGAAATAATCTTAAAACTTAATTAAAATAATTTTCACCCTATCTTTATACGAAAACTTCTAGTCAGTTTTTATTTAATATTGTTCATTAAAAAATAATACACTAGTAATCATTAGCAGTATATTTTATTGTTGAGATGTATCATAATAAAAAATTATTTCTAAATTTACTAAAATTACATATTTTCAAAAAATAACTATTAAAAATTCAATTTTATTTCTGCCACAAAAATAACGTTCAGGTAATTGTTAGATATATAAATTGAAACAAAATTATGTTTATTTTATGAAAACGTACATATTTTTAATAAGTTTGACGTATATAAGACAAAAAAAATTTCCTTGATTTTTACAAATATTGTAAAATTTATATTTGGCATCTTCTTTGACAAAAAAGAACTTTACAATAATTGCTAGATATATCAATTGAAAGGAAATTACGTGTATTTTATGTACAAATATATATTTTCAACATATTTAACGAATAACATACTTTTACGATTGTTACATTTTTTTAAGTAACTATTTTTTTTTTAAATGTACTTTATATTATCCAAACAGCTCCAAAATCTAATCAGTTCTAAGTGGAGCAATGCTTCATATATCTGCAAATTCTCAGCTCATAACACTCTTTCCTTGACGAGTTATCGTTCAACAATTTTTTTGTCATATAGACACAAACATACTTACATACATAAATACAGACATTTTTTCAAAACATGTCTTTCTGACTCAGGAATCTTCAAAACATAAAAATTCAACAAAATCTCTGATAAAAAAGTTTTCATCGTCTCAAAGTTTTCTCTTTGAGAAAGCAAAAACAGAATTTTCTTTTTAATAACATATGGAATTGTGAAAGAATAAATCACTATCAATAATAACAATTGGTTAATTGAATTCAAACTAGAACTTTTAGAGTTGGCGAGAATCTACAATTACGTTCAATCAACATTTTAGCTAGTTGCTTAAATTTTTGGTGGAAGAAAGACTTTTCACCCAAGGTACACACCGTACCTTTTGTCATATATATTATGTCTTGATTTTGCGTTTTTCTATGCCTCTAAAGCGAGTGTAATTGTGGTTATTTTACGAATCGGTGTAAACATATATTTATAAAACCAAAATAAAATATTAATAAAACTTATTCCAAATTGTTTAATTATTTTCAAATTTTTTCCAAATTTTCAAAAAATTTTTAACATATTTCCAAATTTTCCAAAATTGCAAAAGCGAATGTAAGTTAATAATAAGTGAGTGAGAGTGACTATGCAAGTAATTGAATAAAATAGGGTGCGTGAGTGAGTAAGTGCGTGAACGTGTGGACAAGTGAGTTAGTGAGTGTGTCAACGACTGATTGTGTACGTCAGTGTTATAGAGAGAGAGAGAGAGAGAGAGTGAGAGAGAGAGAGAGTGAGAGAGAGAGAGAGAGAGAGAGAGAGAGAAAGAGAGATATTTACAAACATTTTTACATACAATTTTACATTTTAATGTCACACGTTATCAGTTTCTTAAAATTACATATCACGTCGTTACTTAACTAAAATAAATTGAACATATGTAAAGTCAGGAACATAAAGTATTGCACTTTGTTGTCAGTTATAAAATTCGTGTTTTCGAAATCGTACTTATTATATCTATCAGTCGCTTGAATAAAATTACATACATACATTAACAATCGTTTTCATTCATATTAATAAATCCATGCATACTTTTTAAAATTATTTTCGGAAATTAATAATTTAAAGAAAACATAAAAAAAATACAGAAATACATCAATAAATTAGAATTTTAACGATACAAAATAAATTAACACAAAATAATTAAACAAATGAAAAGACGGGAAAAAATGAACATCAACAAAACAATTAATCTAAGCATGTGAGGTATTTCTTGACCGCCACCTTAAAGGCCATTAATCATGTAGCGTACGAATGGCAAGAGGTAGTGAATTCCAGAAATGCGCACCTTGTACTTGGAAAGATCTTCGTCCTGTTTCAGTGCGCATGTGTGTTACTGAGAGTTCTTTTGCATCAGCCCTTACAGGACGCTTCGATTTATTCTTCATAAAAAGCGACTCAAGATAGACTGGCTCTTTAACCCGTAGGATTTTATACATTGTTATAGCCATGAAAACGGCTTTTCGAGAGTTCACCCGAATCTATTCTAATTGTTCCCCGTTGGGAGTTATGTGCTCGTCCCTCCTAGCACCTAAAACGTATCGCACACATGAGTTCTGCAGTCTTTGCAGTCGGCTACGAAGTTCAAGTGTTGCATCCAGCTACACCAGAGAGCAGTAGTCGAGATGCGGAAAAACAAGGGCCATTGCTAAGTGCTTGCGCAGGTCCCGAGTGGTATACCTTCTAAAAAATCTCAAGTTATACAATACTCTGTTGACAATTTTTAGCAACTATGTCAATCCAATTTTAGCAAAATGTCACCCGGCAACCGCTTGCGCAGCACGACCCAGAATCTCCACTCCCTCGTCCACACTATCAGGGTGTATCTGGATGTAGATCTGCAGGTCGTCTGCGTATAGTATATATTGAACACGTCGCGGGTCGTCCATTTTGAATTCTTTATTAAGCTCAAGAAACAGTTCTTTTATGTCGTTGATGTAAAAACAGAAAAGCAAGGGCCCTAACACGGACCCCTGGGGCACTCCAAGGTTTGTTGACAACCTAGGTGACTTGGTGTCAGAGCGTTCAATAATAGCATGTTTATTATATACCTAGTCTATCTTTCAACACTGTATATTACACATATACAAACTTTAAAATAATTTAAAATCACAAGTATAGTAATTACTTTTTGGAATAATTAATTGGATGAAAAAAGCAAAATTGTCGATATTTATCACTTGTTAATTAGTATTATTATTCTTACAATCATTAAAATGCTCAACAGAAAAGAAATCAAGTGAAGAAATGTGTTAAAAATTAAAGTATGTTTTACTCCATTTTTTACTTGGAAATTATCTGACGTTTTTCAATAGGGATTCTTTATTCCTTTATTCACGTCTATTTTGTGCTATTCATATTGATATTAATATCTCCAATAGCTGAAATTGTGACGCGCATAGCGCGTCTGTGATTTTTTGTACTATCACAAGTTAGATAATACTAATTATAAGTCGATGTTGAACTTTCTCATTTTTAAGGCGTAAAAATAATAAGTAATTATCTAAATAAAAAATTAAACAACAATTTTGTTCATTATGCAGATCTTCAAACTAAGATTAGCGATGCGATCATTCTTAGATTGATGCATCAACCAATATAGCATTGAATATTCAATCATGCTGCAGCGTATATAAATGACAGTTGTTCTAGTTCATACGTCTCGATAAATTAACTTCGAATTGAGGAAAGCAAGATCTAAACGTAGGGATCATTATTTTATCCTGGTACGTACATTTGACGAATTGCATGAGGTAAACTGTTATGTATATTCACTAGTGTTGCGGATACGGACCATAATGTCACTGAAGGCCTCTCTTTCACTCATTTATACATACATCGAATTTCAATATTCATATTAATTAAGTAATTATTATGTGCAGGTAAATTATTTAACGTTAAACGGACATGGAACTAAGTGTTGAAACTTAAATTTCAATTATGGTTAAAAAACCGTGCAATTTATGACCTTTAAAGCAAACTATATGTATGCAAATTTTCTTATGGAGATTGAAAAACGTTAAAATAATTCTTTTTTTAGATTGAACATTTTGTTTACGATAGTAGTTCAGGATAATTATTTTATTTTTGGTATGGCATGTTAATATTATTTAAGCGATCACATAAACCTTAAAATTGTAATTAAAAATAAAGTATTATAATAAGCAAAAAGGTGTAATTTCAAACAGTAACAATTTGGTAAAATTATAATATGTTTGTTATGTATATAATAAACATTTTTAATCACTTGGTGAGGCTTGAACCCGCACGATGACTTTTGTTTGATGACAAAATTCACTGCCGTTAAGTATTTTGTGTAATTTTGATCCAATTGACTTGAAACGTTTTTTGGATTGGTTTTAGGCTCCATCCTGACTCATTTTCGTTTTTTTTTTCAGAAAAATATACGTATAATTCGTAGATCACCTACTAATAACACATAGATTCTTCGTTAGAATACTTTTGTTTCAACAAAATGAAGGAAAGAAAAAGAATATCAAAATTCTTGATTATTGCTGGTTTGATAATTCTGAACAATTTTGGATTTAGTTTCTGTGAAGAAAATAGTACACCTAAAAATGCAAAAATCATTATCATCGGTAGTGGACCTTCTGGAATCGCAGCGGCAGCAAAACTAATGGAAAATGGATTTAATAATGTGACTATTTTGGAAGCAGAAGATCGCATCGGTGGTCGCGTTTTTACTATGAAATTGGGTAAATGTTTTGACTATATTACTTAAAAATTACAATTTTCACCGCATTCATTTAAGTTTAAAATAAAAATTGCCCTAAGTAAATAATTACTATTAAGGAAATGATTTATATAATATTTATTATTCCATTAAGAAATTCAAAACAGGGAAACGTAGAAGTTTCTTGTTTTTGTCTTAGAAGTATGACAAGAAATAATTTATTGAAATAATTAAAATTTTGATAAAGCAAATTTAATTCCATGCGCATACAGTTTTTTTTTTATAGACTTCTAAAACATTTTTTTTATATTTCTATGCCGAAAACAAGATACTTGTAGATTTTACTTTTTTGAATTTTAGTCAATATGATTTTTTAAATCAAAATAACCATTTTTGTAGATTTTGACGGTAGAACCACCTTAAGGAGTAACGCCACTTACTTTTAATGTCGGCATAGTGCGTTTCTTACACATAAGAATTATACACGTAATTATTGTACACAATTTAGCATTGGTCAAATTATGTATAGATATATTATAATATATCTATTATGGCAAGTACTTGAACAAAAAGGATAATTTTTATCTGTAAATTGAACAATATTTTATAAGAGAACAAGGTTTCAACCAATCGAAAAACCCCTTCCAGGGAAATCTAGTTTCCAAGTTACTATTATAAAAGTGCTTTTTTTTATCAGACAAAAGCAGCTTAGCTCAAAATTAGTATTTTATTATGATTTAAAATATTATAATATGTGTTTAACCTTCGGGAGATAACTTTTGACACGAATTATAACGGTTGTTTCGTTATTACCTCGAGAACTTTTGAAGAGTCGATTTAACAGTGAGAACTCCTGAGCATATTAAATAGAACTATTTAAACAGGCATTTATCCCAGCATGTTAAGTTATGTCATCTAGCGGTATGAGCCTAATATCCATAGTTGTCTAGTCTGAGAGACGATCCCTATTAGGGAATTCTTCTCTAAGTAATTTCGAAAAGAGTATGAATATTGAATATCATTTATTAGAGATTCTAAAAGCATATTTCGTAGTCCTCCAAAACTTATTTATTGACCTCGCGTATACTGCACTTCCTAATTGGATATCTCAGGCATTTTTTTGAATATTTAAAAATGAAGAAAAGAATGTTAGACCTTGAATTGATTAGAAATAATGCAATAGCAATGATAAACAGTGATTAGAATTCAGCATGTAAGCATTTTATCGTTTGAATATAAAAGCCAAGAAAAAGTAAAAATATTTGTTTTAGATAGGGAACTTGCAGGAAAAAATCCATTAGGTCCGTCAGATAGAATACCGAAAAATAATCGACACATATTTGTTATTTTTTTCTATTAAATAATTATTAATATAGATATAGCAGGTTTAAATGTTGCGTAACGTCACAAACTCCCACTATATAGATATCCTACGACGGGAGTTTGTGACATCGCGCGACATTTCAACTTGCGGTATATTTGTTAATAAATATTTAATTGAAAAAAGAAAAAACACATAATGTATTGATTATTTCTAGATATTCTATCTGACGGACTTAATGAATTTTTTTCATGCAATTTCCCTATTATATAGAACTGTTTAAAAAACAAAAGTTTTTTTTCCAAGATCGGTATACTTGTCCATTCTAAGCAGCATTTTTAAACATTTAGACGAAATATACATTTCCAAAACCTATAGACATCTATACTGGAAGACTGTATTTTCTTTGAAACTCAAAATCTTAATTTTTCTTCATCATTATGTAATATTTAATTCAGACAATTAAATCTGATCGAAACTAATTTAGTATGTCAAAAAGGTCAGTTCATATCACAAATTCCATTTTGTAATTTTATTTTTCAACTAAGCAATCAATAGTTACAACTATAATAGCTGTGAGTTTCCGTATTCGGGTACTCTTCCCAATGTAGGTTTCAACGAAAACAACAATCCTCCTTAGTTATTCTTTAACTCAATGATTAGTGGAAATAAATAGGTTTGGTCAGACAATATGATAGATTATATACCATTTATATGTATGATTTGAGTAGTACTTCTTGATTGTTCAGTAAAAAACATTAAACACGCTTTATTGGGCAACGTAGCTAATATCTTTATCTTTACAAATTTACGGCAATCTTTAAATTATAAATAATATTAATGTTATGTTATTAATTTTAGAATTATATTAAAATTAAGATATCTTGTATTTTAATACTCTACAAAAGTTAAAAGTCACTTTTAATTGTTTAATTTTTAATTACTAGCATATAATATAATGTTGGATTCTATTCATAGATGACTATTCTGTTGACATGGGTGGTCAGTGGGTGCATGGCGAAGTCGATAATGTGGCTTTTGAAATGGCTAACCCCCTTGGCCTTCTTGAAGTATCGCACAGAAGTGATTATGGACTCGCAACGAACTTCATCAATTCATTAGGTGATTCCTTAAATCCCGAAGACACGAACAAAATTTTCAAATTTATTGACGAGCATCTTAATGGTGTAAACGTTGAAAAGAATCCTGGATTCGAGAGTGTTGGCCAATATGTTGATAAAGCGTAGGTTTCACAAATTTTGTAAATTCTCTCTCAGTTGAATTATAGTTAACAGTTATATTTGATTTACTTTAACTTCATTTAGGTTTGATGAGGTATTTAAAGATAACCCAGCAATACTGAATGATAAGAAAAAGTATATCCTTTTTTTCGAATTGTTGTCACTACAATCCGATGCTGCAGAGTCTTGGAATGACGTATCTGCACTTGGTACATCAAAATATAAAGTCTGTGCAGGAGATCAAGCAGCTAACTGGAAGGAGCGAGGATATTCTACAATTTTAGACTTACTAATGGTACTTTTATATTAACTTTTATATTTTAAAATTCTAAAATAATTAAAAGCAAGATATTAATGGATCATTTTGAAACTACAAAAATATATTTTAAGGGGACTAGACACCTATAAACCATAGAAGGAAACTTTAATTTTTATTATTCCATAAGATTTTTTATATTTAAAATCAAACTTTCTGAAAATATTTGACATTAAATACTTAGTTATATCTTTAATTTTACCATTGTCAATACTCAAAACCTTGATCCCACACGTCACGATAAATCACTACTGTCAGTATCATATTTATTCAAAGAAGTTTGCGGTGTGAACGATTCTAGGTGATGTGGTAAACGAAATTTTTTTTTCGACGGTTAATAGACTCCCTTTGACATGTACTAAAATTTTGTTATAATCTTTTTTGGACGTCAACCAATTTTTAGAAAATTATTAATACATTTTTTTTTTAAATATCAAAAGTTTTAACGAAAAAGTGCTCTACTTAATTTTTAGTACATGTCAAATGTGTTGATTAACTGTCGGAAGTAGTACATTGTAGGGGTGTGCGGGTACCCGAAAAACTCGGGTCGGGTCGAGCTGGATTCTTTTTCCAAGTTCGAGTCAGTTACCTGGTCGACTCGGGTTACCCGCTCGAATCGGGTTACCTGGTTGAGTCGGATTATCGTGCCGAACCTGGTAATGTGCTCGTTCCGGATTATTCACCCCATTCGGGATACTTGAAATAAACAGATTATGCCAAGAAACCGGGTTACTAAAATTGAAGCGGAGCTACCCTATTAGAACAGATAACGCATTATAATTGATCTAACAAGGAGAGTGTACGGAGCCCGGGTCATCTACTGCACAAAAGATCATTTGCAAAAACGCATTGGAAGTCGAACTTCACGCACACTGTTTCAAAAAAGAATTTTCGTTCATCATGTCATCTAGAATCGTGCACACCGTAAACTTATCCAATAAATATGGTATTGAGAATAGTGATTTATTACGACGTGTAGGATAAAGATTTTGAGATTTTGCAATGATGAAATTAAACACATGACTAAGTATTTATAGCAAAATTTTTCAGAAAAATTGATTTTAAATATACAAATTTGTATGGATTCATAAATAAAATTTTGTTTATGGTCTAAAGGTATCTTGCTTCATTAAGGGAATATATACACCTATGAATTTTAAATTAATTATCAATACATTTTTAAGTTAGAAAAGAGTCTCTCATCACATATTACCTATTTTCTTCGGTAAATTTTAATATTTTATCAAAATATAACGGAAAATTATTTTTTTAATTTTATTTATGGCCCTTAGATTTCTTTAATTGGCCATAATGAACACCTCTCTAGTTATTGGGCTACTTCAAGGTTTTGAGATCCGACATGATCGATTTGGTGTTTTCAAGATTTGATTATATTCAAGATACATGTAGTTATGATATATGCATGTGGAATTTGTATATAAAAATGATTGACCAATGTTTTTCTCTTTTTGAACCATATTTAAAAATAAAATTAAGAAAAAACCCAAGAGTATAACTTTGATTAATAATTTATATGCATATAACATTGTATAGTAACCTTCGATTTCCCTATCAGATGGCCAGAGAAAAATCCTATAACTTTTGTTCGACATTTTCCTCTGCGGTTTTTATTTTTCAAGTTATTTTTCCATCCAGGGACTTTTCTAACACCCTGTACATTCCCATATACATATATGTATTTTAAACATATAACAAAACTTTGGAAACCCCAATTCCCAAGACAGCCCAAGAAATACATAGGTATTCATTGTAGCCAATCCAGGTGACCACCTAAGAACCAAAAAAGATTTAACAAAAAGAAAAGGTAATAAATGACGAGTGACTTATTTTCACCTTAAAATGTATTATCAATTAATTTAAAATTTAAAGGCGTATCTGTCCCCTTAAGTTATAGAGACCGAATTCAAAAGATAAATGATAAAGAACCTATTCAAAAATATATTGTTATCACATTGATTTTGTAGAAACGTTATCCCGATCCAGAAAAAGAAATTCCAGTTATGAATAATACAATACTAAGCACTGAAGTAACTTCGATCGATTATTCGAATAATACAGAAGGAGCACCAATTGTAATAACTACGGCCAACGGACAAATTTATAAAGCTGATCACGTTATAGTAACAGTTTCATTAGGAGTTTTAAAAGACAGGCATAAGTCTCTTTTTAATCCATCGTTGCCAGATTATAAAGTCAACGCCATCGAGGTTTGCTTGAATTTTATGTTACATTTTATTTCAAAATCATAAAATACTTACAAATGTTTTTTTCAGGGCCTTGGATTCGGTACTGTAGCAAAAATTTACATGTTATTTGAAAAACCTTTTTGGACAATGGGTGATGAAAGAGTTTTACACTTATTTTTTCTGTGGAATTCAGAGGATATCGAAAAAATTGAAGCTGACGTATGTTTTAAGCATTATTTCATACAATTAGATCATTGCATAAAAAAGTTACTTTTTCATTCATTGTGTAAAATAATTAGGTCCCAATATTAAAAAAAGAAGATAATTTAAGAAATTACATCTATAGGGAAGAAGCAAGTAAAGTAGTGCATTTTAATTAAACGTATAGTATTCTATAATATGAAAATATACAAAAAATGACGGTATAAACATATTTTTATCTGTTTAAATTTATAAAAGTTTTTATGAAATTTAATATATGCGGTCCAATACTTGCTTCTTCCGTAAGTGTTCAAAATTTTAATTTGCAGATATATGAACAAATACACTGAACTTATAACCTTTAGTGTCTGAAGTGTAAAACGGTTGATCATTTTGATATTATTTCCCTAGTGAAAATGGAAAAATTTATAAAAAGTAAGAAAATGTAAGCAAACGTAAACAAACGTAACAAATCGTAAGAAACTGTTGGATTTCGGACATTTTTACATTTTTTACGTTTATGTACGTATTTTTATGTTTTATTGTTTCCTTACGTTTTATTACGTTTCGCAATATCGTGTGAAAAATATAGCTTGAATTTTGCACCGACAGGTGGCGAGGCATATACAAACCAATTCACGTGTATAAAATAACTTTAAGTTACTTAAGAAGCATTGACAGAAAAAATATTTTTTTGAATATTTGACATTCTGGAAGTCTCTTTAGTTAGCGGAATTTTTAGTGTGAAAATGTAATCTAAAGTAATAAAACGTAATAAAACGTAAGAAAAAGTAAGAAAACGTAAGAAAACGTAAGAAAACGTAAGAAAACGTAAGAAATCGTAAGAAACGTAAAAAGACGTTTTATAAAAGTGTAATAAAACGTAACAAAACATAAAAGAGTGCTGAATTTCGGATGTTTCATATCATATTTTCATATATGTTCTTACGTTTTTTTTACGTTCTCTTACATTTTCTTACGTTTTCTTACGTTTTCTTAGGTTATCTTACGTTTTCTTATGTTTTATTACGTTTTATTACTTTAGATTACATTACGTCTTTTTACGATTACTTCCACTTTTTTAAGTTTCTTTACGTTTTATTACATTTTATAATTTCCACCGGGGTTGCTAATATATATCAAGTACTATATTTTTTATTTCTACACATCATTAGTATAATATGTTGACACAGCATAGACGTCATATTTGGCTTTTATCCTATGATCTAAGTCGAAAATAGTACATTACGATACGTGTGATCTAAGTAGTCCTTTACAGCACGGCGAGTATTAACTAAATAAGCGCTAAACGCCGCGCTATGAAGGACGACTTTTGATACGAGTATCGTATACTATTTTATAGCACTGCTTGCCTAAATCCGCTGTCACGCCTAGCCGTGCCTTAAGCAGTCCAGTATTGCAGTGTGAGGTCAGCTCGCTACGCTCGGGCGATAAGGACGGTGCAATAATGGACTACTTAAGTCACGGATAGGCGTGACTTGAGTGCGGATTTAGGCCATACAGTGCTATAAAAGATCAATAACTGCCTAAATTATTGTGTCCGAAGAGAAGAATTTTTTTATTCTTACTAACAAAATATGAACACCGTTTAATTTATCATTTTGATTCCAATTGCTTAAGTAAATTATACCTCAACTACAGCTCTAAGTGTAACCTTATTTGTGTGTCCCGTCCTGAAAAAATGTAATAGCACTTTAAATATGTGTTCCGAACTTCTAAAAATATCCTAATTAAAGCTAAGTTTTTTTATTAATTTAACATGCAGTTACGCCGTCTTGAAAATCATCGATTTGAAATTCAATATTTATTTTTAACTAAAAAACAAAGAAAATGATCTGTATCGTATCTCTATGCCCCTCGATATACTAAAATTGAAACGTACAATACACAATTTTTAAAAACGTGATTCATTGTTTAAAAATGTATTGTCGCTCAAAAATAAGCAATTTAGTATATATATAATCACAATGCTATTCTTATGGGCAAAAAATTCCGTTTCTTAAAAATAAGGCTCGTGTATCAATTCTTTTCATAAATGGCTTTAAAAGTGTACCCGTTAATATTCAATTTTTATTTCAAAATTTTGTATGAAACAATAATGGAGTTTGTCCGAATTATTAGTCTTTAGCTTATAAAAAACTATATTACTCAGTCAGTTCTTCAAAAATTTAAAATTTTTTGAAGTGTCATAATTTTGTTCCAGAGTATGAAATATAGATAAACTGTAGCTCAGCAAACATTTTAAGTTTTTATAAGAGCTTAATATTGAATATGTTTAAATTTGTTTACTTAAAAATATAAACAAATATTGGGTGTCTGTGAATTATTAAGTATGCAATGAGTATAAGCTTTTTGTATAATTTTAGAGTTAGAATAACCAAATTAAAAATTATTATTTTTTTTAACTCAATATAAATAAACAATCTTTACAGAGCGAGAAAAAATGGTTATTAGGATTGTCTGAGGCGATGACTGTAGAGCATAAGCCTAATCTATTATTAATGTGGGTCACAGGAAAACACGTAAAACTCATGGAAGAATTACCAGCAGAAAAAATTTTTAATCATACACTAGAAAACCTTCAAAGATTTTTAGGCAAAACTCATAATGTTACCACACCTGTCGCGATGTTGGCAAGTAGATGGTACAGCAATCCATTTTTCAAAGGAACTTACAGTTATAGAAGTCTAGAATCAGATAAACGACACGTTTTTCCAGAAATGTTGGAAAGGCCACTCGATGAACAAACCCTGGTGAATATACATTTCTAATACAATCAATAGAAAACAATTGCATTCGCTGTATTATTTTTGTGTACACTTATTTCGTCGTTTACTTTCAGCGAGTTTTATTTGCTGGCGAAGCAACGGAGACAAATAGGTATTCAACAGTCGATGGAGCCATTCTATCGGGCTGGACAGCGGCAAATCGATTGATAAACCATTATAAAAAAGAAGAGTCTTCTAAGGGTGCCTGATGTATACGTTTCAAGATGATAAAAAATTTCAAGGTTCATATATTCTAATATTTATTGTGGCCTAACGGCAGGTTCAAATAGCTGTCTTTGTAAAATAATAAAAATATTCAATAATAATAACTCAAAAAATAAATAAATACGAAAAACAAGAATAAAATTAACTCCAACACGTGACTGCTCAAACACTGGAATAAACTTTCTGTAGATTTAAAAATAATTCACAGCTGATTATTTTTAAAGCTATAGCTTAGGAATTGTTACTAAAACGTTTTTTATAACATACATACATCAAATTTTGGCCCGACTCCAAAAAGCTGTGATTTAAATTTGAATATATAATGAAAGGAGTTATTCCATCCTTTTTAAAGCAAACATTATTTTATTCTTACTTGTTGTTTGAAGTCTTTTTTATTTTTATTTAAATAATTATTCTTTGACACTTTTTAGTTGTTTTCGATTAGTTAATTTTTAATAATTGATAGGTCATAAATAATGTAGTGAATATGTACGTATTTCTCAATGTAAATGTATATTCTAAAGCACTAACATATAACCAGTTCTATGACAGTATACATATTCAGATAACTAGTACTGGTTCGATATCGGCAGAGTTTATTCATTCAAAATATGTTCAATACGAGCTCAACAATCAATTTCAAAGGAAAAATGTATGATGATAGTACGAAAATCAATACTTGATGTTAATAGTACAAATAATTGTAATCCAATATATATTTACCTATTCCACCTCTTCGAATATACAAATAAGGAGACAAGTATGAGTTGAAATTAATCAATTCAACAAATAAAAAATGATGGATTGTAAAAAGAAAATTCGAATTTGCCAATACAAATAGTTTCGGCATAGTACCTGTACAACAATGTAATAAAACCTTCGAAGATACACACTCTATTAATTATAAAAAAATTATGCAAGATGACAAAACTCTTTTATTGTCCAGTATTGGTGGCAATATTGGCCCAGTACTAAGTTGAAATTACTATAAGATCACTAGTAGATCATACTCTACTAGATGAAAAACAAATAGTCAAAATCGGTGTATCCGTTTAGAAATTATAAATTCTTTTTGAAATCGGTTAAGAATAAACAAGATTAACATAAATATTTCTTGTATACCAAAAATAAATCAGGGCATGCTCCAGTATGCTGGAAGAAATACATAATTTCACATACATGCCGAAACTACTAGAAGAGTGAAATAACAGATAAAAAACGTATATATACGTAAGTAGGAAGAAAAAAGAGAATAACGGACGTTAATTATCTCGTAAACAGAGTTCGTCAGTCTCGTCGACTTACTCGGGTCATCGTCGTGTGATAACCCATGTGAAAATATACAAATATACAGAAGGACTTAAGACTTTGAAGTCCATTTGTTTGTGATAAGTTGTGAATTATTTTTTTATATTTGTATTGCAAAAATTAAAAAAATTAAGAAAGAATTTCCTTAAATTCTTTTAGTCTACTTGTAGTTCTTTGTACTTATGTAAAAAGATTAAATAATAGAATCCGTATTCGTTTATCATATATTACGTAACGGAATCATATTAACGATTTAATTTATTTAGGTGGTTTAATAAACATTACAGATAATAATGGTTGTTAATAAAACTCTATATATACCTTATTTACATTTTGTAACAATAGTAAATACGAAGTATATTACGACTTCTTGCGGAGCATAAAACAAACCTTGAGACAAATATACCATTTATCAACAATATTTTTATATGAACACTATCAAGTACGATATAAGTTACCCATCGATGCATTGATGACAATAGTTATTAATAATTTATTATTGTTCGCGATATTTTCGGTATTGCTTTAAAATTTATGTGATAATATCTTTAATTGCGGAAAAATTGGACCTGCATATCCGCGTTGATAATAATTTTGCAACTAATCCAGCCTTTGGACTGTCTGTGTTCCTATCGATATTGATCGATTAAGAGTGCGAGCCCTGTATACATGTATACTATTTAATAATCGTCTGGTAGATAAAGAAACAACACGTGCAGTAGACAATTTAAAATTTATCTCTGAAAAATAGTAACATGCGTTCGCCGAATACTCACAAGAATGCAAAGTTTTCTCATAATAAGCGGATTCCATAACTTCACAAAATAAAGGAATTAATTATGTACATACACTCGTAAGAATCATCTGGTCAAATACTTTTGAAATCTTCTGAAATAATGGAACTTCATTGGCTCTAAAGCTCACTCTCGATATCATTGATGGATTTTTAAAAAATCAAACATATTTAATCGCAAAAATTAACAAAATAAAAATCCGCGAGGTACTCTTTTACCTTTTCCATTGAATGATTTCGTTCGGTGATGATGCGCGACTCCTTGAATACTCTAGAAGAAAAATGGATTTTGAGGCGGCAACAATTAGTATGGGTAGAATTTTATTTGGTAACAACATTACACAGCTTCAGTCGCTTCAAACAACGACATTGATTATCAATTAACGAATGCTGAAAAATGAATGAATTTTACATTTTTACAATGATAGTTTGTTGTTCTATTTTAGAAATTAGACTTTGGTTCATATCTATAGATTAGTTATAGACTGTTATTTATTATTTTTTTATGAGAATATACGTTTATGGGTAAGTGTAAGAGAAAGTCCTAAGCTTTTTCTTGCTTATAAGCTGGCCAATAAACTTGACTTATGAAATTGCTGCACGTGCATACTCACCGAGCCTCGCGGTTTTTTTCACCTGCCAAATTTTTTCCGCTTGAAAAATTTAGTTTACTTCTATCAAACTCTGGAAGCCGTGCATCATCAAACGAGATTATTCCATAGAATAGGGAAAATTACGCGATGGTATCTCAAAGATTTTGTGCATTTATCGCGGCATAAGAAAACGACTTAAGTCCACTTTTATGAATATTGAGTTATGAGCAATTTTAGTATATTTTCAGATAAAACTGCAAAATCTCAAGAAAGTGTGAAAATAAGTGACCCTAGTTGAATAATGAATAAATAGTTATTTATGAATTTTTTTAATATTAGTTTAAATGGAAATTAAGAACTTTAAACCTTAATATCTCAAAAACATGAAAAGGGGACTTAAGTCGTTTCTCCGGGACCCCACAGATATATTAGTCATTTATATCTACGGAGTTTTTAGGCCCTTAAATAAATACATTCATATCTCAGAATACAATAGTGTACGGGGAAAAGTATAGTATTATACATTTTACAAATAGTTTCCAAATGTTTCACTGTACAGTAAATTTGGTCATCGAATTCCAAATTCTAAAAAATGATTATACTTCTTCTTAATATTACATTAGTACCTATATTAAAATGATAAATTTTACTGCAATCTTTATATATTATCAACTTTTAATATAAAGCGTAGTAACTTTCTGAGTTTCGACAGTCTGTCAAATTACTATATGTACGTTCTACTAAAAAATCGAGAACTATTTGAAAAATGTAATATATGCACAATTTCTCTTCGTTTATTAAATACAAAATTGTTAGTTTCGTTGTATTTTGATAAATATTCATATTCATACAAAGATTTCAATACCTACTTAAGTAACACACTGAAGCAAAGGATTATTATCAATTAAGAACTATTTTAACTTCTAAAAAGTATGTACTATTAAATATTAACAATTAAGACATAGTTCAAACATTCATTGATTATGTGACTTAGCGCAACGAACTGTTTATACTGAAAAATCTGGTGACTTAATAATTAACGGAAGAGATTTATGTAAACTGTTAAAACAGAAGACGATATTCGGAGATTTCTTGTGAAGAAACAGCTTTATAAAACTTCTTAAAACTTTGAGTGTATTTTCCATTATATATCAACATATGATAACAAATTTTTTTGTTTTAAAAAGTATGCATTTTCGGAATCATACAGATTGTTTCCCATAATCTCAACGTTGATATAGATGCAGCAGAACAAAAAATTCATAATACTATATTATGCAACAGGTGCGTAAAATACGATTTTTCACGCGCGTATAAGCGATCGCCGCGCACGAGTCGCCGCACGATTGTGTAAAACGTACGCACGAGTTGCATACGATAATTTTTGTAATAATGTGCGTCAAATTCGCCACTAAAGTCTTGCATAAGATACCTATATCTCCTCGACCGTGTATTATATTTATTTGGGGATAAGGTGGTTGAACGGAAAGGACGGGTTGCAGCAGCTGCAGAAGAGGCGGTGGGGGTAATTTATTTTTTAAAGTTTTAATATTAATTTTTTTATTAGTTTTTCAAATTTGATAATTTGTAAAAGAATTCTCGATTTTTTTACATTTATCTATTTTTAACATATTTTGATTGCAATTTTTTCCGTTGCTTTTGCATGTCTTTCGATTTTTTATTTTACGCACACTGTGTCGAATAGTGCCATTTTGCACACCTAAATCTGTGTGTAAAATCGCATTTTGCACACACTATTGCAAAAGAAAGTTTATTTTTATCAAATTACCTTGAAAATTGCGCTATTGATGTACCCATAACTGTTTAAAAACTCACTGGTAGAAATAAAAAAAATAGTTAAAAAACTAGAAAATAGGTATTTAAAATGAAAAAAAATATTATATTCCAGACTTGTCCAGATTTAATAGTAATGAGCGTTTAAAATTATAATAGTTTTCGATAATAATAACTGTCAATAATATTGTTAATTTGAATATGCTAGTAATATCGATTTCTTAGGTTATTTTAACAAGCTTCTTTAAATTTGTGTGCATAACCAAGTATGCTGCTCAGTTAATGCCTATGAATTATCTTGGAATATGCACTTCAAGAAATGTTTGAAAAACATCATAGATAGCGTTTCATCAATGTTCAATACATGACTAATAAAACGAGCTTGTTTCTAGTCTACAAGAGAGTACAATTGTCGATAAGCGATTAAATGAAATCGATTTCTACCAGGGTCACTGCTAATTCATTACCATTAGCTTCTTAAAACTTAATTAAATAAAATTAAAAATCTTGTTCTATCTATAACAAAATAAAGGTGATAGCTAGTCCAATCATAATATAGTGAGTTTTAACATGATTCAAGCCAATACAAATAAATTCAATCGATTTTGCAACAAATAGAAATTTTTTATGCTTAACCCATTGAAATGCGAATTTTTTGAAGCATTGGGTATGCATAAAATTTGGTATTTAGGGGATTTTAGGATCACTGATTCCCAATCTACGATTTTTTTTGGATAGTAAATAATAGAACAATGTTGATTCTGATTTCTGAACCAGAAAAAAAATTCATAGTACAAGCAACTTTGAATTGAATAAAAGTAAGATTCTTAGTGTAAAAATTCTTACTTTAAAAAATTATTAATATCAAGCTTTTTTAGAAACATTTTAACTGAATTAATTATAGTTATACAGTATCGATAAAAAAAGAAATACAAGCGTACCGTAAACCGGGGTGACTTTGGACATCAGGGTGACTTTTTACCAAATTTAAAAATACTATGCATTATCCACTCGCAAAGACATCGAATCATCTTAATTCTTTGTTATTTTGAATCATTATAACAAAAATATATAATAAAACGTGGAAAAAATAAGTCTTAGTTGGTAAAATAAAGACCAATCTATTATCAAAATATAATAAGAGATAAAAAGAAGTGTAATGTCAAATATCTCGGTCAAAAGAATTTTCCGACAGAGTGCTGCTGATTTATTGCAATAGTAATCGTTGAACATAAACAATCTTTTTCACAAAATGATTTTTTTTGTTTACAGGAAAAGACGAAAACTTAAAAATTTTAGTGAATATTATTCTCAATGTTGCTAATTACTTCAATATCTATCATACATTTCTGAAATATATTACAACATTTTAAATAAAAGACGTTTTGGAGTAAAGAAAACAATGAAAAGTATTATTTCAATCCAAAATTATGCAAATCCAAAATTTCAGGTAGGAAGAGATAGGAAGTTTCAAGCCATACATATATATTGGCACTGAATCAATAATATTACCTCCATCATAATAAGAAACAGCGAAAACTAAAAACCAAAAATGGAAGAATTGCAACAAAAAAAAGAATAAGAAATAGATAGCAATAAACAATTAAATTATACTTATATTACGCGATTACACGCGCACACACGCACGCGCCACTCGCATACGGAAATCAACTAAAAATTTAGCATACTTCATTTCCAAAAATACCAAAAAACACACGTTTCCACTAACATGTTTTTCCCGATAACATTCATTCCCCCAATCCAAAGCTTCCTCTTCAATAAAATCGCGCAAAAATCCACTCGTCCTCCGCACCCATAAAAAAAAAAGAGAAAAACAAAAATCGATTTCGGCAAGGCCACCGTTGCAATCTCCCCGACAAACAACAATTTCCAACTGCCCATCTCCGCGTACTCATCATTTATCTCTCCCCACGCACTCTCGACGATTGTCAATTCGCTCTGCACTCGCGATGCGCCGATAATCATCAGCGATCGCGCGCCGCGGATCCAGCGAGGATTATTTCGCGTGTACCGCGAGCGAGCAAGAAACGGAGAATGCGCCGCGACACGGTCACAATGTACAATCGAGGTGTGCTGTAGAAAGCCGGGGGTGCTGTACGTGTACGCCGGGTCCCCCGGAGTATACAGTAGGCCGAGCTATATAGCTCCGAAACTTTATTATAAGTAGCCGACGCCTGGCCGGCCCGGACTTCAGTCTATCTGCATCGCTCTCCCGGCCTCGCCGCGCTAACTGCCTTCGACAATTAGGCGCATCGTTAATCGCTCGCGCGTTCGCGGTCTTTTTGAGATTTATAGATTTTGAGTGGGCTTCCGATTTGCGAGTCGCGCGAATAATCTTGCTTGCGAATGTAAGTGTTTGGAAGAATGAAGGTTGAATAAAGATATTTTTTGGAATAATTGTTTATGGTTGTTGTTTTTCTTTTTGTTTGTTTGTGTGTTTTATTTGTCAACGGTAGGACGAGGTTTTAATGAGAAAATATTTTAATTTCCACTGTTAAACGAGATAAGGTGAAAACTAACAATTGGTTTGTATTAGAGTGGATTGTCGGATACATCGGTATGGCCGCTTGATATGGGTGATTTTACACAAAATATTTAAATTGTATCCATGCATGATAACAGTCTATAATCTAAATAATATTGAGCAATATTTGAAGAAAAAAACTATCTAACTGGGTCACAGTTTTGAATTTTTATAAAAAATTATTCATATATTAAGTCGCCATATACCGAGCATTCCTTTCGAACCTTTTGTATTTTACGGTTTGAGGATTTTTTATTTAATAAGGAGTACATTTGAAATACAAAAGTTTATTCATTTTTATGTAACAAAATTATTTAAAAATTACGATGATTATACATCAATGCACATTTTTTATTTGACATTTTAGACGCATGTTTTATTTCATCTTTGTGTAATATCTATTAAACCTCGTCTTATCTGAATTATCACGGTTGTATACAATATTTTTATAATATTTGTAATGTTTATAATACTTATTTTATTTATACACAAACATTAACGCACCTTTTATATTTAATATCATCTGTGTGTAACATCTTTTAACCTCGTGTTATGTTATCTGTATTATCTATCACGGTTGTAAACAATAATTTCTTAATATTTGTCATGTTTATAAAACTACTTTTATTTATATACAAATAAAGATAAAAGGTTTCCATATGTATATACATTCTTGTTATATATATATATATATATATATATATATATATATATATATATATATATATATATATATATATATATATATATATATATATATATATATATATATATATATATATATATATATATATATATATATATATATATATATATTACGTTTACCACTTTGTTTTATATCATTTCATTGTTAACATTGTCAGCGATTGCGCACAATCAAATCACTTTCTTTGAGTCACGTAACTTTTTTATCACTAACTGCTTTGTTTGAACAAAAAAAGTGCATTTAAATGGTCAAATGACGAAACTAGGCCTGGTTTCGTATATTTCCGTCAGCTGTAGTGTACACGTGACGTCACGAATACATGACCTCACCTTAGGCGGCCTATACGACAGCTACAAATGGTCGATTGATAGCCTCAAAATTTTCCAGTAACTTGGATAAATTTCTACTGAACATTAACTGATTGGAGTTCAAGCGATCAATTAGCTAGCGTGCATTTTAATCATCACAGTGAAAACAATCAAAGTTAATAATGACATTATTTCAAAAAATTCTATTTATCAAAAACGCGTTATCATTTTTAGCGGGCACTATAAAAAAAATACTTTGAAACGATTAATTTTTCTAACTTTACATAACAATTTTTTCATCGCACGTAATATATTGATAAATCTTTCGTTTCAGATATCTTAAGTTTTCGCAACTTTAAATCGCGGTACACAGCACAGTATAAAAACATACAGCACACACTGCCTAATTCGAAAAAAAAAAGAAGAAGCTATCACCAGTGATAAAAACTACATTCGTCCGAAACTTTGCAACGATCGAAGGAGCACTAAACTACCACTGTTGAGAATGTTGAAAATCGGCTTCGTCGGCGGCGGCAAAATGGCCCAGGCTCTGGCGAAAGGTTTCATCAAAGCAGGTAAGCCAAACGCAACATACATTATAACATCGCGCTGCGCGTGCGCACCTTATAATCTCGCGCTCTCTCCGGGCGCTCTTGCTTTTTATATTTAAACAAGTCGCGGCTGATAACGGCGCGCGTTAAAAAAATATCGTACTGGAGAGGCGTTTGAATCAGTAAAGTCGATCGCGACTTGTGCTTGTAACACTTCGTTTATATACGGAAGCCGCGTGTTTACTCCCGTCCTTGGTATTATAAAGTGCCTCGAGTGCTTTTGCAGCAGGTGGATTTATCGAAGCAAGTTCAAATATGAGTTTAGCTGCAGTTTGTGCAATTCGAGAGAATTGTTGGAGAGGATGTGAAAAGGAAATTTTCTTACGATGGGTAAATTTGTTTATTTTTGCAATAATAATAAAGAATTGGACGTCTAAAAAGATTTAAATATTAAAATACACTACAAAAAATTAGTATATTAAAATATACCAATATTTTAATGCTGCAGAAAAAAATGTTATTCACACTGGTAGAAAACTATCCAGTCTTCCTAGACAAAGCTACATAATTTTTTATCAGGATAGAGAAAAATATATATATTTACTTTTTAGTATGCATTTACTTGAATAATTATTAACCCTTAGCTACCGTGGTTGTCTGCAAGACCCCACTCGAAATTCAATTAGCTCTAACTTTATAATTATTATATATTCTTAGGCTTTCAACCTTTATGTAAATTTGTTAAATATTATTACAATTATTGTAAAATAGTTTGGAGTTGAAAAATTAATTAATTAAAAAGTTATAAACAATTTAAGCAACAAAAAAAACGAAAAAATAAAAATTGAAAAATTATTTATTTTTCTAAAATACGGCTTTCTTAAAAGATTTATATGTATAATGAAAATTAAAAACGCTTCCAAATTTTTATACACGTTATCGATTTTATATCTCATACATTAAATTACTTTTTAAACCAAATTTTGTTTTGATCTATTAATCAGCTAGTGTTGCCTCTTACTAATACAATCTTTGTATATAGCGTATATTACGTATACACATCAATAATAGCAAAATATCGGCATGGGTTCTCACAGATGCAACCGCGCTAGTTACGAAACTAAATTCACCTACGGTAGTTAAGGATTAAATTAATATTTTCTTTAATACTACCAAAATAAACGTTTTTTTAATTTACAAATGTTGTAAACGATAGCGCGATTATAAATAAAGAAACTTTGTTACAGGTTTGACAAAGGGAGAAATGGTGGTTGCCAGTTGTCTTCCTACGGATGAGACCAGTATTCAAGAATTTGAGGTAAATAAAATTAGTGCTTATAAATTCTAAAATATAAACTGTTTATGAGAAATACTTATGATAACACTCACGTGCAAAGCTAATGATCGCAGCGGAAATCCTCACGTCTTTTTTCCATTAAGAATCACGCTGAAATATTATGTCTCACTAGAGAAAACGAAAAGAAATAGTTGAACTATTATAGTTTTAATATAAATAAGGGAGAAAAAGACTAATAATACTCTCTATTGTTCTAAATATTTGTATCAATTATTTTTATCATCCAATTTTAATGTATTCTTTGAACTATTGGAAGATTAAATTTTATATCTATACGTAAGTTCGACGTCGAAACTAGTATACTCGACGAAAACTAATTCGCACCTTATTTACATTGATTAAGATTTGCTCTTCAAAAATAAGATTGTCTAGAAATTAGATTTTATCTAATGGGACTGTACTATTTTAAAAGGTTTTATACGAATTAGGTTCCATTGAGCGTACATCACGTGAAAGCTGCAATATTTTTATTTTTTAACATAATGATACATGTAAATTGATACAAAAGTGATAATGTCTTTGATCATTAAAACCTACCCTTTTTAAATTATTAGAGTACATTCTTGAAAAGTAATTTATTAAAATAAGCGTTTATTAAAATTTTTATGAATAAATACTCTAATATTAAAGAGAATTTCTTTTTACATCTTGCAAAATTCAACATTAGTTCACTGACAACTGTTTTTCAAAATTGAGGGGATGCGCCGAATAACAGTATAACTCGCAAAATTGTTTTATGCGGAAAACAAGAAAACGTGGGAAACCAAGTAAAAAGAGAATTTCATCAAAATACGTTGACAGGATCAATCAATACTTAATTATACACCTATAGAATACCAAAAATATGAAATAAATTAAAAAAACAACTTTTTATTACAAAATGAAATTTTAGAGTTATATACCGTTTCTTTAAAAATCGGGTTTATTTTTTATAGTAAAAAAAAATAATTTAACAAAAAAATTATTTGTTCATGTAATATTAAATATATATATATATATATATAAGTATACACAGACACTCGGTTTTTATTTCTTAGATTTATTCTTAATTTTTACAGCTATTCTTAGATTTATGCATTAATTTTAACATTTTGTTATTTCGTGTTAGTTTTTTGCATTTTAGTAGACGTTTTCGTCTTATTTTCTTCGGTTGTGTCAATGATTTACTTTTCTCGTTATTTGTTTTATTACTAATTTATTCTTTTCTTCTTAATATACATTGAGTTATACCGCTATTCCATAGATCGTTTTTAATACTCATTATGTATATCATCATGTAGTCAAGATATTATGTATATAGGATCGTGTTGTCGATTCATTTTATAACATTATCGATAGCACAAAAGGTTTCTACAACGAGTTTTTTGAAACCTAAAACGTTGAAAATAAAGTTGCAAACGTTTCAGAAACGTTTTTCAAACGTTGAAATGTCCGCCATTGTTGCGAAATATACGTTGCAGAAACAGTCCATTTTGGTGGTACCATCCGGATGGTACAACTAAAATAGTGTGTCTTTCTGACCAAAAAGGTATGTTTATTAATTATTTTTGTATTTTAATAATAATTTTATGAATCAAGATTTAGAAACGTTGCTCCTACGTTTTAAACCTCATTTACTCAACGATTCTGAAACGTTTTGCAACTTTATTTTCAACGTTTTATAGTTTCAAAAAACTCGTTGTATAAACGTTTCTGAAACGTTTTGTGCTATATAACTCAAAGTGTACTAAATCGAGTTATACCATTATTCGACGCATCCCCTCAATTCCAGTTTAAAATGTCAATGAAGAGTTTTCATAATTTACGAATCCACTCATCGAAATCCACTTAAAAACTTTCCCAAACTTGAACACATGTTTTTCGGCTGCATCACCTATAATCGCCCATGACTGACATTCCACGAATGCAAAAATAATAACTCTCCCAAATAAAGCTATCAGTCATTATCCTCCATCCATCAAACTCTTCCGTAAAACAAAACATCAACCCGTTTATCGATCAAATCGATCGAAGAAGACGTAGCAACTCTGACATCACCCGCAGACAGATAAAACAAAATACCAACCCACCTTAACAATGACGCACGCGATCCGTGCGAAAAACACGAGGAAGAGAGAGAGAGAGAGAGAGATAGAGAGCGACATCTCGCGAAATTTGTTTGTCGCGGTCACCGATCGCATTGTTGCACTCGAATTTTCTTGGTCAAAGCGCGCGACTCGCACGAGACCGCGACGCCGCTGGAAAATTTCCAGGTCGCGCGTTATACTTCGATAATCACCGATCTCGCGCGTCTTATCTGACCCCCAGAGGGCTTACCGATGGAAGACTGGAGTATTTGTAATGTACTTGATTCTACTCGGCGTGGCGATAATGCCGGAGGAGATAATATAAAAGCCGCGATCGTCCGTCTTATCGCGGAAATCCTTTTCGCGGCGCCGCTGTGTGCTCTTGTTTGCTTCCTGAATAAAATTCGTTTACTCGTGCCGCGGGCTAAAAATATATCGACGGTTGAGCGGAAGAAGCGACAATAACTCGGCGTTCGCTTGAAGCAGCGGCTAACGCGGAATTCGCGTAAGGACAGACTACTTTATACTCTGATAACACATAACGTTTTTCGAACGTTTTGATCCAAACGTTTTAAAAACATTTTTAAACCGTTTAAATTTTTACCATTCTACAGACCTTGGAGAGCTTTTCAAACGTTAGAATTAAAACCTTCAAACGTTAAAAAGAAAAGTTATAAATACGTCTGAAAAACGTTGGTAAACCGTCGCTGTCCGGAGATTCGTTCCACATAAGATTTTGTAAAACGTTTGAAAAACTCTACAAGGTCTGTTGAATGGTAAAAATTTAAACGGTTTCAAAATGTTTTTAAAACGTTTAGATTAAAACGTTTGAAAAGGGTTTGGAAATGGTTTGAAAATGGTTTGAAAATGGTTTGAAGAAAACTAGCATAGAATATATCGAAGAAAATTGTTTAAATAGAATTTGAAGCTACAGATATTACCAAATTTGGAAGTATCATCCAGATGGTACTTCCAAAATTGGTATTATTTGTAGCATCAAATTCTATTTAAACGATTTTTTTCAATATATTCTATGCTAGTATTTTTCAAACCATTTTTAAACCTGTTTCAAACGTTTCAAAAACAGTTTTACAACGTCTTATGTGGAACGAATCTGCCGACATTGAGACGTTTTACCAACATTTCTCAGGAGTATTTAAAACTTTACTTTTCAACGTTTGAAGGTTTGAACTATAACGTTTTTAAAACGTTCGAAAAATGTTATGTGCTACCAGGGTAACTAATTATTAGCAACAATGAAAAATAGTAAAATGCATGGTTAGCGAAAAAATTAATTTTCTTATTTTTTATTGTTACTCTATTCAAAATTAAACACGAGAAATGATTAGTTAAAGATAGCCTTTCTTTAACAAATATTCCGAGATAGCCGCTTCTTCAAGCGAACGTCGAGTTATACTCTTCTTCAAGCGGAATCTGAGTTAGCCTCTTCTTCAAGCGAACGCCGAGTTATAGCCTATTTTTATACTCAGCCGTCGATATAAGAATAGACAGCAAACATGTATTTATTTTATATTTTTAAATTAAAATATGCACTAAATAATATACTAAAATGCAAATAAAACACTTTTTAGGTGCATATTTATTTTTCTAAAAAATATTGAAAATCTGATTTTCTAAAAGCAAGTTTAAAAGGATCGACTAAAGAAATTCAGGATCTCCCGAAAAAGAATCCGCTAGGCGGCAGCAGAGTCCGCGAGTGAAAAAATGGCGTCCACTCTCACGTGCGCGGTGCAACGTCAGCTATGTGTGCTGTCTGTGGGTATATGTGTGCCTCTTTATATATTTATTATTTAGTCTCGCTGGATAAGCAGTAAACAACTTTACCGATTCTCCACAACATCACGGATACTCACAGATCAAACAGCACAGATAGCACTACGCACGCCATTTTTTCGCTTGCGGCACCTGCTGCCGCCTAGCGGATTTTTTTTCGAAGATTTCGCGTTTGTTTTCCATGTTTAAATTTTCTAAGAAATTTTAGCAATTTTTAAGTAATTGTTTCTAAATGTAGAAGCTTACAAATGAGAAAATAATAATTGATAATAAAGTCTTATAGGTTCATGTACTAGGGAATTGAAAATTGGAGTGATCTGTGACATTACGTTTGTTCTCTATTACAAAGGTGCAGTCGGTGCTATTTATAAACTTCGTTGATCGGAGCACGCCTATGACATGAATTGTGGTTTACCAGATCGATTGATTATCGCATGCTTGTTTTTGCTATTCAGTTCGATTGATGAGAGATATTACTGATGTGCACTTGTAAACAATGATATATGGACTTTGGAAAGCTTCTGCTGCAATTTAACTGTATATTACAAAGCATGTAAAAAAATCAAGACAGCATCTTTTTTATATAATGTTGCAGGCACACGCGGTTTTGACCAGTATTAAATGTTGTTATTTGTATAGAAAAGTATCTAGAACCGCATAGTCACTTATAGGTGATCAAGAAGAATATGTCAGTCTGTTTTAAAGTCTAAAAGAGGGCATTTGTTTGAAATGATAACGCAAATAGTGATGCCATAATAAAAAAGTAATGCGTATGGCAGAAAGCAATGCGTATGGCGCAATAGATTATGTCTTAAAAACTTGAAGAAAGACTTTTAATTCTTTTAGTAGATACTTGTATAATAACACTCAAACTACCTAATTATCATGCTAGTTGTTAAAATTTAATTAATATAAGAATATAAACACGACATAGTAGTTTTTTATAGCCACCGCGAAAAATCATACTAAGAGCATTTTGTCTTTTTAAAACCATTCGTAAACTCCTTTTAGGACACTTTTGAGCTAATAAACCGCTTCCCATATTTTTTTTTCAATCGAAAAAGGACCTTGAGACATAAAGGAATAAGTAAATATTTTAACCTTTCTATGAATGTCATATCATTATAGGTATTTGAATAATATCTTCAGACTCTCACCGACAGTTTGTTCGAATGTCATCGAGATATCGAAATATTTGATTAGAACTTTGTTTAATAATAGATTAATCATGAGTAATGACAATTGAGTAATAACGTTTAAAAATTGTTATTTGATAAAAATCATTTTCAGGCGATGGGCTCAAAAGCAGTATTCTCGAATCCAGAAGTAGCAAATCACGCCGATGTGCTCCTACTGTCGGTAAAACCACAAATCGTTAACAAAGTTTTGCCAGAACTGAGAGACAGCATGCAGAGCAAAAAGAAACTATTGTTATCCATAGCAATGGGCGTATCTTTAAAAACTTTAGAAAACGTAAGTACAATATTTAATGTACAGTTATTTTTGTAATACTACCAGTGGATTTCCAAAAAAACCCTAAGGGCCTTTCTTCGTATCTTCAAGATTTGCATATTTTAACGTTTGTAGTTTTGCACTAATTTCTTAAATTGAAATATTTTCACACCCTTCAAATAGTATTAAAAATTCCCTAAACTATCTTAAAAAAATGGATCCCTGCAACTGTCCATAGCAACCAACAGGTTTACGACCCCCTTACCAACAATATTCATTTCAAACAAGTCCACTCACGCAATTTACATCTCAAGACATCGACCAGCTCGATTTACATATCGTGATTTTTCCAGGGCGCACCCGAGGGAACGCCGATCGTGCGGGTGATGCCGAACATCCCGGTGCTGGTGGGCTGCGGCGCTACGGTCTACGTGCGCGGCCGGCACGCGAGCGAGGACGACGCCGACATCACTAGGCGACTCTTCTCAGCTGTGGGCCTGTGCGAGGAGGTACCCGAGAGCATGATCAATCCGATCACCGCTCTCGCCGGCTCCGGACCGGCTTACGTGAGTGCCAGCAATTTTTCGTTGATTCTGACTCGGACCTGTATAGTAAATCGATTGAGGATTTGAATTAGAGGAGGGTGTTACTCAGTGGTTGAGATGTAGATGGGTGCCGAGTAATTTTTATGGATTTTCAAAGGATTTTAAGCTTGTCTTAGGGATTTACATCAGAATTACTTTTTTTCTTATTGCGAAAATATACAGGAATAATTTGTGGCCATTTTATGATTGATTTTTGCAACATTTTCTTATTCATTTGGTTTACTTGATTTTTATTGAGTATGTATATTTTATAATTTTATATTTTAAGAACCCCCTTTCGAGGTTTGAAATAGCTTAGTTTTGAATATTCTGAACATTTTTAATAAGTGAATATTGCACGAATCCTACAGGGTTATAATCGGGATGTTTTTGTAAAAGCTTTGAGGAACGTTTTGGAATCTCGTTTGAGATACTTAAAAAATATTACGAGTCTCACGATCTTTAATTTTGTAATTATTTACTTCTTTAGTTTATTATTAAGTATTACCATTTATACACCACATACTAACAGCTTTACGGAAAAGACCGTGTAGGACAAATTTTGCTTTTAAGTAAAAAATCAAATGTCAAGAATATTAATTTAGAAAGTTTTATATAGAAACCTTATTTATTACCTTCAAAAGTTGTAATGTTATAGCTTTGTCTGTCTTGGTACTTGACTAATAAACTTGACTGAGACATTTTTTCCCATCTATGCTTGTACTATGATAATTGTTAATAAATCATTTAAAAAATAAATTCAATAGACAAGCTCTAATTATCTATCGAAGTTTTAGCAGAATTCATAACCAGGAGTTCTTTATACGCTCACCTAGTCAGTGTTTTTCTATGTTGATAAATGAAGAACTACTTTATTCCCAAAAAAAGTCATTCTTTAATTGACTACCTCAAAAGAAAACAGAATATTTGTGCAATTATATATAATTTAGATTTTGTTGTTGAGTCTAGTATATATTTATAAACATTGAAAAAAAAATATCTAAAAATGCATTCATTTACAGGTTTACATGATGATTGAAGCTTTGGCTGACGGTGGAGTGAAAATGGGACTTCCAAGAGATCTGGCGTACAGGCTAGCATCACAAACCGTTCTCGGCGCCGGTACGATGGTCAAGGAGACGAATATTCACCCGGGACAATTGAAAGATGACGTTTCGTCGCCTGCCGGTAAGTCCAATGATCATACGAGCTGTGAATATCGTTCCCAAAATGATTTGCAAATTAAATTGATATAAAATTACTATACTTCATACATCGAAACAAATAATTGAATTGTTGGATAAGAATTGAAACAAATAATTAATTAAAGTTTAACAAATAGGAAATTAACCTGACGTTTAAAAAATTGTATAGACAATTTTATAAGTTAGAAACAAAAACATTGTACAATTATTATCCATCGCAATAGACGTTTCAGTAAATAATATTTCCATTGCAGGTTCGACGATAACCGCGATTCACAGCTTGGAGAAAAACGGTTTCAGATCAGCCCTGATTGACGCCGTCGAAACAGCGACAATCAGGTGTAAAGAATTCTCTCCGAATGGAGATAAATAGAAACTAAATTTGACGAGTCTAGTGCGATTGACTCAGAACAACAGAAGAGATCGAAAAGCTGCCGAACAAAACTTGGGAAAGATTATGGAGCTTGACCGAAATAATGGACAAAGAAGAGGCTCACATCGATCGCGATCATGATTTCGCGAATGGCGATAAAACCTCTTTTTACGTCTCTAAAGTTCTTACTTTACAATTTATTTGAAAATTTAGTTTAATTGTGATAATTTTAATGATTAAATTATGCTCTATCTTTAATTAGGTACTAGGCACAATTTCTGAAAGAAAATTTTTTTAATTAAATATATTTATTTATTTATTTGTTCGTTTGAAACAAAACACGATTAAAACGATTAATAGCAAGTAGATCATCATGAGATTACAGTTTATCTTATCAAATTAAATATCTATGTAAATAAATGGTAAATGCAAACATCGATAAAACGGAAAATCGTCGATGTAGCTGATATATTTGTGTATATTGAATAACATGCAAATTATGATGAATGTCAGTGTACAGAAAGATCGTTGAGACCAATCTGTTTCTTTTCTAAACAACTAGAATTTGTACAGAGCTTCTTATTTATTTATAGATTTTTTAAAATGTTATTTTATACATTTTTAATGTCATTAATTATATGTACATTTGTTACTATTTCTTTTATATATTATGTATATGCGCAAAATCCTATATATTTATAGAAAAATATAACAAATATAACAAAATCATGTTTCTTTCTCATGCCTGTGAAAGGTTCACATAAAAATTTTATATTTTCTAATACTGTAAATAAATAATTTTATATCTTTGAAATAAAATTTTTATACGTAATAACTTAATTCTCCAACTTTGTCACAAATATAAATAAATTTCACATACTTCCTTATAGTTATAGTTAAAGATGAATTTAACATTCACAATTAAATAATGAAGGATAATAAGGACGATAATTATGGACTGGACAAAAAACTCAAGCAAGACATAGTAAAAAACTACCTTTTTGAAATTTTCAAATAAAATGCTGCTGATTTACTTCAGTGACTGTCGAACCTAGAAAAACGATTTTTAGAGAAAATAATCCTTTTTTGGAAATAGAAATAGATAAAGACTTAAGCAATCGTTAATTACCTTAAATTTGTTCAATATATTTTCATGAAACGGTTCCGAGTTATAACCTTTTTTGTATACAGGAAAATAACAAAAATAGCTCGATCAAAATTTCGGATTCAGAAAGGTAGAAAAATTGTAGCTCCCTCAAATGCATTGGCAGTAAATTAACGATATTATATCTTCAACCTACAAAAATCACGAAAACTAAAACTGAAAATAGTAAAACATTTCTACCAAAACGCATAAAAAAGAACAAAAATTGTATTTTATAATTTCATTGTTAAATAAGCAAAGATTATGAGCCCTAAGATATTAAATGTGTCCACATATTTTCTGAAATATTCTTATCCAGATACACACACGCACGCATACGTGCGCGCACACACGCACACACATATCCATTTTCCAAAAGAAGTGTATTTTGATTTCTGAGGTCTCAAAACATGTTTCTATAAAGTTCTTAACAAAACTTTTGTTTATCATTACAAAGCAAATGTTTTTAAACTATATATAAAATGGCTGTTAATATCATGTAGAAATTAGCAAATTTCAGTAACTCAAATAATCAATTTATTTCATTATTTGGCATCACAAAACATCTTTCATATTTTAATCTCCATCCGTGACCGAAAAGTCTGATACTCTTGTAAGTTGAGATGATATAATATAAAATGAGAAACTTTACTAAATACTACAAACTTTTGTATTTTGTAACCGATGTTAATTCCGAAAAAACCTACAAAGTTACAGACAACTATTCATGTAAGTTCATACTTGCGTTCCTGTAAATTTGTATGTGTATAAAGTATAAACAATTGGCTGTAACGTTGCAGATTTTTCGATGTTTTTTTAATTTTTATATCAGTAATTACTGACTTAAGTCCCTAAGAAGTCTCTCTTGTAGTGTTCTACTTTGATATTATATCAACTCTCATATTGTAATAACAACAAATTATTATGTAAATTTTTATATTTCAGTACAGGTACATAATGACACATTCACCTTTACGTCAAGCGCTCATTTCCATGAAACTTAAATTATTTCGACAAATACTGACTAATAAAAGGATTGCTTTCGACATTTGAGAAATAACAATTATCGGAATTTTGACCCACCTCAGTGAGGGTGCTGTGTCTATAGTATCGTGTAATACCCTTGTACCCCTCCTCTAAATCCAAGGAATTCAAAAGGTTGATTCCTGGAACTCAGGAAGAATTTAGATTGCAGAAGTCAAGACTTCTGTGCCACAGAACGTCTAGTAGAATGTCGGACGAACAAGCTGCAACACTTTCATAAAACCTGTGTAACTGAATAAGCGGACACTATTCCTCAGAAGTTACACAACTAAAACCAATTAGCTGAAATTGAGCGAGGTTCACTGCATCTGTTACTTTAAACATACGTAAGGTTGTTATTATTGAACAGTACTCTATATCTGTAGTTAAAACTTCTCCTCTTCTTTATTAAATTATTATATTTTAATTATATTTAAGTAAGGGGATTTGTTAATAGAATGACTTAAATTTCAGTAACTTGTTCTTGTAACAAAAATTGTTTTTAAATTAAATTTAAAAGTAAAAACCATCGTTCTAACACTTCAAACGGATTTATTGAATCATTTTTCAAATAATAAAACTGAAACGTTATCTGATATATAAAACCTTATGAGTGCAATAGTCAAAATTGATAGTACACCAAAATTATATTCTATGAACTAATCTCCTCTTCTTTAAAGTAGTTATCCCCCAACTATGTGAGTCAAAACAAAGCTGAAAAGTAAAAATCTCAATATACATGAATTTCTTGATATGTAAAATAATAATAGTACAAAAGAATTATTTTCGTGTTGTTTAAATGCAATTAAAACGGAAAATATATAAATTACAAAGGAAACATAAACTTTTAACTCACACAGTTATGATCGAAAGTGGATTTACGATCTCTGGATTAATATTATTTCATTACTGTACCGACCAGCTTCTAGAAATGAAAATATATACTTTATCAGGGTTTCATCTAATTTCTTAATCTAATAATCCCAGATTTTCAGTCAGTTCTCGAGACTTGCTCAATCGCTAGAGCTTAAATAAACTCATATTCATGGATTTTTCGTTGAAATCGCCATATTCTATTGAAATAAGACCCGAAACCCGTGAACTTTGGATGAGTACCTATAACTCAAAATCTATATGGTACAGTGATATGAAAATTTGCAGTAATATTCTTTGAGATAAAAATTGATTTTGCTCAAAATTTCAGAAGTTTCTCGAGATTTTTTACTTTAGGGGATAACTACCTAGAGAGCCCGCAACCTTTGAGATATGAATTTCGACAAGGCTTTCAGAGATGGTTTCTGGTACCTAAAAATGAAGCTTATCCTGTAATTTGTTCCAATGGATTCTTTTTCTCGGGATATAAGCTTTTTACTCAAAATATGAGTTATTTTAGTATGAAATGGTAATTCCACTTCATAGCATAACTGTACAAGTTTCTATACTAGACAAATGATCTAAAAGATATGAAAAGTAGACAGACCGAGTTATATAATTTTAAGCTTTGTTTGGAATAAATAATATTCATGTATTTTCAACCACCGATAATTATGTATGAATTTAATACTTGTATACAAAAAAACGTTTAAATTAAAGCTCTTTCTATCTGCTTTTATTATAACTACTGAAGCATTTTTCTAGCACAAAAACTTATTGAGTTATGATAAGAAGTAGAGGTACCTTTTTAAAATAAAATAACGGGCATCTGGAGTATAATGGCTTACATCTCGAAAAGAATATGGTTCCCTCGAAGGTTCCATTCGAACAAATTAAGACTATTAAGCTTCTTTTCAGGGTAACTATAATCACATTTTCAAATACATTACTAATGTAGACGCAAAAATATACTATATTAAGCAACAATGGCGTAAAATTAACTTTACGCACAAGTCACTGCGAAGAGTGCGTACAAAATTTTGTACGCATTGTTTGTCGGCGACGAGTGTGTTGGATCGCATTTATGCACGAGTCATCGGTGGCGAGTAAGTAAAGTTAATTTTACGCCATTGTTGCAAAATTAGTATTATTGGTAATATGATTCGACGACATGATATCATGAAAATGGCGGCTCAGTGTAGGAAAATAATACGTTCTGTATAAAGAGATTCACGATTATTGTTATGTGATGATTAAATAAATAATAAATAAATAACAAAATGAATTAAAAAAACATTAAGTTATTGTGCATCATTTTCGCACCGCACGATGTATAAAAACATACTAAGTAAATATGGAAATCAAAAATATACGACATTGAACCTATATACGTAATATAAATAATGTAAATAAGTCGTTGAATCAGATACTTTTTGGTTTTATTTTTTAATTTATAGCATCATAGAAGAACAGGGACATAAGTTATTGATGAAAATTTGAAGAACACATCAAATAATCTAATGTATCTTATAGGTTCATTTCCTCTAATTGCCCATCATATCGTTTCTTTTTACATTTCACAGCCTTCTAGTAGAATAAACATATGCGCACATCTACATAATAATATTACGAATTAACAAACCATATGAACAGTAAATTTTTGTTATAAATAACGGAAAATTTAACAAAAGCCGTATAAATCTGTATTGATGTCAAATATAATAATAATTTAAAGGTAAATTACGTTTTATTTTCAGATATTTGAATTATTGAATTACGGAAGGTGTAGTGAAATAAATTCAAATCATGGCTCCAGTACCTTTGGAAGGACTGCAAACACCTGTGGCGAACCTACCTCAAGATGGAAATCGTGAAACTTCTATTTCACTTGAATTGTTCATGGATTATATTATTCAAAAAACATATCAAGATCTTACAGTGCTTGCTGAATTATTACCTCGGAAAACAGATATGGAACGGAAAATCGAAATATACAAGTTTTCCGCAAGAACACGTCTATTGTTTGTACGATTGTTGGCACTAGTAAAATGGGCTAGCAATGCTCTAAATGTTGAAAAGTCGGCACGTATTACAAGTTTTCTTGATAAACATTCCGAACTATTTGTGGAAACTGCTGACGTATTAGCTAGAATGGCACGTGAAACTTTAGTTCATGCTAGATTGCCAAGCTTTCATTTGCCATCTGCTGTTGAAGTTCTAACTACTGGAAATTATAATCGTCTCCCAGCTTGTATTCAAGATAAAATTGTCCCTCCAGATCCAATAACTATATCAGAAGAAAAAAGTGTTTTGCAAAGATTGAATCAAGTTATTCGACATAGGCTTGTATCGGGAAATCTTTTACCTCAAATGAAAGATCTTGAAATTGATGCTGGAAGAGTAACATTTCGAGTAGAGCAGGAATTTTCTGTCTCATTAACTGTGATGGGTGATCAGCCACATTTACCTTGGAGATTATTAGATTTGGAAATTTTAGTCTCAGATTGTGAGATAAGTGACGAGAAAGCATTAGTTCACCCACTACAAAAACAGTACATTCATCAGGTTCTACAAGCTCGTTTATCAGAGAGTGGTGATCCTCTTTCTGAAGTTTATGAAGTCCTACATTATTTTTGTCAATCACTACAGCTAGAAGTACTGTATTCACAAACTTTACGTTTGATCAGAGATAGACTTGATGATCTTATTCGCGTAGATAAATATATATGTGGTGAATGTTTAACTATTGCGTATTGGAAAGAATTAACAAAGAAGGACTCGGGATCTGCACTTGACTATAAACTTAGTGTTCAGGTGGATCAGTGTAATCCTGCAAAACCTTTGGCCATTGTCCATACACCATCTTTAACCAATAAGGAATGTGAAATATCAGATCTAACAATAAGATCTAGTCAATTATCAATAGAATATTTATTGGTACACACCATTTACATAAGAACAAGAAATCGATTGACTGATTTAAAACAAGAATTGCAAAGCATGTTTAAAGGTGTTGAATGCACATTAGCTGGATCACCAGCTATTTTATCTATGCCAGTTTTACAACCATCTTTAAGAGCTGAATCGCTTTTAATTGCAGTCGACACACACACTGGTATGTTACAGTGCCATATACCGCAGTATGATAGTCCGCTTGTTCCAGAACTAACTGCTGCATTAAATGAAAATCATTCAAAACTTCTAGTACTAATATCAGAACTAAGATTTTGGATTACACAAAAAAGATGTGAAAAAACCTTACAACATTTACCTATAACACTTCATGAACGCTTACCGCTTTTGTATGAACCAGATCATCCAATCACTTTAATTACGAAACGTCGAATGTTTATTCAATTTCATAGATATCGAACAGTTATTTTAATTGTATCTTTTAAAGAAAATGAATGTGAGATTGAGTGTTCCTTCTATTTGTGTGCTGTTAAACCAAGCTCGGATAATCACGATGCAAATGATGATGATATTGAAGCTAAAAGTTATAATTTATATTTAAAACTAGAAAGTCTTATAGAATTTGACACATTTGTGATGACACATGGGTTATTTACAAGTATTGACTGTGAAAGTAGTGAACATGAAAGCAGTAGCGCAACAGATTCAGGAGATAACGGTAGAAAACGTAAAATTACTTATGTAAGTGCAAGAACTGATGAAAGTGATTTACAACAGAGTAAGAAAACAAAATCTCCAGCCTATATTATTCCAGAGTTAGCTCATGTAGTTGCTCTCTGTAATGAACAAATACCATTCGTTATGCTTGCTCAAGAATTAACAAAACGTGAAATTGCTCACCAAGGATTACAAATTGAAGCGAATGCCACAGCATCGGTAATAAAATTAGTTCAACTTCCAGCTCCATCTGCTAATATTGCCACAAGCAAAGCATGGAATGGGCTTCTAAAAAGACTACTTGGCGTATCAATTCGAATTCTAGATGAGGAGTTAGAGAAGACTTGGCTGGTAGAATTTGTATTTTATGGCAGTCCTCTGATAAGCAGTAATCCTAAAGAACAAGGCTTACGAAGACCCATTTATTTCCAGTATACAATGGGAGCAATAGATACGATATCTGACATGGTAGATTTATTACTCAACGATTGGGCGAAAATTGTAAACCTTTATTCTTTGGTGCTTGATCTTGCAGACTATTATAAAATGGAGAAATTGTATCTACGTAATATTGCAAATGTTAAATCTTATAACTACAGTAAACTACTCATGTCTTATGGACCATACGGATCAACAATGTTAGTTCAGTGGAATGTAAATGACAACAAATTCAAAGTCAATTTTAGTAAAAGTCCAACGAGTGCGGTTGAGAACGTTCATTCTCTGCTCAAGGAACAGTTGCAAGCAAAACTGAATGAAGATAAAAATTTGATGCAAATAATACACATCCTAAACGAAACGCTTCATCCCCTGACCTCGATCAGCACGCTGCCAACGACACCGCATCTCGGCTTGTACGAAAAGCAAACCCATCAGCCGGATTGGAACCACCCAGTGCAAACTTTCATCATAATGCCACAGTCCACAACTATAGTACGAATAGCGTACCAGAATATGTACTGTCTGGAGCTGTGCTTCCGAGGCGAGGGCATAGTCACCCTGCGCGACGGAGCATACAGTCACTTCGACAACAGCAACGTCGTCGAGAATTTTACGCCCATCCAGAACTTGAGCACCTTTCTCTCGCAGTACGTCGACAAAAGCACCATCACGTACCGTCGAAGATTGCAGTCGGAGGATGACAATCCTCCCTCGCCTATGACCATCGACAACAGCTTTCTGGCTCCTCGCCATCGTGCCGGTTCCCAGTCGCCAGCAACTCAGCAGCGAGACAATACGCGATTCCATCCGCCCATGACACCGCCCTTGTACAGCAACCCCAACACTCCGGCGAGTCCTGCACACACAACCAGCATATCATCACAGAGCAGCCAGCAGCATCAAAACTACGGCAACAGTCCTGGTAGGTCGCTGAATTTTGCCTCCCCACCCTATCACGCTCCCACTACGCCGAACCAAAGCCTGCCTCACCCATCACCGGGTTCCGGTCTCGCAGCCAGTCCACTGAATCCGATGTACGCTCCAAGTCCAGCCGGATTCATGTCATTCTCATCGCCGAGTCCCTGCAGCACCGTTCAGATGAGCCAGGGTCACTCGCCCGGCAGCTCGTACATGCAGACGAGTCTCGGGCGAGACGATGGCAGTCCTTTCCACTCCAGCTCTCACAGCATGACCTCGCCCGTTATATCGCGACCCTCGCCTGTCAGATCAGGTCAGAGTCCAGGGCTGCACATGCCACCGTCGTTGCAGCAAAGTCCCCAACATCATCCCGTATCATCTAGGGTGCTGCCGCAGAGGTCCTGGGCAGGCGCAATTCCCACTCTACTCACCTACGAGACACTGAAGTTGTTGTGTTCCCGCTCAAAGCATCCGTCGGCTCTGCCTGGCCCGGACATGTCGCCACTCGAGAGATTCCTGGGCTGCGTCTACATGATGAGGCACCTGAAACGCTTCGTGCAGAGCAATCAAAGCCTGATGATCATCAGCAACACCGAGCCAGGGGCTATACACTTCAAGCTCCTCGAGAATCCGTTGCAGTTCCGCGTGTTTCTGCATTCCCGGAACATGCAGTCCCTCCACCTCAATATGCAGCCCGTTGCGGAGCAGCCGCTGAGACCCGATGATATGCAAAGCGTCGAGAGGTTCTTCGACAACCGAGTCGTTGCCCCGCCCTACAGGCCCAACACTCTGCTGAGCTTCGTCAGCATGCTGAACATGGCCCCCTGCGTGCTCAAGAGCTTCGCCCAGATCATGAAGCTGGACATGACTCCCGATTCAATGCTTGAGCAACATATGAAGTGGAGCGTCCAGTGGTGTCTCAGGGTTCCACCCTCGGCGATGCCGATCCTCGACTGTGGCCAGTCGGCCATCATCCAGAACAAAACCAAGATCCTCTTCTTCCTGCAGATTACGAGTCGGGACTGGCAGTGGCGCGAGCTGGAGGAGCCACCGTTCTTCGTCCTGCCGCTGGTCTACGACATGAGGTTGAACCTGACGCAGCTGGTCACCCAACGGGACAAGCCAGCCAGCCTGGCGATGGCCGCGGTCTCGATGCAGCTCAAGCGCTTCGCCGACTTAAGCGTCAACTTGCTGCAAGAGTGCTCGATCTTCCCGGCTATCAGGTTTCTCCTGATCTATCTGAGGCTGCCCCCGCAGCAGCAACAAATGTCGCCAAACGCGGCCGCCGGACAGCAGCAGGTGCCGAACGTAGGCGTGCAGATGATGCCAGGAGGTCAGGGAGCACCGCGGCAAAGGCCCTACAGAGGTCTACAAATGCCGCATATGAATTTAAAGGGTGGGCAGCAGTGATACCTAAGGTACGGAATCTTTTTATAACATTCGATCATATTCATAATAGCCAGTAAACTATAACTGCTCGTCGAGCTTCTGATCTTATAAGTTATTTCGTTCCAGTCAAATTAAATATTAAGTTAGAAAAGTTGGAACCGTAATTAATGAGTGCTCACTAACTAGATGAGATTATATAGATATATAGAAATTTAAGTGGCCCTAGATACTCAGTAACACATCTATAGCTAACTAATTTTAGTTAAAAGTTGGTACAGACTTTTGCATTTCCTCTCTTTCCACCCTTTATTTATCGAAAATTAAGAGTTCTTTTCAAGAAAAATTGATTTTAATTCATAGTTAAAAAAGACGAAACTTTTTGGGGAATTAAATTTGTTCGATAACTAAAACATTGACCGAGCCCTTAATCTCTTGTAAAATACTTTTAAAAAACTTATTAATTTTATAAAATAGTTTTTGATTTTTAGTGTGATGGACGCAGATTATCGTGCATATTTCCATGGGATACCTTACACTCGCGTCCAGTCAGCCAATCGTGCCTATGTGAAACGAACTCTTTCAGCCAGTATGTACGAATAAAAGTAGTACACTCGATGGAACAAGATTCTGATAGAATTGATCGTATTTTTTCTAAATTCCTTACCGAGATGAAATTGACGCCTGATACGAAAAAAAACGCGTTTCAATTTTCCGAAAAAAGGACACTATTTTATTTTATATTTATAATACGGTGTGTTTCAATAATCAGTGCGTCTCTGAAAAATAGCAAGGCGCTTAGCTTATATAGAAATTTGTGAGAAGCAGCTTCGAGAGTATAAATGTATTGTGTAATATGTATACAAAAGAAGAGTTTATGAGTAGTAAATATTCCTGTGTCTATGCTGTATTTGTGCCAGAAAATAATAAACATGTGTACGTGAATAAAAGTGTACGAATTTATACAATAAACCACAGTCAATCTAATCCACGTTTTTTCATTTACTATACCTCAACTACACAATAAAGCTCGGCGCTTGTAAAGGAGTACTTTTTTATTCAAGGATGTGGACCATTAATCGTCAAACTATAGTCATCAAATAATATTAAAATTTGTGTACAATGAAGATATTAAATTTAATAAAATTAACAAAACAGTTTTATTTTTTATACATAAAATCACAGCATTATATATATATATATATATATATATATATATATATATATATATATATATATATAATGCATATATATATATATATATATATATATATATATATATATATATATATATATATATATATATATATATATATATATATATATATAATGCTGTGATTTTATGTATAAAAAATAAAACTGTTTTGTATATATAATTAGTTAAATGATAATAAATAAATATATATATTATCATTTAACTAATTTTTATATTCTACTGGCGGTCCGCATCTGCATCGAGACCAAAAACAAGAAAATATCAAGATTTTATAGTGGTCCTTTTATAAATAAAGGTAAATATGTGAAAACACAATCGAGACGAGACGAGACGAGATTTATACTTATATTTGTATATATCTTATTTTTTAAATAGCAGATATGACGCGTTTAGCTCAATCTCAGGTTCTGAGGTTATAATATTATGTACAGGTATTGGGTTTCATTTTTAGTTACCAAAAAATAATATCCAAAGTTTCATCAAAATTCGAGATCCGGATAGTCCATCCATCCTCCATTATCTACCCTTGTTACTCATGAGACTGCAGACATTGTTGCAAATATTTGACCATGCAAGAGTTCATTTTGACTTTTTTCAAGGAGTGTAAAAAGTGTATGAAAATATATAAAATCGTATGAAAATGTACGAAAATGTATTATATTGTGAATTATTTTGTCAAGCCTTAAGTCACTATTCAATCAGTGAATTTTACTGTTAAATCAGTGAATTGTATTGCTAAAGCTCAAAGTCACCGGTATATTAGTGAATTTCACTCTTGAATCAGTATCATTCGGAAATGTTGAGTTGCAAAGCTTATATCTGCGGCAGGTTGGTGGGTTATTGTTTACTAAAATTTATTTACAATTATAATACAAATAAATATTTACTTGTATTATAAATATATGTTTAATAACACTGATAGAGAAACCGGTGTTAATAGAATACAGGGCTAACTTTAAAAATACGAATAACTGGAGCACAAGTAATTATTTAGAGTTGTTGATTGGATATTCAGACATGTATAAAATTAAACGTTTAAAGGAATTTTAAGCAACGTAATTGACTTTAATTTTTTTAACAGTCATTTATAGATTATTCCACAGTTTTCTGTAAAAATTTAAAATTGCTATAAGTTCAATATATGAAGCAATATCATAAGGTGTCGGTTACCGACGCAGATTCCCACTGCACCACACACCTTTTTTGTTTTCTATTTATGCAATAATTTATTTCATGAAAAAGTACGAGTTACCTCCGCCTCTTTAAGGCGTGCAGGATATCGAGAGTTCAATTTCTTCCAACATCAAATTTTTTTTTCTAATATTATAATAATTTAATTTAATTCTTAATAAATATACTACCATAATCGCTAGCGTTTCAATTTATAATGTAATAAATAACTCATTAATATAAATAAACGTGGGCGCGTCAATTCAACTTTTCCCAAACAGTGAAAATCCACTGATTAGGCAGTGAAAATGTCACTGATGAATCAGTGAATCCCTCTGTTGAAGCTGTGAAAAATTCACTGATAAAATCAGTGCCAATGGTCACTAATTAAGTCAGTGAGCTTTTCTTCACTAATTGAATCAGTGTCTATTCACTTACAATCAATGCATTTTCACCGACTCATTCTTAGAGAGTGGTAAGTTACTAAAAAAATAGATTTTCACCACGAAAACTAGCACTTTTCATGATTTTCCCACGAAAACTTTTAGCGATTTTCCACTACCTAACTTTTTCGGACTACTTTTATTTATCGGGTTAGTCTGATTTTCTCGGGCAAACCAATAATTTTCTGAGTATCAAAACAGTCTAGTAGGCCTGACCCGAACCCGATAAAACAGAATCGATTTGACTCTTCGAGAGTTTATGTGCTATTCTTCCTGGTAAGTGCTGAAATGCACTAGTCTTCATTATGGCTGTCGATATACAGTTACTCAGTTATCGACAACTTCGTTTTTCATTCTTCGTCTTTAATTTTTAATTATTTTCAATTATCTCAGTTGTCCAGTGTTCTTTAAAGGTTTGTGGGCCCATCAAAGGGTCACAAAGCAGAAAATTGAAACTTTTAATGTTGAACCTCTTTAATGCACATACACCGATTACTTTTTGTTGCACATACAACTATTTCTTTATTTAATAGAGGGTGACCCTGTGGCTAATCTTGTATTGCGGATATGATGGTTCCAGTGAAACGTATTGAGCGTTATTCCAGTAAAACGTATTAAGCCAGTACTCCGAGTATTGGCAAAAAGAACTTTTTTCTTTCATTATTTTTATCACTGTTTTGTATTAAGGAGGTTCAGGTGTTACAGAGCGACCAATTTATTTTCATTTTTTTTTCTATTTTATTAAAACTTGTTAATGTCAATTATTATATATCTTATTATAGTATACCTTATATATATAAAAAAAAATTTTAATCAACAATTGTGATATTGCAAAAACGATTATTGACAATTTAAAAAAAATCATTAATTAATGCTGCAGAAACTTCTTTTTTTCAATCCAATTTTAACGGTCGGGGTCTTATTTTGTTCTTTAATCGTTATTTAATAGATAGATCGAAAGAAAATTTCAAAAATTATCTTAGTTCATATAATAGTTATTCCTACATAGATTAAAAATCTTTTTAATTTTTTTGATTTGGCATCCTAGAAGGGATCCCTTGTGGCTATATCATGAACTAAGATAATAGTACTTTTAACTCGAGTTATCGCACTCACCTTGTTTTTTACGCGCTATTTTGAATTTAAAAAAAGCAAATAAATAGATTTTTGAAAATAGAAAAATATGATTATATAGCTAAAGAGTTAATAAATAAATTTAATAAAAAACATGTTCATAGCTTTTCTAGTTTGTGAGAAAATGTTTTTCAAAAACCAACTTCCTTTTTTAGTTGAAGTAGTATTATGCCTTAATTTGAAGGTTTCTTTATGCTATTAGCCAAATTTCAATGCCAAATTTAACAAAAACATGTTGTCAAGCCAAATTAATTCGGGAAAGAAAGAAATGATAAAAACTCAATTTGTCGAGTCTCTGACGATGAACTCAAAAATTTATACAATCATCAAGGGATCAAAGACCAATCATTTAAAGAAATAAATAAAAATATATTAGCAGTTTGGCTTTTTATACGTTTAAGAATAAGTTCAAACCTGTATCTTTTAAATTTAAGTAGTATTGACTAATAGAAAAAGATAAGCCTCGTACTTTTTTATCAAAATAAAAAAAAAATTGTTTTTTCAACGGTAAACGTACTACATGGGTCACTTCCGATAAGTTAAACAAAACGTTAAATAAATTTAAATATCCCTTAAATTTATATTTTTCATGCTTGTAATGTTAAATGTTAATGTACAAGACACTATTTTGAATTTGAAAGTTTAAATGTTACATTTATCTCGTCTGGTACTTAAAACTTCCAATAGTTAAATGAAATAATTGTAAAAATGGGTTTAACGAAAACTTTTTTTATAAGATATCTTTTATGTTTGATTTTTAGCATTTATTAAGTTGAAAGATACCTACATTATAAAGAATATAGAAATATTTTCACCAATCAATAAATTTAATATTTCTCATAATTAAGTGATCCGATTGACCTACCTGATCGGTTTGACTCCTATCTATCTCCCTATGTATCTCCATTTTATACTTTACAATTTATTTGCAAAATTAGTACATTCATGACAGTTTTATTTAGTTATTAAATCATGATATTTCTGAACATTAGTAATAATAAAGTAATAATAAAATAAAAATAATAATATATATCTATGTACATATATTGTTTTTTTAAATACACAATTAAACCGTTTAATGCACCCAGTATATTATGCAATTATAGTTACTCTTAGCAGAATGAAATATCTATTTAAATTAATTGTAAGTGCAAAAATCGACATAACGGAAAATTATCGGTATATATGCGATTTTTTGGAGTATACGGTAGACATTCCAAATTATGGTGGATATTAATAAATAGAAAGTTTATCGAAATTAATCTGTTTTGAAACTAAAATGTTGATAGAACATAATTTATATTTGTTTTATATTTATACATTTGTCAAAATGCTATTTTATACATCTTTTTAGTACCAGTAATTATATGTACATTTTTACTGTTTCTCTCGTATATTATGTATATATGCACACAATCATAAAAACTTACGGAAAAACAAATATCGCATCCACAGAACAATACTATTACAACTCAAAATTCTGCGTTTTTATAAAATCAAGCTAGTAACGTAGATTTTTCATGAAGATGATGATACATTTCTTTTACAATATGAATTTTATTATTGTATTACTGTTTCATAATCTTTTTAAATCAATTTTTGAAGGGAATAAAGTACTTTTATTTTTGTAGAAGCTATTTTATGTACAAAAATGATGATAAAAATATTTCGAGTTGTCCTAGTCTTATCCTGGAGGTGCGATATGTAACGTAGCACTGATAAACTCTATAGAAAAGTACAAAAATAACAAAATCATGTGCCTGTAAAAGATTCACATGAAATTTTTGTATTTTCTAATGCTGTAGATAACTAATTTTATATCTTTGAAATAAAATGTTTGTATGTAAAAATTCACTTTCTAACTATATGTTAGAAATTTATAAACGAATTTTACAAGGTTCCTATATCTTAAATGAGAATCTATTTACATATATTTATCATAGATAGATATAACATACATATACCTATCTATGCATCTCACTTGAATTACATCACTGACTGAAAGCCTGTATATAATAAACATGAATCAAATAAAGCAATTATAAATAATTAAAACGAAATAATACTTTTACTGGCTACTTTCACAAATAGAATTGGAAGAATGTTCTATTTGATCAAGGCTCTCCTTTTTACCATCTACGGGGCACTTAAATCCTAAATTAAACTCCAAATGAAATATTTTCCTATAATAACTCTGTTTAACAATATCACTTTCTGGTAGGCCCTTCTCCTTGCACTCCTTAACGTACAGTTTGTGCATAGCCGCTATATTAAGATTTGCATCCAGGTACCTTTTGTCCCCGTCATCCTCGGAACTCGACAATCTTTCCGCTGGAAAGGACCTAATATGTTCCCGTATCACATCCTTTACTGCTTCACTCTTCTTTGTCTTGGGAGATTGCTTTCCCCTCAAATCCGTGCCAATTATCTCCTGGGATATGCGTTTCTTCTCCATGATGTGGCGCACGAATTTCTCAGATACCGCGAAAGTACTCAAGAACATGGGCTTGCACACTGGCACAAATTGTCCATTGACCAGCAGAGCGTAGGTAAAGGTTACTTCTCGCCTCTTGGCTTTCACTTCACTACGACAACGCTCTCGACGCTTCGGAGACTCGGTCACCGAGAAAGCGATCTGCTGCTTTCGCTGCTCCCAAGTGCTGCAGGTCCTCCAGAAGTCGTCGTGCAAGTCCTGACGGTCTTTCTCGTCGATTTTTTCGTGGCATTTCAGGCGACAATTGCAGGGAGGTCCCATGACTTTCGCTGGGACTATTTTACCTGTAAATAATATTTCTTTTTATTACAAAAATGTTTAATAAATAATTACTGGATATTTTTGTAATTTTTGCAATGCTTTGGGAACTGTTATTGAAGAGGAGGGGATATGTTAAGGCCATTGTAAGCTGAACATGGAAATAAATAAAAATACAATACAATGCAATTATTGTGATGTATAAAATTGTAATAAATGTTGATTGTTACCTCCTAAACCTACGTATTCTTCACCTTTAAGCCTTGCATTCTTTACAATATTAACTTTCCACATGTCTGGTTTCCTTGTTCGTCTAACAGTCTCTTTTTTCTCTTCGTCTTTTGTTATTTTTCTTTTTCTAGAAGCTTTAGATTTAATTTCTTTTTCTGTAGCATCATAATCTACTTGGGAGATATCTGAAGTCTGATATCCTAATAGCCTGTAATCTATGCAGAAAACTATTATTAATAACCTCATGAGAACAAATGCATTAAATACAATAATATAACAATATCTTTTGAGGTTTACCTGATAATGAAAAATTAGTTGGGCTTTGCTCTTGAGCAGACGGTTGAGTGTCAATTGTTGGACTAGAAGTATCTCGCCACCAATGTGCAGCTGTTGGTAACTCTAAATAATTAAATTAATATTAATTCTTCCAAATAAATTAACTGAATTTTTTTTTATTAATCAAGGTTATTACAAAAATTACCAGTTTCATATTTATCGTCATGTATATCCTTTCGTTGATCCACTAACTCTGTTTTCAGCCAAACTTCAGGAGACTGCAATCCGACATTAGGATTTCCATCTTGTTGAGCTGAATTCATTTTTTCACTCTTCCATGTAAATAGCTTCACCTGTCTATATATTTTTAAATCTGAAACATTTAAATAATAAAACATTTTAAAAAATGATATAAATTATTTCAAGCAATATGTTTATTAATTTTAATTTCTATTTTATTTCATCGCTATTACTAATATGGAGAAAGTGGAAATTTCAGAACGCTAGTAATTGTTTTCATTGTTAGATACACCAGATTTTATTTATAAAAAAGCAGGTGTGATGTATAAGAATTAGAAAATGTCATTAATATTTTTAAAGCCACATTAAATGCAAAGATATCTAACGTATTATGCCATATTTTTTGTTGATCATAAGCATCTACATTATAGGTTAACTACTGATTAAAAGCAATTCCTCATAAAACTACTTGCATTGATTAACCAAAAACTACAGTAAATCGATTGAAGTACGAAAAAAGAATCTAAAAAAAAATACGTGTCTTGCAAGTAGTTACGCATAGGTTATTACGTATTCTCCATTTTGGCAAACTGTCAAGTTAAATTAACATAATTAGCATAATATCGCGATGAAGATTCAGCCTCAAACTCACGATATTCATGCACAATTATGTAACTTGTGACAAAACAACGGCACAGCACACGAGTAAGGATACATTCCACGAAATTACACCGAAGTCCAAAACAACGTTATATTAGACACATCACACATCCGCTCGACAACATAAACCCACTGACGTGAAGTTTCACTCGAATTCTCCAAAACAAATAAGAAACAACTACCCGCAGACAACCTAATATCGACAAAAACATCAACTCGTTTCACCGTATAGATACATATTATACCACACGCACCCAGCACTTTGTAATATTTTCTTTTCCTTCCCCTCCACGCGTTCAACCTGTTTACAAACAAAAAAAATCCCTTTAAATACACGCACACACATCCATTCTCCTCTATATCTTTTTATAAAAACAACGTCCCCACTCCCCGTTTGACATGTAAATCGAAGCAGACGAATCGTAATTTCCCGCCATTTCTAACCTCAAAAGCTCGCTTGTCAGCTCCGAATGCAACGACGACGACGACCGTCCGGGATAAAATAATCATCGGAGAACAGCCGCGGTCCAATCCCGCACAAAAAAAACGGCAGCGTGTAAACAATATCTTGTGGCACAGCCACAGAGTGGGGGACGAGCAAGAAGAGAGAGAGAGAGAGAGAAGGACGATAACAACCCACGCACAAAAAATACCGGTATACATCTGCGGACGTATCGCACTTTAAAGTCCCGCTCTCTCCGCGACACGTATATCCTCTTTTTCCTCAAGGTAGGTATGGTAAACAACCCGCGATCCAACATCGTCTTCATTCCTTTCCCGATCTCATTGGACAAAGGCACATCCGCGCCTCTGCCAAGCTCATTGGCCGATTTGAAAAACGTTCCCTCACACACGGATACGCTGTACTTTCCGTCCAGCTTGTCATTTTAATACACTTACTTTATACGCTGCACGCGCTCGTGTACATCCGCTGTATCTTCTTTCTGTCCTCGGACTCCTCAGTCGGCTGCCCGCGAGCGCGCGCACAACGTCTTGTAACACGATGCTCGGACACGTAGCCGGCGTTTTGGTGCTGCTGCTGCTGCTGGCGGTCGCGGCCTCGTCGGGTGCTAACAAATTCGGCGAGGACGAGACCTGTTACTCGTTCGCCGGGGGCACCGTCTATCCGAGCAGCTCCAAGCACGAGGGACACCAGCTGCACACCACCAAGGCAGTCAGTGAGTAGAGAGAGAGAGAGAGATTTTGACGTTGTGTGTTTTGGAGATACATGTGGCCTTGCGGGGTTTATCGAGGTGCTGGCCTTGCCGAGAGTGCAGGATTGTAGGATTTTGTGTATTCTATTTTTGGAGATTATATGGATTCGCGGTGATTTTGGAGCGGTTGAGTTTTGGGTGTTTGTGAATAATTTTATTACTGATTGGTTCACTCGCGATTTTGCGATGGAACATATTTTTTATTGCCAAGTTGGTTTTTCTATATTTTTATGAGAATATTTTTAGTTAGTTTTATTTTATTTTATATAGATAAGGTTGTTGAATTATTGTATTAAGTATTTAATGGAAATTTACGAGCTGTAAGGCTTAAACACAAAGTATAATGTAAATACGAAAAAAAATATGTTTATCTAATTTTTTGTTTGTTAATAATTATTGAAAATATATTCACTCACGATTTTGCGATTTAACGTAGTTTTATTACGTATTGAAATGTATCGTATTATATTACATCGATTAGATGCAATGCAATCGCAAAATCGTGAGTGAATACATTTTTGGAAAAAATTTACTTTTTATTTTATTTTATTTAGATTTAGTAAAAATAAACAACCTATAAGGCATATAAACAAAGAAAAATAACATGCAAATTTTGTTATCAATAACTGTTATACAGTGTATGCGATCTTAATTTTCTAATTGAAGTTGATAAAAGTTAACAAATAAGTATAAAAAAATGTATAATTATAAAAATTAATTTCTATATTTTCCTTAGTGTAGATAATGTACATAATTCAGAATGGAAAACATATTCAGTTAAAAATGTAAATTTTTGTTCTAATACTTTCTGTTTATCTTATGATAAGAGATTTCAAATTTTAATCTTAATAATTTACATAATAAGTGTAATGAGATTTGAAATCGTGAATAATAAATCAGAATTTTAAGCAAGTTTTAAGAACCATAAAAATTTGTTTGTTTAAAATAACTTTTGTGGGTGACGGTGTATTAAAATATGCATAATAATAATATTTGTAATAAAATTTAAATTAAAATTTTTCTACTTATTCTTATTTTTTATGAAAATATGCATACCCATAAAATTATATTTAATATTAAATATAAACATTTTGTTTGTATACATGCAAATATGATAAAAGAAATACTTAAAAGAATAAAAGAAATTGCTGATACAAACTGAATACAGACTTGATAAAGATAACCGGCATAAAAATAAAACCATTAAAACATTTTTTCACGATACTAAAATATCGAAATTGTTTGATAAAGCAGGCTAAATTTAAAGTGTAGTTGCACAGTTAAAAAGTAACATGAACAAACACGTTTGTAATAGCAATTATTACTTTACAGTTGGACAAAAGGCACCTTACTGGGAGGGAACAGCAGTAGTCAAAGGAGAATTCAAGGAAATCAAACTCTCTCAGTTCAAAGGAAAATACCTCGTCTTCTTCTTCTATCCCCTTGATTTGTAAGTCCCACAATAAAAATCCCACCGATTTAAAATTATCTACTACAAAGCCTCATCATCCACGTCGATAATCCCGAAGCATGCACAAAAAACTATCTAATTTCCTACCAATATTAGATTCGCAATATTTCCATCAAATCAAACCAAACCAAAGTAAAACTAAAACTTTCTTTTCTCTCTCTCCTCAGCACATTCGTCTGCCCGACGGAGATCCTGGCCTTCTCCGACCGCATCGAGGAGTTCAAGAAGCTGAACGTCGAGGTCGTGGCCGCGTCCGTGGACTCGCACTTCACGCACCTGGCGTGGATCAACGCGCCCCGCAAGGAGGGCGGCCTCGAGAACATCAGGATACCCCTGCTCTCCGATCTCACGCACAAGATCGCCAAGGACTACGGAGTCTACCTCGACGATCTGGGACACACGCTACGGTAATTGCGACGGGCAAATTTTGCACGGCTGATCGTTAGGAAAAGAGTAATTGCCAAGAGTTGGAGAAGGATAATTTGAGAAGTGTATTAAGTAAGAGAATGTTTGGGGAATAACGTGCTGCAGCTTTGGAAATGATTAACGGATTTTTATACAATGATTACAGCTCGAGACCTTCGAGAAAATGATTGATATCGATTCGGTAGTTTTGTAGATTAGACTGAACAAACATTCAGATATAAGATGTAGAGTTGGTGATAATGATTTTAGGTATCGTGTATGAAATATTTCTACAGATTATTCTAAGCATTCTATTTGGAAAATTTATGCTAAAAAGACAAGACAGAAATTAGTTTGTGGTATTTTTTTTTATTTTTTTGCTTTTTGTTTTATGAATAATTTGATGATAAATAAGTACTATAGGAAAAACATTCAACCTTATTTCTTTTTATAAAAATGCATATTACATTCATCCTCTATTTATAAAACAATTTCATTTACTATTTTTATTTATGTCGTGATTACTATTTCTGAGAGGAATTAAGCCCACGAATTTCACCTAGAATAAATATAGTACTATATAAACAGAATAACATTTTGGTAAAAAAATTAATGGATTTATAAAAAATAAGTTAGAACTATATAAACTAATTTATTTGTCTAAATTTGCGTTTCTATCTCTCTGTTAAAACGTGGACTTAATTCATTCCATAGAATTCGATTGAAATGAATAAAAGAGAAAATCTTTTCGACTTTGAGTCAACGTTATACATATAAAAAAATTTGTTTTCAGCGCTCTATTCATAATAGATGGGAAAGGCGTTCTGCGGCAAATCACAATGAACGACCTGCCGGTCGGCCGATCGGTCGACGAAACTCTGAGGCTCGTGCAAGCCTTCCAATACACGGATGAGCACGGCGAGGTCTGTCCAGCTGGTTGGAAACCAGGACAGGATACTGTAAGAAATGCCTCTTCTCTCGTTCGTAGAAAAATTAGTAACCGTATTTCATTACAAAGTTTAATCTCATTGCCATTTCTCGGGGAAAATTTCAAAGCGTACAAGAGCTTCTTGATTTCTCTCCGTATAAAAAAATACCCACGAGTACTTTGTACGATATTATCAAGAATATTTATAAAATACTTTATTAATTACAATTGTTCTTTCTTTTCGTTTCAGATTATTCCTAATCCGGTGGATAAAAAGAAATTCTTCTCAAAGAACCAAGTATAAATTTTGTACGATCTTTTATACGTCGAAAAAAAAAATAAACGCCCGTTTTTTTCTTATAAACTTTGTAAACTAATTTTATCACAAAAATATACCCCTAACAATATATATATATATAATTTTTTTACACGTGAAGATCAATCGGCTTTCGTTCGCTTCGGACTCGACAGAGTTATCAGCTGCACCCTTCGCGGAGTTCTCGCAGCTGATATCATAGTCGGTGGCTTTTCAGTCTTCGGTGGGGTGGCCTTGACGTTCGGCTTGTCGTTGTCCACGATCGTGTCTTCTAAAACTAGGTGAAAGTCTTCCGTTTCGTCGGCATCGTGGTTGTCGTTCTCCGTTTCCATTTCGACTGGTTTGCTCTCTGCAGGTTTAGTCTTTTTCTCCTTGTCTTTGTTTTCGGTGTTTTCTGGGCTCTTCTTTACCCCGTCGTCTTTAGTGTCTTTGGACTTCATTTGCGAAATATCGATATCAACGGCGTTTACGTCGTGTTCTATGAAAGGCGCTGGCGTTGATTTTGTCTCTTTAACTTCGTCTTTTTTCTGTACTATGTTTGTTGGAGGAGCCATTTTATAAATTTTCCCAAGTTCTCCCTCTGGGAAATTAATTATTGAACAGTAACCATCGGATGACGAGGCGATTAATAATCTTCCATCTGACGACCTTTAATAAACATAAAATGACGATTAGCAACAAAGGCAATACGTAAGGCATTAAGTTTAGTTTCTTTTTTAATTGCATACCAAGTAACGTCTGTTAATCTAGTATAGTGAATATTAGAAATCACCGCAATAGGTGAAATCTGTTGAGTATCATAAATTATAACTGAGTTATCAGTTGCAACTGCAAATACTATTCGGTAGGGTAAACCCATCAGAGGAGCAGGGCCATCTTCTCGAAGTTTGTAATATACTGGACAACATCTAACTGCATTTGTAACTTCATCAAAAGATGGAAGAATTACTACTGGTCTGCGATGCAAAATGTATGTATTTAAATTAAATTGTCAATATTACGATACCTAATTAATTTTTATTACTGTTAAACTCTACAAGACTATATTTTTAAATTTACTTACTCTTTTAAATTGTGCCTGGAGAAAATAACTGTACAATTAGTAATTTTTTCAGTTGATTCCTGTGGTTCAATAATGCCAGAAGGTACAATGAGTAATAATCCATCTGGGGTAAATGTTAGTCTTCTGAAGAAGGATTTAAAGGTGTCATCGTAAAACAGGCGAACAACTTTTCCTTCAAGAGGATGTCCAGCAGGTGTAGGAATTCTTGATTTACTCACTCGATGTATTGTTTTCTTTGCATTAACATCAATTAGTCTGCAAAGCCTAAAATATAAAAATGGTTATTTAGTTAGTATTATTGTCTGTAAATAAAAATCAAATATTTACTTTATGACATAAATAGTGAATATTTGTTACAAACCTATCTGAACTTATGGTAGCAATATATTTGTTAGTAGGATCCCATGTTACTCCTTGAGGGAATCCTTTGTTATAATCAGAAAGCATGGCAACTTTTTTGCCTTTCTGAATATTCCACAGAATAACTGAATTATCTAAAGAACCAGAAACTAATGAATTTGAATCTGGTGACCAACTCAGATCGTAAATGTCTTCTATATGACCCCGAAGAACCTTCCAGGAATTCCATTGTTCCTTATTCTGTATATCATCTCCAGTAAGAATTGGAGTTTCCGATCCTTCTCGTTGTTTCCAAAGTATAATAGCAGATTCTAAATTTATACAGAAACATAGGGTTAAGAAACATCATAAATAAGTAAATGAAATAATTAAATTCCTGTTTACCATCATCACCAGAAGCCAAAAATTCTCCTGATGGTGAAAAACGAACAACATTGACTGTCCTCTGATGCCTCTCTAAGTCTGCTACGCAGGAAACTGTTGCTTCACCAGCTTCATTTACTGTGACACGCCAAATCTGAAATAATTCACAATTTTAAACAATTTATTCACTCATAATAGAAAAGATTAATTTTTATTTACAATAAATTAATAGTATAGTTAAGACAATGTTTTTATTTGTGTCACAAATCTATTGAAAGTAAAATAGATCATTTAAATTCATAGATTAAGACACAAATGAATACATAAAATTTATAATCTTAACAAATTTAAAAAGCAATAATGAATTAACACCAAGAAGGCATCAAACATAATCGCTATACAAATATTAGAACCTTATTAAATCTAAGAAAAATAATTAATTATTTTTAATGCTTAAGTAACAAATAAACATTAACTATGCCAATCCTATACAGATAAGAATAAGGCATTTTACAAAACAAATACAACAATGTTTTAAAATGAACATTAAGAACAATCCATTTAAAACCATTCAATAACATTTGAAAATTACCTCATAAAACATAAAAACCTTTCAAGTAATCATTAGAATATAATCTAATTGAATCTTAAATAAAATTATAAATTTAGATAATTAATTTACGACAAAACATATGTTTGTATTTATGTATATTACTGTTTAAACAAATGGATTTGTATTTATATTTATCTTAGAAACATAGTCAAATTTAAATAAATCATTTCAACTTCTTTGATTTTACAGCAAATGCATAGAACAGTAGGTTTAATGAAAAAAAATCAAGAAGAATAAATTAATATCGGGCAAACAAAAATAATCAATTACTTTATACAAACTACAAGGACTAGAATTTTACTAAATCTAAGAAAAACAAATAAGTATATTAACAATGCCGGTGCTATGTAAATAAAAATGAGTTATTTTGAAACCATCAATACTGCTACAAAATGAACAACAATTACATCCACTCAAAAACATTAAATTAGATCTAAAGCTCCACATAATTTTTTAAAAAATCATCATAATGTGCAAATCAGCACCGGTAGACTGATTACTAACATATAAACAAAAATAAAAAATTACATAAAACACCGCACTACTCCAAACAAACATCACAAATCCTGAAATCCAAACAAAACAATCAACTTAACAAAAGAACATTAACAACTCCAGTCCTGTGTAAACAAAGATCAGGCAACTCTCCAAAGCAACAAAAACATTGCTCCAAAATGAACAACAACGACTCCCCATCCACCAAACAAACCACCTAAACGCCAGAAGACTCATTCTCGAAAATTAATCACCAGAACGTGAGAATCGGCGCCGCCCGAAGCCAGTCTCCAAAAGGTCTCGCCGGTCGGTTCCTTCCAGCTGCCGAGCTGCAGGTCGACGCTCAGGACCGGGCCCCGATTGTGCCAGGAGATCTCCGGGATCGTCACCTTCATCTTCGACTCTCGCGTTATCAGCATCTATTACCACGGGATTATCACACGAGGCCGCGAGATTCTTTTCGCTCGCGGGCAGAGGAGATCGGGGATTGATACTTCGTTCTCGGGGAGGATAACCTGTTGTGCGCTTTCGACACCGGAGGGGAGGCAAACACTGTGCGTGGATTTTCGCGCGCGATTCGGGTAGAACAAGGAGGACGAGGGAGACGATTGGTCGGGAGGGGATTGGTGGTGGATGGGCCAATGGGTGTGGGATTGGATGGAATGCGCTGGAGCTAAGATTTGAAAAGCTTTTGCTTATAGATAGATAGGGTATGAAAGAAAAAATCGTATGAGAGTTTATAGAGGGCCTGTGATAAAACTAATAATAGTCCTAAACTACATGAAAATAAAGTTTTTCTAAATAATTCCTGACGTCGCAAGTTTAAATATTGTCAATTTAAAAAGTATTTAGTTAAACCCCAATTTCTTTTTTATTTGTTAAACAATTTTAATGTTTTGGGCTTATTTTTTTCCTTAAACATTTCTCTACAAAGTTAAAGAAAGAAAATTTTAAAATAATATATTTGTAATAAGAAAAAGTTAATTATTTATAAGTAAACGCGTAAAATTTCATAAACAATTGACTTTCTTTAATCACAGATATATTATTTTTAAATTTTCTTTCGTTAGCATTGTAGGGAAATGTTTAAGGAAAAAAATAAGCCCCAAATCATTAAAATTGGTTAAGAAATAAAAAGAAAATTAGGGTTTTTATTTTAGGACCTATACAATAAGCGAACTTGAGTTGCAGAGGCATGTTTCATTTCATCATTTATTTTTCATCACTATTCGAACCACTTAACGGTTAATTTTTTATAGAATTCCTCATATATCTACAATATAATAGAATTTGAAAATTTATTTACTCATTAATCGTTTTTGCGCCAATTCTATCCATGATTGTAATAAGCTCATATTTCTGATAGTGTTTTTTGCTTCCTCCTAAAGAAAGCTTTGCTCATTTTTTTTCTTAAAGAAATGCGGCACAATAAATTTTTGTTTTTCGATTGTTTTTTGTTTTATTAGCGGTTTTTTAATTTTTGTATTATAGTTTCTCGGGTTTTTTAATACCATAGAAATAATATCATCGATCCAGCGAAAAGGCATTTGAAAGAGTATAAAATTACCTAACTTTTCCGACCTGAACGTTTGGACAAAGTTATTATTCCGTTCTTTTGTTATGCACGTAAACGTCAATTTTTGTCTAAACGGTTATATCTCTATTGAGACAATAACGTTCCAGAAAAGTGAGTCTTCGTAATTGTCGGTGACGGGTAACTTTTGGCACCTGAAAGTAAATACATTTTTAAATAAATAATATTCTTTAATTAGTTAATATTATATAAGTCACATGATCTTGAATTACTACATGAATTAAAAAAGAATATTATTAAGCATATCTAAGTATTGTTAGAGTTTAAAATTCTCTGTGTGCGCGCTCACAGACATTCATGCAATGATAGCACTTATACACCCTGTATATATCTGGGGGGCATAACTACGCTCCGAATTGCAAAATGTTGGCGGTTATATAGGCAGCAGGTGCACGGTGCATCATGCAAAATCTTTTCAGATGATCGGGTTGTGTCTTGCATGTTCGATTCATATTTGTTAAAAGCAACGTGTGCTCTTACTGGCAAGTATAAACTTGCACACCCAACGGTAAAAACATATATTTCCGAATGTGTCACTAAATAACAGCTTTTTCATAGGCGTAAGAATATCAAATTACCGAATTTTAATTAAATATAAGAAGTCGCATAATTCATTGTACGAATTACGTAAAATTCTGATATTTTGTAAATAAGCTTCTTTTATAATTGTTACTGACAGAAATAATGATAATTATTGTATAGTAAAATTAACGGCGAACATAAACACAATGTTAAATTGTTAATAAATAAATATGCAGTGCTAAAGTGATGCAATGTATTAACTACAGCGTTATGAAAGAAAGAGAACCAAATGAAATCGGCAACGCGTAAAGGTTTAGCATGTGTTCCTTGTCTCAGGTGCATTTCCCGAAATAAGGTCGTAAAAAAAGGACCAACGTGTTGGTGCTCTCGACAACAAGGCAGTGCAGTTTAGACAGTTTAGTATGGTTCACATCGTGTAACTATTAGGGAAAGCATCGGCTTTTTAGCGTAAATGAACAATAATGTTAGTTCAAATATCTAATCCGCTGCAGCTGCATATACTTGGAATGCTAGTGGAAATGACAACTCTGAAAAATTGTGAAAAACTATGAAAATAATGTGAGAAAGTGTGAAAAAATGTGAAATTACACATACTTTTGGAACATCTGTTACAAATAAATATGCACAATTTTTCACAGTTTTTTACACTCTTTTCATAGTTTTCACAGTTTCTCATACTTATAAAAACACGTATTTTATCTAATAGAACTTGTACAATTTTTTACATTTCTTTACAGTTTTTCACATTTTCTCACACTTTTTACGTTGCATTCTCTTATATAAAGGAAGTTACAACTGTAAGGAATTGTTATAAAATGTGAGAAACTGTGAAAAACTGTGAAAAACTATGAGAAACTGTGATAAAATTTATGAAATATTCTATAATATTTTTTCCCCCACACCTGCACCGAAAGTACCACTTTTCTCTCCAGGCGCCCGGGAGGAAAAGTGGTGCTTTCGGTGCAGGTGTGGGGAAATAGTATATTACGCATCTAGGGAAGTAAAGAATTGGCGAGTCCATAGCACGTGTAAAATGCCACCCGAGCCAAAGGCGAGTGCTATGGGGTCGCCATTTTACCTCCCATGGTGCGTATACTATTTTTCCTCACACCAGCACCAAAAATACACATTTCTCTCCAGGCGCCCGGGAGGAAAAGTGGTACTTTCGGTGCAGGTGTGGGGAAAAAAATATTATTTATCTTTCGGAGATAACAATTATTACGCAAATTGCAATTAGAACTTAGACCGGGCGGTTCATTCCACATTTGAAAGCGCCGACCTTTGAATATTCTATTTTGGGAGAATATTTTTCGTACACCTGCTGCATTCGTAGCAAAATGACCCTTGAGCCTACCACCCGTAAACACAGTAGGAGGAGGCCAGAATCGTCCTCATTAAGTACTTTCTCGGGGGAGGAAAAATCAGCAAGAGATGCTTGTCTAGTTAGAACATATCCTATAACGCCATCTCGCGCTCGGATTTGAACGTCTATTCGCCCAGAGCAGGACAGAAATTGTACACAAAAATAGCGTCATCTTACGGTCGAGCGACGCGATCAGGGTGTACAAAATACACAGGCTCTAGTTATGATCATTCGATGAAAATAATTTTTTATAAGTTTCTGACAATCTGTGTGATCTCAATTTTTTTTCTTGAATTGACATATGTATGTATTGTTAAAATAAATTCTAAGGATATTCTCTGATTCATGAGAAATTAAAAAAAAATTATTTTCATTGAATATCCATAAGAGCCTGTGTATTTTGTACTACCCCGATCTCGTCACTCGCCGTAAGATGGCGCTATTCTTGAAAATAAGATAGCAGACACTATACCACATGCTCATAGCGAATATTAGTTGGTCCGGCCCGTCTGGCAGATTTTCACGTGAGCGGACGGCGGGCCCGACTCCTTTACTCTATCTCGCTCTATCTTTTCTGCATACCTCTCTTTCGCTACTTGTTGTGTGTGGGTTATAGGCCGAATCAACAGTTCATGAAGTGCTGGATTATTAGTTCTTTTATATTATATTCTCATTATTTGATCAAGATTGTAGTGTTTTGTGATAAAGTGCGGTTTATAGAAATCAGTTATACTTATCAGACATATTTGACTTTTATATTAAAAAAACAAGTGAAGATTAACTTATAAATTGAATAGCTACATTGATGTCTATGAACAGTCATTCTATTTTATGTACAGCGTTGTAAAATTAAATTCTGTTTTGACATTTACTAGTTATGGTGGTAGTAACATTATTTACTATAATATATAATATTGACCTTTTAACCTAGTTGTAGGTTTGTTAGACTGAGGGTGTCAATTTTCTAATATCCTGGTAAAATTGGACTTTTTAAGATCAGATTTAAATTTTTTATTTTATTTGGATACAGTTTAACATGATTTGAAGTTACTCGTATAGATTCTCAGAAGAAAGTTGTTTACGAGCTTATATTCGGTTTGGTGTACACTATGTGAAAGTGAATTTGTCTTGCTTGTTGTGTACATAATTGGATACATCGTCAATAATTTCCCCAAGCAATGTCCGCGCCAAAACATTATTTGGGAAATATACGTGCTATTCTATACACAGATTCGTCATCTTAGTGATAGTACATCTTCTTTATCGGCCGCTGTTCGGTCATTTACTCGCCATTAGATGTCGTCTCAGTATATATTCACCAGGAACTAAGAAGATTGTCGCACCCGGTAACGAACCGGGATTCATCCACTAAGTGTAAGACTGTATCGGACCTTGGGTACTTCCAGGCTCGATATATAGCCAGGAATGTCCATATTGAGATAAAAAGAAACAAAAAAACAGGACAATAGTTTATTTTCTGATCGTGCAATCAACAAATATCCGCCAAAATGCCGCGAATTATGATAAAGGGCGGTGTCTGGCGCAACACCGAAGTGAGTTTCTAACCTAATAATCGTTTACTTAATCTGTTTCTATTCAATAAATTGCGATTGAGCAATTTTCTTAATCTATTAAAATTCCTATCATTAAGTGTAATTTCTCTTTTTAAATTTGTACGTATTTTTTAGGATGAAATTCTCAAAGCAGCTGTGATGAAATATGGCAAAAATCAATGGAGTCGTATAGCATCGCTTCTTCACAGAAAGTCTGCGAAACAGTGCAAAGCTAGGTGGTTCGAGTGGCTTGATCCAAGTATTAAGAAGACAGAATGGAGCAGAGAGGAGGACGAAAAGCTCTTGCACTTAGCGAAGCTCATGCCAACGCAATGGAGAACAATAGCGCCTATTATTGGCAGAACGGCAGCACAGTGCTTAGAACGTTACGAATATTTGCTGTATGTAATTTTTTAATAGTATTTTTATTATATTAGTTTATAAATAAATATTTCAAGATGTGCATGTACATTTAAATATTTTTTAAAGGGATCAAGCTCAAAAAAAGGAAGAGGGAGACGAAAGCGTAGATGATCCCAGAAAATTGAAACCTGGTGAAATTGATCCGAATCCTGAAACTAAACCGGCACGTCCAGATCCCAAAGATATGGATGAAGATGGTTTGTGTTTTATATAGATTATTAAAATAGTTTTATTATTAAACCAAAAATTGTTTGGTTCAAACTTTTTATGTATTATTAATTGGTTTCAGAACTTGAAATGTTGTCGGAAGCTAGAGCAAGATTAGCAAACACACAAGGTAAAAAGGCTAAAAGGAAGGCTCGCGAAAAACAGTTAGAGGAAGCTCGTAGGCTTGCTGCCTTACAGAAGAGAAGAGAATTGAGAGCAGCTGGTATACAAGTACAACAGAAAAATAAGAGGAAACGTGGAATCAATTATAATACAGAAGTGCCCTTTGAAAAAAAGCCTGCACAAGGATTTTACGACACGTCCACGGAAGAGATTGATCCACTTGCTGCTGACTTCTCTAAACTGAAACAACAAAATCAGTTAACATGGCAAGAAAAAGAAGAAATGGAAAGAAAGAAGGACAAGCAAAAATTGAAACAGAGAAAAGAAAACGACATACCGGATAGTATGTTAAACCAGGAACCCGTAAAGAAAAGAAGTAAACTGGTTCTTCCGGAACCACAAATTTCTGACAGAGAACTGCAGCAAGTTGTGAAATTGGGTCGAGCTTCTGAGGTATAAACCTTCACTTTCTACTTGTTTGAAACAACAGTGTCTATTTCAATAAAAGAAATACATTACTCACTTTTAGAGTTGCAAATAAGAAATTAAATTTTGCAGGCTGCTCGAGAAATTGTCCTGGAAGGTGGTAACCATTCATCAGATAGTTTACTGGCAGATTATTCTTTAACACCGAATACTGCAATGACTCCAAGGACTCCAGCTGCAGTTGACAGGGTTTTACAAGAAGCTCAAAATGTTATGGCTTTAACACATGTCGACACTCCTTTAAAAGGTTCAATTTTGAAATTTATCCTACATTTTAATACTACAGTTTAAATGAAAAGTTTTTAATCAAAGAATCATTGCAGAACATTATTGATAATGGAGGATAGTATTATACAATATATACTATTCAAAATAGTAAATAACTAAATATTACAATTTTCAAGATCAATCTCTTGTAATTTTTGAAAAATCTGACCAATTATCTTTATCAATTTTAAAGTTGATACCTCTTTATAAAAAAAGGTTACAGATTACATATAAATTTTGAGTACACTTCATTCATTTAGTTACTCTAAAGTTATTTTAAAAAAAATTTCTTTTTGAAAAACTCTAATAGTATTTTTAATCCAAAATAAATAATACCTACAACATTTTATTATAAAAAAAACTTATATTTTTAGTAATTATGTTCTTAAAAGAAATAGGATTTTTTATTCAACAATAAATTAATGAACATAGTGATTATTTTGTACTTATGTTGGAAAAAAAAATTTCTAAGAGTACTTGGAAAAATATATTCTGAAAGTTTCAGTAACATTCATATTAATGTGTGGCACGTGATTTAAAGTTTTAATTTGTCATTAAATGTACATAATTTTCTCTAAAAACGGGAGCTGAGGACTGAGTTTTTAGGTCCCCCTAGTAATTTGATATTTCCTTACGTTTTTTTATCAAAAATCAGTATTTTAACGTTTCTTTTTCTTAAATATGTGTTTTGCATGAGCAAACCTTACTTTTTAATGTTTTATTGTGCGAGAAATCAGAATTTATTAGTTACCAACCAATAAAATGGTTTAGTTTTTTGTTATTAGCAATTGTCTTACTAATTCTGGACAAAAAACTTTACCAATAAATTCAAATGCTTCATATCCAAAACAATAAAAAAAAACTCTAATTTACCAAGGGGACCTGAAAAATTCATTTGGACCCTTTTAGCATCCGAACTAATTCTTAAAATGACAAATAGTCACATTCAAATAAATGTAATTTTTAAAACCAAGCGTCCCATATCATTTAAAAAATATTTTTCTCTAAATTTCTTTAAAAGTTGATCTATATATAAATACTACTGCCACTTGCCATCCCTGAATTTTTCCAAGGTCCTACCCATACCCAAAATCAAGATACCTACATTCATAGATTGATATTTCAACCCAAAACGTAAAAATATCGATCTTTAACAATGGATATCTTAACTCAAAGTACTGATAGAATATGATAGAAAGAATGATAACGCGAATTAATATAATGTAGTTGTCACATTATTACTAACTATATAAAAATATAGAATCTTTAACACAATTTATAATGATAATATTAATTAATAAGGATTTATATGGAAACGTTAAAGAGAGATTATATATCTCTGTTAAATTTTTAATAAATTATTAATAATGTTATATAGAGTTGGGATGAAGAGTCAGAAGACCTTCATAACCCAACCAAAGTATGTATGAATGAATGATGAAGGATAGAATGATCTATGTCTGGAAGTCCGACGTGGATACATTCTATCCTTATGAATGAATGATACTTGCATTGTACGGTTTAGTATGGCTGGAGGTTTTTGCTCTAATGAATACAGTAAAACTAACCAGCACGTTTTATTTTTGTTGTTAATCCGGACCTGCGAACAGAGAATACCAATTCCCTCTGCAGGATTTGCGGCGTTACAGTGTGTTATTGTGTAAATAATTTCTACTCTATCGAATTTAGCAAATGTTATACGTAACTCTGGAACAAATAAATAAATAAACAGGCCCTCCAATATTCTCAGGATACCATTCGCAAACGGAGCAACATCTTTAAAATCCATTCAACGCTACACCAGCCGCAAAAGATCAAAACTAACCACACTCCCCTCTGTTCCCCCAGGTGGTCTGAACACGCCTCTGCTGAACGCGGACTTCAGCACGGTGATGCCGACGCCGAACGCCGTGGCCACGCCCAACACCGTCCTCGCGACGCCTTTCAGGTCTCAGCGGGCCGGCGACGGGGCCTCGCCCGCGCCCTTCAGCACCCCGGGCTCCCTCAGGACGGCCCAGCAGCCGGGCTCGAGCGCCGTCGGGGCCGGACAGCTGTCGGTCAGGGACAAGCTCAACATCAACCCCGAGGAGGCGCTCCTGGACGTCTCGGACACGCCCGTCGTCCAGAAACAGGTACGGGTGTAAGCGGACGGACGATCGAACGTTTTTTTTCGAGGGAATGATGTGTGGGCCCCCTTAAAATATCGGAAAGGTATTTATTCGGAATGCCAAAATATCGGAATATGCAATATTCGGATAATCAAGAAATCGGAAAGTTGAAAAATAGGATTTAAAAAATCAGGACAATATTTTTACTGAGTGTTAAGAATTAAAGCGGAAAGATAGGATTCGGAAAATTAAAGATCTTATCACTAAGAAAGTTGAAATTAGTTATTCGGAATGCCGGGAATTCGGAAAATTAAATGGCGTTACACGTCGTACTGAAAGTATGCATTCTACAGGAAATCTAACGCTAAAATAGCATATTCGCCTTGTTAACGGCATACTAGCGCCAAAAGGCTCGTGTAAAAATAAATGAAATGTCTAGATTTGGGAAGTAGTCTACATCGAGAAGATATGAGAGAACATAGTTTCTTTTGAACCATACTTAGAACAATTCTTTTATAATAAGATGACTGCAGGTAATGTAGCTACCTTAAGAAACTGTCGATTCCCAGTAGATATATATCGGATTTTTGCACTTTGGACAGGTGCCGCTAACGATAAAATGCTATTTTAACGTTAGACTCCCTGCATAATGCACGTTCAATTCGACGTGTCACGCTATTTAATTTTCCGAATTTCCTGCATTCCGAATATCTAATTTCAACTTTTTTAGTGATCCAATTTTTAATTTTCCGAATCCTATCTTTCCACTTTTTGATATGTCCGAATTTTAATTTTCCGAATTTTTAATACTCAGTAAATATATTTTCCAAATTTTTGAAATCCGATTTTGTAACTTTCCGATTTTTTGAATATCCGAATTTTGAATATTCCGATATTTTGGCATTCCGAATAAATAGCTTTCCGATATTTTAAGGGGGCTCCGATGTGTGAAAGGAGTGCAGGGGAAGAAGCGCGAGGGGACGCGAGTCCGTTTGGAATTATTTTGTGAACGATGTCTTTGGTTGTTTGATTTGAAGCGTGCGATTGATAAGTGGGATATATGCTTGGACAAAATTTTCTTTTGTAATACATGCGGCTTGTTCAATTTTTTCTTTTTGTTTTCATTAGATAAAACCAAGTTTTAACTCGTTGCCAGAACCGAAGAATGATTATGAAATAGTCATACCAGACGAAGAGGTGAACGAAGAGGAAAGTGCTGGTTTGACGAACGATGTCGTCGAAGATCAGGCTGACGTTGATGCGAGAAATCAGCAAGAATTAATAGAACAACGTGAGTTTTTTCTTTATTTTATAAGAATAATCAATTCATAAGTATAGTTTCGTACAAAAAATGGAGTATGAGCTAATTTCTTTGATTTAATTTGTTTCTTTTTTCTCTTTTAGAAAAAAAGGAATTAGCCAAGCGTTCGCAAGTTATTCAAAGAACGCTTCCACGACCAAATGAAGTAAACATGAATGTTTTGAGACCTTCAACAGAAGTTTCGTTAACTGATTTACAAAGGGTAATATTTGATGCTTAAATATGATTTCAGTAATTTAATTAGTGTTCTGCTTTTGTATGAAATAATAATATAAAAAATGAATCGGAAATTTAAATCGTGATTCACCTTTGAATCAAGAAATTTTAATCTAGATTTCGAATCGAATTTTAAATTTTAGTTTCACTTGAATTGAAATGTTGAATTGCGATTAATTTTTTCGATTCAAGCACGAATGTAGATGTTAAGTAGTGACTTATTTTTTTGATTTAATTATTTGAATCGAAAAAAATTAATCCAGATTCAAATTATGGATTATTTAATTTGAAGGCATTATGGATTAAAATCAAATCAATTAATTATGGATTATTTCATTTAAAGGCATTTAGCACACAGCCGGTAAATAGACTAATGTACCAGCGAATACCTTTTGTGATATCGGCAATTAAGAGATTTCTAAACAGTATGAATTCGAAATCGAAATTTGCGAACACATTGTTTACACGGAAGTATATAAGCATTTCTGAAAAGCCCCAGGCAAAAAAACGGTCATCTTATATTCCAAGTTGTCTCCTGAAATTGCCATTTATGCTTATGATTCACGGGCCAATTAAGAATATGAGATGAACGTTTGTTTTGCCGGTTCGTATCAAATCTTGGCTGCCTTCTGGAGCCTAAGATTAAAAGCGAGTAATAGATGAATTTATATAGTTGATGTTTGTATTGATGATGCATCTCTGATTAAAACCTACCTAAATTCGTTCTTCGACCTCTATAAGTATGGACCGGACCTTGAGTCTAGGTTTAAAGTGACGGAAACGTTAATTTGGTTAGTTTTCCATCACAGATTCAACACAAAAATAGCGATCAAGTAAACAAATTAAACTTTCTTTCACTTTAAGCCTGGGTTCCTTGTCAGCCCAGGCTTGAAGGACCGAATGACCCAAAAAACAAATTTGGATAGCTTTTGATCACAGATCCAATACGAAAATCGTGATCAAATAAACTGCACAAATTCCTCTTACTTCCACCTCAAGCCTGGGCTCTGCGGATCAGCCCAGGCTTGGTAGTGGAAATTCGAATTCAGATAGTTCTCGATCACGGATTCATTACGAAAATCGTGTTCAATTATACAAATTCGTCTTTCTTCCAGTTCAAGCCTGGGCTCGGGTAGTCGGCTCAGACTTGCAATGACTAGGAACAAATGTTTTTTGTGCTTTCACGATAATAATGTGTTCGCGTATTTTATTTTCGAATTCTTGCTGTTTAGGAAGCTTCTAATTACCAAGATTTGAGTGAATCCTGGAAATAAAGCAAAAGAAAAATTTTGCTGCTGAGTGCTTCTAAATATTTGTGACTTATCCTCCATAATAAAAATTTTGTACTTTCAGGCGGAAGAATTAATTAAGCAAGAAATGATAACGATGATGCAGTATGATTCAGTAAAAAATCCTGTGCAACCTAATCATAAACGTGCTACTTCAATTATTAATCAAGCGCAGAATTATTTGGAACAGCATCCCTATGATGAAGTTTCCAAAGAAGAATATGAAGCTGTAAGTTTCATGTGTATGTAAACTTTAAACGAGTATTTGTAGTTCATTTATATAATTTATATAATTTTTATTGCAGGCCAAAAAGGTACTAATAGAAGAAATGGGTGTTGTTAAAGAAGGAATGGCTCACGGCGATTTAAGTTTAGAGTCTTATTGCACAGTGTGGGAAGAGTGTTTGTCACAGGTATCTAAGATAATGTTTTTTTTTATATTTATGAAATTTGGAGAAAACAACCATCCTAATACATAATATTTTTTCTCAGATTTTGTATTTAGTGCCACAAAAAAGGTACACCAGAGCTACTTTAGCATCAAAAAAAGATAGAATTGAAGCTTGTGAAAGAAAATTAGAAGAAAATCGCATGCACATGACTGGTGAGGCCAAACGAGCTGCCAAAATGGAAAAAAAATTGAAGGTCCTACTAGGAGGCTACCAGGTACTTCATTTTATATTTTAAATATTTGTGAAATCTTATTTATCTAGTTTTTTATATATATATTAAATTTACTTTTTAGAGTCGAGCTCAAGTATTAGTCAAACAATTTACTGACTTGACTGATCAAATTGAACAAGCAAGGCTAGAATTGTCTACTTTCAAGTTTTTGCAGTCTCAAGAAGAGGCGGCGCTGCCTAGGAGGCTCGATGCCCTATCGGAGGATGTGAATCGTCAGAAAGAAAGAGAACATGCGTTACAAATTCGTTATGCTACATTGCAAGAACATTTACAGGAATCACAGCATTTCTAAGAAAATCGTGGATTGTCATTTTTTTTATAAAAAAAGACTATGTAATAAAAGATTTGTATCTATAAGAACCATAGTAAGTTAAATATTAAAGTAATAAATTAAGATATAGATTTAACTTTAAAATTTGTGTTTTTCTTTTTTGCATTTCAAGACAAAATCAAATTAATGTATATAAATAATATAAAGTTTTAATTACAATAACAGTATTTTTACTTTTTAAAAATTTTTATCAAATGAATATCAACGCTTGAATAAGTTGGATGTTGCTGAGCCACTGGAACTTTCTCAACTTTAAATCTTTGGTTTAACTCTACTAAAAACTCTTTCCAAACTGCAATTTGTTTTGGAGTGTCTCTTTCCTCTTGTGACAAAATCGCATAAGTTTCTTTGTTATTGCAAAGCACTTCTAAAGTATCCAAAAGTGGTTTAATGGACTGAAAGTAAAATACATATAAGTAATTATTTTTTTTATTCATATTTGTTTTAAAAATTGCCATATTTACCTCTTCATAATACACACAATCTGTTAAAAGAATTATTTCAGGTTTGAAATCTAAATTTATCTCCTTTCCCCATTCAAGAATTTGAGCTTCAGCGACTCCTCCTAAAGATTTCCACTGCTTTTCATTGGCCTTGACATTTTTTTCTAACATGGGTAAAGCATTTTCTAAATCAGTCAAAATAACGTGTGCACTAAAAATTTGTAAAATTTAAAGAACAAATACATGTTTATTTAGAAAACGAAGCATCGCAATGTACTTATATATTTGTAAAGGTACCCTAAACATGCTGCAGTAAGTCCAGCACATCCCAAACCAGCTCCAAGTTCCAAAACCTGTTTTCCTTTTAACCATTCACTTTTTTGACTAATTAAATCCAGGTACTTGGCGAGTACCAGTGCTGCATCCCAAATGACACAACTCACATCGCCTACTTTTTTTTGGAGGAAAGTTAAACATGCATCACAGCTTTCTAATTCAAGTTGTCTTTTAAAAACATCTTTATCACAGTCCATTTTCATGAATTAACAATTGTATAAAAATACTTGAAAATATGTCAAGTATTCTAGCCTAAAATAAAAGAGTATTTATAAATAAAAATAAAAAGCAGTTTCCTCATTCACAACTGTTTAAATTATGCAGTACAAAACATCTTTTAAAGATCAACGATAATTTATTTTTAAAATTTAACAAACATTTCAAAGTTTTATATTTGTAAATTTATATAAACAACAATCATCCTACCAATTTTCTATCGTAAAAATTGTACTTATACAGATGGCACCACTTGCACAAAAAACCGCCAAATGTCAATGATTGCAGTTGCCGGCTTTGTGTTTTGAATTGTCCACATGTTTTGAGGTTATATCACGGTGGATATTTAATAATGTTTATTTTTCTTATTTATTAACTTTTTGAGGGCTGTTGATGTTTTTTAACAAGAAGTAAGTTTTTATTTTTAAGAAGAAGCAAAAACATTTTTTGCAAACATTTGCATTTAGTATATATTTACTTTTTAGAAGCTGTGATAATTTATGAAGACATAAACAAGTACTCAAATAAAAATGGATAAAACAACGGATATAAGCAAGGCAAATTGCAAGGAACTTTTAGTACAACGAATGTTCTTTGCTATTGGATCAAGCATCGTCGTACACTTTATATTAATGAGTGGTGTAATACTAGTCACCAACTTGAAAATAACACATCCACTGGAGTGGATACAAAATACATGGAATGTAGTTACGTGCTTAAGAATGTGGACTTACTTTTTGGTCTTCTCCATAGTGGTGTTTTTGCAAGGAATCATTTGCAGTAAAGACTATATGAACCCAGTTACATATGCATCTAGTCGATTTGTAAAGTTTTGCCATATTTTTACGCCGCACAATCTGCTTGTGGGCAATCTCTACACTTTACTGGGTGGTTTACTTGCCTGGCTACACTTATCAGTGGAAGGTGGCAGATTTGGATCTCTTGTTAAAAATTGTGAAAAATTCCAAGGTTACTGCCTTGTTGAAGAACACTATTTTCTATTGCTAGAGGGATTTTGGATTGGTTTATATTTCTTTATGAATTCCAGTTATATGGGATCCAGAAATTTGCAGTTCTCGATCATTCCTCAGTCAAAATTATCACAAATTAAAAGAGGCATTCAGACAATGATTGCAAATGCATTGTTAGATGCACTTTGGCCAATGATTTATTTCCTTGGTTTTTACTCGGTATTTGGAAATTATTGCAGAAACTTTTTCTCAACCCCTTTTTCTCTATTAATCGAGGAAATGCCACTTGATAAATTATCAAGGCTACTGAGTTTATCTTTGATATTTTACGCCTGGTTGCATGCAGTACTTTTTATCCTTATAATTCAAAGCATGCACTTGCTTTTCCAGGCCTACTTAACAGAATGGGTTGCATTTGACATTGAAAAGGTTCCATTCAGTGAGAAATCAAAAGTATCATTATCAGATGCATTGACAATGGAGAAGATACCAATTTTACAGCAATTAGGATATTTAGATCTTGTGACAATAGCTCTGAAAGATAAAGCAAGAAGATCTGTGCTCTTTACTTTGAGTCAGCCTGGAGGACATCCATACAATTGGAATAGTGTTGTTGAGAAAAGTTTGTCACTTATGAAGAAATTTACAGAAGGGCTCAACTCTGCTTGTACTACTCAAAAGGAACAAGTGCCTCAATTAACAAAAACTGTTCCAATTCTAAGTGCTCAGATACCAGACAAACCTTATACGTATCACATGAGAAGTTTAGTGTTACCTACACCTACAGTTGTTTCACCTGTTACTAATGTAGAGTGTACACAAACGCCAACTGAAAACTTTTTTGTACAATATTACAAAAATATAAAGAAGAACATTATAAATTATCTTTTATCAAAAAGATTGATCTCCTACATATTTGCTGAACAGTTTGAAAATAAACTAAGGCATGTACTGAATGATGGACAGAGTGTTGTTTGGGCAGCTGATGCAATTTCATCGTTGGCTGCAGTATCCTTGAAAGAAGATCCATACGGAATCGTTCAGAAGGATTTGCCTGAAATAATTGAAGTGCTACTGAAACTAAAGCAATCGTTAGATAAGCTACAAAAGATGAACATTGCAATTAGAAAGCCAATGAGTGATGATAGATTCTTGAAGCAAACTCTGACTGTACTTCGTTCTGCTGTAAGACGAAGTTTATATAGAATTGTTTCTCATTTTAGGAATTACATTGATGATCTGGCTTTAGCCCCTTTGACTGTTGATCAGTTGCAACCGTTTTTTAATTATAGAGAATAGTTAAATTGTGTTTTGTTTGAAGTGAACATGTATTTTTGTAAAAAGACATTAAACTTTAATTTAGGTTTTCATGTTATACCATTTTATTTTTTTTTTCAATATTTATTTGAGCTTCAATTTATTTGCACTTGTGCTTAAACTTTAAGAACTTTATCGCTATTTTTTTATTCATTCTTGCAATGTATAAGATACATCAAGATGACAATTCATTGTTAGTTTAATTATTTTACATTTCTTTTGTAGAAATAAATTAATTTTTATTAACTAATTATTCCCAATAGAAATGTTATTTTGTAAAAATTACTTTTTGTAAATTTTCATAATAAAGGTCTAAAAATGAAGAAGTTATTTAAGATTTATGAATTTTTAATATTTTATAATAAATTAAAAATACCTGACATTTTTTTACCAAATAAAAATCATTACCTACCAACCATCCCTTGGGTTATATACCTATAACAGAATTCTAAAGTAAATTAAAATAAAATATACAGTATAATGTAAATAAATTATTTTTAAATTAATATTAAAAGCATATTTTTCTTAATGGATTTGTTATTCCGTTATTGATTTTCACTTAATTTTAGTAAAATTAAATTTAAAAAAAATAAGTTGAAAAAATTAAAAATTAAAAATGTTTTCAAAATTTTTTACATAATTAAAAATTTATAAATTTAAAATAAAATCGATTTTTAAAATTTATCTATTTACTTTTTAATTCTGTACACACCTATATTATTCAAATCTAGCGGCTTTTAAATGTAACTCTGTAGTGTTATCTAGGAGCTCATGCTTGTGTTTATAAACATGCTTTTCACTTGACCTTCGAGTCAGTATTTTCAAAGATATTTGGCCGTTATTGGAAACTCATCAGTTGAGCGTCAGTAGCTTTGCTATTCACATCGTGATAGTATTAAAATAGAAGCAGGTAAAATAATTGTAAACCAAATTTTATATGTACTCTCAACTTTATCATAATTATTAATACTGTAATTAATTTGTACTGTGTGTAGACATGGAAGTACGAGCTGTCTCGGAAAGTGTAATATGCAGTGGTAGTGGCTTGAACCATAGAACATTTGCAGAGGATGAATCTTGGAATTCTTTGCAGTCAACAATATTAGCGGGAAATTATACTATAGATGCCAGTTCTGATGTTCCTAGTACAGAGAAAAATGATCTCACCACTGTTGACGAAGAAGATTCTATTTTATCCAAAGAAGAATCAGAAGCCATGAAAGAGGATGACAATATTTTAAACATGAATATAGATGCAATATCGGATGATGAAGTTTTTTTTGATTGTCCGAGTTATAAAACGCCCAAGAATATGAAAGAGTTAAAATCACCAATCAGGCAAGTTGTAATAGATTATAAACAAATTTTTTATTTAAATTATAGTTAAATTGTAAGTTGTAAACAATTTTATTCAAGACTTTTAATAACTTTACTAAAATTACTCATATTAATACAATAATTTTCAGTCAAATATTAATTATAAAAACTGATTTTAGGTCAAGATTGTTTGCATTAGGCAAAAATCAATCACCGTCGCATTTTTTATCAGTCGATTTTCCAACATCGTACTATTTCAACTCAGCATCGGACAGCGGAGTAGAGGAAGAGAAGACTGGCACAATGCTGGCTCAAATACTCAACGATTTCAACCACATGCAAGATCACGCTCAATCCACTCCGAAACTCAAATCCATGAGCTCGTTCACGGGTACTTCGATCAGTTCACTGCAGGGACTGTCGGACAAATCTAGCAACACGAACATCAGCGCCGATTCTTTGGAAAAACCGAGCAACAACGCTTCTCAGGCCGTAGAAACCGCCAACACCAGAAAGAAGCTAAACTTCTCAACTGCGCCGACCGTCAAACGATCCAATCTACCGTCCTACAAGAAAACTTCACCGGTCAACGTGTCCAACAAGGAGAACTACTACGCCGGAAAGTACAGCAGCGCTGTAACCACGGTACCCAAAGCCAACCCTAAGCTCAAATCCCCAGCCGTCAAGAGAGCACCTCCAGTTCGCAAGGTCGCCCGCATCAAGGAATTCTTCGAGAGTTGCAGCCGCAGCAACGAGCAGTCCCGCGGGCAGACCCTGGACAAGTCAGCGGCACCCCGTAGGAAGCTCATCGACTCGAAGTCAGCGGCTCAGCTGTCCTCCACCGGACGCTCCCCAGTTCTAAAGCCAGCTAAGCCACGGAGCTCCAATCCGTCCTTCAACACCCACGAGATGCCCAAGCTCCTCAAGACCCCCAGAGTCCACAAGCTCTCGAGCTTCACCTCTAGCGGCACCTCGTCCTTCCTGCTCCGCAATCAAGCCAGCGACACGGCTCGCTCCTCCTCCTGCTCCGACTTCCCGTCGACGGACAAGAGCACCTGTTCCAGCTCGTCGCTCAACAGGAGCCGCTCCACGAGCGACCTGTCCGGGAAGTTCGCCTCGATTGACGCGCCCCGGTTCATGTACGCCCTGGAGTTGAGGAAGATCGCGACGAGGCCGCGCAACCCCAAGGCGAGCCTGCACAAGAAGCCCTCGCCCGCGGCGCTGCGACAGCACAAGAGAGCCTCGCCGCTCGAGCAGAAGCGATCGCTGCCCGGCAAGAAGTCGTCTGCTCCGGTGTCGGGATTGACGCTCGATCAGCTGAGAGGGTCCTTGCCGGGGAAAAAGACCGGCCTGCAGGGCTCCGAGATCATGAAGCGCAGGTCCATCGGCTTGAGGAGCTCGCCCGTGAAGCCGGTCAGGGAGCTGCGCAAGGTCTTCTCGCCCACGGTCGCGGCCTCGGCGCAGGGACCCAATCAGAATGGTGAGGACTCGAGGAGTGAATTGCTTGGATAATTGCAATTGTTAATTGTGTGTGTGTGTTTTGGGAAACGTAGGCAAAGTTCGAGAATGTTTGTAACTAGCTTTGGTGGAGGCTCGAGCGAAGCTAGCAATGTTTGTACTTTCATTTAACGAGAATGATTGGGATATTCTACAGAGAAGTCTCGGTTTGACTTTCAAGCTATTGGGGATTTTTGCCCAATTTTTACAATTTTTTCTTACGGTCTTTGGCAAATTTTACTAAATTGCGCCAACATTTGTAGATTTTTGCCCAACTACCTGTGTCAACATTATTTAAACTTGATGTATAATGTATTATTTGTGTAAATTATATAGTAGCATTGCGAAGCATTAACTTGGCACTTAGCTTTGACAAATTTGACTAACATTGCTCAAATTATTTCCTATATTCACTACACTTTGTCAAAGTTAGCGTAGCTTTGATTAACTTTTCTATAATGAACCAAACAGCCAAAAAAGAAAAAATAAATAAGAACAGGATGTAAATTTGTAAAATAAAAAGAAATATTTTTATTAAACCTTGCTAAATTAATTTTGTTTAACTTTGCAAAGTATACTAAATTAAAGTAGCTTAGCAAAAATTGGCAAATTTTATAAGTTTTGGCAAGCTTTAGCAAGGATAAACTTAGTTTGGTATAAACAAATATTTTTCACTCTGGTAGTTGCAAACTACTTACGTAATGTAACTAAAAAAATGTATTTATTTTCCAGTAAAGCAGATCAAAAAACTATCTAAGGTCACAACTTCCCCTGTTCCAGCGATTGTTATCAGTGGAGAATAAAACAAATCAGCTTTATTTATTATGTAAGTTATTATTAGTATACTGAAGTATACTGAAATTCACCCTATTTATTCATCTCAAATAATGTTTTTATTTTTCAGGGAATCAGGCCAAGCCATGATCTAAGAAGATATAAATTTTCTCTCTACGGCATATCGTCAACAGTGGAGAATAAACTAAGAAAAAATTAATTTTACTCGTTTTATATGTAATTTATTATTAAATATATTTGATTCGTTCGTTTTTAAACAAAAACAAAAAAATAATAACATTCATCAAAGTGTATTGTAGTAAAGATGTGTGTACCGTTTTATAATGATGTAAGAAGCTATAAAAATAACTGAACTTTTTGAGTGTAAACAATTCTGTGTCAAAAGAAACTTGTCAGTATGTGTATAACAATCATAAAAAAAAATTGTACCGTTCAATCGCATTTCGACTCAAAGTGACTACAATAAAAGCACGAGAAACACACCTTGTTTTTGTATCTTTTTCTTTAATTTATACTTAAAATTATCAAAAGTATAATGTAGCATATGTGTATAAACTTAAAAAAAAAACACTAATCTCTCTCTCGCAGCTAAAAAAACCCCATCAGCTTATTTACACTGTCTCGCTCATCATTCGCAAAACCACAAGTACGAACAGTTTCATCTCTCCCGCATCCCCAACCAACCGCTTTCTACGTCCTTTTCAAGTGCTGAACGACACTGAGGTTGTAGAACAGCTTCTCCCTGAGGGTCCTCCAGCTCTTCATCTGGCTCCTCTGGAACTCCTCGAGGAAATCCGCGAGCTCCCTCTCCTCGCTCACCGCAGTCCCGTGGCACTTTAGAAACAGCGAGAGATAGGCCTGGGCGAGCTCGAAGTCCCTCTTGCTCCTCAGCATGGATCCGATCATGCGCATGAACTGGAGGAGCATGGGCACGGCGCAGCGCGCGTCGAACGCCAGGGACTGGACCTCCAGGTCGATGGCGCTGGGTCCCATGGTCTTGAGTCTCTCGACGGACTCGGCGAAGTCCTCGGTCTCGAGGGTGCGCTGGAGGAGACGGCCGAAGGGCGTGAGGCTCTGGAAGTCCGGGTGGGCGAGGAGCCTCGAGGTGGACTGGGACCGCTGGACGTCGGAGAAGTCGAACTGGAGATCGAGCGAGGAGACCGTGGGCAGGAAGAAGGGCGCGGCCGCCGGGGCTTTGGGGGCGTTCTTCGGCTTGTTGCGCTTCTTCACGATGTCGATGCTGAGGAGGTTCAGCCACCTGGTGGAGAATATTTAGGTATTTTTTAATTGTTGTTGTTGTTGTTGTTGTGTTATTTAATTATTCGGTATTGATACTGTCATTACTAATATTTATTATTTATTGGTTTATTAATGAACAATAGATTCGTTTTTAACTATAGGTAATGTATATGATGAACTTTATATAATATCATTTTTTAGAAATGAAGAGAAAGGCAAAAGTTAAAGGGTATTTCTTTTTATACCTGCAGTTTTGATAAGATCGAAAATAGTATAAAAATTGCTGTAGAAAATTTAACCAAAAATTTCCTTTTTTAACGATGTATAACTAATCAACTAATTAACTATCTTATTAATTTGCCTTTGTGTCACTTCAAGTCTGGATTTTAAAGAACAGCCCATGCTTGGAGTAGAAGAAATACGAATTTTGGCTCTTGATCACAATTTTTGAATTAGCGACGAATTTTGGTTTAAAAATTATATAAATTCGTCTTTCGTCAACTCCAAGCCTGGGCTGATCCCCGGGGCCCAGGCTTATATAGTTAATCATGATTTTTCTACTCCGGCATCTCGGACAAAAAAAAGGCCGCACTTCAAACCCAGGTTGGTTCCCGGAGTCCAGGCTTGAAGTGGTAGGAAATACGAATTAAGACAATTAATCATGAATTTTCTTGATTTTTGTAATCCGGAATCTTTGATCAATTATCTAAACTCGTCTTTCATCTACTTCAATCCTGACAAGGAGAGTGCACACTCTGTGGGAAATGATTTTTTATCAAAGTTAAGGGGGTGGTTTCTGGTACTTAAAAATGAAGCCTAGCACCCGTAATATTTTCCAATTGGCCCCTGTTCTCGAAATATAAAGTATCTTACTTCAAATATGCGTTATTTTAATGAAAAAATGTACCTCTTCTCTTGATAATAACTCTACAAGCTTTTATGGTAGAAAAATTGACCCGAAAGATAATTAAAGTACCTGAAAAGAGCTACAATCTATGCTTTGTTTCGTATCAAATCATTATTATAATCGAAAGTTATTAACAATTGAAGATGATGATTTAAAATGCTGAAAATTCATCGAATTTAAGAGATAAAATTCATCGATTATTCATACATTTTTAATCATATCTATAAATATTAATAACTTTACATTAGAATAACATTTTTATACGAAACGGAGCTTAAATTACAGCTCTATCCGCCTTCTTTGATTATCTTTTGGGTCAATATTTCTAGCATAAAAGCTTGCAAAGTTATTCTCAAATGAATAGGTACATTTTTTATTAAAATAACGCATATTTGAAGCAAAATACCTCATATCTCGAGAACGGGTGAAAAGATTACGGGTGCTAGACTTCATTTTTAATTACCAGAAACCACCTCCTGAAGTTTGATAAAAAATCGTCTCTCACAGAGTGTGCTCTCTCCTTGTAAGTTTTCGAGACAATCGCATGTTAAGCTTAGTTGACTAATATAATTCATATAAGAGTACTACTGTAAAATTCTGAACTTCGTTTCGTTCATAAATAGTCAGCTGAAAAATTTATAACATATTTTTCTCACACTTACAAAACATAAGAAATCTTTTGATCCTTTGAATAAATATCGGTACCCACTACCCTTAAGAGGAGGCCGTATCTACTGTCCTTGTCTAATTACATTTTTGCTATTTATTTAAACAGTAGTGTGTTAATTGAAAAACTAAGAGTCGTCCCCAATTCTTCGTAAAATAAGGAATATTTTGAGATATAAAAACATATTTAACATTATTACCTTTCCGAGAATACTTCGAAACGCGAAAATTGAGATTAGGTTTGTCGTTTCGAACTATTCTCGGAAAGGAAATAATGTTAGGTACTCTTTCAGGTCTCAAAATGTTCCTTAATTTAAGATGAATTGAGAACGACTCTTAGTTTTTCAATTAACAAACTACTATTTGAGTAATTAGCAAAAATGTGATTAGACACTGACTAGCCAGAAACATAACAAACTGAGTTTATCTCAGTTGTTCTAAAAACTACGACACATACAATTTTATTATTTATTAATTGTATCTATTGCACAAACAAAATCTCTATCCCTGAAGCGTTAGATTTGTGATTTGTTTATTTATTTATCTTTTCATTAATTAAACAATTATGTATCGCTATTTAAAAATTACTTATGTATGCTCAGGACTATCCCGAATCCCCTCCTGTGTGTAAACTGAAAACTGATTTTACAATTGCCCTATTTTTCCACAAAAAGCCACACATTTTGGTACGAAACCACCAGTCATTATAGAATATACTCTTTACCTAGACGTCGCCAGTGCTGACATAGTGACGAGCTTGGAGCTCAGCTGCTCGGGAGACGCGTATTCCTTGGTGTCGTCCTCCTCCTCCTCGTCGTCGATGGCCATGACTTCCTCGTCCTGGCCGTCCTGCGCCTCCGCGACGCTGTCCGCGGTGGCACCCGGCAACGAGATCATGGGTACCTTCTCCTCGGAACGCACGGCCTTCAGGGACACGTGGGAGTACAGGGTGCGATTGGACCAGAGGTAGATGCCCAGATTGCAGACGTGAGCGGTGGAGAGGAATTCGCCGGTGGGCGAGAAACTCACAGACGTGCAGGCGTCGGGCACCTTGAACAATAAACGTTTTTGTTTGTAAAAGCAAGATGATTTTTCGAGTTTTACTCGAGTTTTCGTTTTAGGTATGTAGAGATGGAGTATTATGGGTATTATGGAATATTTATTCTTTTCCTTTCCTTGTGTAAACTTTCTGCTTTGTGCAGAGGTGGGTGAACTCGGTCGCAAAATTTATTCCATTCGCGTATAATATTTCTTGAATTTCAATTCAAAATACAGTTTTTTTTTCATGTATCTAAAATGGCATGCATGCTTATCGTAAGAAAACTTAAATCGACAGAATTCAAACCGATTGAAAGTCTGGATTCATTTGAATCGGGACTCATTTCTCCCGATTCAAATGAATCTGAAATTTGAATCGCGGTTTAATTTCCAGATTCATTCGTGAAATGGAAGTTAAATCGTGATTCGCGTGTTCGATTCATTTGAATTGGGGAAAATCAGAGCTCAATTCACATATACATCAAAGAACTTTGTGTTGGATTAAAAATGAATCAGGGAAATTTGTGCTTGATTAAAACATGAATCAGCGATAGTTTTGCTCGGTTAAAAAGCGAACCGGTAAAATTCTTGCTCGATTAAAAAGCGGATCGGCAAAATTCTTGCTCGATTTAAAAATAAAAATGTTGTGTTAGTAGCACTGAACAAAAAAATAGTGCAAAACATTATCTAGATGATACGCTTGTTTAATTAAAGTTGCCGGAAATTTTTTTCGCTCTTTTTGTATTCAGTGCTATTCTGCCAGAAAAATTTTATTTTGCAAAATATTCAGAGATCACTGAAATCTTTTAATTCATTTCAAATGAGATTTAGAATCGCGATTTCACTCTCTGATTCATTGATGTATCGTGCTTTAGGTAATTCGATTTAAATGAATCGAGAAAATGTTTCAAACTCAAATGAAGCGAATTTATTCTTTAGACAAAATTTAAGATATTATTGTGTTTTGATTGCACAAATATTTTCAGAATTATTGCATTTAAAACATAAAAAGTTTTCTGGATTCGTAAAAAACTAGTCTTGTTTTGGGTTTAACCCAGGCTTGCCCCTTAAACACACAGCTCTGATTTTGTAAAACAAAAGTGACTACCTAGAGTTAATAAAGTGCTTCATTAATCATTTATAATATAAATAATTATAGACCTGGAAAATATCTATCAATTGGGCAGAAGGTATATCCCAAGTTCTTATCGTCCGGTCCATAGAAGTGCTCACGAGCCATCTAGAGTCGGGGCTAAAGGTCGCATCCGTAAGTCGTCCGGTATGTCCTTCGAATTGTCGAACAATTCGTTGCATGTCTACATCTATCACGACGATGGTAAAATCTTGAAGAGCTACGGCAATCAGCGAATTCTCTCTATGAGCTCGCAGCCATTCCACTGATTCTTTAACGTCGATTATCGTTTTTGGCTCTGTGTCTGTAGCTAAATCATTCAAAATTATTTGTTAATATTGTAATCTTGTTATTGGTCAATATATTAAACAGTACTGAAAAGATTAAAATTTGGATTTTAATTGTTTATGTCTAACTTTAAAATTGCCACATACCTTTTAGAGGTTTGAAAGGCCAAAACTTCACCTTAGCATCTCTTCCAGCAGTGACAACTACTGTGTTTAAACAATCAACAGTTATTCCTTTAACAGGACCTCCATGGGCTCCTTTTTCTCCACCGTAAGATAACCTATGGACTCCTGACTGTATGTTAAATCTTTCTACGCTACCAGTATTATAACCAATGAGAACGTAGTTTCCACATTGAGTTATTGCAATAGTAGTAGCCGTAACATTCATATTAAACTTAAATTTTTCTGGTAACAGTTTGTGCTCTCCCATTTTTAATTTGTCATAAGACCACGTTGTGACTACCCCCAAGCCAAGATGAGTAGTTGCAATGTTATCCCAATCTTTTTCTCTCGTGTTCTCTGCAGCGATATCCATCATTGGAGGCATGATCAGAGGATCATCCACTGCTCTTCCTTTCTTTTTTGATGCTTTTCTATTATATGAAGCCCTTCCTAGACTTTTGTTAAAGGTCTCAGTTTGAGTGGAAAATATCCTCAATGAAGAATCTCCACTAGTCGATAAAATATTATGTCCATCATTTCCATAAAACCTTAAAACAAAATACAATAGTTCAATAATAAGAAAAATCTTTACAAAATTATTTAAAAACGAAAGTAACGTAATAAATGTAATTAAAAAACAAAAATTAATAAATACCTTATAACTGATGGAGGTTCTGCATGTCCTTCCCTAATTCTTAACAATCTTCCCGCTCCATCTGCTAAGTCAAATATCCACAATTTTAATGTATTATCTGGCGATGAAGAAACTAATAAGGGCTCATTTGGTAAACATTTCAATCCCGTTACAGATCCAAAATGAGCATTTAAAATTTGGCTCTCAACTTTCCTCTGTTCAAGATTCCAAAGGACAATGTGTCCCTGTAGACTACCAGTTGCCATAATAGGATGTCCATCGCTTCTGAATGAAATTGAAGTAACCAGACCCCAATCTTGCATAAGTTCAAAGATAGTTTCATCCATTTTCAAATTGTGTAAAATAATTCTACCATCAACCAGTCCTACAGCTACAACATTGACTGCAGGAGCCTGCTCAATGATATTTATCGAACAATTCCAGCCATTGAAGGTGTGAATCATCTTCATCAGTTTGATGTTCCATAATTGCATTTGTCCTTGCTCACTTCCAAGCAATATCTTATTGATATAAGTATTGGGATGCATCAGAGCAGTGATCTTAAATACTTTGTTACTGAAATTAGACTCCGAAATAACTTCCTCTGTTTTGATATCCCAGATCTTTAAATTACTATCCTCGTCAATGGATATTAGATGAGGTCCGAAAGGCAGGAGAAGATGAACATGGCAATCGTGTCCACTGTACGTATGCTTCAGTTCGTTTCCTCTCCTCCATGCGTAAATCTTGTTACCGCTGGCTGTGTAAACCTGAAAAGTATCAGCCGAAAGACATGTTATGTCCTCCTTATGAGCTCCGGAAACGCTGAGCAGAGTGAAGTGCGAACAGCCATAAGTGTGAAAGCTTCTGCCGGTACAAGTCACAATAAGATTCTCTTTTCTTCGCTGGATGTAGCGCGTAACCACGGGGATGTGATTGCTCACGTATCCCAAGGCGCGATTCCGCTGAAATACCTTGCTGTGAGACATTTTTATCGCTCTTCACGTCGTTTTTCTCATTGATACTGTAATGTTGCTCGATGTAAATACCACGGACATCAATACTTTGGTTCACTTGTGGGTTGTAATTTCGTACTAACGGAGTTATTAACAATTTTCATGTGTGATGCATTTTAAAGAGCCGATTTAAGGTTAGAACAGAAACCCACGTGCGTTTTGTATACTTCTTTTTAACGTTCTGAACGTGGTCCTGAACCAAGAAATATACCTAGAAATATCCAGATCGTCTAATTTCCGCATCCAGAATGATACTCCAGTAGCCGGCTAACCTTCAGGCCGGCAGCGTTGCGCAATCAGCTGTTGTTTCTGTAGTAAGCGCGAGAATTGAAAGCAAGAAACAGAGAAAATCGTAAAGTATAAAATATAAAATTATAAAATTATAAACTTGTCTTGCCGAAAAAGTTTGCATCAGTAATCTCCCTATACTTATCTCTATTGGTGCACACGTTCACCCATTTTCAAATATCGGCGAATGGAGAGATCAGAGCCTGATTCACAGATAGATGAGACCGGGGTGAAGTTACTTCGATCTTATAAGCTCAACGTATTTTGTAATTTTAGCCAGATTACTAAAAGATTCAAAAGATATTCACCTAAATTAATAACAGAGTTTTTAATTAAAAAATGTAATTTATATACATAAATTCCCCCAACTTATTTGAACTTCCCGCTAAATATAGTGCTCTTCTTTGCCAACAAACTGCTCAAGTCAGGGCGCGTTTACATGCAGGTCCGAAACCTCGGGGGTTTGGCTGTTCTTTTACGAGGGAAATTTAAACTAATTTGGCTATAACATTTTTATTTATTGTTATTTATGCTTATATTATCATAAAAATACGAAATATAATCTTTAATGAAGTGTGTAAGCACTAAATATTATTTTGGAATGTACAATACTAATTATGTCAGGTATTATTATTATTTATTTTTCAATGTATAACTTTTAGAGACTTTTACATAAAAACTTACAATTATTCTCCTGCTCGCAGTATAATATGATGAAAACTAATTTATACTTTTCTCTTTTTGTTTCATCATACCCTTTATAGAGCCTATTTATAGAGTTTTAAATTCTATCTTTTTGACAATGAACATAAATGTACATACATATATCTATATTAATTATGAAGTTTAAATTTTCCTCGAAAATAACCGTCAAAATCCGAGGTTTCGGACCTACATGTAAACGCGTCCTCATTCATAATCTTTTATATATATATATGGGTGACTGTGAGATCGACTACAAAAACTTTTTATTTAATTTCTTCGGTGAAAATGTTCCTCTTGGTATGTAGAATGTGTGTAAATTTTTTCAGATTGTTTTAAACCCATAGGTTCAAAGTTAATCAAGGCTAAATATGAGCATGTAGTCATTTTTTACATTTTTTAGCAAATTTCAACCTCCATTTATTCAACGAAATTAAATCTCTTTAAAAAATAGCAACAAAGGATTTCTTAGCAAATTTTCTGAATCTTTCATAAAGAAATGGTTCAAAACCCTTTCAATGCCCCTTTCGATTAATTAAACTCATTTTGAAGCTTAAAATCTTGAAAAAAGTGAGTTTAATCCCTCAAACCATTACACCAAAAATCACGAAGATAGTTTTTTTCAGAATAAAAGTGACTGCCACAGTCGCAAAATGTCAGAAGTGCAATATTTATATAAAAAAAATCAAAATAACATGAAATATTGTTAAAAAAAACTATTAAAATACGCATTTTAGCAATAAAGTCATATTCAAAGGCAAGGTTCGTGTCTACAACAGCCTTAGTGATGAGTCCAGTAGAGGAATCCGGGACGAAATCAAGCTTCGCCGATCTCTATAATATATACTTTTCACACATCATCCTTCTTCTTCTTCTTCTTCTTCTTCTTCTTCTTCTTCTTCTTCTTCTTCTTCTTCTTGTTCTTTATTGGCCGTGGGTGACTGTCATTGTGGACTGCGACATCGATGCACCACCACATCTTGGCTGGGGTTCTTCAAAAATGCTTATATACACTTCCGTGTATACAATGTGTTCGCATATTTCGTTTACATTCTGTCTTCTTAATAGTTGATAGACCATTTTATATCCCCTGTTTAAATAATAGGAAACTTGCATGAATTTCAAATTCAATTTTATTCGATAATATACTTAAAAATATTAAACTTCCCAAGACAGTTTTTTTGAATGCCTTATTTATTTACTTATTGATAGTAACATTTTAGATCACTATTTGAATCGATGTCAAGTGACTCATTTTTGTCAGTGACCAAGCATTTCGTTTTCTTATCGTTAATTTCTAGTCCTACTTCTTTCGCCGTTTTTATTAGTATTTCAACGGTTTTTATTACGGTTTCCATATTTTATCCTATTACATCTATATCGTCTGCATAGGCTAGCAATTGTTTTAAGAAACCGTTCAGTATTACTACTTCCTCGCTTTCTTGTACGGCCCTGACAACGTATTCTAGTACTAGGTTAAACAGAAGTGTTGATAGCGCATCTCCTTGTTTTAATCTATTGTGGATTTTGAATGGTTCTGATAGGCTGTTTCCTGCGCGAACTATGCCTCTGTTATTATCTACACACATTTTTATTAAATTAACTAGCTTTTTTGGAATCTCTAGTAGTACTAAGGCGTGGTACATTTTAGTCCTTATAATCGAGTCTTATACCTTTTTAAAATTAATAAATAGTTGGTGTAGCGTTTAGTTATATTCTCATTGCTTTTCTAAGAGTTGCCTAACTGTGAACATCTGGTTGTTTGTCGAACTATTTTGGCGAAATCCACACTAATAATCCCCAAGAATTTCTTTCACGAGGAGTGTGAGTCTCGCTAGTAGTACATTGGACAATATCTTGTAACATGTACATATTAGAGAAATCCCTCTGTAATTATTGCAATTCGTTTTATCCCCTTTCTTGTCAACTGCGATTATGATTGAGTCTCTCCATTCTCTAGGCATAATTTCCCTTTTCCATATGGCGCGTATAAGAGTGTGAATTATTTCAATAAGTGGTCTTTCCCCTTCTATAAATAGTTCTGTTCATAATGTATCTACTCCCGGGGATCTGTTATTTTTTAGCTTTTTGATTGCCGCGTGTATTTCGTTAAAGGTGGGTTGCTCGATGTGGAGTTCAGCAGTGTGGATTTTGCTGTATTCCGACACGGATTGTTGCTCGTGCACATTTAGTAGCTCATCAAAGTAGCTTTTCCACCTGCTTAGTATTCCTGCTGTATCGGTTATTAGGTTCTCTTCTTCGTCCCTTAGAAAATCTGATTATTCTGTGCTCCTTTCCTTATCAAATTTATCCCTGCGTACATTTCACGAATATTATTTTTGTTATTGTTTTTCTGAGTAGCCGAAATTTTCTTATTTTCCCATTCTATTTTTCTCTTTCGGAAAATTTGTTTGGCCTGTTCTCTTATGTTACGATACTGCCTAAGCATTACTTCTGTGTTGTTATTAAGATTTAGCGCTCTTGTTTGTTGCCTTTTGTTTTTCCATTCCTTATTTAATTGAACTTATTTAATTGAATTTTTAATATTGTCCCAGGTTGTCTCGATGTCATCCCTATCTTCCTTATTCTCTATACTATCTAGTCTGTTTTTTAGTTCTTCTCTGTATCTGGAGGAGGTGTCGTAGTTTTGTAGTCTTTGTAAGTAAGACTCAGTTATTGGGCAGGTTTTATTCTTATTTTAGTTAACTAGTATACGAGCTCTGATCTTGGTTACTACCAAAAAGTGGTCGGTGTCGCAATCTGCGTCACGATAAGTCCTGATATCGAGAATATTTGTATAGTGTCCTTTATCAATTAAGACGTGGTCAATTTGGTTAAGCGTCTTATTATCTGATGATATCCAGGTTTATTTATGTCTATCTTTACTAAGGAGGCAGACCTGGGTTGAAAAGTAAAAAAAATTATTTTTTTTATTATTGCATATTTTGATAGCAAATTTCTCGTACAATAAGTTCCTGCAACCCATTTTACGATATTAAGTTTTGTTACAGAATTATAGCTCAAATTTCAAAGTAGCTTTTTTCTTAATTTAGTGAATTTTACGTAAAAAATGCTATTTAAATAAGTTTAAATAATTAAAAATTCAAAGAGTCTATATATGTATATATATATTCGATAAAACTCGAAGCTGTCAGAGAGTAACACGTACAGTATACCTACATATAGCGAAATTGACTGATAAACTATACTCTCTCGCTGTTTTGAAATTTCGCCATCAGGTGAAATTTACATGGGATTTTTGGCGGTTCGGTATCGTTTTGATGCCAATGCACTAAGGTAGTGCGGAATGTTCCTCTGGAACTGCCTTTCAACCAATCACTGACCAGAACGCCGATATGCTCTATCCGTAATTTCTGTATGAACGTTATGAACGCTCTTTAATGTTCTCTATTTTTGTATAAAAATATTGTACATTATTTTTAAATTACTGTGTACTGGCTTTATAATTATTGTGTAATACTGTATATGTGTATAAGTATGTAAGTGAATAATTATATAAGTATGTATAAGTGTTAAAGTGCATAAGTGTGTTTTTTTTATAAAAAGTGTAAGAAAAGTTGTTTGTGGTGGATTGTGTATAAATATTTATATATTTGTTGTGTCAAATCAGTATACAGTGTAAGTATAATGTCTTCGAGTGCCAGACCAAGGGATGTTCAAGGTAGAGTGTCGGGGGGCCCTGGTAAACTTACTTGGGATTAGGGTTTAGGATTTACGGTTTTATTATTTAAACCTATTTATAATTTCATTTTGCTCAGCTTGGTTGTTTGTATTAATTACTTCAATTACGCCTACGTCATTTTTACATTCATAAATAAAGTTCAACAATCTTCTCTGTCGGTAATTTACAATAAATGGATTACAATGTTCAAATTTCTTAATGATAGTAAAATGTGTACCAATACACTTACACAGTTTTCTGCATTCACAACTGGTAAATCTTATAAAATTTTGAATCGCACCGAAACTTTGAACAAAATTACCTGCACCGTATATAACATTCGATTTTTATATATTTTTTTAAATGAAAATATATTTATACCAGGAAAATTATGGTTATTTAATAAATTTTGTGTTTCGGTTTCATTTATTTTAGATACAGAGCCAACAATACTTGTTAAGTCGTTGATTCGTGTAAGTTTCAATTTTTTTTTGTGGCGATAAAATCATTTTACAATATTGAAGTGCATCACTATATTCCTTTAGAAATTCGCGTTTTAAACTATGCACAGTAATATACATTGTTAAATTAGAAACTATTTGCATGTGGGCTGAATTACTTCAATGAACTAATGTTTTTAATTTACCGTTTTAATCTTCCAAAGGAAAACACGATGTAGTCCAAAGAGGTCCAAAACGACGTACCATTTCTGGTAAATGACGGAATAAAGAGTCAGCAAGATCTATCATTTCATTAGAAATGTTTTTTTGACATAGTATATAAACTGCAAACACGAGTAATTTATAGTAGCTAATGTATTCCTCTGGCAAAATATCGTGTAAAACTAAGAGTGAATAATAAAGAAAACAGTTTTTATATTCCGATGCTTTCCAGTAGTGAAAATGTGTTTTGATCAGCCTAGCACGTCTAGCAACATATAAGGGTGGCCTTATGTGGCACAATCTGTAATCGACTACTTCTACTAAATTAGAAATTGAAAAGTTTTCACTTGAATATTTAGAATCGAACCATAAATCCCCTAATCTTTTCACAACGCCTTGAAAAACTCAGTGCATCATATCAACAGCGGTCGAAGTAATAAATTTAGGACAAATCTTAGATATCATCGAAGGGCCTTTTACATCACAGACAGGTTTTCGAATTTCTAGTGCTTGTGATGCCTGTTCGAGGGTTTCTAATTATATTCTTAAAGAAAAACTCTCTTTATATGGATAAATTCTTGTTTTCATTACTGTGCACCCATTCTGTTTGCAAACTTGACATCCAAGTTTACCGTTATATTTATTTATATTCAAAAATAAAGCTTTTGCCAGAAGATCACACGTACCGCATATAATTAATCCTCTAATAGATATAATACTATCTAAATCTTTCATATAAAATGTAACACCTTCATAAAGTTTTTTTATAGAATTTTTAAGTGGCTCTAAAAATAGATTAGGTATAGGTTTACTAATGCCAAACCATAAACCGATGAGCAAAACATTTTCGATTTTAAATCGTTCCACATAACGTAAATTTAGAATAACAAGAAAAAAGCCCTATACATTATACTTTGATTATTTAAAAATTTGGATTCCATCTGTGTACCACATGGTAGATATATTATTTGTGTTACTTAAAATATTTGTTCCTTGCTATAATTCTTTATAAATGGTTCCATCATAAATATCACTAAGATTATCATTTACGTTTCTCGGTAAAGTTGCTCTGTGAGTTATATTTTTATGAAAATTTTCGCGGCGAAACAAATATTCCAATTGAGATATCAGTGAGATTTCAATAAAATATTTTTCCTTTTTATGCTCATCGTTATGAAAGTTAAAATTTTCCCCGATTTCTTCATTTTCTAAACATTCGTCATTGTTTATATCGTGATCAGTGTTAGGCGTTAAAGTAACTCAATCCGAGCAATAAAAATGTTTATTGATCGATATTTGCAGATCGGAAAAGTATTGTTTAAATTTATAAATACTCGATGGACATTTGTTTGGTCGAATTAAAATTTTAGAAATTAATTTTAACTAATCGGAAACGCATACGTCTGTAAGCTTGTGACGTATTTTAAGCGCACTTATGCATAAAATTAAGGTGATGTTAAACCCCGTGTTACAGGTAAATATGGATCCACGTTTTTCATTCATTTTTAAATTTTGAGAAAATATCTCTCTGAAAAGTTGTTCTGTTTAATTGGAATAACAACTTTCCATTGAGATATTTGCTCAAAATTGAAAATGAAATGAGAAAAGTGGATCCTCCTATTTGTCGGAGACAGGTGGCTTTAGCATCACCTTAAGTCCGACACGCTCATTGAAGCTCCGGGAAAGAGATTTTCTTCGAAGTTTGAAAGCGTTTCAGATTCGATTTCTTCAGTGTCACTGAAGTTGCTGCATGTATCACTCCACTCGTCATCACGGTCATAATCTTCATTGTTATATTCGGCGATATTATCTAATTTTAAATTAAAAATAATTTAAAACTCTCTGAATAATTAGTTTAGGTAATAGGAGGATGCCCACAGATTTATAAAAATTAAGCCCTTAAAGGGGGACGTATAGAACTAATACCATTGTTTAGAGCTTGTCAAAACATGTATTTCAGAAAAAGAAGTGCCTTCCTTAAAAATAAGTAGAAATTCCCGAGTATGGTTCGACTTTTGCATTACTTTAAACGGGACAAATTCATAGATAATATTTTTTTCAGCTTTCGTCGCAATTAAGGGTATTAATTTTTTTTGTAAACTTAATAAATTGTAAACACTACTTAAGAGAGTAGTACCAACAACACTAGTCAAAAGTATTGCGTTTTTTATTTCTTCTTATTCACGAGGTATACTTTATTACAAAGTTTGCATAGATAAACTAATGTCAAATAACAATTATATAATTAAATTAAACAATTCTTTTCAACCTAATTATCTATCAAAAGTTATCCTTTAGGTAATATAAATAATTTCCTACTAAGTCCACGCTAATTAGCAAAAAATGAAAATATTGATTTCTTAACTTCTAGGTGCCCTAGCCTTCTGAAAATTTATATGGATGTTTTTGAGACATGTACAGGTATATATATATATATATATATATATATATATATATATATATATATATATATATATATATATATATATATATATATATATATATATATATATAATATTATATAAATATATACTTATAAAATATATATAATAATCTGGTATAGAACTTCCTTAAGCATTTAAAAACAAATTATGTAATTTTATAACTCAATTAATTTTAATCAATCGTGTATGTTATAGTATAATGTAAAAAAATACAAGTTAAATAAAAGTTAAAAAAATATAAAGTTAAATACAATTTACAATTAATATTATGTATTTAATTTACTTCCATAATCAAACTTCTTCACATTTGATGTATTATCTCGTTTTCCGCCATCAGGATAGCCTCTCGTACCGGTGTCATCGGTACATGTAGAAGTATCCGTAAATTCAACATTCCATGTCGAAGGGGTTTCTGTGAGGTCATTATTTTTCATCTAAATAAATCAAAGATGCAATTTCATTATAAAAAGAAAAACATTAGTACTCAATAATATTATCTATCAAATATAGATAGATTGATATTTATAATTAAAAAATTAAATTTTACTTACTAGCTGTAAAGAACATGCCCCTTTTTCGGTTAATTCGCCATCAAGACTGCACACGTTTTCCAAAAATAGATTTTTTAAACGCTTTTTTTGACATTGTGAGAAGTCTTCAAAACATACTTTTCGTTAAGGCATTTTTAGAAAGTAAAATTGAAAATTAATTATTCAACATTTTTGTTTACAATTTGTTGACAGATACGACGTAATTAAGTTTGACGATACATGTGACTGTTTAGATCGCTACACGATATCGATTATTTATTTGTTGTTGCTAAGTTTATAAGAACCCCATATTTTCCGAAAATATAAAATACCTCGAAAAATACTTCCTCTTCGCTCTTTCACAAAGGCTAATTACTTTGTTTTCACACATCGTTAGAAGGAAACGGAATTGAAAATAGTATCTCTTTCTTAAAAAGGACGAAAAACAGGAAGTATATCGAATAGAAAGCAAAATTTTTGCGTTGGTGTTGTGGGTGGAAAGTAAAACTATAAGCGTTATAGATGAAGATGCCTTGTGTCCTTCGAAAAATGAAGGAGAGGAGACGTATGCTCGATATAGCAACAACAAATTGTATAGAGCAAAAATCATAAAGAAAAGGGGTAAGTCAATATCAACGTATATTATAGTTATGTAAGAGGTTCACGAATTAAATGTTAAACGCAATGTTGCTAACATTAAGCTATTCTCTATAAAATCGCATCTATTAAAAAATGCGTCACGTGTTGCTCATGCATACAATAAGAAAACTATAACGCAAGAAAATAAAATTTCATATCAAAATTGCTAATATTTTTTTAAAAGTTTTTACAAAAATGTCTTTTAAACATAAAAAGTTTTCTGATCTCATAAAAAAAGTATTTTTTAGGGTTTAAGCCAGGTCTGGCTCCTTAATAAAATGTTTTAATACAATGTTTTAATTTTACGGTCTTTGATATCGTAAATTTTATTATATCAAATCGGAAATTTTACGATATGAATATCGTAAAATCAAAGAGTTGCTTTTCAACATTTAATGATGTAGAAATACAACATTCTCACATAAGAATTAGCTATTTTTATGATATCAATAGCGTAATATTTTACGATATATGAGTTTTCTCAGTGTTTATGGACATACGACACTAATAATATTTTTGCTATATTTTGTGGTTATTTATTCAATGTAAGAATTTATTAATTTCAGATGACGATGTATATTTAAATTATTTAAAAGTAACAAAAATGGAGAACTTTTGATGAAAGACAAAAACACAACCAGCGAACTAGCATTAAGGTATTTTCTTGCAGTATTCACCTAGTCCATTAGCTTTTTCTTTCGGTGATAAATGTTTAATGTCATTATTTTCATCTTTTACGGGTGGGATATTAGTTCTTGATCGGGTTAGTGCTTTAGTCATTCTCCAGATAGAATTGTCTTTAATATTTAGTTCTTTAACCGTATTATTCCAGGATTCACATCTAAATTCTTTTATTTTAAAAGCTATGACTTTACGGTATCTGTTTGTTTTAGGGTGGGGTTAGGTTTTTTATGGTATTCGCGACGCATTTTATTATGTTGATTTATTAGTAGCATCATGTCCTTTGGTACTGGCGCACTACCGTTTTTATTCTCTTTTAGGGACGTAGAAATATCTACTGCTTCTGTTATTATCTTTGCTAAACTTGTGATGGCGCAATCAATTGGTAACCAACAGATCCTTGTTTTGATCGTGATTGTGCTGCGTGATCTTAACGGCGGAAATTGGCTCCTATCACTCATAAATGGTGAGTTGTGAAGGTGACCTAAGGATATAATTGTTGAGGCAATTACCTTCTTGGCATAGCTGACTTTTCAGCTTTGTACTTTGTACAGCCTTTGTACATGGCGAAACGATCTCCTCCACAGTTAACGCATTATCTTACCAAATTTTAATTTCTTTATGGAATAGCTCCTGGCCTCTAGTGTTTCTCCGTATTTAAAACATCTAGCCGTCGCATGACAGTGCTTTGAAGCGTGGTTAAATCGCTGACATTTACTGCTTGACTCCTTTAGGTGGTACGTACTCTTCGAACCTGACCCTCACGTAAGAAATAGTTTCTACTTTTCTCATTTTGCAATTCTTCTTCTTTAATTGTAATTAAATAATGTGGTGGTAGATTTTTGTCCTTATCGTACTATTATCTAAATGTCCATTGATAGAATATTATTCATTATTAGTGTAAAAGTTATACGTTTTCAAAGTAAAAGTGGGCCATCGTGTCCAACCCTTACGTATTAGTCGATAAGTTGATTGAGTCTAATATTTATTTAATCCTAAAGAAATTACTAGAAACTTGGTAGCTCAAGATAATGATTTTATCGATAAGCTTCCTCTTAAAAGTTACCATAGCTCAAAAATTAGTTTTGACTAAGCAGATACGTAATGTATACGTTATATGTGCCATCAACTTAGTATGCACATTAACACCAATATAAGACTTGTACAGATTTTGCCAGAACAAATTTTTCATACATATCTAACAAATTAAACAATAACTTTAACTGGCTGGTTAAAAAAAATGACGTTCATTTTTTTATCACTAATAGTTATTGAAAACAAACATATTTTTTACACATTCGTTACAGTTAAAGTTGAAAAACTAATGCACAAAAGCTTCTAGATGTATGATAGTATTTTATTTTAGTATAGTGGCCCAAGGCATCTATGACGTTTTATCTGAGGCCGTATATATATCCATTTTTGAGAATTTTAACTCTTGAATTCAGACATTTTTCATACATTTTACAAGATATTCTTTGATAGCTCATAAGTTTGAAAGAAATTAATATTCATATATGAAACTAAGCATAAATTACAGCTTTTTTTTTATCTACGTTTACTTGATTTTGAATTATTTTTCCAGAGTATAATTTGAAGTAGAGTACCATTTTTACTTAAAGAAACGGGTATTCAATGTACATTTGGCTCTATCTAGAAAATATAGGCTTGTTAGCCCAATCCACGGGTGTTGAGTTTTTTTTAGGTACCGCAAAATTGATAGTGGCACTTGCATCTTAATGTACGTAAAAAAAACTACAATTGTTATTTCTTTTCGCTCATATCATGCTGACAAAAGCAGGAGCGGCGTAACATTTTTTTCCGAGCCCTGGTCATCTGGTGAATGGGGTCCCGGGGGGGAGGGGGGGGGGGGTTAAAATTGGAAATTTGACGCTGATTTTATTTCTATATATATTATTTATAGACACACAATTGTTAATATTTTTTTTATTTATAATCTTAAAATCACCATTTATTTAATTTTTCTCTTAAAGGATAGGTAATCAAATGAATGAACAATAGCAAATAAACAAAATATAATTTATTAAATTATTCCTTTCAATAAAACTATTCAATGCAAATCTTAATCTAATTCCTAAGAAACAACTATAATTTATTTTTGTAACTCATGGCGAAAAATTTGTTACTCTATTTTTGACAAAAATGTAATTATTTTTTCACGGACTAGCAAAGTTTATATAAACTTCTATAAATTAGTGGGTGTTTTGTGAAAACAATAGCAATTCGCTAATATATAAAAGTTTCGTTTATCAACCCGTAAAGTTAATTTCTTTGTTTTGGCTCATAAAACCTCTGCAATTTTATGGAATAATGAAAATTACTAAAATAAAAGGTATAGAAACGTCAATGCAACAATTCTCGGAAAAGCGACAATAATAAACAAAACAGCTATTGAGTATAATATTCAAACATATTTATATAGCGTTAAAAATGTTTCATTGCAATGGATAACCAAAACTTAATTAAATCTCAAATATTGTACTTTCTGGATAAATAATATTCTTTTTTAAATATTAAATGCGGTACTTAATTTCAAGATAAAAACTTATAGGAGATGCATTTTGTTTTATTAGTAACTTGAGACTGTGAATCGCAATACTCTTGATTTTCTGCATCCGTCTTTTCCGAGAATTTTTCACTGTTTGAGTTTTCTTCGTGGTTTTTGTTTGACACTTTCAGAGCTTGACTTGAAGATGTAGTACTGGTATTGGCTTGAGCACGAATCTATTGCGACTGACATTCTGGTTATTTTGAGGGGTCTTCCGCTTTCCCTCTTGTAACGTATTTGTCCATTGTATTACTACCACATAGAATATATCCTAATCCATACGCGTAAGCATATAACCAACACAAGTGAATTTACAACAGTATTATAGACCCAATCGGGTTAAGAGTTTGAGACGTGCGCTCAGCTGTGCATGCGAGCGCACGAAGATCAATTGCGCCTTTTTGATTTTATTTCAGCGCGAATTTCAAATGTATAACTGTTTAATGTTTGAAAAAAGTCATATTTTCCTACATAAAATACAAAAATAAACGTAGATTTCACTGAAAAAAATAACAATTTTATCTCTTGATACAAGGCATGGAATTCCATACCTGGACGAGAGCGAGCCCTGGAGTCTACCATGGCCACCAGGGTGGTAACGCCGCCCCTGGACAAAAGTAGTCTCTTTACATGCATGCACTGCTAAGAAATCAGAGTATTGATGCTGTCGCACGTAAACATGACACTGTCTTATAATTAGGGGGCGCTAGCAGCAGGGTCACCGCGCCTCTCAATATCTATTGTTACAATACATGCACTGTAGGAGTTACGGCGCCACAGAATAACGCATACAGCGAAATCTCGTGTAGGTGGCCACATTACCTGCCGGGCTATATTACCTGCACCCATCTTATTTAATGTTCAATAGTTTTTTTAATTAATGCAATTATTCTTTAAGAAAAATAGGGTAGTTCGCATTATGCACAGAATGTACTATAATACGCACTATAATTCTTTTTAGTTTTTATACGGGAAATACAATGTCTAAAGTCTAATATTCGTCTTATAATAAAGAGATGAACATTAAAACGTTCGTTATGACAGAATTCGTAACACATTTACTTGGACTAAATAAGTGTGATATTATTAATAAAACACAATATACTATAAATAAATATTACTTTTTTAGTCATTTATAACTAAGTGTAGGCTCTAATATTCAATTATTTAATCAGTTTGTGTCAGGCAGATGACGATGTCTAGAACCATTTATTTCTTGTAAATATTTTCATTACGGAAGTTTTCTTTCTATATATAAGTAAGATGATATTCTTTAATTGGTCATATATCGTGTATAATTTTTAAACAGTGTTTAAGAAATATTGTTATTTTAAATGACAGGCAGATGATACTCGTTTGATGCCCTGTGAACTATTGTCTGATAATATGCGTTTATAAATGAAACTATGGTCTTTAGTACAGCTGATGCACATTGTAGCTAATAAACTTATAATAACTGACTAAATCCCTCCCGCTTTCATAACGATTTTTCAAAAAGACTAGGCAGATGACGCAACATCAGGAGAAAATAAACATCTTACGAAAAAAGTATAATAAATAAGTTTATTGCTGTAATTAATTATATTTTCCTCATAACTGTTCGGAAGAGACTGATATTCCATAATAGACATTAAATTGGTCGTTATTTAGATTCACCGCATCCATATGCCGAAAAAAAATGAAATTATTTAAAAAAATTGAAATAGTGTGTATAATGTTAGAAATTTCGACTTTTTTTTAGAAAGATATGCTAACACTGCTAACAGCAAGTAATAACTTCTACGCAATGTGGTACAGAAGAACATAAAATAAGAAGTCATAAACACATGATAAATATGCCAAGAAGTATTGCGATAGAAATTTATGAATAATGAATCAGCTAATTTAATCCAGGTTTCTTACGAGAAACTAAATAAGTAACTAATATTTTTATTGTTCAATAAAGTGGAAGATTAAAATCAAGGTTAATGATTGTTAAGTACAGTTGCTATTCATATCTTTTATTTTGAAATGTTTCATATAAATATGTGATGATTCTAAAATATTGCTTAGTTTCGTATTTTTCTGTGCTTTAAACGCAACTCCAGCTATGATTTCTAAAGCTTTATTTTTTGTTCTTTTAGGCACAACCTTAGTTTTGGTATGTAAATAAATTTAAGAATATATTTGTCTATACATATACAGTAGAACCTCCCGGCATTGTGACTCATGGCACTGTGAATAGGAAACATCTCGGCACTGTGATTTTTCTAGGACCGACTTTATGTATGTGCAGGGCCACGCATCCCAACGTTGCAGAAAAAATTTTGAGAAATTGTTTAACCGAAACAATGGGATAAAAGAAGTTTTATACAAAGGTTAAAGCCAGCAAATTTTAATAAATAAGTTTTAAAGACAGTTCAAACTGGAAAAATGTAATAGATAAGTTTATAAAAAAAATTATAAATTTTATATAGATTTTTACACAAAGTTTATTTTTAATAAAACTGCATGAAAGTCAATTGTATGTACTGAGAATACTTGATTATGGGGTAGGTACGGGAGAAAGTTATTATTATGGCCTCGATATGGCCCTGGTGTTCGACTCTGATTGGCTGAGGCAAATTCACTATGCCGGGGTATAGCTAATCGCGATTTTCACAGTGCCGGGAGGTTCTACTGTATTTACATATTTATGTATGTACGTAAAAAAAATTTGACTACCGTTGCAGGCTAATCCAAATCCAGAGAAAAATGAAGCTAATAAGAAGGTAAATATTTTATCTATTTCTATTATTTCCTTTATCACAATACACATTTCAGCGAAATAAATAGATTTGCAATGATATCAAGTTCTCTTCCGTCTCATATGTTATTAAAGTATAATTCAAATGTATATTACAAGTAGATTTTGGACATTAACAATTTTAAGATTTCAAAAATCTAGTAAATCTTATTTACATACTATATTTTTTAAATAAACACAGTTACCTAAGTTAATTGTATTTTTGTATAATTGAAAATTTTATAAAACTTTTGTGGTAAACTTGTGCAAGGCATTAAAAGAAAGTCTACTTTTTAATTAAAATAATTGTACTTCTAAATATGTTTCGTTTTAGATTTTAATTTATCTTATTGCACTAATCACATAAGCAATATATGAGTGCTTCTTTAGAAAAACATCTTTAGTCCCCGGGTAAAAATAAATTTCAAGTAGGTTCGTGAACCATCATGAGCCATCATGAATCATCATGAACTTTCATCCATGATGATACAAGATCACAATCAAAATTTTTGAACTTTGACATGTTTGTGCAGAATCATGCATTTCTATGTCTATTCCCGAACTTTCATAAAAACGCATGAATATCTATGACCATATATCCCCGGTCAAGTTCCAGATATAAAATGCATGATTCTGTACAAATATGTTTCAGTTTAAAAGATTTGGATGAACGTTCATGATCATTCATGATGGTTCATAACGGTTTATGAACCTACCTGAAATCCATTTTTACCCGGATCGTTTTACATAACATCAAGAAAAATGTGTTAAATGTTATTATAGTTTTTATATGCTGCTATAAATATTTTAATAAACTTTAGTCGTCGATTAAAGCTTACCAATGTATACTTATAAGAACTTGAAAACAAATTTTATAATTTTCAGTGCATATTTCTCGTCACAAAATTACTAATTAATTTTCAAGATTAAATCATTTATTATTTAATATAATATATTATTTCAATTGTGTAAAAAATTTTAATATTTCGAGAAAAAACTTGAATGTATCGAATATTAACACAAATTTAACAATTAAACATGATATTTTATTCAGATGAATATTATTAGATTTTTAAAATAAATGAGTCTTTTATTTAATGTAATATATATTTTATTTTATATAATAACATAATAACACACTAAAAACTATTTAGCTGTGTTACACGTTTTTAAGAACATTAAAGCATAAGCGCCCTATAATGTTTGGTAACCATATTTCTATTAAAAAAGTGACAATTCAACTTATACAAAAAGATTGTGAAGCCAGTAAATAATCCTTTATTAGATTTTCGCCGAAAAGTGCATCCCTTTATAAATTATTGTATTTAAACTAAGGTAAAGATCAACAGCTGAAATATGAAAGGCATAATCAATTGTTGTACCAACGTACCAACCCAAATATTATTTTTATTTACAGAGAGTTGCTCGTGACCTTATTGAAATAGACGAAACTGGCAACGAGGATTTTGAAGTAACTTTAACTAATTTTATTCTTACTAATATATAAATGTGAAACTTTATCTGTTTGTTAGTCAATTATGCAAGAGCTACTATACCAATCTTAATAAGTCTCTAACGAATATTTTTCCATTTAATCTGGAGATAAAATAGACCACATGAAGCGAATTATAAATAATGTTTCAGTTTTTCAAAATAACTGAAAATACCTGAAATGAAAACAAATTCTTTGGCTCTTTTATTATTTATTGGTATACAGCTAGATCTTATCTGAAGAATCTTGAAGAATTTTTATTTCTCAAAACGCGAGTACAGTTATATCGTTTATAAATTAATTGTTAGAACTATAGTACATATTTGGACATTTAATTATAAAAACACTTAAAAGTGTTCAATTGTGGGTCGGTAGCATTATTTAGCTCGATACGTAATATCACTACCAGTAGTATTTTCTTATTAAAGATGCCGTTAAATAACTCACCAAAACTGGAACATATGAGTTTTTTGTAATATAATCACTAAAAGTAAATAATTATAAAAGTTCACAATATTTTCGATGCAGATTGCAAATCGCTATTTTTTAAAATTTGTGCATTATTAATAACTGGAATGTCGGAACATCATAAAAAGGGTTGAAAAGTATATAGATTAGAACAATTTTTCTACTGAACCACTAGATTAACAAAATTGAGTGACCCAAAATTTTTGAGACCCTTCATTAAATTTCCAGCAAAAGAGCTTATGAACCGGAAAATTCTAGTTCTTTAAAATTTTTAGGGTATATTATTGAATAATATGATAAACTTGAGCCGTATGAAAGTTAAAAAAAAACATTGTCTGTAAATTCTGGAGCAAATTAAAAAAAAAATTGATCCACATTCGTACATACACTTTACCTTCTACGTTAAGCGTACATTGCATTATCCAGATTAGACAATTAAATTCTGTTTCATCTTAGGCGGTATACTCATAAAGCTATAAAAAGATAAACGTTATTAAATTATAATCCTCGAAATTTTTCCTGTATTGAAGTAATAACAGACAAACCTATAAAACACTGTTTTGCTACGACGATATTGATTGCATGCTTATTTAATGTGGATATAGAAAAACTTTTTTCCTTATTGCTTTTGTTAAATAAAATATTAAATTATTTGTATTAGATACTATTTAAGGGGGCAGATACACCTTTAAATTTAAAATTAATTGATAATACATTTTAAAGTAAAAATAAAACACTCATCATATATTACTTTTATATTTTTCGGTAAATTTGAACATTTTATCAAAATATAACTAAAAGAATTAAAAATATTTTTTTGAAGTTCGTTAGGTCCCTTTGATTGGCTATAATGAAAACCTTTATATTTCTTGAGATACCGCAATGTTTAGAGAGTTAACGTGATCGAATTGACGCTTTTAAGGTTTTATTATGTTCAAAATACATGTAGTTATGATATCAGTGTGGAAATTGTATATATAAATTATTGACCAAAGTTATATAGTCTATTTAAGCGAAAATTATATATAGCTTAAATAGACTATAACTCTGGTCAATAATTTGAATATACAAATTCCCACACTCATATCATAACTACATGTACTTTGAATATAATAAAACCTTGAAAGCGTCAATTTGATCACATTAACTCTCTAAATACTGTGGTAGCCCAAGAAATATAAAGCTTTTCATTACAGCCAATCAAAGGGACCTAACGATCTTAAAAGAAAAAAAAATATTCTTTAGTTATTTTTTGATAAAGTGTTTAAATTTACCGAAAGAGAAACAGGTAATATATGATGAGTGACTTATTTTTACCTTAAAATGTATTATCAATTAATTTAAAATTTAAAGGTGTAACTGTCCCCTTAAGGTGGTTCATGCATTAATACGTGCCTGAAATAAAAAAAATTATATAATAATCTGTTCTTATATCACAATATGAGAAATGATATAATATAAAAGATGGGCACTTCCAGCGTCGAAAAAAAAACTTTTTAAGCAAATTTCCATATTGCAAAAGTATAAATATCGTCGACTAGAGAAAAATCCGACAAAATACTGGAGACTTTTTTATTTTCTATCTGATTTTAACTTTGAAGGTCTCACTTTATTCCTTGAAAGATTTCAGTGGAACTTTGTGATATAAAAATACAAAAAATTGATGATCCTACAAAGTTACAACCAATAGTTTATACTAGTACACCTACGAATTTACAAAAAGACGAGTACCGATTTATAAATAATTCTCTGTAACTTTGCAGGTTTATCGATTTTCTACAATTTTTATATCGCTAAGTTTCTCTGAAATTTTTCTAGGAACAAAATGAGACCTTCAGAATTAAAATTAGATACAAAATAAAAAAGTATCAAGTATTTTGTCACATCTTTCTCTAGTAGCGATATTTATACTTTTGCAACATGAAAATTTTGTTGAAAAAAATTTTTTTGACACTTTAAGTATTCTTTTTTTATATTATATCGTTTCTCATATTGTAATATGTAAACAATTTATCATGTACATTTATATATTTTAAGTACATATTGACGCATGAATCACCTTAATAATTTATACATAAGCAATTATTTATTATAATTTAAAATCGTATATATTTTGGAATCATATTAAAAATATGTCGATATTAGAAGGCACGCTCCATCTTCCTTGTATATTTTATACCGTTTAAAGGTTCAATTCCTTGAAATTCAGTTTAGAATTATGCTTTTACATCCAAAGTAGCTGAGTCTGATTTGTAAAAAATTGTTTGAAAACTAGAAATAGTTAATTCAAATTTCAGTAACTATAATCACTAAATCAATTAAAATATAACTTTAAAACATTATCACTCAGTATCCTTTATATCTTGCAGAACGACATTTGAATATGGAAGTTGAAGTTACTTTTGTTATTTAGCAAATAATATAATAGAGTTAAAAAACTATATCGATCGCAAAAGTTCTAATTTCAACTCCCATATTTAAATTTCTTCGGTGAGATATGAAGGACAGTGGATGTACACATGCACATGCGATCTAAACTTATGATATAAATATTTGCAGCTCCCTCCGTTTAGTACGCTAACATCTACACCTGAACCTACAGTTGGCGAGGAAGAAATCCCAGAAGATAAACCAGAGAAACCTACTGAACTAGTACGTCAATAAAGTTAATTTATAAAACTCTATAAAATAAATCAGTTGACTTTATTATCTATCATTAATAATACGCTATACTTAAAATAAATATTTGTAATTATTGCAGGAAAAAGAGCTCAGCATTAGAGATAAATTTGAAAAATGGTTCCAAGACATAGGAGAAAAGGTAAAAACGCCATTTAAGAATGGTAGGGAAACAATTACAAATATCCGGGAGGCTCTGCAAAAAAGATGGGACAGTTGGTTTAATAATAATTAACATTACAATGTATTTTTAAAATATATTAAACGAATAAACTGTTTTATTATATAAAATTAATCTATAAGTACAAATGAAATTACCCTAGTATAAATGACGAACTCATTACTCACAGAACAGAAACTCTTACCCTTATAAGCCTGCCTAAATTTCTAACCAGATTCTAGCTATCAGGGCAAATAAGCGTGGTTTTAACCCGTTTCTAGCTAGAATTTGTTGATTTCCTACTAGGATGTTCCATGTTATATTGAAAGTTATATTTTACAAGCGTTATTTAACATCTGGAATTTTACAGTTTTAAATAGGTTCCAAACCTACTGTGTGATAAGTCCATATCATACAGAGGTGTCGTATAGTAAAGCAATACGTGAGGCTAAACGAGACCGGAGTTTGACCTTCAATTATTAATAGGGGAGAGCGGGCAAGCTTGGCATGCCGGGTCACTTTGGCAGCTAAAATTTTCATATTAAAAATTCATGTTTTAAAATGATCTTTTCCCTACTTAATTCCTCAATCGATAAACTTTTTTTCAATACCCGATATGTTAAAATTAAATTAAAAATAAAAATAATAACTTAGATTGAATATTTTACTTAAAATACGACGCTCGCATCGATATTTCCATCACAAGGTAAACTAAGAAAGAATGTATACACTGACTTACATATGGTCTAATTTGAAAGTTTAATTTTCGAACTTTTAATTCCTTTTTTTTATTAACCTAAACTAAATGCAAAGAAAGATTTTTTTAATTGAAAAAGATATTCCGAGCGGGGCACGCTTGGCAGGTGAGACGGGGCACGCTTGGCACTTGAAGCGCTGTGACATTGAATGGAACCTCGCGTACATAACCTCATTTTACATGTAAATGTTTCGGAGCTCGAAGAAATCAGGAGTGAGTATCGTTTTAATTATTTTTTCGGATAGTCAAATTCAGTATATTCCATTGTCTTACAATATTGAACTAATTAGCAACTAAGTGACGACTGACTTTTTATTTTAAGAAAAGCAGTTATCAGTGCAAAATATATTTTATTTTACTTTGTTACTTTGATCTCAGTATTTTATTACTGTTAAAAATTATTATTATTAAGTTAAAAAAAAATTGTTAAAATTTTTCAAATCATTTATAAAATACTAAAAGACTGTAAATGTTACAAAGATTTTTAAGTTACGTTAATTTATAAGAAAGAAACAAAATGTGATACATTTAGTAAAAATGTTATCATAATAATAAGAATGAAACAAAATGTGATAAATTTAATAAAAATATGTTATAGTAATAATAAGAATAATGTAACAGACTGACTCTAACTGATGTACATTAATAAAAGTAAATTAATTCTAATATCAAAACCTTTGTTTTTTTACCTATAACCAAATCCTGATCACATTTTCTAATTTGAAGCTTTGAACTTTCTTCTGCAATACCGCGCCAATTTCGCCCACCCGCATGCCAATATTACCCCGCTAGTCAGAAAGGCGGGGCACGTTTGGCAGGTTTCATTTCGATAAATATACAAAAAATATTATACATGTATGCTTTTACAAAGTACGGCATTAATTTCGGTGATAGTTAATAAGTAGGCTACGATTTTTAAGATTCTTAAAGTTAATTAGTTTTTAACATAGCCTGGATCAAAGTTGACCTGCCAAGCGTGCCCCGATATAGGTTAACGAAGGACGAGCCAGTTTGGGTATTTATAAATAATTATTCACTTCAGGGTCGGTACAGATCAAGGTGAGAAATTTGAATTTTCAAAATTTACTTTTGGACCCTCAGATAGGTATATTCCTGTACATGCAATTAAATTAAATGTAATGAAATAAACAACAAATGAAAAAAAAAGAAACTTAATTAATAAAGAGTAAATACGTTCTGTGCGCTGGAACATTTCTACTCTTAGGGTGACTCTCCAATAGGTGTCATCGTGCAGTTGGCCGTGTCGCTGTGTCGTGCACATGTGTCGTTGTGTGCATGTCGTTTTGTGCACGGGAAAAAAGAGAGGGGACGCTGCCAACTTATATGCGGTTGACGTATGAGCCAGACATATTATGGTTATGTTACTCTTCGTTTTGGAGCAACGAAAAGTGAATTTTGCAGTTGGCAGCGTCCCCCTCTCTTCTTTTCCGTGCACATAATAGCATGCACACAGCGACACATGTGTTCGAAACAGCGACACGGCCAACTGCACGATGACACCTATTGGAGAGTCACCCTTATACACACAGAAAAAACCTATTGATATAGTCTATGGTGTTGTTAATTTGAATTATTTTAATTATTTGAAAAAATAAGTACAAGAAAGTAACCCGCCCCATTGAAGATACTCGATAAGAATTAACAATTAAAACTATTAAAATTCATTTAAACAAAACACAATTTATATTAAATAATTTGTTTTAGTACAAATTTCTTCTAATTTAGCGAAAATTTTAGAAATTTTATTATGAAGAAACATAACAACAATTAATATAAAATCCTAATTACAATAAAATCAACTATAAATACTTACTGATTGTTAAATGGCAAGAAGAATTCTTAATCAGCTGGGTTTTTTCATGCAGCTGAGTTTCACGTCTATAACCTACTTGTATGTTTGCGGTTTAAAATCCTGACGGCCGCGTGTTCCGCGACAACGCGACTTTCATAGCACATGGAAGTGTGATATATTCTGTATTTTTTTGTAAATTAATTAATAAAAAAATGTCTGTGCCCGACAAAGTGTTAATGCGCAAAATAAGGAAAAGGGAGAAGAATAAGTTAATGGTCCTGAAAGAGCGTGAAATACAAAAACAAAACGGTATGTTATTGGTGAAACGTAAAATTAGAGGTTATTAAAGTACAAACAAAAGTCAAGTTTTGTGACTTACTGTTAATAACGAATGTGTATTGTTATGAATATGTGTTCTAATATTGCGTTTTATTTATTCTTTTAGGTGCTCTGGTGGAAGAATTAAAAAATGCAGAAAAAAGTCTAAAAGTAAAAGCGAAACAAGGTATCAAAAGACAGTCTCCAGAAGATGGACCAGTTAAAAGTTAGTTTATATTCATATTTATTTATTTAATTAAGATTATTTATATAGCAAAATAATTAAAAAATCTTTCAATTTTACAGAGAAAAAAAAGAAGAATAAAGTTAAAGTAGAAGATAGTGAAGATGAAGATGAAGAAGAAGCTAGTGATAAGGAAACTGAAAAGACTAATGCATTAGAAGATGGCGATGAAGATGAAGAAGACAATGATGAAGAAGACAATGATGAGGACCAAAATTCTGATTCCCAAGAAGATAGCAAGGACAAGGCTATTTCCAGTTGTATGTACTTTTTATACACTTATATTTAACTTACTAGCTATACTTATCTGTCTGCCGGTTTGTCCTCCAATCTTGCAGTTAAATGTTCAGAAACTTCCCTATAAGCTAGATAGTTAAAACTTTTGGTTTAGGTGGAGACTGGATTGACAATATACTTTAATGTTTATAAATATTCCAAGAATATCGAGAAAATATATAATGTCTCAAGTCAAGGGGCCTGCGGCGGCTCAGTCGGTAGAGTGTCAGATTCCCACGTCGGTGACCCGGGTTCGAATCCTGTCTCTGCCGATTGATACAAGCACCTCTGTAAAAATTACATGTGCTTTGTTTACAAACACACCGCAGACCCCCGTCGTCGAATAGCACCACATGGGAGCACAAACATGGCGACGTTAAAAAAAAAAAAAAAAAAAAAATGTCTTAAGTCCAAATAAATGTAGTTTGATAATGATTGAGGCAGCATTGTTCCAAAATTGGGACATTATTTTATACTTTTTAGTAAGCTTAATTATTATTAGCTTATTTTTTAATTTTATTTTTAAATTTAAGAATATTTTTGGAGCAATTAGTACTCATATATTTCAAACTGTTTTATAGTACCAGGTTCATCCGTTGGTCTGGAACTTACAAAAGACAGGTCTTTCTCTACGCTGAAGGATAAAGTTTGTGAAAACACCTTGAAAGCTATTGCAGAGATGGGCTTTACAGACATGACAGAAATTCAAGCAATGTCGATACCACCACTTCTCGAAGGAAGAGATCTTGTTGGTGCGGCAAAAACTGGTTCTGGAAAAACCTTAGCTTTCCTCATTCCCGCTGTTGAACTTATTTTTAAACTCAAGTTCATGCCCCGTAATGGTATGGCAATTTAAAATTTCTCATTTTTAAAATATAAATCGTGAAAGTATAAATAAAAATTTGAAAAAACAACCAATTTTTCAGGAACTGGATGTATAATAATTTCGCCAACCCGTGAATTGTCGATGCAGACATTTGGTGTCCTCAAAGAATTAATGAAGTATCATTATCACACGTATGGTCTGTTGATGGGTGGTGCAAGCAGACAAACCGAAGCTCAAAAATTGTCAAAGGGTGTTAACATTATTGTAGCGACACCTGGTAGATTGCTTGATCATTTACAAAACACTCCAGATTTCCTGTATAAAAACCTTCAATGTCTAATTATTGATGAAGCCGATAGGATACTCGATATTGGATTCGAAGAAGAACTTAAACAAATTATTAATATTTTGCCAAGTCAGTACAGCTTACACATATCATTTTTTACATCATTTATAAAACAATTATTTTTATTCATTGTGCTATTTATTTTTCAGAAAGAAGACAAACTATGCTTTTCAGTGCGACACAGACGAAAAAAACTGAATCATTGACGACGTTAGCGGTGAAGAAAGAACCAGTGTACGTTGGTGTGGACGATGAGAAGGAGAAAGCCACCGTAGAAGGCTTAGAGCAAGGTTATGTCGCTTGCCCCAGCGAAAAACGATTCCTTTTATTATTCACATTTTTAAAGAAAAATCGAACAAAGAAAGTGATGGTCTTCTTCAGTTCTTGTATGTCCGTCAAATATCATCACGAGCTCTTAAACTATATCGATTTACCTGTTATGAGTATTCATGTAAGAATTTCTCTTTTTTTAATTTTGAACTAATTAAATTCAATTTATATAATGAATGATATCTGTTACAGGGAAAGCAGAAACAAACCAAAAGAACGACAACTTTCTTCCAATTTTGTAATGCAAAGACTGGAATTCTTTTGTGTACTGACGTGGCTGCCAGAGGTCTAGACATTCCTGATGTTGATTGGATTGTTCAGTATGATCCACCAGATGATCCAAAGGTGAAGTCATATTTAGTTATGATATCAAGTACACTTGATATTTGATTTATCTATAGTTAAAAGACATTAAACCAAATAAATTGATAATTCTTTTTTTCCAATTTTGGACAGATTGCGCCGGCTAATAACAAACCGATTTTTGGAATCTTTTCCAAAATGAATTGAAATTTCTAATTTTTAATAAAAATTATATTTCTACATCCTTCTTTGATTTTATAAAATAACAAAATCGGTTACCTCAATAGATTCATTAATTTTTATTTTTACAATGGCACGAAAATAATGTAAACAAATTTGCGACAATTCATGGTTCATTTCTGGATTATGCCGGTTTGAACCTGTTAAAGTTGTAAAAATAATTACATTTTTACTATTTTAAGACCATACATGTATTCATGATGAAATTAAATTTCAATGTTAAATCGATTATTAGCGCCTTCCGTTCCGATGACGCATTTACGAGTCATAAAAAGTTAGCTCATTTTCTTTGTATAATAAAATAGATAAATATTAAAAACATGCAGATCACAGATGTTAGATGCAAATTCTCAGAAACTTCAACAATAAAAATCTATAATCAAAGAATTTGTCACTCAAAGCGTTAAAAGAATACAGGAATTCTCTTAGTTTTGTAATAAATTTAATAACGCGAAAAATTAATTTTCTTTTTCATTTGCAGGAGTACATTCACAGGGTCGGTAGAACGGCTCGTGGCGAAGGCAGCAGTGGTCATGCCTTATTGATCCTTCGTCCGGAGGAACTTGGTTTCCTGCGTTACCTGAAACAAGCTCGCGTACCCGTCAACGAATTTGAATTCTCGTGGAACAAAATTGCCGATATTCAGCTTCAGGTGAGTTTTCAGTTTTTCTAGTTTGTGTATTATATAAAAATTCATCTTTTTATCATTGCTGTCTTACATTGACAAAATGAATGAAAATGGTTCAATATTTCAACTAAACAGGACCTATAGGAGAGATCGAGGTATAATAAGGTTGTTTTATTCTGTGTTTGAACGGATTTGGTACAAAATAAAAATTTAACACGGAGCAAAATTTTAGATTGCTAGAAAATGCAGAATTTATATAACTGGCATTTTCTAAAATCTACTACTATGAAATAAGAAGGCTACCGACTATTTTGCTCATTTATCGCGTAAATCGTATGCAGCTATTTTTGTAGGTTTATTTTTCAGTTTTATTTTGCTCCCTGTAAAGTTTGATTTGGTTTTTAACCTGTACACAAGATTTAAATAATTTTTATTGAGGAGAGTCAAATAGTGAGAAACTTTCGATGTAGTAAAATGTGACGAATGACAAAAGTATAGAAAAATTATGTTAAAACCGAAAATACGTATGACAAAATAGACAATTATATGTCAAGAAAGTGTATTCGAAAAAACTTCTAAACCAATGAAATAGTATCTCAAATAAAGCAAAAGTAGTCACGAATGAAAATATTTAAGGAAAACAGTATTTCTAAAAGTATAACAGTTAACATTTGAAAAAATCAATATTATTTTCAATTTATACCATTCCGATATTCATTTTAATTATGTACATTCTCATTATTTCCCAATTTTTATACAACCCCAATTTTAGTGGCGATATTTAAATAATTCCTGTTTAGTACTAGGTATATACAACATCGAATTCGAATAGTAAGTAATATTTCCAGGTACACAAATTCACTTTCTTTCAAAAAAGTACTTATCAACGAATCCCAGCATTTTACTTAGCTCATAATTCAGCCAAATAATCTCGATTCCAACGTTCAGCTACGATCGCGCTCGATCGAAGCCGCGTCGGAGTAGAGTCATCGCGCTCTGAATCTTCGATTGTGTCATCGTCGTCCATCCCTACGTTGCACTGGCAGCGCGTATAAATTAATTGCCGCGCAACGCCTGTGCGCTGGCACCGATCATGCGTACACGACGCAACGGTGAAATATGTGCATCGATGCGTCGTCGTACTCGTATAGTTGCGGATCGCATGTACAAAAAGCGTGTGAGAGCGAGTCAATGACTGGGTTTTTTTATGTGAAAGAGCGAAAGTCAATTTCCTGAATTACCGACCGAACCATACATTATTTACTTTGAAATTACTACTTAATTTTGTTTTCACCACACTGCGCGTAAAGTGCTGACTGTACGCCCTCTCAGCAGGCCGTACAGTACCGCATGGACTGCCTAGGGAATAAAGTGACTTGCGCATGCGCGATGCGCCTTTTTCCGCTCTCGACTGCGTCTCGAGCGGTAAAACAGCGCGTCGCGCGTACACAAGTCACTTTACTTCTAGGCAGAGCATGGGGTACTGTACGGCCTGCTGAGATGCGTACAGTCATTTCTTTACGGGGGTGTGGTGAAAAGTAGTATACGCACCTCTGGAGTACAGTAGGCAAGCATGCACTGTGTGAAATGCCGACCTCGCTTCGCTCGGTCGGCAACGTCACACAGTGCGTACATTGCCCACTTTACTCCCTTGATGCATAATGTACTATTATAAAGTAAGTAACTTCATTGAGTAGTAATACACTTATCTACAAAGTGTCTGACGCTAAAATCAACGACCATTGTGTTTAACGTCTAAAACTTTGAAGAAAGGTATATTACTACCTAATGAAAGTCTAGCGAGTATGGGTTTTGTCTAAATATAAGTATTTTTATAATTATATATAATTAGTCACTACTCGTTCGGTAAAAATGAAGGTGGGAAATTGGAATTATTAATTGACTTTCGGACCCCCTTAATTTTTTCGGATGTGTGAAAAAGTTTAGTTTAAAAGTAACAATCGACTAAGGAATAGAGGATGATTGAGCGTGAGGTGATTTTTGGTGTCGTAGAGAAGGGTGGCTTTGTTTCGACTTGGCTCTAGTAATTTTTGGAATTTATTGCGTCTAACTTTTACGGACGTGTGAAAAATTGTAGTTTAAAAATAAGAATTAGAGAAGAATCATTTGTTTATGCTATATTGTTTTTCAAATATGGTAAAATAATTATAAATTGTACGACTGTTGTAATTCAAAGTTTTAAATGTTGCTTTATAATAAATTGATTTGCGAAATCATTCTAAAAAATCAAACATTGAGTTATAAAAAATAGTTGTAGTTTCAAATGACCCCGCGCAAAACAAAGGTAAAAGAGGGTACAGTCAAATGAGGTTAAATGAAGTACGATGTAGTTAATGAAATCTCAATCAAATGTACTCATACTTATTTGAGTTCTAAAAATAGACAGTTTTCAAGTCCATGGGGATCTCGTGTACTACATCGTACTTCAATTTCAGCCCGTTTAACTGTATTGTCATTTACCTTTGTTTTATTCGAGATTCTTAATATTGAGAATTTACATGGAATTTTTTAATTTGTAAGTGTATACTTTAAGAAATTTGTTTACAAGAGTATATGTCATTTATGAAGGGTTTACTTACTGACAATACATTGAAAGTATAGGGGAGAGACGGGTAAGATAGACACGGGGCAAAATTGATACTTGGCTTGTTCAATAAAAGCAGGCTTTGTTGAAAATCCAAAATTTTTTTATTAACACACACATATGTATAAAGTTAATGTTGGTAAAGTGAAAATAAGATTAAAATAAACCAGCATCGAATAAAAAATAAAGTGACTATTTTGTCCCACTACAATGGTCTATTTTGCCCCACCTTATTCGTCTTCATTGTTCTACATTAAGTTATAACTAAAATTAAATAACCATAATCCAATAAGTACTAAAGTGCTCATTTTCGCCGGTAAAGTAATAATGTCATCCAGCAAACTGATAAAATTGCCCCAATTTTTTTATATTAATTGTTACTTCATCAATGTCTATTTTGCCCCTGTATGGGACAAAATAGACACTGTGTAAATATCCAAAATTCTTAATATGAAAAAAGTCTGTCTAAAATACTTCGTCTGTCTAAAACGTCTGTCTAGACACTTGCATGGTTTTAGAAAGACTTTTTTCATATTAAGGATTTCGGATATTTACACTTAATGTCATGGTTATTATCTATTGATAATTATAAATGAGATATTAAAATATACTTTAGAAGTTTTTGATTTGCTTGAAATAGGATTTATATATTTTTAATATCCAATATGTCTATTATTTTACCTCGCAAACTAACTATTTTGCCCCAATCTTCCCTAAGTGGATTACGTGAAATTGAAAAATATTTTTGATATCAATAGTTATAACTTCAAATTTTCAGGTTGGATCATTGTCCAAGATAATTAACTTCGAAAATCGGATTTTTATCCGTTTTACGGAAAATAGCTATTTTACTTTCTTAACAGGTTCAGTGTGGCTACCATATACACCGATTTTTGTGATTGTTTACAAAATTAATATAGGGATTTCAAGTATTTATTAAAAACTCGATGGATTATACGGCTGATGCTATGCTAAACCAATTAAATTGAATAGTGAGTGCACATAGTTCTGTTCTGACAAAAGAAATTTAAGAAGTTGCTTGATAACAAATCCGAAAGTTGACGTAAATCGCAAATATGAAAATTTTCAACAGGCTTAAACGTCTCTTAATTCTTCGTAAATCTTAATTTTATACGATAATTTATACGGAAGTTCACAAATAATGTTTCCATTTATCTTTTAAATCAACTATCAACTATACGCATAATTAAATATATAAACTATAAACTATTTTACAGAAAGTTGTCGCAACAACTCAAAGCTATAACAACGCTCTCTGTCCTTCATCATTAAAAACACCGCCAACATTCATAACCCTCAAAGAAAATCGTACAACATCCACTAGTGACTATAGAGTCACGATTCAAAAGAAAGGGCACACACACACACACACACATCCGTCCACTCGTCATCTTGCATTATAACAGTCGAGAGTTCGACGCCAGAAAATCGAGTATGAGAGCCGGTTGCCTCCTCGCGCTCGCGCACGCGCACCCGTACATTATATACGCAAAGTAGGACCTCGCGGAAGGGCCCATATTTGGTGTGCGCCGGTGGTGACGCAACGACGAGCCTCTGGGCTACCCTTGACACTGAGAGATGGTAACTGTACTCTCTCTCTCTCTCTCTCACTCTTTCTCTCCGACGAATGGAGCCGGAATAACTATAGTATATATACGTACATCAGTCCTGGAGTCCACGGTTAATAAATTGTTGTTTACTCGCGCGGGAGGTCTTTTTTTGTGAAATAGGGCATTTAAAATGTATATTATAATACTTTTTTTAGGAAAATCTTTAATCTGTTAATAGGTGTTTTAGGGCACGTTTAATATTAAAATAAGATTATTCTAAATATTGAACCTATACAAATACAATTAAATAATTGAGAAGAAGTTTGTTTCTTGGTCGAAACTTCGATTCCATGTTTATAAAACTGCTTTTTTTGAAAATAATTCCAAATGTTCATTTAATTTAATAGCTATATATTTTACGAGTTGCTAAGCTCTAGAACACTATTCTGATACAAATAAAACAATTTTTGCTAAATTATTACAAGATTAACGCCGATGTTTTGAGTTTTTTTACTCGCTTCTTCATGGCTAAAAATTAATGGTAAAAGTTCGTATGTCACAATGCGATGTATGTATTTCGACGGTCTTCGTTAAACACAAATCTTGTTATTAATTGTTATCCATGAAGAGGTAAAAAACTCCCGAAAAGTTGACATAGATCATTAATAAGAGTTTATTTCTTCTTTCAATATTACTTTGATAGCAAATAATAGTTTTTTTACTAATAAAAGGCATGTTGTTTATTGCATCAATATTAATATTCATTGGCCCATGCGTAATTTCTTAAAAACAACCAGTATTGTTTATTTTGACGTTATCGACTCTCTATAACGCATGATTTTGGCATAGCGTGTTTCTTACGCATAAAAATTATACACGTAATTATTGTACACAATTTAGCATTGGTCAAATTATATATAGATATGAGGAAATCTCCAGAACTTTTAACTTTAAAATGTTGAAAATGAGATCAACTTAAGTTAAGAGTACAGCTCTAGTTTATTTGCTAATATTTGTCCATGAACAAGCCCGCAACAAGTGTCTATCGAATCTAAAATGATTTATCAAATACGGCAGGTTAGAATTTCCATGTATATATTTTTTCTTGAAAATAGTTCTAAAATATTTGTGCAGCTATTTTTATTTTTATTTTTGATACTTAAATCAAACATTTGTATTGCATTAATGTTATTTTACAAATTACGTTGATCTTAATGATTCACTTAAAGTGATTGGTAATGGTTCGGTAGAAGGTACAACGAAAGACAAGGATGCGTGACTACTCACTTGTGATTCCGAGAGATCCTTTGAGGAGGATGAGGATTCAAATGAGGTCAAAGAATTACATTCCCTAAAGGACAACAAAAATTGTATGCTTTAATTGAGGGATTGTATTACAGTTCGTTTGTAGAATAAAAAGACCGGAAGTGTAATATTATTTTAATACAAATTCAACTTTTTATGCATTGATTAAATTTAAATTATAAATTTGGCTTATTGGAATTAACAATTTAAACATTTAAATTCACTAATTTTACCTCTTAGACGACGAAAACACTATTTCTTCATTATATTTCTTTCTCTGTTCACTCCGTTTTTTTAACTCTTCAATTCGTTTGTACTATACGTACTCTTTCTTCTTTCTCACTTTTCTTCACTCAAAACAGGTCTCATGATTGTAAAATGCAAAGAAAGCTTCTTCTCGTATTTGTATTATTCAGTTTTGCTTGTTTCAATAAGAGGTTACGATGTTTAAACAAACGCGCGTTGCGGACGGTGCATTGCGGACGGCGCGTTATGGATGCGACAAATCGATATAAATTTGCTATTTTAATAATTAAATTAACAATTAATTTAAAAATTAATTTAATTTTATTAAATTCTTTCTTTTTTTAAGTAAATAAGTGCGTGGTTTTAATTGCGAAACATGACAATCGAGTCATATAGGTTAATACATATTAGTTTTTTAGGTACAGTGCAAAGCCATTTCTCAAAAGTTTATCAAATACTATATTTTGGTAATTTATTTCATAGATTTTAATTAATATTTATAGCACAAACGTGCGTTGTGGATGCGACTTTATTTGTTCGTTTTTTAATCGACTCACTTAGGTGTTATTTAAATTTTGGGCATTATGTTTACTAAAATAACAATAAGGGATTATAATACAACATAATACTGTTCATGTATTTCACCCATATTAAATACTTTGTAAGGTAATTCAATTACTATTTATTGAGTTAATCTTCGTATTGTGGATGCGACACCAAGAACCTACGACAATTTTCAAATGTATTTAACTCCGATTTTATGAATAAAATGAAAATATTATCAATATTATCTTATTCTTTAATTATTTCTTAGGAAGAAATAATTTTTTTTATATTTTTATCAGGTCAATTTTAAACACTATTAGAGAAACTATAATTGAAATCGGGAATACGACATACGAGAAATATGACAGTTTAGACATTTGATTGATACATTTAATTAATTTGTGACAGAAAATAAACATAAAAATGTAATAAACAATAAGCTTAAGCTTTAAACAATAACATAAGCCTATGTTAAACAGTTTAATACAGTTAAAATATAAAAAAAAACTGATTGAAACCTCGAGTAATATAGGTTAAAGGTTTGAGAGATTTCCCCATATATTTTACCAATGCTAAATTGTGCACAATAATTACATGTACAATTATTATGTGTAAGAAACGCACTATACCATGATTTTCAGCACAGTAACAATCTTATAAAAAGTCTAGTCATCAATATTTATCATATTTACTTTACACATTTTACACAAGGTTTTCTAGCATTAAAAAACGTATTTCTGACAAAAATGAGTATTGTAAGAAAAAAATTGAAAGTGAATTGATAAGGATAGCATTTTTATTATCTACCAGGATTCAATTAATTAAAATTTGATACATTTTACATTTACGTAGTCACACTAATTGACAAAAACGAAAACTACGGGAAAAATTCAATCGAGCACTACAACACAGCATTTCCTTCTTCTCATTTTCAATATCTACGTACTTAAACGCAGACATACACACGACCGCGAACCGACAGCGAGAGCGAGAAAGACAGAGAATCGCAACAAGTCGCGCGGTTGATTGACCTCTCGCGCCAGGTTGCCCCCCCCCCTAAATTGATGCGGCGTTATAATGCAGACTCAACGCGCGCGCGCCGAGGCCTTCGATTTTGAAGGAGCCGATAATACGCGACTCGCGTTGTAACGTCGGATCGTTACGGGTGTTACTTTTTTCTACGTAATTCGGTATACTGGGAAGTAAAATGTAATTGATTTTAAAGGATGATGATCTGGAAATATTCTGGATTTTCTAGATCGATTGCCACATTGGGAGTATTAACTGTCATATTCAAAGTAAAAATGTCCATATTCAAAATAGAAATTGCTAAATAAATATTAAATTTTTCAATGTATATGGTAAGAAATCTTGTAAATAATCGAGTACGTCCCCAATGTAATCAGAATTAGTAAAATTAGATATATTATTTTTTTCTGTGTTTAAATAATAATTTATATAAATCTTTATATATAAAATAATAAAATGGCAATGTTTTTGCAACAAATAGGACGATTATCTAAAAATGTTCAAATAAATTGTCGAATTTAAAATGACACAAGCTTGAAAACAAGGCAAAATTAGAGCTTTATATTCACTGCCTCCAGTTGCAACTTCGTCCCGTGACGTCAAAGCAAGAAGTAATTCCCTTCTTCTCCTTCGCCTCCTCTCCCTCCTTTTTCGTGTTTTTTTTTCTCTCTCTCTCTCTCCTTTTGCCCCGTAACGGGAGCATCGGAAGAAGTCCGCACGCAGCTCCCAAACAAATTGGAGGATTCTCTTTGATACAGGCCGGTCCGCAGCGCACTGAAAAGTCGAAAGTATCCGCTGATTTATGAAAAGCGTGCGGCTGTTTTTTTCATTGGTCGCCGTGACGTTTGCGTGTAGTTTATTGATAATCGTAAAGATGGTCGCTGATGCTTTTTTATTCGTTTTTAGGCAGTGCAGTTGCAGAAGATTTAATTGATCGGGTTGAGAAGCTTCTTGGTACGCCCTGGTTTCTTAAAAAAGTATTTATGAACTGGTTAATTTTTGTTTTACTTTGCCAATTTTATGAAAGTAATCAAGTTTTCTTTTTTATTTAATGGAATAAGTTTCATGTGTTTTCATTTAAGATTCTTTCTTTTTTTAAGTAAATAAGTGCGTGGTTTTATTACGGAATTGATTCTTGAAATAAATGCAAGGCTACTAATAAAACGTTATAAAAACTCCGCGAGGAATTGTGCGTTCTGAAACATTTATACAATGCAATCGGCGATTTACCATAAAATTGCGAAACATGACAATCGATTCGACTCGGAATCATTGATTAAATCCTCCACAGATTATATTTCAAATGAGACGTTCTTTACGCAAATTGTCATTTATTGCGAAAAATCGCAAAGGCACGCGAGATACGCTTCGAGAAAATTATCGTAGGTGAAATATCCTTCCAATAAGGAGAAGCATTTTGTTTTTAAGTTATTCTGTTTTATTGAAATAATGTTTTCATTCATTATACATCAATTAAAAGAAAGCGTTTCAGAATAAAGTGAAAACCTACTTCAAGTCAACTTTATAACACACTTGAAAATGTTGTTCTTGTTTTTATATCTAAACTGACAAAACTCAAAAGCTTTTCAAATACGTTGCGTTCTAATAGACGTCGTATATTATAATTTATATAACGCAAACTCATTAAGTTTAAAATCAGTTTCAAAAGCACGCACAAGAAGTCTCGAGTATTTTGTCGTAGACTAACGAATCAACTCACTTCCCCGTCTCTAGCAATTTGCTTTCGGTTTTGGATTAATTCGTTGCGAGTTGAGCAATAAGAACTGGTTGTACCGCATTATAATCGTAGAAAAGCTTTCGAGTGTTTTTTGAAGAATGTTGCGCGTAGAGTGGCATTAAGAAATTGTTTACACCTACACGCACTTATTGATAAAATGAAAGTACAAATATTGTACAGTTTCTAAGCGACACAGATTCCAAACAATTTTATATAGTATTTTAAAGACCTAAGTTTAAAATAATTTTACGTAGCAATTTCCATTTTTATATTTTCGAATTCAGGCTATAAGGGGATTGCAAAACTATGATTGAAAAATACTTTGCACAATTTTATTCTAATTTTATCTTAGTTGCAATGAATTGTTACTTACTCTTTGAAGATCGCCGCACATTCGAAGAATTCAAAAGACGTTTTTAAAATAATGTTCATTAATTATTCAACGTTATATTCGAATAAAAATTAATAAATTGGCAAAATTACAATTATGATCATTTGATCAGAGTCAATTAAATTAAAAATACATTGTAGAAATCATATCGTAATGCCCAAAAATAATTTCGTACTTGTATCCTCGTGCATGCATGTATTTCAATGAAATAACAAAGAATTTATTTTTTATAGGTGCGGACATTAATAATCCTTGCGTTACTTCATACAATCCATATTAGACTTTTATTATATGAACGCTATGAATTAAATTATAAAGCACCAAAAGTTAAATATTAGCACAGTTCAACAACAAATTAAAATATGCAAGACGTAAACTATTTAATTTTTTAAATATGCGAACTAAAACGATTAGTACTGGTAGCCTATATTTTCTTTTAAACTGTACATAAATATAGTAAATTTACACATATAGAGTAGAATACAATACAAATTTACAAAACTAACAACATTAACAACAGAAAATCCTAAATAATTATTCTAGTTTATACATTTTTAAGCTTTTAGCTCTTCGAGAGTAGCAATCGTCGTCTTGAATTTTGCCAATACTGTTTACATTTTTTCTTTTCCCTTTCTTCGGTGCTCGAGTAAGCTCTAGCTTTTAATTATAATTTTTCAAATGTATAAGTAGTATAAGTATTCATACTGCAAATCGTCCTCTGGTACTCCTGCTAATATTTTGGTAAAAATCTGGATTACATCTCTCCCTTTGTATTTTTGTAATAACCTTTTTACTTTATCGACTCACTTATAAAACGACTTGTATTTGCTTAAATAAAACATTCTTTAGCACTGTGATAGTTAACATTTCTGTGTACGTCAAACCAACTGTACATTTCAAAGGTAATAATAAACTTATTTTAAAGATCTTTTGTATTCTAAATAAAGTGGGTATTATACAATAAAATAGACTCCATTTAGAAATCAAAATATACAGTGAAAGAAACACAGTGCCTATACATAAAACACCCAACATTTTCAATAATCAGCCACATCAAGATCATAAAATATCCCTAATAATTTATTTGATCAAATTGACGTAAATTTTCATCCTACATTTAATTCTGACTTTCTAATTTCACGATATCAATCTCACCACTCACAATACCAATTGCCTTCTCAACGAAAACCCCCAAACCTTGTACAAACAGTGCTCTTGATTTTCGTAACTACATAAACCAAACCACTCGCTATTCCGCATCCCAACGCAGCGCCACTCTTTCCACCTAACGCGAAATTTCCACAAATACCAGACCCAACTGGATCGTTGAATTCGCAGAGCCATCGGCTCGTTCAAGTGTATAATACACCCAAGACGCCGCGCACCGCCCACGCGCGATCTCCGAGCACGCGTGATTCACGCGAATCGCCGTGCGCATGCCGCTCCCATTATTACACTTACCTACTTCTCGCTGTCGGCGTCTTGTGTGCACGGCTTTGCTTTTCCGCGGGTCTGCAGATAATCGGCAAAGAAAACTACCACCGCGCTTAGAGAGGCGCTACTGTTCCCGCATAAGAAAACAGCGGAAAACATGGCTGCCGCGTCTGGAATATTTCCTATATAAGATGGAAAATGGGGGACCTATTTATGAATGGATTTATACATATTATCTGTGATTAGATAACATGTTACTATTGTTGTGTATGCTATAGGAACGTATACTATGTCGGGTGGTAGAAACAAGTTATTCTGTCAGAAATTAACCTAGTAATTCAATTTCTAAATATATTCCCCATGTAAATCTTATTATGGGAAGCATTCTCCGCACCGGTCGTCTTTAGTAGTTCATCTGGAATCCGCTAGTGTCGCATTGCAAATTTAAACTCCTAATATCGCGTCGATTCGCTGAGGTGGCGAACGTTAGTCTGCGACTCGCGCGAAAAATGGGAAATATAAAATCAAAACCATCAGGAAAATAGAACGTAAAAGAAACGGAGCATTTACTCAGGTCGGTTCAAAATTTCGCTCGCAAAAAGTTTCTTATTAATTTTGGTTTTGGTTTTCATGTGTGGGTATGTTGTTATTAAGAGTTTCGATATGAGGGTGAGTATTTTAAAGAGGAAAGTTTTAAGAATACTTAGAACAGAGCAAAGAAAACAGGTAAAACTCCCACTAGATAGGCGGGAAATAAATATTATCAGTATTTAAAAATGCTGTTAGGGTGATTATCTCATTTAAGCGGTTTACAATTCATCGAGTAATCAAAATAAAAGTTTCAACTTCGACACTTGCTATGCTACTCTTACCTTACTGAATAGATCAGTAATTCTCACCCGACAAAAGTTTTCTAACGTATACTGTATGCTGAAACCAGTAAATTTTTAATGATCCAAATACACCAAAACCCTCTTTAAAACCTATAAAATACATTGTTTTTAACACATCCCGCCATAAAGTGCGTACTTTTTCCCCGCCGAGCCGGGAAGAAAGTGCTACATTAATTCCCTACCCCCACTTTAGTCCCCGCCGCTACACGCATGTGCCCTAGCCTTTGGCTCGGGCACAAACAGCGCATGGCGGCAGGGACTAGAGAGAGGTTAGGAAGTTAATATGCAGCACTATTTCCCCTCTTCGTCGGTGAGCGAGTACGAACTTTTTGGTAGATATGTTAAAAAATCGTATATCGCACGCGCGAATAAAGTGAACCAGCGATTGCCAGCGTGTGTGACGCGAACCCCACGCAGACATTTACTGGCTCACTTTATCTCCTAGGTGCATAATATACTATTACTTATAGCACTGACGCACGAAACGAGACCTCAAGTGTGCCATCTCACCATTTGACCGTGCAATGCTCAACGTGATACCCTTCGATTTGCCGACTCCTCGCCGCGCCATCGCGCACTTCTATTATACGCCTATATAAACAAAGGCTGCCTCGCGCGGCAAAAGGAAGAGAAATAAAAGCAATATAGGAACACTGCTATAATCGCTTCGACAGCGCGCGTTTAACGACGTCCCGTCCACGGTCGTATATACCTACGCCTTTATACACGGCGACAGGCGACAGTGTCTGCGAGTATGTATAGTATACGACTTCATTCGCGATTCCGGCTGCGTAGCCGCTCCTGACGCCTGTGTCCTGCGTATTAAAACGCTGGAGAGAGAGAGAGCCCAGAACGCAAATGATGCGTCGATGAGAAACGGTTTCCGAGACGGGTATTCGGATTTTTAATGTGTGTGTGCGTTGTGTGCCATGTTGGAATAGCTTGGATTATCGAGTTTTCAAACTTTTTGAGTGGGAAAGTTTTCGCGATGATGCATGGTTACTTTTGATTTTCATTAGCTTACTAGTTCAGTTGTATTAATACTTTTTTGGTCTGAATTGCTTTTATTAAGCTTTTAGTTCCTAGTTACGTTTTATATGTATTCATTACTGCGAAGGTTATCCCTGCATTATAAAGAAAAATAAATATTTTATAATAATTATATAAATGTTTTTGAGGGGTATAAATAGAGGATGCCTAAAAGACTAATCCATAAGAGACATACAATTTAATTTATGAAAAGTATTTTCTTTAAAATTTGAAATCATTTGACACTTGCCAGAAGTAAAATATTTTGAATTAAAGTTTTTTTTACAAAAACGGCCAATGCGGCAACAAAATCTTTAGCATAATGTTATATTTCTGTTTTGAGTTTTTTCTATAAAAAGTGTTAACAATTATTAACAGATTTTTAGTTACTCCCAAAAGAGAAAAATAGAATTTAAAGCGTTAAATAATTATTTAATTCTAATTATTCTTTGTCGCCAAAACAAGAATCTGACAATTAAAAATACAAAACTATATTCGAGAATGTTCTAGAATATATTAGAAATATTTTATGAATATTTAGAAAATGGCTCTAGCTTCGATATATGTATAAACGTATGTAATGACTCTAACAGCGTTGAACTATTTTATTATTACACTATAGATCTTCAGACTATTTTTACTAACTTTAATAATCTGCACTAAAGTCAGGTTAAAAAATGTATACTTGTCATTGTCTTACTTCGGGGGTTGCGTATTATTACAAGATTATTATAACAATTGTTAGTTTATTTCTATTATTATTATTTCGTACATTTATTTAACGATTATAATATTATTTATAGACTTCGATGCAAAATCATTAACTTATCGATATGCCGATAAAACCATTCATAAATTTCTTTACCATGCATAACAAGATATGTCCCAAGTGCAAAGATCTGAAACTGTGTATAACGTCACATTATTTTTAGCACGCCATAATTGAACAGAACAAGAGCGTCGTTGCGCAAATCAAGAGTAACGCTAAGCAGCTCTAAAGTCTCCGTAAAAAAAGTTGCGCCTCGGGCGGCACATAATACACATAACACAGAAACGACTCAACGCGTCTCGCGCACGAGCGACTCGCGCCGCTGTGGTTTTGAAACGCTCGATGAAAAGAAAAAGTCTATACCCGCCATTCATAAATATAAGAGAGAGAGAGAGAGAGAGAGAGAGAGAGAAAAGCGTCATTCGCTCGTTTTAAGACATTTCGTGTCCCGACGCGCTTCGATCCTTTAAACTCGCGTGCAGGCATGCGCTATTTAGGCACGCGAACGGTGTCGTATAATTTTATGCGTTTTCGTGATTCACTTTTAGCGATTGTATATATGAAAAGGTGGGTTTCTTAATAAAGGATATATCGTTTGGTTGTTTTGCGAGTTTGCTGATTTGAAAGTATATACGAGCATTGTTCTTATTTAATATTATCAATGGAAACAAAATAAAGAATGTAGAGTCGTCTTGATGTAAAGATTTTATTTTCGGTACCCGACTCTTACCTATTTCTTTAAACTATGTTTCAAGATATGACGTTTTTAAATATTGTAAAATAGCATACTATATTTAATTAAATTTCTAAATATTGTTAAATTTCTCATCTTCTAAATTGTATTGTGAATAAAACCACTTTTAAGTTCATCGGTCCAAAGTTTCTTTGTGGACAGCATTTGTCATCAAAAACATTGACATTGACTTAAATATCATATTTTTTATATTCATAGTATAAAAATTCATAATATAAAAAATAAAATGGAATGGATTTATGGAATTTTAAAAATTAAAAATTTTTTATTGTAAATTTTTCAATATTTTACACTCCTAAAATACTCGATAATTTAAAGTGTATTTTCAATTAATTGAATTAGTCTTCGCAAGTCCAGTTTTTGTCCATTCCTATAGGGATATGCTAAACAATATATGGAATATCTTGCTAGTTCGAATTTCCAAAAATTCTATATGAATTTCACTCTCATCATAAATTCCAGATAATTCACATTTTTTATGATTCTGGATTGACGATTCAAACTCTTTTCCAATTCCTGTCACTTTCAATTATTGAGAGTCAACTGTACCTATAGAATACCATTCCGAGTTTCATTCATATCGATAGATTATTGCGTAATTTCTCAGAAGACTGGCTAGTATAACCAAATAAGGCTTCCATCGAACGAGTGACTGACTATTTTCTCTATATAATTCATCATTAGAATATAAAAATAAGCTATGCAACAACAGTCTTTCTATATAACTATAAAAAATATATAATTAATTTTACCATCTTAGCTCCTCTATTCTTCAAACAACCAGACGCAATGCGCCGCATTTTGTATTCCAAAAGCCAATAATACGTGTTTCCTCTTATTCCCCATACTTGCACAACTTTTGCAATCCAAATCTCCCACACAAAGCTCAAACGCGCCTAGTAATCGAAGGTTTTATCGACTTGTTCAAAGATGGAGAAGCTGATATCGAAGAACTACTTCCTGAACATGTCGGCGAAGGAGGCGTTCAAGGCGTACGTGCGGGCCTACGACTCGCACCACCTCAAGCAGATCTTCGACGTCGAGACCCTGGACCTGGCCAAGGTCGCCAAGTCGTTCGGCTTCACGGTGACGCCGGCCGTCGATCTGAGTATCCTTTTGAAAAAAAAATTATATATACTTCGTGTATTTGCATTAGAATTTTGGGTTGTTTGTAGGAGTAACAATGCGATTTGTAAGAATTTTGAAGAATTTGTGAGAAATAGGAAATCTGACTTTTGTTTGGGTTTGATGTACAATTGTGATTTTAACTTTGGCGATTTACAACGAATTCTTACGTAAAGTATTGTGTCGTTATAAGCTTTGTCATAATCAAATGTATTTTAACAGAATTCGCCAGAATTTGCCAGAACTAGTCATAGTTAGTCATAATTAATTGTCAAATTCGAACCAAAGTCAGAATTCATGTTTTTGACTGCAAGTTTTGCAGAATTTTGATAAATCATTTTTGCCAGGGTACACAATTTCACCATTTCATCATCATTTTTTAAACTCTTAATAGAAAAATAAATTGCTAGTAAACATCATAATTAACATCACAATTTATTCTACAATACTTTTCAAGTTTTCAAAAACATAATTCATATCAGATTTTGCCATTAAGACATTTTTTCCCAGTTTTGCGGGCAGATATATTTTATTTAAATTTAATCGTTGTAAATTACGCCATAAATTTATTATAGATATTGGCGTACTTGGATCCGACAACCAGTTTCATTTGCATTAAAACTAGATATAAACGCGTAACATCATCTTTAGGTGTATATATTTTAGTATTTTTGCACATTTGAAAAAACCTTGAAATTATAAAATGTTTGCTATCTACAGTTCCAAAGTTTGATTTAACACAGTAACCAAAGTCTCTATACCAAACAAATCAGAACTTACCAAAAGCAAATGTTACTTTTTGTTCTATTATATTAATTTTTTAAATCAAAGCTTACTTGATTGAATTTCACAGTGTTATACATCTAAAATATCTATAGAATCTAAGTAACATTTACAGAGATAGCAAAATAGCAAATAATGTTTTCTAGTCGTATTCACGTATAGACAGTATTTCTGACAATATTTCTATCAATTGATTTTCATTCGCACTGTGATAAATAAGAAACTGTTTTTCAATTGGTCAACATTTAAACTGCCTCTATATCCAAATCTAAGTGACTCAAAAAAATCACAGAAATTCTACGGAACCAATGTCTCATCATTATCGTAATCCCATTAAACACTCACCCATAACCATATATCGACATAGCCCTCAGCTGCTAAGCCTAACACGTTTCAGATTTCTCGAAAAATACTAGTTCTATTATGATGACTCATATAAAATTTAGTTCTCTTTAGATTCTCTGATAAAGTCCAACCCGTTTTTAAAACCCCCAAAAAATGAATAGCTCTTGTCGTTGAGTGTAAAAAGTTCCAGCTTCTAAAAATTACAAACAATTCAATTATATCCAATCAGATTTCTTTGTTATACTATCTACATTTACATTTTTGTAATAATCAGCAGACATTTGTTTTGAAAAAGATCAACACGTATTTTCTGTATTAAACTAACGTACAATAATGTGATATTCATTCCCAACAAATAATTTCTATTGCAGAGTATTTCTTCCAAAAATCTAAAAAGTGCTATTCGCAACAAGTTAATACTCACCCAAACCAAGCTCCCAGCAACCAATAATACACCATCATCAACGCAAACCCCCATCCGCACACCACCCACTAAGTCGCACACCGCACCTCGCGCGCTTACAAAACGCTCTTTTCGCAAGCTTCTGCCTCCCTCAAGGTCACACACACACACCCATTATATGTCCACAATGCGCTTTTTCCTTAACGAGGACTCGTCCTAAAAACGCAGAGGTGGGAGTGAGCAAGGATTCGCGACCGCGCAAGCGACTGGGAGGCGGCGGCTACGGCCACTTCAAGGGCATGAACGCCGAGCAGCCGGGGGCGGCCCGCCGGGCCGAGCGCACCAGGACCTTCCGCCAGGTCGGCAAGCGCAGTCACAGCGACAGGAGGCAGTTCGCCCGGTGATGACACAGGAGAGAGAGAGAGAGAGAGAGAGAGAAAGTTAGGAAATATTGAACTATTTTTTTTTGCTGAATAAAGTATAATATGACGATGTTTGTACAGTTGAATACTGGTGTTTTGTGTTTTATTTTTGCCCTTTGACGTGTGTCGGTATAGGAATGTTGTTATTGTATTCCTACCTCGTTTTGGACGTAACTATTGTAGATGGATTGCGAACCATCGGAGCCAGATGGGTGAGGTAAGCGCATGGAAGAGCTGAATGAAATTCAGTACAGAGGTGCTGCTGAGTTGGAGGGAAACGAGTAATGATAGTCCAAGCCTGTAACCAACTGAGCAATCCGTGACGCTAGAAATATTGTTATTACCACATTGTTATTTCAGTAATATTTCTATGTTGTACTGTTAATCTGTAGCAAGCGCTCAGGTGCAAATTCGCACTCTCAAAATATTGTAAGTTCAGGCTATTTAGCGGATGTAGATACAGGGCTGCTGTATTACTTTTATTATAAATTACGGGTTTAAACTAGAATGTTAAGGTCAAGGGTTAGTTTATTCAATAAATTAAAACCATGGAAAATTATGTAAAAAGAACCTGATAGAAATTTATCTTGTTTCAACTAGATTCCCTGCTTATAATCCAGAAACACAAATAAAAATAAAGGTTTCCATTAATACTTGGATTTAAATAATAATCTTTAATAATAAACATTTTTTAACTAGGCAAAGATTTTAAAAGCTTTTTTTACATTAGGTTAAACAGATATCTTTATTAAATTAATAATTTTTGTGGGTGAAAAAATTTATTAACTTTATTAAAGAGATGGTAACAGACTGGTTTAAGTCATTTATCTGCAATATCTCCTTAAATGTACTTTTTAGTGTTATTAATTTCATAATTTACTTTACTTTTAAAGAAACATACGGATGTCCCAACTTTATACCCTTGCAGATTATTCAGTCTTTTTTTTTATCATCTTCAAGATTCCATATACGTCAAATGCTTGCTGAATTGATTTGAAAATACGATACACCTACGTGTCTTGACGACGCTATAGTCGAAAATGATAATTAGTCATGGTGTTGCAAAAATTCAAGGCTACGCGATTTAATGAGCTCGAGATGCAAATCGACCTTTTTATACTAAGCAATTTTTTAAATATGAAAATTTAGAATTAAATTAGCGTTTCCATTTAAAATAAATAAATAATAAATACGTATCATGTAGGAGTAACGAACATTTATACTCATTATTCTTATTTAATGACATCATTCCTACTGTACTTAAATTTTATGTAACTAGATTGTAAAATAAATGTAACATTAATACAAGTAAGTATACTTTATTTTTTAATAATAAAAGTCTAAATTGTCGAAATAAGCATAAACTTTGCTTTTTAATGTTGTTACAATTACCAATTAGAAGTTCAGTATTAAAATCAGTTTTATATATTTTATATATCGTATGTCCGGCCGGATCCTACCATTTTCTACTTCGTGTTCTCAGGTACATATAATAAACGCCTTCAGTTCTGAATATTGACTACATTATATAGTTTTCTCGCTACTGAAAAACACTTTTGATTTACATTAATATGTCTTTTGTGTAGATGTATTATTTTAGTTTCGAATATTAACAAAGATAATAAGAGAAAAGGCACACATAACGCGATTGATTCTTTTTAGGTTTTTATATTTTTTCCTTATATTTTATTAGAAAGTGCAATGCCGCTTTTTGTTTCCGATCTATTTTGAATATCACAACTTCCAGCATTACTTGTCCTTTAAGTGCGCGTGCTCACGGATAATCTTTAATTTTTTAAATCAAACTACCTATATAAAAATGTCAGCATTCTTTAGAACGAAAATTCAACCAATTGATTTCTGTCCTAATTTATCCTTGCTTACATAGGTACAATAACACTACACCACTCTCACACTTCATACAAAGATCGATATACCCCATACTGCCGATGTCCTTGCGCGACCTCGAAAAATCGAGAGCTCATTATATCCGCCGCTATCCACGCGCGTTTTCTCTCCTGTTCCGCCCACGCTATTATTAGCGCCATCGCGAAGACACGCTATTAGATATTAACGTATAAATTAAAAATAATCTTTTCTATAGTTTTATAATTTATTTATTTATTTATTGAAATTCAAACGCGCCCATATTCATGCGCCCAATTACAAAAATATTACAAAGTAAGTATTGATAAATAATGAATAATCCTTCAAATAATACTTATAAATAATGAATGATCCACGGAAAAATTTTGGTTCCCTTTTTTATTAAATTAATTGATAATTAATCAGTTAATTATATTAGATTATTCAGGTACAAAAGTAAACACACACAAAAGCTTCATACCCACGTAATGTGCTTTTTTTTCTTTTTTGTCTTTTTTATTCTCTTAAGTTTGTTTACTTCTTCTTTTTCTTTTTAATCCTTTCTATATCAACTGATGAGTGGCGTCTTACTCCGTATATTTTTATAATTAAGACTTTGCATGATTTTCAAAAATGCAGAAATGACATTTTTCTTAGTATTTTTCAGAATTTTTCCAACTCAAATTTATTGAAAAGATCAATATTTATGTATATATGCTATTTTTAATTTCGCGCGAATAGTTTCGAAACGGTTTCTATTGACCAATCGATTTGTGACGGGACGATAGTATAATTTTGGAAATTTAGTACGGGAAAATGATTAAACGCTCAAATATTTCATGGGTAATATTTATAAACTATCACATATTCTTTATAATTTTCTATCGGGAATCCAATGGTCATATTAAATTTTGAGCGCGGTATATTTCTAAGTCCCATTTGAGGCCCAACTTCATTTTTTCAAATGAGAATATATCTTTTTTATTGTATATTCGAATTCCTGATCTCAAAATACATACGAATACGTATTTAGTTTATATAAGTCCACTGACTGATTTCAAATAGATGAAACCCGAATTTTGATAGGACCCAAACTAATAAGGTTAAATTTTAATGATTAATAAAAATAATCTATAAACTGAATATGTATCCGTATGTATTTTGAGACGAGGAATTCCAATATGTAATAAAAAAGATATGTTCTCATTACAAAAAATGAAGTTGGGCCTTAAATAAGCCTTAAAAATATATCGGGACTAAAATCAAATATCACTATTGGATTTCCGACAGAAAATTGTATAGAATATGTGCCACATTATTTTGTTTATAAATATTTTCCACGAGATATTTGTGTATTTAATCATTTTCCCATACTAAATTTCCAAAATTATACCATCGTGACGTCACAAATCATCTGGCCAATAGGAATCAATTTGAAACAATTCGCGCGGAATTCACATTAGCATACATAAATAGTGATTTTTTCAATTAATTCGAACTAGAAAAATTCTGAAAAATACTTTGCTATCAATAACGAACCATTTTCTTAGTCACCCAAGCGAAAATGATCTTCTATAAGAAAAGTTTAGAAAAGTTTATAACTGACATTAGCAGATTATAAAGTCAGGATTTGAGACTTCTATAAAAGTTTAAAACTGTTATAAATAAATATAAATATTTATTTACTTTTACAAGCTTTTTGGATTTTCGTAAAAATTTGAATCTTTCATCAGTAAATAAAATAAATAACTGTTAATAACTATTATAAATTTTTACTAGTTTTTAGTAATTTGTACTAATTGAAATTGATAATTATTTGTATTTTGGAATATTCATATTAATGAAATTTCTTTGGAACAGAAAGTGAATAATTATAATACTATTAAAAATATTTAAAACTATTAATAACTGTTATTACTAGATAAAAAAAGTTTAAAACTGATAATAATTTTTTACAGATCATTTTTCTGGTTATGCACCGCGGTCCAAAAAAGTAAATAAAAGTTCATAACTGTTATAAACTTCTTTTGGCTGTTCATAACAGAAAAAAACTGTTGATAACTTTTATAAACTGTTATTATAGTCTCAAATCCTACCTATATAAACAGTTATCAACAGTTATAACCTTTTTTTAAAAATTATAAAAAATTATTTATTCTCATTAATAATTATTTGCTAAGTTTTATTTCCGCCTGGGCATCTATGCATTTTTGAAGAGCATACAAAGTCCTAATTATAGAAGATGCACATTTTTTAAGTATAATAGATAAAAATAACGAAATAATAAGAAACAGTTTAAATCGAATCCCAAACCAGGTCACCTTTTTCATCCTAATTTATTATTTTCTGGTAGACAGAATGCTAATTCATCACAATTCGAAAAGCAATTTTCTGAAAATGTTTGACCGATTGTCGGACGATCCCTGTCCTTATAAATCGAGATAGAAACAGAAAATGAGAGAAAAGCAGATCCATGGATCTGTATAATAATAGTTAATACTATAAGTACGCGCGAGCTCCCACGTGGCGTTCCAGCACCAGCAGCAGCAGTAACGGCGCCGGCAGCTCCATGTATGGAACGAGTCATGTATATAGACCTCCATCTCTGGTGACGTTCTTGCGTCAGCTCTGAGCATGGAGCTCTGCAATGAGGATTAGCGGTGTGTGTGTGTGTGTGTGTGTGTGTGTGGAGTGAGTGGAAGTGGCGATGGAAAGGAGAGCGAGAGAGGAGACAATGAGACGTATAGGATTTCGATGCGCGCGAGAAGTTGAGGTGAGGATGATGGGTCCACGGGAGAGCACTTTCTTTTGTAGATCTGCGAAAAGGAGAGAGGGAGGAAGAAGTCGTGCGAGTGCGCATGAGTGGATGATTTGAAATTTAAGTTACTCTATAAAACTTTTGGAGTGATGGTCTCACTTCAGTGACTAAGTTTTCACAATTTCGTAGTAAAATGCTACTGCAAATATGCAAAAACACAGTTACGAGTAAGATTTTCACTCTTAAAACGTTAATGAATGGGAATGATTAGAAACAACCTCTATCTATTTCTAATTGTAACTTTGTAAATATTTACGCTAGAAATAAAAGAGAATGAAAAAAACTTTTATAATAATGATATATTGATTTATCCTGATCGAATTTATTAACAATTATGAAGAATATGAAGAAAAATTATGCGCGAAAATTCCAGGATTAAATTTTTAGCATAGTTAACACACTAGCGCCACCAAACGATGGAACAGCCCTCATGCATTTATACAGGGTTATTCAGTTATATAGAAGTGGAGTGTCATTTACACTTGTATTATAAACATAAGATTGTGATTACAGTGTAGCCTGCGCGGAGCGTAATCTCAGTCACTATTTTGTCGACGCGAATTCCGTATACGTATTTCGTCTTGACCAAGCGTGATTTCAACCCAAGGAAGTGTATTTGCATTTCTTACGCAGAACAACTTTTTCGTTGCATATAATATAGTGACGAACGTTTTGATTCTACAATTCACAATACGTTAAAACTGGTAAGTCTTGCATGAAATTCTGTATTTTGGTACACATATAATAATTGGTGCTCGCAGATTCGTCGGTAATGTCAAAAACAAATATCTTTCCAAAAAGTAAAATCTTGGCAAGTATAAGTTTCATAATAGCCACATAGAGAGAATTTTCTTGTAAAAATTAGATTTTAGAGTTGTTATTATGAACTTAGCAACATTATATGAGCTTTAACAAATAAAATATTTTTTATGTATAGGGAAATATAAATCTTATACGATTTAGAACCATAGATCATTTATTAATATTAACAAACTTTTATACATTAAATAAGTACTATAGTAATATAACTAATAAAAAACCCTCCACGAGGTCGAGGTGCAAACGAAGGTTAAACGTACGATGCGGCGTATGCAGGCGCTTACAGTTACCATTCGAAACATGAATCTGTTTTACAGATATCTTGAAGCTAGCTGTCGCGACTTTATACTGACTTCAGGGTAAAATTTATAGTGACTGAACGGTAAAAATTATGCATATTTCTCCGCACTTTTTCTACAACTTCTTAATAAATTTTAAGTAGCAGTCAAATTTACCATGCAGTAAGGTAAAATTTATTATGCATATAATAAAGTTTATAGAATAAAAAGTAATAATTTTATAAAATATATATAAAAAGTCCTGGAAATGCACAATGTCTCACGGTTACCGTGATTTTTACGGTAATTTTTATCGGATAATTCTCTCCGTGCACTTTATAATTTAGTATGTTATTACCAAAATAAGACGTTCAATTGTGAATTTCATGATTAAGCTCCAATTAAAATAATAAAATTCAACTAATATCGTTTGATCTATTTAAAAAACATTATAGTTTAATATATTTCTATTTTTTATTAACAACTGCTTTGATTGTCTGTTTTGAGTAATTTTTGCCGAAATAATTTTTTTTGTTTTCGATTTCCTAGAGAGTTATCCATTTATATATAATAATATAGGTTATTTCTGAAAAATCGAGAATATACACACACACACACGTATATATATATATATATATATATATATATATATATATATATATATATATATATATATATATATATATATATGTATGTGTGTGCTTACAATACTTTTCCTCCCTAGATGCGTAATATACTATTATTTTTTTCTCGATCCTAGAGAATTACCCATATATATATTCTCTAGGATCGAGAACAGAACAATAGTATATTACGCATCTAGGGAGGAAAAGTATTGTAAGCACGTGTAAATTGCCACTCGCGAATAATTGCAAACGAGGTAATTATATGGCTTTGTTTATCGTGCATACGTTGTAATGCAAAAAGAGAGAAAAGTTCATCGATTCGATTGTGAATTTTCGCGAATGATTATTTAATTGATGACTAAAGATGTATAACTACTCAGATTAGTTAAATACAATGAAAAAATCGGATACATATCGAAAACTTGAGCCGCTTTTAACGGATATTGAATTTTCATAGCATTAACTTTAAGGTCCGATTTCACGCAGCGAATAGTTCACCGCATGAAAACGGACCATTAGTTTTATGTTTATTCTTGTAAAATAAAAGCTTGATCACTTTAGAAACTTTAAATAGATATAATGTAAGGGTCACATCATTAATGGCATTAAAGTAAGAGAGAAACTGCTTTGTGGAAAATATTAAAATAATTGACTAACCTGGTTATGGTATTATATTAATGTTGCACACAACAGAATATTTTTTAATCGTTGAATTTTGATGAATTAAAACTTGAATATACTGGTTTATAAGTTTTCTGTTTCAAGTTCTTCTAGATTTTATTACTTAAAATTTATATTTGTTTGTAGAGTCTAGTTTATGTTGTCTCAATTCATAAATCTGAGAAATAAATAAGTACACTTATTTAGAAAATATATATCAACAAAAATATAGTAACATGTCGAATAGGCAGAACATGGACTCTGTACATTCCGACCCGTGCAGAAGCCACAGATATTTAATTAAGTTGTGCAAAAATGCAGCTTAGCTTTTACCTTACACGCTAATATGTCATCGAAATTAACATTTATAACAAAAAATGCTTGAATCAATTTTTTTTTATTCTAGGTAATAATTTATTATGATTATAATAATCAAGCGTTGAATGTAAACTCATGCGTATTTTACAAGAAAATTAACAATAACGTGTATTTTCTCCTAAGAAAAATGCCTTTTTTGTAAAACGACGTGTATTAAAAAATTGTACTAACCTATGATAAAAACCCTTAGAAAATTATAAAAGAATTATTGCCTTTATATAAAGAATTAAAAAAGTTACTTTATTAAAGGAACCTGCGTAGCTCAGTTGGTTAAAGCGCATGCCTTATCTAGCGGAGATACGCTCGCCTGAGCGGCCTGGGTTCGATTCCCGATGGGAGCAGATCGAGGATTTTTTCTCTCTGTTTCCTGCCGGATAGGAACGCAGACTGCGCACTGGTCCTGGCGGAGGTTTTTTTCCTACGGGTTTTTCCACCGTCACAGGTTATTGGCATAGGTAGAAATCTGCCATGTCGGTAACTTGGGCGAATGCGGGATCGGTGTAGGGAAGGTGGGGGTGTGTTAGGATCAAATACCTCCACTCATAGGTGGTGGGAGGTATCCTGTAAAAACCCGAAAGGGTATATATATACATGTTGAAAAAGAAAAAATTTTTAAAAAAAGAAAAAGTTTCTTTATTAAATTTAGTAGTTAGTGTGTATGTGTGCGTGTGTGTGTGTGTGTGTGTTTGTACATGCTAGAGGGCATAGTGCATTTCTTACACATAAGAATTGTACACGTAATTATTGTGCACAATTTAGCATTGGTCAAATATATCTATATATAATTTGATCAATGCTAAATTGTGTACAATAATTACGTGTATAATTCTTATGTGTATGAAACGCGCTATGCCTGCTAGAGTGCGTGCGCGTGTGTGTGAGTGCGTGCGTGTAAATTTACCTGTGTATATGAAGTTAGTAAAAGTTAAGTAAAAGCAGTTAAAGAGTTATTGTTTTAGCTATCGTCTTGAAAGTTTGTATCATAACTATACCGTCGCTCATGGAATTTTGGATTAGTACTGGCCCAGTATAATATCAGTACAAATAAAGGAACTTTTGTCAATAATTTCACATACACACACACACAGACACAGACACACACGTACACATACCCCCCCCCCACACATAACATGAAATAATAGCGAAACAAAAATTAAAATTGCATAAGGTTACCTCAACAGTGCGTGCAGCGCACTGTCTCCAACTTTATCACACACGGTGATATCAGTCGAGAAGACTAAACAAAGTTAAATAAAATAATATAATAAAACTGACTTAAAAAAACGCTGTATAAAGTAAAAAATAATAGTTACTGTAATAAAGAGATTGAGAAAATAATAGGCTTACGATCAAATGTTTATTATCTTCATTGAATACAAAAACATCATTTTGGTCATTTGAATTCAAAATACAACTATTTGGAGTCAGCGCCAAAACTATTATCAAATTACTAAATTTTTACTACATAAATGCTAATAATACATACCATGATAAATTATATTCAATCATAAAATGTTGTGATTGAACGCAATTGGTGATTTTGGTGCCCCCTGATGGGACTTGAACGTGCGAATTATACCCATAAACTGAATTTATCTTCTAAATTGGGTTTCATGAGTTATTGCGCATAGGTATCAGCCTTTTATAGTATTACTTTAAATAATATCCAACTATGAAAGGATTTCAATTTTTAGATATATATAAAATATAAGGAAACTATGAGGTTTCTATGACGAAGAATATTTATTTGACGATATATTCTTAAAACTAGATTTATAATAGATATATAATATCGCAGATTTAAATAAATAACCTTTATATTTACTTCGCAATCATCACTCGAAAAACAACATCGTCTGTCTCAAGATTTTATAGTTGAAACGCTTATATTAAATTCACAACTGGTACCAGTTGGTTGTCGCGATTACACATATATATATATCGCTGCGCATTCACACATACTCACACACATTTATACGCACCGCTGAATAATAATAATTTGCTCTGAAGCGATTATAGGATAATTTAATGAGCGCGATCAATATTATATTAGGATAGTAATTACGGATCCGAGACTTATCTCAATAGTCGGCCTCGAAGGAATGTGCTGCTGATTAGTGGGAAAATGCTGGGTTTGACGTTGTTGCATTCGACGATATGCGGTCGATTCTATGCACGCAGCTCCGACATATTTCGATCGCCGTCGAACAATGCACTACGTGGTCGACTATTCGTACGATTTATGTCCCAGGATCATAATACTCGTTTTAATGTTAGTATTCTTTTAATCCACTTCCGACACTAAACAAAAATAAAATTAGCGGAGTTTAATATAGCAATAACAAAATTTAACACTAAAAATTCGCGCGCGTCCAGAAGAGAAAATCGAGACTTATATACCCCTTTCGGGAAGAGCGTCGCTTGTCGTTAACTATACAGGAGCCATGTTGCTTTGTGGCCTCCTCGCCTCAGAGTGTTCGAGAGCACTTGCACGCGAAAATTCATTGCCTTCAAAATTTGCAACTCATCCGCGGCGCTTTCATCGATGTGCGAAAATCGAATTCGTCACTTGCGCAACCGCGCGAAACACAAATATATTGTACGGTGTTATTTTGGTTCGTTACAACTATTTATTTTCACATTAAAATTTAGGTGGCCTGGGCTACTCTCCCGTGCATACTTGCATATGTAATTTTTCATACATTTTCAAATCCATGGAAATACCTTCTACATAATAAAACGCATAATTACTCAACAATTATTACTAAATAATTCAGGGATCCCCAACCACCAACTATAATCCTCCTCTTCCTTCCTCCGTAAACACCGATCCGTACCATCATCTCCTCCGCATCCTCTCAACTCATCTCCGCAATAAAAAAGGAAGAAAACAGCCACACGCGCGCAAATAAGACAGCATGCGCAAGCGGCAAAGAACCGCAATAAAACGGAGCAGCACCTACCAACAAAGACAGAAAGAAAGTCGAGTGTTGCGGCGCGCGTAGGCGCATCTGCACGAGCTCGCGGAGCTGCGCGTGGGAGATCTCGATGCCAGTAGGATCGAGGTGAGTGGTGTATACGCACAGACTCTGGTCCTTCGAACCTCTATATCTGCAGGCTCGAGAGGACAACATTCGTATTCGCGGGCGATGCACTTGCTTCGAGTATAATTATAAGCACGGAGGATTTGCGTGTTAATGTATGTGCATCGGGCGGTGGGTTATACGGCTCGATTAATTATGATGCAAGTGGTGTATGGTGTGCGGTGAGTTTTAAAGGGAACGGGTTGGTTGGTTGGTCGGTGGGGGACTGTATATATTGACGAAGGTATGTTTATTGTTTGGCAGGTAAGGCATTCACTTCCGTCATGCGTGAGCTTTTGCGGTTGTTTTGTTTAAATGCAAGAATTTAGTTTAGAAGCGGACGTAGGCGACTGCAGTTATAATGTTTATTTAAGTTCTTAATTATAGATGGTCTTTGAAACCATGATCTTTTTTACAAACTAAAATTAGTCAAGTAGTGAGTTGTTTCACAATGGTATATGCGCATAGGTTGTATGCGTAAATATATACCTTTAATAAGAAAATTTATATAATGATTTGTCCTCATATTATGATATGAGAAACACGAGGAGAAATAATATAATATGAAATTTTATATCCTACATAAGGATACTTCAAGTGACAACAAAAAATTTTTTGTTTGTCATATTACAATATAAGAACAAATCATTACCTATAATTTTCTTTTTTATTACAGGTATATTATATTGTATACGCATACAACCTCCGTAAAATTTTTAAGTAAATATTACATAATTCGCCTGGTTAAGGCCTACTGATGGCGCCACCCTAGCGGCCACCTTGGGAAGCTTAGGTAGTGGGTCAAAAGTATGAGAACACATAGTAAAAATTGAGTATTTTTTGGTAATTTATATAATGAAAATTATTAAACACATTAAATAATAGTGCGATAGGTACTTATTTTTGTCTTAAATCTATTTTTTTGCATTATTCTTCATTTTCACTAACTTTTAACCCTCTATCTAAGCTTCCCAAACTGGCCGCACGAGCGGCGCCACCGGTATGTCTTAACCAGGCGAATGGAGGGTGAGTTTTTCACTAAAAATATCAAACACAGACTGTGAGTGAAATGTATTGGGTATCTTTGTTAAAAACTTCACCCTCCACTATGTGACTATTGAGTCAACTAAATACAAATAATAAAATAAAATTTTGATTGTTCTGGATTCAAATTCCGGATACGATTGGATTGTCTAATTGGTCCTATCCGGTTCTATCCAAACGCATCCGAAAATCAATCGATCTCGTATTATATTCGATAATATCGTATAAAACAGGATTCAAAATTCGGATAAAATCGTTGGTCTTACAGATCGTTCTCATAAGTTTTCTTTTTAAATCATGGATTACTCCAAGTGAGATTGGTTCCATTTTTAACTTGGACGTAGTGAAATTTCACTGAAAATTTTCAAGAGAGCAGAATTATCAAGAAAATCTTTGCTTTGAAAATGATTAAACCCATCCCAACAGAAATATTTCCTCTCATTTCTAATGCACTCTTCGCGGAAAATATACTTATCACTCAACGCCTCTCCATCAAATTAAAAATTCAACTTGACACCATTCCTTCTCACCAAAAGCCCACTTCAAAGAGATCACTCAGGCCACGCGGCACGCTCACACCTATATACACCCAAAGAAAAATCACCGCGAGCAGTCGACGCGGCAGCATCTCCCCCTAAGCTCTACCACGACACCACGAGAACAAGGACAGAAGATCTCTCGCTCTCGCTCGTCGCGAAAATCTCGGAATCCGCGGGAGACCCTGGATCGGCGAGCGATCGGCAATCGATACACAGGCTTCCGCGACTCGCCCCGTGTGGTATATACGTACACGCGAGGATAACGCGTGTTGGTGCGTGTGTCGTATACGTGTGCGTGTGTCGCAAGGCCAGATTGAAATGCGCCGGGGAGTGTTGTGTAGAGACCGACTGGATTAACCGGATATTACCGTAACTCCGAGCGCGACCGAGCGAGTGTTCTACGTAGCCGAAAAATCTCTTCGCGTTTATCGCGCCTTCTTCTTCTTCGTCGTTGAGTTCTTACTTCTTTTTCTTCGTTATATACCGTTTCTCTGTGTCGCTAGGGGGTCTTGGAAAGATCGGTCATTTGGATTTTCTGTGTGGTTTCGATGCGTTGTAGTAATTGATGGAGTAGTGAATTTTTAGAGATTATAAAAATTGGTACTTTCATTGGTAATCACGTTCAATTGTAACACAATATGAGTAGTATTTCACTTTGGTCATTAAGATGGCTAAGAAAATCAATTTTAAAACAAATAGTTACCCTCGTACAAAATAATGTTTTGAAATGGGTTGGATGTAACTAAGTTTGGCTTGGATTTAAATCAGTTTGAGTAATGTGTTGCTGTTTAATTGACGCTACAGTGGTCTGTTGTTATAATGCTGGAAATATAACAGCAGGCACTTGTAATATTCAATATAAATAAAAAATAAAAAGTTGTATATCGGTTGACATATAAATTGGAGATAATAATTCGATTGAAAGTTACTTGGTGACGAATATTTTTCATTGAATAATGCGGATCTCTTCTTAATTTGCAAACTATTAGAAGAGACGACTGCACATCTGCACATTTTAAGGAGAACAACAATACCCAAAATCGGTTAAAAAGAGATATTTTCGTCTAAATCTATAAATTAGATGGAATGTTTTAAAATAAACTATAATAGTTCTATAGAACAATTATTTATTTTAATCTTAAGATTGAGTTATGATGGCTCAGGTGGTAAGACGAAGTATAAGCACACTTTTGAACCCTTTTAGGGGCACATTTTTCATTTGCATAAAACATAAAAATCATCATTGAACTATAGGTTTTTGAAATCGCTGATTACGATTCTGCAGTGAGAATTGAAAAATTCAAAATGGCGGATTCAATATGGCGTCCATTTTTTACTAAATTTGACTTTTTTGTTCAATTAGCACAAAAATGAATATAAGGTGGTTCTTGAGGTAGCTGATTATTATTCTGCAGTCAGAAATGAAAAATTAAAAATGACGGATTCCGTATGGCGGAATTTTGAGCCTGCTTTCCGCCATATTGGATCAGCAATTTTGAATTTTCAAATTTTTCAACCTACGTATATAAAATTTGGCTTCAATCCAATGAAAACTATCTTCAAACCGATTTTTTTCTATAAAAAAGTGTTTTTTGTACATTCATTGTTGATTAACAAATTATTGTAAGGCTATTAAGTCAAAACACATAGTGCTTTATAAAAAGGAGGTACATAGGAGTCTGAGAAACTTAATTTCTTGCTTACTAGTAGTAAAATGTACCCATAGTGTTGGAAAAACTGAAAATAAACTAGTGTTGCATATATGCAACACCGCCCCTAAAAGGGTTATGAGGGGGGTATGCTGAGGGCGCAGATTTTAATCCTCATCAGTCCAATTCTTTCATTCATAAGAATCCGTTGTCGATTCAAAGCGATTTATCAGTGGTAAAGATCGAACTCGAGCCTGATAAAATAAGGAACAATGTTTTCAAAACAATTCAATAAACTGAATGCACGTGGATGGATATTTTAAGCCACATTGTCTTTCGTTAATAATTTTTATGCTGTTAAAATCAATTAATAACCACAGTTAGTAATCACGCGACAAATTTTAGAACGATAATTGCTCTAATCAAAAAATTAAAAATTTTGCACGAACCCAGCATGCTACTTGACTTTCGCCGAACTCGTAACCTCAACTGTTATCGAAAACCACCACACGATACAAAATAATTTTAAAAACCCACCAAAAGAAGAAAAAACTATCAAAATCCATCAGTCCATCTGTATTTGCCTTGAAACCTACCGTGTTCTCCCACTCTCTCGCCGTCTCTTCCGCACTCCTCTTATCTCCGCAATTCAGCGTCTCGCTCTGGGCGATCCGCACTCGCGCGCGCTGCACTCGAAGAAGAAGGAGGCGAAAGAAGAACCGTCCGTCTGCTTTTCATTACACACATACGCCGTAGTCCTCTCTCTCTCTCGCGTCGTCGTCGTCGTCGTCGTCCCCTCGAGGAACCTTCGCCGTTCGCCTCCATGCGTACTTGTACACTCGAGTACGTGTATGTACGTAGGAGTGTGCGCGTATAACGGTCCAAGACGACGACGCCGCGAGGAATTCGCATGAGAATTAGCGCGAGTTGTATTATGCCGATCGGCCGGCGCGAAAGCGAGAGAGAGAGAGAGAGAGAGAGAAAGAGAGAGGAGGAGATCGTTTGGTGAATGGGGAAGGATGCGTGCTTGGTGATCGCGATTTGTACGGGTTGTTCTTTTTTATTATGATTTTTTAATTACTGTAGTTATAATTACGATATTTACCGGATGCACGTCAGCGGAGTCGATTTTAACGACTCGATGTGAAACTTTTAAGTCTCTAGATAGTCTTCGTGATCTGAGAAGTTTAAATCCAGATAACTGTCGTAATATTACATGAGAGTGTCATTTTACGCAGGAAATCGATTACATATTTTCCTAACAAATTTTTGAGTGCCTCGCTTCAAAGGAAACATTCTAAAGGGTCTTAAACATGCTTATAACCAGTTTCAAGATTAGTTCAGGTTCACCTTAAAGACGTGATTTTGCAAGATATTTTTTTCTTGCATTATTTCATTATAGAACCCATTCGTATGTGAGGTTTGAAACGCTTTATTAATTTTTATAGTTCTAATGCAATCTTATGGATGTCAATCATATGCTATTAAGCAATTTCAAAATGCACATGTGTAAATAACATTTCTTTGCCGGTTGGAAAGCCACCTGAGTTTCATCTATTCGAAAACTCTCCTACGCATTCGATTTCCTTTGAGTTTGAGTTAATAATTTCCAGTTGATGGCGTGCATGTGTAATACACTTTCAATTGTTGCAGAGTCATTTCTGGTAACAGGTTAAAATGAACAAACTCGGACTTAACATTCACACTAATTGAGTCAATACATAGTCATGCGGTTACTTTAAAATCAAAACAATGAAAAGTATGTCACTGACACTAGATTAGTGAAAAAATCCATTAATTCATCAGTGTTTTTCAACTTTTTAACACCGTGAAGTTAAATTTTCATTGCAAATTAGTGAATATTCACTGCTAAATCAGTAAATTTCTTATACAGTAAAATACTTATTACTGTATTATATTTAGAGGCATTCAGAGACGCATTAATTTTTCACTGAGAATTATTAGTTAATTTCAGTCATAACTTTTCATCTGTATAGAGCTAGTGAAATTCCACTCAAAGTTTTTAAAAGTAATACGTAATACATATTTCAAAACAAGTTATCTTTTACGTGTTTAATTTCGTACACTAATATTCATATATAAAAATGTATATATACAAATTTTCAACAAGGAAGTACCACAAACCCGATGACACATCCAAAAACCAAAACTCGGAAACGGCACTCTCTCATACACATGCATACATTATACATACACCCATCCACTCAGCATCGCATATCTTCAAGATCGAGCAGAGCCCCGTATCCTACATCTCTCTCTCTCTCTCTCTTTCTCTCTTTCCTTAAGAGCAGTCCGTATCTTCTGTCCTTGTCTAATTACGTTTTTTCTATTTATTCAAATCGTAGTTTGTTAATTGAAAAACTAAAAATTGGCCCCAATTGGTATTAAAATAAGGAATATTTTGAGACCTTAAAAAGTATCTAACATTATTTCCTTTTCGAGAAAACTTCGGAACGGAAAAGCTAACCTCAATTTTCGCGTTCCGAAGTTTCCTCAAACAGGAAATAATGTTAGATACTTTTTAAGGTCTCAAAATATTCCTTATTTTAATACCAATTGGGGCCAACTGATAGTTTTTCATTTAACAAACTACAATTTGAATAAATAGCAAAAACGCGATTAGACAAGGACAATAGATACGAACTCGTCTAAACCATATTTTTCCGCGTCCAAAAGTATAATACCCACCTTCCTCTCATCTCACCGCAATACACATACCCTATATACCCATTCAAACCGATTTCCTTCCTCTCCCGGCAACGCGCGCGTAAAACTTTACAAGCGCGCCTCCCAAACAGACGAAAGAATAACAACGCGAGAGGCGAGAAAACGAGGATATACAACTCGCGCGTATACCTCCAAAAGACGCTCACGCGTGGGCCCGCACGCGCGCGTGCGTTCTTTTTTCTTTCTCGAAACTATCGCGCGCGCGCCCGCCCGCCCACGCGTTCACTCCCCCTTTTTCTGGACGAAAAATGACGAGGAGTATACGTGGGCACGCGCCAGGCCGGTTGAGAGAGAAATTTTCTTTTGGGAAGAGGTGCAGGCGGTTTTGAGAGGATGAGAGAGAGAGAGGACAGGTCTTTCCTGTTGTCGCGCGTCGCGGCGGGTCTCTTTTCCGATTTTATCGTGCGTCCGTGTGTGTGTTCTTGCTTTTTCCTTTTGGGCGGTGATGGGTATTTGGGTGCAGGCGCGGGGAACGGGCTGACGGTCGGATGGAAAGGCTTTTGGAAGGCTGACTTGATTTAGTCTTCTGGTTTTTCTTTTATAGGACAGTTTTCTGAGGTACAACGTGACGTAGGTATAAGGTATGGGATTGCTCGGACTATTAAGGATATGGATGACAGTTGTTGTGTGGGTAGTATTTAAGTTCGTTCACATTACGGATGGCTCTACAGATTTTTTACTAAAAAATTGAATGTTCTTTATTATATATACGTATATGTTTCATAATCCTATTTTTTCAGAAAATTTTGTTAATAGTTGAGCAGTGCTGCAGAGAAAGACTAAATTACAATATATTTACAGGTATAGTCTATCGATACACTCGATACACAAATCTGTTAGTACTTACCCGTATTGGTCAAAAACAGAATGCCTAGAGATTCCAATTTCTTCTATGCTAAAGAAAAACGATAACGTGTTACAAGTATACCATTTTGAAGGCCACAATACACGCTTCAATAAAAAATCAACTTTTTTAACATTGGAGAAAGTTGAAAAAACTAAATTAAAATATGCTTGAAAAACTCTTTTTTCGATTTTCAACTGTTACTATTTCGACATGTAGTGAAAACATATATATTCAAATTTTTCAACTTCCTCCAATGCTTCCCCCGGGTTTGATTTTCTTTTAATCAAAGTCCTTAAGGAGAACCAATAAAACAACACAATCATTGCACTTCTTTAACGATAACCATAACAAAAAAGAAATCCCTCGAAGCATTTACAAAAAAAGTGCAACGATAAACGTCGAAATAACGTACGATATCCGCGAGCGAGTGCGCACATAATCCTCCCGATTCGGAAGCGACGCGCGGCGCAGAATAACGTTGGCAATTATTTTAGCGCAGCGATGAGTGTAGGCGCAGGAATTATTAATTATGCATTCCAGTGGCCGTCGCGGTTGCTCGGCGCGGGTTCGTCCGCATTTATAGATCGACTGCAGTGATTCGCGCGACGACGGTGTACATTATACCTAGTCGTATAAGCTGATATTGAGTGCGTTATGATGTCGTCGAGGCAGAATGCGACGATTCCGTGCGTGTAGTGTCGTGGGATGACTTAAGGAGGCGGGCCTGTGTTAAAACTTGAAAATGGACATAATAAATGTTTAAGGTCTCATTAGATCTTTTCTTTTAAACTGAACATTCTAAGGAAAAAATTTTAGGCAAAATATGATTTTATATGCAACTAGGACGATTATCTCGTTTAGGCAGCCGGGAATTATCTGAATTATGAAAATCAAAGTTTTAACATTGACTTTTTCAAGGCACGCTTTTTTGAAGCTAATTTTTAAAGAACCGTATAATATGAGCTCTTGATTGATCGAGAAAAATATTAAAATATTTTAAAATATTAACCCTAATATTAGATAATTAATATATTAATTTTATTCAAAGAAAAATTTTTTTCGATTAGTCTAGACATACATGTATAGGGAAAAATATTAGCATTTTTGGCTTTTTATACGTTTAAGAATAAGTTCAAACCTTTTTCTTTTGAATTTTAATAGTTGTAACCGACAGAAAGACAGAAACCACGAACTTTTGTATCGAAATGAAAAGAATCGTTTTTTCTACTATAATCGTACAATGCGTGTCACTTCCGATCAGTTAGACAAAATGTAAAATAACTGTAAATATTCCTTAAATTTATATTTCTAATGCTCGTAATATTAAATTTTAATGTCTGAAATATCATTGTGCATTAGCAAAGTCAAAGCAGAGCTTTTATAAACGTTTCATTACCTCATGAAAATATACGGTAATCCTAACACCTTTTTGCGCTTCCCCTATTTAAATACACGCTGATTCCAATGACCCCATTTCACCATTCGATTTCAAAATTAATTTAAAAAATAATAAATATCACTAGGCAAATAAAACTTTTTGAATTTAAAAGTTTGAATCGTATATTTTTCTTGTCTGGTACTCACATTATTGAATAATAAAATAAAAATATTGTGAAAATGGTTTTAATGCAAACGCTTTGTATAAAAAATAGCTAAAGTCTATCCTAGTTTTTAGCTTTGACCCACCTGATCGGTTTGACCCCGATCTCCCCTAATGTGTTCTCTGAAAGTTTCCGATCGATTCGTTAAAAAATTGCTTCAAACAAGCGTTGGAAGCTCGGTCGCAAGTGAACGTCGATGTTAAGACTTTGATTTTCATAATTTATAGAACTGTAAGCTGCATAAGAAAGATAATCACCCTACCTAGCTAATTAAATATTTTAATACTCATTTGGTATTATACTTTTACTAAACATTTTTTGAGTATAGCTTTAAACATCTATGTATATTTTCAAAATTTAACACAGACTTGGCCACTTAATTAACGTTAATATAATACTTGATTGAAATTACTCTATTCATATAAATTATACTAAATTCTGTATTCGGTTGAAATTAGAACATTGCATGATTTCTTAACATATTTTGATAGATTACGTCTGTACATATTACAGTATACTTTCTTGAGATCACGTAATCTAAACAATAAATTAATGTGTATTTAATTATTTATTAATTATTTGTACAACCTTTGTATTTATAATTTTGTAGAGAAATACAACAGAAAACACGACCTAATTTTGATGTCACTCTATCTACCATACTTTCAAAAAATGCATTTCAACGTTACAATTTTACTCCAACAATTATCAAAAGCAAAAATTTAATCGTCAATCCAACCCAAAAACCTACGCCAAAAACAATACAACAAAGCGCAATGCCCGCGGCTCGCTTCGCACACCGCCATCGCCCATTACGTATATTAATTTCACGTCAAGCCTCGGGTCTCGAGGCAAGGAGGAGAGGATTCGCGAGCCAGCGGGTAACTCGACCAGACATTAAACGTTATCATTGCACAACCATAGACGCGCGCGGAGGAGGAGACGTCGGAGTACGGTACAGTGTCTACCTAAGAGCTCCTTCGTGCGCCGCGCACCGAGCGCTGTGGCAACAATCCCATTGTTGTCGCTGCGTGCAGCCGGCGCGCAGATTGCAGTAAGGCGGTGCACCGGCTGACGATGATGGCTCGCTCCTTGCGCGCATGATGGCGTTGACGCTTTCGTTACTTTTGCTTTCGTAGGATGGGAGCCGGGGAAGAAAGGGAGAGTGATATAGATACGAGGAGCAATGTTAGAGCGTGTTTTTGTAGGTTTGTGGGGGTCGGCGAGGGGTGAGGATTGGATTTTGTGTTTTATGATTTTGAATGAGATTGTTCTTTGATATTGTGGGCTTGACTAAATAAATATCTGAACGAATTTGTTTGAATTTTTTTTAAAAGAAGCTTTCGATGTGTTGGGAGTTGCAGTAGCTAAAATAGTATATTATGACACTGTTGATGGTTTTCTGCCTTGCTCGAGGGTTTTCGCACGAGCGAAGCGAGTGAGAAAATCGAGCAAGGTAGAAAAACACCTCCCACAACAGTCTCATACGATATTTTATAGCACAACAACCTCAAAATCGACAATAAAGTTGGCATTTTGAGGTTAGTGTGCTATAAAGAATCAAACAGCTTCGATCAGATGTAAGTACTGATGTGTACTCCGAACGGACAAATATATTTGTTCCGTTTAGGGTACGCTAAAATTCGATATATATGTCATTTGAAAAGTATCGTAAGATCACAGCTTATTTGTCGATTATAAATCATTTGTGTAGTGATGTTGCTCATGAGCAACGCCTTTTTTCTCTTCAGTTTTTATCAATTTAAAAACACATTTCACGCATTATGCTTGATATATTATGTAGCTTAGACGTTTCTCTGGGAAAAAAATATTCTTGGACCATATTCTTACAAAAGTAATTGTTTGTAAAGAGTTAATATTTACTTATAAAAAGCGTATTCTTTCTTTAAATTATTTTAAATGATTTTTTGTCTGCCGATTGAATATAGTAACCATCACTAACTTTTTTCTTGTATATGGAAAAATGAACTTTATTGTCAGCTTCTAATTTATAGATAATTATGGCCAGACAAAATATTATAATTTAACACGATGGGTCCAATATAACCAAGTTCAATAAAAATGAAACAAAATCTTTAAATTTGGTCGGCCAGATTTTATCAGCCAATTTGAATTTTCAAACCCTGTCCTCACTTTTGTCAATAATCCGTAATTCTCTTAGATACAGCAAGTTTCAAAGAAATTGATTCAGCACAGTGCAAAATATTACACAAAGGATTAAATTTGTTAATATGTTTTAAATATTTTTCTCTTCTAAAAATGAGTATTTTTACAGATAGTGCAGATGATAAAGTATCTAGATAATTTTGTCTTGACATCAAAACTGGCAGCTATTGTATAGCCTTTGTATTTTCGTATAGTGCAATGCGACTCTTACTTTTACTTGATGCTAGATTATGTACTTGTCGTTGGTAATTGTTACATATTCGGAGCGTGCGAATTCACTTGTATTCTATTACGTTGTGTACAATTTACACCAGTGTTTATCATTCAGCCACTGTTCTTACCAAATGATGATATTATCTTTGAAACAGTATTCTTCATAATTTAAATTATATTTTCATTTTATATTATCATTTTGTTAGTTTTTTTATATAGTCCTATAATATACAATTTAAACTCTTCTAGAAATAAAACGTCAAATAATAGTTTTTGGCTAATAGAAAAAAGATATTGTTGTTTAACACAACTATAAATATTTATTGCAATTGTTAAAAAATAGTCTTTTTCTTAAAATTATCTACCCCTAACACATAAATTTCAGTAGTATAACTACTAAGTAATTAAATAATTATTTTATAACAAAAAATTTAGTAATGAATGTTTGTCATATTTCTGTTTCTTTTCAGCAAGGTATTCCAATATTAAAAGATTGCTTTTTTAAAAACTGAACATTTGTAACAAGAATACTTGTTTCTGTTAAAATATAGAAAAATTTACAAAAATTGAATTATATTACGACAAAGAAATATATTTTTGGGCTTAAAAATTAAACTTAATACGACTAGTATAAAATTAGATTTGATTTCACAATTAAATCAAGCAAATTTGTAATTTTCAAAGAAATAAACTGCATTTTCAACAAAACTGAGACTGAAATTGCTTATATATCGAGAGTCGATAGGGGATGACAAACAGAAAACCCGGGTAATCCCCGCGTTGAGGGATGCGCGAGCAACTCAAACGCTCGTGCGCGTACTTATATGCTGCATTGTGCCTGATTTTCTTACCGCGGCGCGAAGATGAAAATTAGCATTTCACGGTGGGAGCAGTGTGAACATTTCGCGTGAAAGTGTTTTGTGTCTTTTAGCGGAGCTCGTCTAGACGCTTTTGCGCCGGATGATTTGCAAGCAATGGGCGTCTTTCCCTTTTCACACTTAGCAATCTGAATGGAGAATACAGCAATTAAGCTTTTGTACATGATTGAAATTTTCATGTAAGGTTTTGTTTCGTTTTATTTCACACGTCACTTTCTTTCTTATAAATGCATTGTTTTTTGAATTTTGTAAATAAAGTCAGATCTTTAAATACAATTCTAAATTAACTATAACTCGAAATTTTTTGTCTACTCAAATATACAGCATCTTATGGAGAAAAAATTGTCATTTCATTAATAATTCGGAAGGTATGTAAAAAAGATAATTAATTTGCTAAAACCGGATTACCCAGTACAATATATTTTACATTTTTAGAGCTAACAGGCATCAATGAATGATTATTATTTCACTCGAACATTAACTATATTATGTATTTATAATTATAATCATATCTATATTATTATAAATAAACTATTTGTATCTTTAAGAATTCACGAAATATTCGATAATTCGAAATTAAGAGACCGGAGTCGACTCCATCCCTTCTAAAACTAGAAATTTAAAAACTCAAAAGCTTTTATTCTATAATTAAAAATCTCATTGTTACAATTTCAGCCATACCTTCTCTCCTACGCAAATTATCGGCTGCCAGTACCACCGAGCAAAAGAAATAAAAAAAATTGCTCAAATTCAATTTCAGCGATAATTCGAAGATGATTTATCGAGGCCCATTGTTAAATTGTCCGCGTTCACCGCCGCTGCACAGGCTGCACTCCATTGTTTTCCCCGTTATACCAACGATTTTTCTCGCTCCGAGGAAAATATCAATCTCGCCGCGCTCACCAGAGAAGAAAACACTTTTACATACCGCATCGCGAATTCCGCACTGCGCGCCGCGGCGTTTCGCTCATTTCCAAACCTATTATTTCGCCGTGGCGCGCGTACCTATACTTGATTTTTCTAGTATACCAGTCGTATCGAAGCGATATTTGCATCTCTGAGAGAGCAGTTTCTGCAATCTCCTGGCGAACTATCATTTATTAACTCGGTGGGATTTTTATTTCTTTTTTTCTGTTTCTGTATTTTGTTTACGTGGTAGCGTGTAATTTTACGTTTCATTTGATTCTGGCATTGCGGTTGCAAAATTAATTCGCTCAAAATGAATTACATATCCTTCTTTGAAAGTAAGGTTGATTTACTCGTTGGTCGTATAAATTATTGTTGGTTTTCATGAATCTTGTGTAATTATAAATAATTTCAGAAATTTTTGCATGATGAAGGTATAATATATAACTACGAATAAGTAAATTACAGATGCTTACTTTTGTAATTTTATAGTTAATTAAAAATGTTTATAAAAATGTATATTGATACGTCGCGTGCAACGGAACAAACATCTGATCGATTTTTTATTAATTCCTCCAATGAAGTTAGCGAAAAGGAGCATGCATTGGATCTAGTGAAGTAGAAGTAGTGCAAAAAGAATTCAAACGAATTTGATCAGATATTAGTTCCGTTCAGTGTACAAAAGTATATTTGGTACATGTACATTCTTATCAATAACTATTCCGGTTCGATTATTGTGAAATAAAAATTTTATTCAATTTTAAGCTTATCAAGTTAAGATTTTAAAGGTTTATGAAGATCATATCCTTACATAAACTTATAATATAGAAGCTTCTGTACTAATTATTATTTCCGGACATTGATTATTTTTAGATTTATTCAGAAAATCGATTTCTTTAATAAATGTCACTTTCGAAAGGCATCAAGATATATATCTGAATTACGATATACCTATGACTCTTCCTTATTTGGCAAACAAAATAAACTGTTGATTCAATTTTACAAGTCTTATTCAATTTTCTGGAACACTTAAAGAAATAGCGTTTTCTTATAATTTCTGATGAATAAAATTAAATTAGAATAAAAAAATTAAAATATTCATTAATAATTCTTGTGCAAGTAAGTCCCTTTTTAAAATTATAAAAGATGGTCATGAGAAGAACACGTTTAAAATTTCAATTTTGCATGCTATCTAATATAAATTATATTATTTGATCAGATATGTTATATGTACCTATCTTTATTAAAACGTCAAATCTTTAACATCTGCAGATCTTAAAGCTTTTATATAATAACACACATTAATAAAAAAAAACGTAAAAATTTTGAATATTTCGATCAGGGCTTCCATAATACAAAACAAGACGATATTTGATTAGATATTGTCTTGTTCTTGTCTAATTCTTGACAACAAGAATATTGTCTTGGGCTTGTCTTAAAAATATTGTTCTTGTTAAAAATTTTAATTAATTCTTCAAATAAAAAACAAACAGCTTTTAGTACCTATTTCTTATATATTGCATTATAAAAGATATGCGTAAAATTAATGCGAAATTTCCCATACAAAATTGTAGTATGGTAAATCCAAGCAAATGAAAATATTAGGGGAAACTAATGTAAAGTGAAAACACGGATTAAGTGAATCATGCTTATTATTTCTAAAACAAATTTTTATTTATATCTAATTTTAATTTTCATTTTAGTGAGAGATAATTAGGCAAGCATCATAATCGAAAAGTTTTTAATTTTTAATAGACCTTAGAAAAGTAAATTAGTTTGTCGAATTCGTCATAACGAGTAAAGATGTTTAGAATCGATTTTGTTACTGGATTTTTTTCAAATTACTTTAAATACGTTTTACTTACACTAATTTATACGTGGTAAGATAGAGAATTTAACAAAATGTTGAAATAAGTGAGTGTTGGTGTAGCATATAAAGCTGTTATTCCAAAGCATTTCGTATTTATATTAAAATGAGTCAACATAACTTCCATATTTAACCTTATATTTACCAGATCCTTACAAATTTGAAACAAACTTCTGAAAAGTATTTAAAAATGTGTTTCAGAACTGATTGGTAGTTTTAGGACAATACATTTCTTTACAGTTTTTTTAGTTTCTCGGTTTCTATGTGGCCAAAAATGACTTAGACCCAAATTTCGAGATCGGAAATGGTCCACTTCGACCTGATGTACACGTTTATTTTTTACAATTTTTAGTTTATCACGTGGAAATTTCAATTTTAAGTTATTAGTTGCGTGTGCCTGGAGGAACGTATGGTAAATACAGGGTTAACCGTTTCGAGTTTTACACTATTTTAAAGGGTATTAAACGTTCTTTTATTTTTATTATTATCTAACATTTTTATATATTCTTGAACAAAAACTAGTAAAATATATCAAAAATATTTTATTTTATCCTTTAGTTAACTTTAGTCCACACTTAATGGCCCGGGATAATAATATTAAACTTAACTAATTACTATTCTTCAAATTTCTAGTATGTTTATTAATGTAAGAAGTTTCTTATGCAACTTACAAAGTAATGTTTTAGGTCTGGGGCTGTTCTCTACTTACGCAAGCACCCTCAGAAGAAGGGGACTCAAAAATATATTATGATTTCTTACCAAGGGGGGGGGGGGATACAATAATTTCTTACGTAAGAAATATATTATTATTTACATAATATATTGCTTACGTTAGAAATATATTATTATTTACATAATATTAAAATTTAATATTGTAGAGAATATTGTTATTACCCGTGTATTCTATGAATGTGTAGCAACAAGCCGTCGTCGAAATCGCGGAAGGTGATCTGTTGACCGAATTCGACAAAAATCCGACCGTCAATAGATTTCGGCTATGTAATAAGATATTGCGCATATGCGCCGCTTTTGATAAACAATAATAAAAAATACAAAAAAAAATTTTTTTTTACAAAACATACTATTTCTGCTTTTTTACTTTTGCCAGTAACGAATTAAGCTATAAATTATTAGTTAAAAAATCACTTTTTCGCGCGGTTACTGATTTAGCCCATTTTTAAGCAAGAACTAAGTTAGCCTCTTCTGCAAGCGTTTTGCGAGATAACCTCTTTTTTCACTCAACTGTCAAAATTATAATCTATGAGATACAGCCAACATGCATTAATTATTTCCGAAAGGATTTGAATTTAACGTACAAAGTACATTTGTATGGGTTTGTGTAATTCTCTCAGAGTTGAGAATTACATAATCAGTAAAAATACAGTCAGAATAAGCTATCAGCCAAATATCCCATACATACGTAGAAGTTTCAGACGTATTAATTATTGTTGAAAACGATGCGACAGTAGAGTGGAAAGGATTTTCAGAAATAAAAATACACTTGATTTTAATAACAATAACGAATATAAGCGTTGTTTATTTTCACTGTATTTAAACAACGTATAACAATTAACAGAATACTGCCCTGATCTACACTATATCATTTCAACTGCCTTTGTGGTATACATAGGTATACTCGTACTTCAAAGGTAAAATTCATACACGTTAGGGAAGAATCAATTCGTGTTGTGTATGTATTTTAAAGACTTTGCTATATTATGATAATAGCTAGTAAGCAATTTTATATTAAATAAATAAAGCGACCCTGAAAAGGAATATTTATCAGTGAATAAAGTAGGTCTGATGCATCTCCTTAAGAGGAAGTGAAAGGCTACATTTCAAACGCGTTTTCTGAATCCAGATAACAGCATATTCTGAAAGTCGAACCAGATAATATTCACAGAAATGCAAAGGGCATAGTATGCTGATTTTTCAATAGAAAATTGTTTTCACAAGAATCTGTGTTATCAACTTCTTTATTTTAAAAAATTACACGAGATTGAACGTGTATATAGGAATAAACGGTTTACTATGCCCTTTGAATTTGGGTAAGCATTGTCTGCTTCAAAAATATTCGTTTCTTATTTGCAGCCGGGAAACTGTTTTGAAAATTTTTCGAGGTAAGCAATGCGTATGGGTGCTGTTGAAATTAAAAAACAACAAAGCGTCCAATTATCTTTAGTTTAAGAAAAGACTTTATAAAAAGATGCTTTTTTTCAAAGTTATGTAACAAATTACTTCTTGGAAATAAGTCAATTTTAATTAATTAAGTTTCACCTCGTCATGATTTATAAAATCTTACGTAAGAGAGGTGGGGAGGGGTCATGATAATCTTATGAATTCTTACATAGGGGATGGAGGGGGACAAAATAGGCGGAAAATTGCTTTACGTAAGTAATGATCGACCCCTCTGAAAAGGATTCAAAACCTTTGCACCAAGCGCTTTGTAATTCTTAGAATCTACAATATAATGGTAATTAGTATATACTGATGCAAGGGGCTTTTAATCTTTAAACGGAATAGATTATGTAAACATAGAAACTTTCAGTAAAATTGATTCCATTAATGGACAGTTTGCTAAAGCATGTATTGCTGAAGTACCATAATTATCTATAAAATCCAGTCTTATGGACATTTTTAAAGAATTGTTCTTATTTATTTTTTGTGAATGTTTTTACAAATGCACAATGATAAAGATCTGATCTGAATCAATTAACATTTACTTCTTAAATTTTGAAAAATAGCCATAAAAAGATTTATTTGACCATTTTCGCTGAAAATTTCAAGCGCACACCGGATATTGATAGCAAACATTTGTGCAAAGTTTGGGAAAGTTATACCGCATACTGAACGAATGGCGATATACCACATACTAACACACACATACACATACAGACATCTCTTAAGACTAGTCTATTCGGACTCCCCAAGGCATAAAACATGTTTACACATTAAGAAAACACAAAAAAAATTCACCATCACAAAGCTTTCTCTTTGAGAAAGCAAAAGAAAATGAACGCCCTTTCACTTGTATTTTTTTAACCAATCATGCATATTTTATTAAAGGAAATAAGTTATCAAATAAAATCTAACAACTAAAATAATTATGATACTTTATTCAATATCTTACATATTTAAGAACAAATTATTTATTGTATTAAATCTATAAAAAAATTGAAAAAAAATATTTAGTGAAATCAAGAAGAAGATCTTGCAAGATCCTGATTATAAAATCTTGTTAAAATCTTGTTTGGTACTAAAAAGTCTTGTACTTGTCTCGCAAATTGAACATTTATCTTGTTTTGATATTATCTTGATATTCAAGACAAGACAATATCGATATTTTATTGAGTCTGGCGGAAGCCCTAATTTCGACCGAAAAACGCCAAAATTCTACCTTAAATGTAACTGAAAAAGAAATTTATATAACATTTTCTAAATAGCAATTATACACATACAAAAGTTTAATATTATTAATGTGCGAGTTAGTATTTAAATTTAATACATACACATTCATGCGCATTCGTACACAATTTCACGATTTAACTATACGACGTAACTTTACTATTTAGTTGCACATAATTTCAGTTTAACGATATTTGTATCCAATACACATTTCATTCATAAAACAGAAACGTGCATCAATTTATTATTCACGCCGCAAACTATCTCACAATTTTAAAGCACTAAAAACCTTTGCTCGAGCAAAAAAAACTCCTCTTTTACGTCCAACTATAATGCACAACTTCCCATGGAAACGATCGCGCAGCGCAGCGCCGCGGCTGCAGCAAACACACCCACGCGTCGAGCGACGGAAAAAAATTCCTGGAAAAAGAAGCATAAAGGAATCGGCGCGAAGCAAAGCAAAATTCGCCATTTAGAGCGTGGCCAGTGTGCGCTTGGCGTCATTAACGGCTGCTGCTCCCGCGAGCAATATGTATGTATAGACGTCAATGGGCATGACAACATTGAAAAAGTATTATATGGATAAAGCGAAAGCAGAACAAACGACGATTACACCCGAGCGAGCAGCCGCGATGTGGGTAATGCATAGGCGTAATATATGTAAGCTCGGTTCGAGTGCAGGAGATAGACAGAGCAATCGGAGTGCACATAATAATTTTTTATGGTTTTAGAATGCGTGTTTCATATTTTTATGAGTGCCGGTATAAACGTTTTTGTTTGCGAGTAGTAAATAAATGTAGATTCTTTTAAGATCTGCAAAGCAACGGTAATAAAAACTATTGTTGTTTATGTTTAAATGCACTGAAAATAAAGTTAGTAAATTCAAATATGCGTTGAGTAGCATACTGGCAATGAATAAACATTTTTATTAATTCAAAGCAATTATTTTCTCAAATGCATTTTTAAAATTTTTGTTTAAGAAAAAATGTTTTTGAGAAATATTAAAAATGTTTGATTTTACTCAATTTTTGAAAGTATAAGAATTACGCTTTATACTGTTTTTGTAAAAAAACTGTACATAGTATAAACTTTTAGTAACTATAAAATAAAGAATTACAACTTTAAATTCTATAACTTGTCAATTTAAGATTCGAAGCGTGATTCAGAAATCGACAATACAATCTATGCCCATATTATCATCTCCGCATAAAAACATGTTTTTGTCATAATTAAACGAGTTTGTTCGTTTTCCATTGCCTTTTCCAGCTCCCATCCACATTTAGAAATCCCGCGTCAACGTCTCGTGCAGCAGAACAACAAAACTTCGTTAATTCATAAGAAAAATAAAAGAGAAACATGAATGAACCACCACAGAGGTGAAAGAAATTTCAGCTGCCCACGCGCGCTTATTTACGGGCGCCGCCGACCACTTAATAGACCAAATTCGAAAGCTCACCTTGCGTGCACAAGAACAGAGAGATTGATTCGATTTGATACGATTATTTATGCTAGAGTCTGAAGTTTTAGCGTACTTCCGTATATAGCAACAGGATGTAACAACATTATCTTATACGATGTCATTAAGATCAAAGTATATGTTTTTAAGCATTTTATAAGAAGAGAACAACACAACACGATATGAAAACAAAGATTTATATTTATATTTTAGTATTCTATTGACTAATTTAGCTTGACCTGTACAATTATATATATTTTCGATTGCAACTTTTTCCTTTTGCAAATTAAAATATTTTCTTCATTTTGTTTTGTTATGTAAACTTTTTTTACAGGAAAAACGTCAGAGTTAATAAGAACTAATAGATGAATTCAAATTCAATTATGTTAAGCTTGAAAAAAATTATGATAAAAAAGTACTGAAGTGCTCCATTATGTCTACTCTGAAAAGTTCTATTCTACTTTTGACAATTAGTTAAGAATAATTTCTAACTTAAAAAAAATACTATTCAAATGTGCAAATATTTTTAAATAGATTGTAGAATGTATATTTGTAGGTTCACGGAAAAACGACTTAAGTCTACTTTTCATGTTTTTGAGATATAATGTTCTAAGTTTTTAATGTCCATTTAAACTAATGTCAAAATAATTCATAAATAGTTGATAAGGTCACTTATTTTTACACTTTCTTGATTTTTTGCCGTTTTATTTGAAAATATACTTTGTAAGGATACTAAAATCACTCAAAATTCAATTTTCAAAAAGTGGACTTAAGTCATTTTTCCGGTTCGCTACAGATATAAATTAACAAAATTACATTTTGCTTGAGTTGCTCCTACTTTTGGTCTCATCATGATGTATTTACAACTTTTAAACTGCAAATTTCAACTAACTTTCTTAAAGAATAATGTTTCCATCCGCGTATCACGTGACTTTATTATATCTTAGAAGGTTCGTTTCAGCGTCCCCTGACAGGACTTGAACGTGCGAATAAGTGGTTGTCAGACAGTGATATTCTATTGTCCCAATAGACAAATTACCGTCACGATGTTTTGCAAATCACACCACTTTATGTTCAGACACGCCGACGTCATATTGACACCTGATACCGATCTAAACGAGGATCCAATATCGAGTCGAAATAAATAATTAATAATTAAATTAACAATACATATTTTATGAAACTTTGAAGTGATTCTGATTTCTTTTGAGCTATATTATTGATTAAAAATATTAGAATATTTTTACCGGACGGCTACAAGTTCTCTATTGTAAATGCACAATGTGACAAATTTCGATGCTCTATCGCGGGCTTCTGCTACAACGCGGGGCTAATCTCCCAGATAGCCATATTCCCGCCGATGGCCGACAGGTTGCTGACAACACCAAAATGTACAGCAACCTGCCAGCAATCCATGAACGCAAACATGAGGACAAGCTATGGGCAACCCAAAGGCAACATGTTTAATAGAAACTTTTGTTATCTGGGCCCTTTCGCCGCGACAACCTGCACCAACTGATCGATCTCAAGACCAACGAGGAGATGAACTACGACAAGGAAGATGCAACGGATGCCACGAAGAAGCAGATTGTCAGGTTATTACTTGGCCACCGCTGCGGAGGGAACGATTCGGATTATTAGGGCTGGATTGTACTGCACTTGGCTGCCGAGAGAAGCATGGGATCAACATCGTGGAGGCGCTGGTTGCGGCCGGCGCGGATGTTGACCATGGTAAAGAGCGTATCGGAACTATGTATATAGGCTGCTGCACCTCGCTGCGATGCAACACCAAGTCAAGGTCATCGGAATTCCTTCACGAGTAAAAATTTTGGATCAATCTTTTATATTGCTTATTTCTTTTATACATGTCTTGGATGGATATAAGATAGATAGATGCATAGATAGATAAGAAGATAGATAGAGATGGACTAATTCAGTATTTAATTCATCAAAATACATTTTCAAATACTTGTACTTTCAAGATACTTTTATTAAATACTTTTCTGAAATACTTATATTTTCAATATACGTGTATTTTCAAAGTTCTTTTTTTAAATACTTTTCTCAAATACAAATATTTTCAAATACTTACATTTTCAAAATACAAGTATTCTATAAATTTTAAGAAAGTATTTTAAAAGCATAGGATGTATAAGGTACAAAGTTTAAAAACTGTAATATACATCACAGTAAATTTACGCTTTTTTCTAAGATTATATTTTTCTACTTTATACTTTATATATAAGATTGCTGCATAATGTTAAAACCTATAATTAATTTTAACTAGACACAGAAAATGAGCAGTTTTTCGAGTATATAAAGACATTTTCACACGTGACGTCGTCAATCATATATGACAATTACCATGCTAGTTTTACCCCCAGCATTTCAAAATTTAATTAATTTAAAGCTATAAAATCATTATTAATGTCTAAATTTTTGTTTTATCTTCATCATTATGTGTTGGGATTTTTATATATATATTTATACCTTAACTTGATGTAAAATATATATGTTTATTTATTATATACAGGAAGTTACACGTTACAGTAAATACAATGTATAAGTGAAATGAATTGATAGAATGCACTGAATATATTCTTCTGCTCTGGTGTTGTCGTCTCGAGTGCTTTAGGCGGAGTGAGGCTGCTGCGGGCCGGAAAATGAGGAGCCCCTCGGAGTGGGCGGCAAGGGGTGCAATAAAACGCAGGTCAAGCCGAGCGTTCCTTTTGGGCCTAAAGCGCAGAGCGTCTTTCGCATGTCTGTGTATTACACGCGGTAGTGTGTGTATCGTTGAATTCCAACACCCTTCCTCAATGATACTCACACTTATTTGAATTAATTTATTAATCCACTTTTCTCAGCCATAATTTTCAACTTTAATTTTCCAAGTGGCTTTGTCAGCATATCTGCTGTTATATTTTCTGTAGGACAATATTTGTATTCGAGCAATTTGTTGTCTTGGAGTTCTTTCACGTAGTGGTATTTCGTATCTATGTGCTTTGTTCTATTGCTGTATTTATTGTTATTAATGAGCTTCAAACAGCTTTGATTGTCCTCGTATATTGTCGTTCTTGATAGGTTTTTTCCTTCAAAATCAGCGATTAGGCGGCGAATCCAAACGGCCTCTTGTGTGGCTTCTGTAAGAGCGACATATTCTGCTTCTGTTGTCGAAATTGTGACGCAACTTTGCTTTCTGCAACTCGCAACTGGTTGATGCTCCATTGTATAGAAAAATGTAGCCGCTGTTTAATTTTCTGTCCTTCGGATTTTCGGCCCAATCTGCATCGGCATATCCAATTAAGCCTTGTGTTCCACCCTGCTCACCTAGCCATAGTTCGTAGTCCTTGGTCCCTTTCAGGTAGCGGGTGATCCTTTTTGCTTCATTCCAGTCAGCTGTAGTGGGCTCTCTATTATACTGGCTTAATATCGTTACGCTTGCAGATATATCCGGTCTTGTGTTGACTGCAAGGTATAAAAGCGAGCCGATTAGTTGTTGATACTTTTCGCTATCTGGCATTTTTGGTTGGTCTTCTTCTTTCTTGGCGTATCCTGTATCTAGCGGGATGCTAGAGGTTTTTGAGTCTTGAAGTCCGAATCTGCTGAGAACTTTCTCTATGTATTTTGTTTGCTTCAAGCAGTAGAAATCCTGTTCATTTTTTCTTATCTCAATGCTGAAATAGTGCCGTATATCGCCAAGATCTGTTAGCTGGAAGTGACCTTTTAAGAAATTGGCTACTTGATTGATTCTCTGAATGTCCTTGGCAGCGATGAGAAAATCATCTACGTAAATAATGAGATAAATAATCTCCCTCTTATCATTCTTTACGTAGAGACAAGGATCTGTTTTACTTTGTGTAAAATTATTGCTTTTGAGCAAATCGTTGATCTGGTCGTTCCATACTTTCGCTGCTTGTTTGAGTCCGTATATGCCTTTCTTTAATTTGCATACGATGTCCTTTTTATCTGCATTAATGTATCCTTCTGGTAGCTTCATGAATATAGTTTCCTCCTGTTCACCATTGAGGAAAGCGGTTTTCGCATCAAAATGTTTAATCATCATTTTCTTTATTCCTACGATGGTTAGTAGCGTTCGAAATGTTACTTGACGCACTACAGGTGCAAAAACTACATCGTAGTCTACACCATATTTTTGCGAGAAACCTCTTGCGACAAGTCGCGCCTTATATCGCTCGATGTTTCCTTCAGCATTTCTCTTGATTTTGAATACCCATTTACAGGTAATCACGTCTCTGTTTGCTGGCTTTGGCACAATATCCCACGTGCCATTTCTGATGAGATCTCGAGCTCCTCGTTTATGGCTCTTCTCCATTCATCTTTATGAGGGCCCGAGATAGCCTCTTTCACAGCGGAACGGCCTGAGCTTCCTACTACACTTCTTCCCCATTGACTGAATCGGCTGATTCGTATTCTTCGGTAGTGACGTCATCGATTGAGTTTCCATCATCTGTGCTTTCATCCTCGGTGTGCTCGCTATCGTTGTAGAGATTGATGATCATTTCTTCGCACACTTTATCCTGTTGATCGGTTTTAATTGGCTTTTGAATGGTTTCGATGAAAATCACATCGCGACTTATTTTTATTTCATCCGTGGCTATATCTATGAGTCGATAAGCTTTTGATTCTTCTGAGTAGCCAACAAATGTATAGCACTCGGCTTTATCGTCTAGCCAACAAATGTATAGCACTCGGCTTTATCGTCTAGCTTACGACGCTGCTCTTTAGGAACTTTATGACAATAATTTTAGCTAATTCAGCCAAGATTATTGCGCCGCACATGCAGGCTTTAACATAGTTTTATTCGAGGATTGAAATAAATCGTACACGGGAATTTAGGGTAATACTATGAACACTTGTGGTTTTATTCAATCTAAATACAAGAGTTTAGCGCCAGCTGCGCGAATTCGCAGCACGATTTTACAAGTATTCTACCGACACATAAAATTACTTATACAATAAACTAACTATGGTGAGCACGCGGTACGGTGGGAAACGGTAAATGGTCGGGAGGGGAAGAAGCTACTTCTCAGGGACGCGAATTCAAGTAATATCCGGCGACGAAATACACGTGGAAAGGCGGCGACGCGATGCTCGACACGCCTGCGGCGCAAGCTTTACAAAAAATTACCTATAAGGTAAAGTGCCCAGTACTTGGACAAAATGAAAATTGTGACCAGTACTTAGACAGTGACAAAGATTGTAATTACTGATAAAGATGATAAAAATATGTATTCATTGGCATTCATACGGATTGTTTATGATGTGTAGTATGTAATTTAACCAAAATTATTTTAATTTACGTCTTAAATTTGTTATAAATGTAAATATAACATTTTGAGGTTACGTCGAGAACAGTAATATGCCGAATGTATTGTCCAAGTTTACGTCCACTACTTTTTCTGAACAACTGCGACATATAGTTCAATTTTTAAACTTACATTTTTAGTATAAAAAAGTATGTCAGCGTATTTTTTCTTATACTAATAACGGTAAAACATGCCGAATTAGCGATTAGATTAAAGATTTGGGAAAAATATTGGGTTTTGGCTCTACAAACACTGATTTCGTATTTTCGTTTCAAAAAGTGTCCAAGTACTACCTACTTTACCTTATAAATATATATGTATATATGGGTATGCACTAAGCACAATAGTAATCTATGCAACTTACTCTTTTATTCGAATCTGGTGTGGCCTCCTTCGACGATACAGGTTGGTCGGCACACACGGTAAACAGTTTATATATATAGCTATATTCGCGAGCGGAACGAGCGGTTTTGGTATTCGTACGGAGCTAATACAGGAAAACGAAGCGTCTTTTTTTTTTTTTTTTCTCCTGCGGGTATCTAGATTTGCTCTAGTACGTCCCTATTACCACCCTGGTCTCCCTCGGTGCAACTTTGGGAGACAGGTCTTGAATTTTGAAGGTTAAAAATACTGAAACTGGTGATATTGAAGGGCGTAGTAAATGATGATTTAGCTAGCTTCCACGGCCGAAGAGCAGCTCTCGGTTGGAGTCTTCAAACTGCAGCAGCGTACTGGTGGTGATGACGGCGTGAAACGAAGAATCCAAGCGTGGGGATAGCTGGAGAAGTTAGATAGTGATCAACAGGGGGAGAGCTGATTGCTTGAGCTTTAGGCGATGGCCAATGGCTGGCAACCAGACTAGGAAGGGTGGAAAATTTTGAAAGGAGGTTAAAAAAATAAAAATGAAATAAAAATAAACGCAATGGAAATGACAGGTTAAAAAATAACACGAGGAATAATAAAAAAAAATAAAAACTGTAAAGAACTGTTGGGTTAAAAGGAGAAAAAACCTCAAATAAATGTTTAGATGTCAATTTTATTACATATAAGAAATTTGAGCATGTGTTGAGTGCTGCGTAGGTCGAACCGATTAGCTATGTCACAGACGTTGTCCTCGTCGGTGACACCCACGCGGGCCAGACCGATTATTAAGGGGTTCCTGTAGGTAGAATTTAAAGGACAAAAAAACATCAGGTGGTTAAGGTTGTGTGTATCCTCCCCACAGTCGCACATCTCATCCACCTTGATGCCCTTCTGGGATAGGTGATAACGGGATTTATTGTGGTTACTTTTGAGTCTATTTAAGAGAGTGATTTCTTGCCTACTAAGATTAACGTCAGAAAACCAAGGGAAAAATGAGAATTCGCCATGAAACGAAACATATTTTTCGCCCTTGCGACCGCCCCCATAGGAGGTGATGTAATTGGTCATATTTATTTAGAGCATTTGTTTAGTAAGGGGGTATAGGCTTTTATGAGAGATGGTCGTTATATCAATGGCAGCTTTCGCTCTGCCGAGATTGGCTAATGTGTCAGCCTTGCCATTTCCTGAAATCCCCTTGTGGGAAGGGATCCAGAGGATTTTTACTAAAAAACCAAGGGGGATATAATAAGAAATCAGGTTTCTGGATTCAGAAATCACGGGGTGCATGCCAGAGTTTAAACCCAGATTGTTAAGGGACTGAAGAACACTGAGGGAGTCAGAAAAGATAGCCACACAGCTGGACTGTAGAGAGGGGATTATTTGAAAGGCCTTTAGGATGGCCCAAGCTTCACATTCGAAAGCAGAGGATAAGGGGTTAAGCCGGAAGGAAAATTCTGAGGAGTGGTTTTCCTGATGATGGAAAATAACCATCCTGCAGTTACCCCCGGGACCCTTAGAGCCGTCTGTATAAAGAATTGCCTAATCTTTGAAATTAGTGTTGATAAATTCAGTAATATTAATATTGATATTCGGGAGATCACTAATAAGGGATCTGCCCCAGTCTAGGTCGATGATGTGTTGTAGGAATATGAAGTGGTAGGGGGTATTGAAAGTGGGGAGAAGGGGATATGAAGAAACATCCAATAGGGGAGTAGAAAGTTTTTTCCAAGAGTTATAGAGTAACCCAAATTTTGGGGAGAAATTTGCATTATGAGGCTGGGTGTCATAGTGTTGGTTGAAAGTTTTGAACAAGCTGAAAAGGGGGTTTTCAATGGCAGCAAGTCTGCACATGAACCTGGAGGCTAAGATCTGTCTTCTGGAATGTAGATTGGGAATGCAAGCAAGGTGATGAAGGACGTTAATGGGGGTGGTGATGACGCATCCTAGCGCTTTCTTCAGCGCCGCATTTTGGATGACGTCTAGCTTTCTTAGCAATTTTTGAGTTGAGTTGTGGAAGAGGAAGGGACCCCATTCCATCCTAGGGCGAATGATGGATCTGTAGAATTTCAGAGCGGTGAGGGGATGGGCACCCCAATTAAACGAACAGATGGAGGAAAGCATTTGAATGCCGAGTTTGGTTTTAGCAGCAGTTTTGGTGATGTGGGATTCCCAGTTAAGGGAGCAATCCCAGTAGACCCCAAGGTATTTGAAGCCAGCGGAGTTCGAAAAAGAGTCGTTCTCAATGGAAATAGTAAAACGGTTGGGTGCGATGGCGTGGTAATTATGTCCAAAGACGACCAAGCTACATTTTTTTATGGCAATTTTTAAATCAAGATAAATAAGCCATTGATTGATTTTATTGAGGTTTTCATTGAGGGTGTTGGTAATATCGGCTGGGTTGGATCCAGAGCAGAGTAGTGACAGGTCATCAGCGAAACCTAAACCCGAAACCCTGTCATCCAGAACCCTAGAGATATAGCAAATATATAAGTTGAACAAAAGTGGACTTAGAATGCAGCCCTGGGGGAGTCCCTTGTTGGTCGAGCCCTCGGCGAAGGCTCGGCCACCAAAGAAGCCCCTAATGCTGCGGTTGTTTATAAGATTTCTTATAAAAGCGACAATGTTGGGGGATTCCGATTTCAATGAGAATGAGCATGAGTTTAGAAAGGTTTACCGAATCATAGGCACCCTCGATGTCGATGCCGACCACTCCCAAGAGTTCGCGGCGAGATTTGGCGAGGAGAATCCTTGAAGCATGGTTGTTAAAGCCATTATTCCTGTCTTTTCTGACGTGGTTGAATTCGTTGATATGAAACTTAGGGGAATTATTAAAATCCCCTAAAGCGTTACAAAGTTTGGACTCCGCAACACACAAGATGTCAAATTTCTTGGAGAATTTGAGAGTGCCAGGCCATTTGTTAGAGATGTCATTGGCGTTCCAGTAGGCAAAATTTAAAAGTTGAGCCATTTGAATTTAAGAGAAGAAAGTCTCGAAATATGCGTTCGAATCCTCCGATGAACAATTGTTAAGGTTTCTGAGAGCATCAAATCTGTTCTGGTTATGATTGGGGTTCGTAGGGGAAGAACTGTTGTCTTTATTAGGGCGTGAATTTTCCTTTCTGATATCTAACGGGAGATTTCTTTCCTGTTTCTTTTTTTTGTTTTTTTTTTAGATTTGTTTCTACTCTTACTATTTTTGACAGAAATTGGGGATGAAGAAGTTGAAAATTCTAGCGTGTTTGGTTGTGGAGGATCGGAAGGTTTTTTTTTGGAACTAGAGGGGTCTGAAGTTGTGGGGTTATCGGGTATAGGAAGGGAAGGGGAGATATTGGTGTCTCTTAGGATACGAGGTTTTTTGGAGGGGTGATTTGGAATACCTGGAGAGGGTGTAGGATTTGCAGGGGGGGAGGGGCGAGGGGAGGATCTTTCGGGTTCTACTGGTTTGGGAGGTGCAGGAAGTGTTTCGGATGGGGTAGAGGAGGGGGGGGGGGTGGCGCTGGAAGGTAGGATGGAGAGGTTGTTTTGGATGAATGGGACTGTCTTTTGGAAGGTAGGAGCAAGGATTAGGGCTGCCTGTTCGTGCAGCCTTGAGTAAGAAGTGATCTCTCCAATCACTCAGACTTTCCCAAATTCCAGCCTCAATTATCTTCAAATAGATAATTCCGAAATCCACGGTTCTCATCTAAACCTGTCTAAAACTCTCAATAGACCCGGTTCTACTCATAATGATGACTTCTTAAATCTCTCCAAATCTTTCGAGGTAACCAATGATAATTCGTTTCTTGAAAGTAGCAGAATTCAACCCTCCTATCGGGAGCCCGTAGCTCCAGACCACCATCTTCCCACGCAAATCTCCCCTTCAATAAATAATACAGACCCCCCACAGCCAACAATTAAGTACTCAAAACGAAGCGTCTATGTACGTGGCTCAGTACGAAGTGGACTCGTTGTCCCTTCGTTCCGGCGGCGCTACCCTCGGGTTTCGGTAGTGCGGACCGAGCCCGCCTGAGGGCACAGCGCATGCTTTGGTGAGGGAGAAAGAGAAGTGAGAAGGAGGAAAGGGAGGCGTCTGCTCGCGGTGACGTCACGCTATGTGGCATGCAGTCGACGGCTTGCAGACGGTGTTGGAGAGGACGAGGAAGGACGAGTGGCCAGGATGAGGAAGTGCGACGAGGGATGCAGCAGGAGGGGTATCTGGGCAACGGTGCCGACGAAGGGGCACGAAGACGAGAGCTGCAAGGCCCAGGGCGGCGTACTTGCAGCAGGAGCAGTGGGCACGGTTAACCTCGAAAAGGTTATGTTTACATACAGCTTCCTACTGCATTCACCCACTGCCACTATTATCAGGTGAAATTAGTGTTTAGTTTACCACTGTAATCTCCCCTTACTAATGCTGTGTTGTTTCTAGGTGTCTGGCGAGTGCTTCGGAGGCTGTTGCTGCTGCGGATCTATTCATGCCTTTCAAGGCATAAAATCAGGTGGGTACCATTCTAATACCATTTTACTTATTTTCTTGGTTTCTAATCTCTTGTGTGTTTCCTTAGGTTGGTTCGAAGGGACAGGAGTAAGGAGAGGAGACGCCAGGACATGCTCAGCGCACCCCAGCCGAGACCAGCCAGCTCCCACCTATGCGAGGCTCTATGGGATGGCAGCTGTGCGTCCTCTTCAGCTGCTTCAGGGCATGTGAGCTCGCTTGAGATGGGTAGGTAATGTGTTGTCGTTCCCATTGTGTAACGCACACAAAATGTGGTGTTGCAACTTGCGCATATGCTTTATAACCGAAAATATGCAAATTCTCACAATGTGGTTTTCTTGAATACCAGAGTTCGTGCGGTGTCTTTTCTATAGTTTCTATCCTTGTTGGCAATCGGTTTTGCAAAAAATTTGCAATATTTACTGCTTTTGCCCAGTACCGTTTTTCTAATTGAGCATCAATAAGCACGCACTTTGCCATTTCAATGAGCAAGCAATTCTTACGCTCGGCGACCCCGTTCTGTTGTGGTGTTTTTATCTTTATGCCTTGATCTTTTAAGTAATTCTGCAGATCTGTATTTACATACTCCCTTCCTCGATCAAACCTTATGCTTTTGGGTGTCCTATTGTATTGTGTTTTTGCCATTTCAATAAACTGCTTGATGTACTTTCCCGCATCATTTTTTGTTTCCAAAAAATAGACTGTAGTAAATCTTGAAAAATAATCGATAACTGTCATTACATACTTCTTTTTATTTATGCTGGGTGTCTGCATTGGCCCGCAAACATCTGTATGAATTAAGTTGAGGATGACCCGCGACTTATTCTCCGTTTCTTTAGGAAAAGGCTGTCTTGCCATTTTCCCCTTTATGCAGCATTCACAGACTTCTCTGCTTTTACAGTCCGTTATAACAATGCCCGTAGCCAAACATTTTTCTTGTAATTTCTTTATTGCGTTCGGGTCTCGGTGCCCGAAACGCCTGTGCCATATGTGCTCGCAGCTGTCTCCGTGGGTACCAGCGCTAATTTCCGCGCAGGCCGTGTCGACGACTGCCTCTAATCCGTAGAGCCCTTGTGTCCGGGGTCCTACGTGTCCGATTGCAAGAAGGTCTTCATTTTTTATTATTTTACAGTCGTAGCCTATGAAATTTACCTCGTACTTATCCTTCACAAGTTTTCTTACCGAGACGAGGTTCGAACCGAAAGATGGCTCGCACAGCGTATTATTCAAATTTATTACTGTAGTTTTTCCGCCGACGATGCACTTTATGATGACCGAACCTTTTCCCGAGTACCTCTCTGTTGCTGCCATCTGCTAGTTGTACGAAACCCCGCACGTTCGGATCCAGCTTTCTGAATGCCGTTCTTGAAGTGCACATGTGGCTTGTTGCCCCTGAATCGACGAGCCACTGAGTTTCTGCGTTTTGTTTTTCTTGAGCACTATAACACACCTTTTCAGAAACGATTTCTTGCACTGAAAAAGCCACTGCATGGTCTGAGAAGTAATCATTTACCGTATTAGCTTTTTCAGCTTTTTCTTTATTGAGATCCTGCATTTCTTTTCAAGCTTTGTACTTGTGTCTGTCTTACTTTTTCGCTTGTAAGGGACATTATAATGTAGTAGAGAAGGATAGAGGAGAGTTTGGAGTGTCTGTATATATAGATATGTATATGTATAATAATAAGGTTCGAGAAGCGTCGGTTGCTCAAAATCGTATGTAATATGTCGCGGGAGCTCGTAAGAAGACATTTATAGTGTGTATGTGTGTCCGGGCGTGGAAAATAAGGGATTCGGCGGTTCGAGCTAGGCGCGACTGTGCTCGCTCGTTAGAACTCAGCGAAGCGGCCTACGAAGTAGAGGCGCCCGCTCGTCAAGCAAGACGCGAATATCGTATTGCTCTCTCTCTCCTCACGAATTATAAGCATCCCGAAAGGGGTAAGTAAGTGCGTATTATTTGTAACACCACATTTTGTGTGTGTTACACAATGTGAACGATATCACATTATTTACCCATCTCACTCACTATACACGTACACACACACATACACTATTCCACTGGACGACACAGAGCAAGCGAGCTCTCATGCCCTGAAGCTGAAGAAGACGCGCAGCTGCCATCCCATTAAGCCTCGCATAGGTGGAAGCTGGCTGACCTCGGCTGGGGTGCGCTGAGCATACCCTGGCGTCTCCTCTCCTAAGTCCTGGCCCCTCGAAATAACCTAAGGAAACACACAAGAGATTAGAAACTGGGAAGATAAGTAAAATAGTATTGGAATGATACCCACCTGAGTTTATGCCTTGAAAGGCATGGATAGATCCACCTTGGGCGCAGCGGCTGCTTCTCTAGGCGTGAAGGAGGCCTGCAGCATACACCCTAGAAAATATAAACAAGAGTTAGTCTACAGCAGACATGCACATCAAATTGGAACTCGCTTATCTGGTCTGGAGGGTTTGCAGAGGCAGGGTGGCCCCGCAGATACAGCAATGTAGCTCAACTCGTGGCCCGCTCCCCCATAACAGCCTCCGAAGCATTCGCCAGACACCTAGAAACAACACAGCATTAGTAAGGGGAGATTACAGTCATAAACCAAACACTAATCTCACCTGATAATAATGGCAGTGGATGAATGCAGTGGGAAGCTGTATATAAACATAACCTCTTCGAGGTTAATCGTGCCCACTGCTCCTGCTGCAAGTACGCCGTCCTGGGCCCTGCAACTCTCGCCATCGTGCCCCTTTGTCGGCACCATTGCCCAGATATCTCTCCTGCTGCATCCCTCGTCGCACTTCCTCGTCCTGGCCACTCGTCCTTCCTCGTCCTCTCCAACACCGTCCGCAGGCCGTCGGCCGCATGCCACATAGCGTGACGTCACCGCGAGCAGACGCTTCCTGTTACGTCGTAACATTTTTCAATGCAAATCTTGCATTACATGTAATATTTTACTTCTGCGCCTGCGCGCGCAGCGAGCGTGTGAGTGCGTGTGTGGTTGCGTGTATGTGTGCGACGGGCGCTAGAGCCCATAAAATATAGCGCGGTGCTGCCACCGTAATCGTTGAGCAAGGCTCTCCCGCCTTCACGGCTTTTACGCGGCTTGTCAGTCAGTCGTCGATTAACCATAACAGCGTGCGGAGCTCCCTCGCATTCTTCCGTTTAACGAACGGCGTATATTCTTTGTACTAATCACTTAATTATTCTTCCGTTTAACGAACGGCGTACATTCTTTGTACTAATCACTTAATCATTCTTCCGTTTAACGAACGGCGTACATACTCTGTACTTATCGAAACACTCTTATAGTGCTTGTTTGTTCTTAGTTATTAACGTTAATTTAGTGTGAAATAATCGCATGGTGTGTGTGTTATTACGAACGCGAGTCTGCATGTGTTGCACGTGGCCACTGTTCTCTGCGGCGTCACATCGCGAATCTTTCTAGCGAAATCAGTAAATTCAATTCCAGTGTATGTGTATTTAATAAATAAGGGTTTTTATGCCGAATGGCTTTTCCCTCTAAGTGTAGTGTTTAATTTATTCAACCACGCCATCTCTAATTTCAATCAATATAAATTCGGTGCATAACAACATTTAAAATCACTTCGTTAGAGAAAATTTAGAATAACAAGGCTCTTGTGCCGCCCACAAGAAGCCAAGACTTTTCACTTCCCTTTCCTCCTTCGCACTTCTCTTTCTCCTTCGCCAAAGCATGCACTGCGCCCTCAGGCGGGCTCTGTCCGCACTACCGAAACTCGAGCGCCGCGGTGACGAAGGGACGACGAGTCCAGTTCGTACTGAGCTACGTACACCGACGCTTCGTTTTGATAATAGCTCCGTGCGAATACCAAAAAAGAACCGCTCGTGAATATAACTTAGATTTATATAAATCGTTTATCGTGTGTGCCTACCAACCTGTGTCATCGAAGGAGGCCACACCAGATTCTAAATAAAGAGTAAGTTGCACAGAATACTATTGTGCTTAGTGCGGAAACATAATTACGAATATGTATATATTTGGGTAATAATTTTGTAAAGCTTGCGCCGCGTGCGTGTCAAGCGTCGCGTCGCCGCCATTTCCACGTATGCTTCGTCGCCGGAAATCACTTGAATTCGCGTCGCTGAGAAGTAGCTTCTTCCCATTCCGAACATTTACCGTTTTCCACCGTACCGCGTGCTCACCGGAGTTAATTTGTTGTATAAGTAGATTTATTATATCGGTAGAATAATTGTAAAATCGTGCTGCGAATTCGCGCAGCTGGCGCTCAACTTTTGTACGTAAAATTGAATAAACCACAAGTATTCATAGTATTATTCTAAATTCCCGTGTACAATTTCTTTCAAGCCTTGAATAAAACATAATGTTAAAGCCTGCATGTGCGGCGCAATAATCTTGATTAAATTAGCCGAAATTATTGTCATATATTGTAAAAATAAAATTAAATAATAAATTGATGTGGTTTGGGAAAGCGCAGTCGCGGCGCCGGACGGTGCATATAATAGCCAGTAGAATACTGCGCGGACTAGTGCGACAGATCATACTTGGGTCTTCCGGCGTTTGGCGACATTATCGAGACGAAGACCGCATCTCACTGTTACATCGTCTGGTCATCGTTACAACCACCATCTCCGAGCGACGTCAATACAATCCCAGCTAAGTACGGTGATGCAAAAAAGAGAGAGAGAGTAATAGAAATAAGGTGCTTAGTGCGAGCCGAATCGCGATATATATTAAATTTGCGCTTTGAAAAATCCGTTAACAATTAATTCCGTGTGTGTATGTTATTGAACGATAATCTTTTATGATTAATACTGACTACAGCTATTTATGTAAATAAATAGCAACGTGAAGACTGAGAGCGGTAGCTCTACGCTAATAAATGTATATATATTTCGATACGTGCGTGTATAAATCGGATTACGTAAGTTGCGACTAGAATTTGTTTATGTGTGAGAGTATGGAGGGATGTGTGCGTTATGTCTGCGTAGATTAAGTGAATGTTTAATTATAAATGAAATTTAGTTTTAATGGTGATATATGCGATGATAATTATTCTTATTGGATAGAATTCTAAGTACATTATATTTATATTGGAATTTTCAAATAAAGGAGATATTTCTTTTCACATGAAATTTTGACATTTATATATGAACAATAACTTACAACATTATACGCTGTTCCCTCACATTTTCCTTATGGGCTGTATGTAGCGCTGTTTCCTGCTTTTTATCTGTATTGCGCTTCTCTTTTCGACTGTAATATTCTTCTTGCAGGCTTTCCTTACGACGTACTCCATACTAAATTCTTATTGACACTGCAGTGTAGTCGTCAGTGTGTTATACGACGCAGGCATGCTGTTGATAAGCAGAGATGCCTGCATTTTATCTCTGATGGGTTCACCCTGCAGCTGCAGCCTGTCGAATAACGTGACCATGTCCTTTATGTGTTCTTCCACATCGCCGCCTTCCGACATGTTCATGGTGCAAACGCGCTTTAGCATAAAAGTGGTATTTGGAACACTTGATTTATGATAGTGGTTCTTGAGTTTGTACCAAATCTCGCGTGTCGTAGTTGCGCCCTTAATGTGGATGAGCTGATCGTCCTATATGCTCAAGACGATAGTTGTTCGTGCTGAGTGATCTTCTTTTTTCCACTGTACGTTTGGTGTCTCCGGTGGCTCCGTATCAACGACTTCCCACACCTCATCCCGATCGAGCAGCATTTCCATTTTTTGTTTCCAAGTCTCATAATTTGTCTTGTTGAGCTTAGTCATAGAAACTTTAGAGTCCGACATTTTACAAACTGCACTGAACTTTATGTAGCAACTATTCACTTTATTTTACGTCTTTATCGTCACTACGCTGTATCCTTTTAGTGAGTTTGAAAATAGTTCGGCTTCACTTTACACTTGAGCACTGCTATTCACTAATTCCTGGGCCCATAACCTGTTGGGATTTTTATATATTTTTATACCTTAACTTGATGTAAAATATATATGTTTATTTATTATATGCAGGAAATTACACGTTACAGTAAATACAATGTATAAGTGAAATGAATTGATAGAATGCCCTGAATATATTCTTCTGCTCTGGTGTTGTCGTCTCGAGTGCTTTAGGCGGAGTGAGGCTGCTGCGTGCCGGAAAATGAGGAGCCCCTTGGAGTGGGCGGCAAGGGATGCAATAAAACGCAGGTCGAACCGAGCGTTCCTTTTGGGCCTAAGCGCAGAGCGTCTTTCGCATGTTTGTGTATTACACGCGGTAGTGTGTGTATCGTTGAATTCCAACATTATGTAACGTGAAAAAAACCTAAAAATGAATTATTTTTGAATATATTTAATTATAGTAAACGATGATCTTTTCGAGGCCCTTGAAATCCAGCTGAAGTTTTACAAGCGCACTGAGGTTTTACAAGCTTTACAGGAGAATTCGCATTTGAATTAATCGTTTCAAACTTAAAAAAATAAAAAGTAGAAAAATAAAAAGAAAAAAAAGAAATAGTCCAAACAGATTATTTAACGTGACTCTTTAGCGGTCTCTCTACCAGAGATTCGGGGCGCTCTTAAAAAGGGTCTCTCCTGATGACTCTTTCAGAAAGTTTTTTTATTTTCTGTAAAAGAGCTCTAATAAAAAAGTGATTTTTAAAGACTCACTAACAGCATTCTCTGAAAAAGTGATTTTGAATAGCTCCTGAAAAGAGAGAAAAGAGCGATTTTCTCAAGAGTTTTTGATGAAATACATTTAAAGAGTGTGCTTAAGGATGTAATCCTGAATATGTATAATATCGACGCCAGCTCATGCGAACAGATTTCAACTTATCGAAAAAGAATACTATTTCATTGTCTTTTGTAAAAAAGATAACGTGTTTGTAAAATTCAAAACTATATGAACGTATTTACTCTATCAATGTGTTTCATTTTTGTACATTGCTGAATTTTTGTTGTTATTATTTCTACTAATTTTTCACCTCATGAAAAATAAACGATATTTGAAAAAGCTGAAATCGGGTAGACTTCGCATGAGGCGTCGATATGAATAGAAGACACTTCAAGAAACGAAAAAAAGTTTTTTAACAAAATTTCCATATTGCTAAAGTAATTATCATCAACTAAAGATAAGTTCAACAATACAGTGAGGATGAAATTCACATAGAGCAGGACGAGGCACGCGTAATGAGCGCCGACCAATCAGAGGGTTTGAGCTACTCCCGCTTCGCGTTTTTCGACTACTATGTTCACATGGAGCGGAATGAGCAGGAATATGTAAGAGCGAACTATATCAAAATGTGATTAAATCCATTATTAGTCTAGAAACTAATTAGAAAATAATAAATACTATAATGCTTATTTAGTCGAATTTTACTATTGCAATGGCGAAAATTTGAGCATACACGCACGCGACGTTCAGCGCATAGTGTATATTATCGAAATAGGGGCAGCACTATACAGCAGAGTCGCGCTCGTGCTGCAATGGCACTTCTCCCCTATATGTATACTTTGTACTTCGCTGCCGGTCGACGCTTGCTTCAACAGGAAATCACATACTAAAAGATCCATATATATATATAAAGAAGATTATCTTAATATTATATTGAGAACACTATATACATATACATAAATAAAGCAGCTTTGCAAAGTAACTGAAGTCCTACAGAAATCTCAATTTCGCATTAGACAATTAACACTTAAGCCGATAAGGCTTATCTTCTCCGAATCATTAATGACGTACTTACTCCAGAAGGGGCCAGAGAAGGGTCAGAGAGTATAAATTGATCAAGACTCTAAAGGAGGTCTTAACGTGTCTTGTATCTATGAATATTATTGACAAAATAACTAGTCGAGTATTTATTAATTGATCAGGAAGCGCGCACTTCATGCGGGCTTAGTAAATTATTCGATACTAAAGATTTTAAATTGTTCAGCTGAAGTGGTAACTGCTCCGACTATATTGCCCCAAGATAATACCGTCTCAGACCGTCTCTCAATTACCGCTTATTCGCTATTCATTCTGCTTTACCTGGCAGTAGCTCCGGAGGACTACGACATCGAGATAGTACTCACGATGAAAGGAATTATAAACGCAGCATGCGACGATTTGGGAAATGCACAGCTTGGTGTGCTGCTCAGAGACATGCATGCCCTCAATCATGCACAAGTGCATGCCATGGGTTGTGGGATGCTAAAGGTACTGCTATCCAATAGAGCGTTCATTGACCAACGAAACCACAAGAACATGATGCCCATTCACGATGATATTGTGTTTAAACATCCAAATTTGGTCACCATCATCGCGCAGCACGCAGGTAGTACCAACTTGTCCGGAATCGAGGTCAAGGCGCTCTTTTACTTCGTCGAGGAACTGTCCGAGGAGAGGATCCAGGCCTCGGAAGAACAGGTGGTCGAATTGGTGAAGATTCTGTTAAAGAACGGAGTTTCCCTGGAGTTCATCATAAATGTGATCTACAAAAGCGAGTAGCTATTGAGCGTTATGCTGGAGTCCAGCGAGGATATAGTCAAGGTGAGAGACTCTGAGGGCAATACTTTATTGCACAAGTATCTTGAGATCGGAGAGAATAACTTGGAGACTCTACGGATGCTCGTGGCCAAGGGAGTCGAAGTGGACATAAGCAATCAAAAGAGAGAAACGCCTATACATGTGGCAGCACGTTTTGGGGAGTTCGAGGCGCGTTATCCGATATCTCCCTCGGACGATGTAACTGTGCGCGATGTAGACGGAGACAGTGCACTTCACGTACTATTAAGGTACGCTTTTTAACAAATTTTTTAACAAATTTTTATTCATATTTAAAAATAAAGAAAGGCATATAAAGGGTTTTCATTCAACGTTTTGTCGAATTATAAAGTTTTTATTCACTGGTGCGTAGTGACACACCTGTGTAGTCACCCCATGACTAGTTTTTTTAAAAGATACTCATTATTTATATATGTTTATTATATAACTCATCAGCAATGAAGTCGTTGAAGGAACAGCATATGATACGAAAGTCATCGACATCGTGAAGATACTCTAAGAGAAAGGCCTGAGCGTCGACGCTGTAAACGCAGACGGCCAGACATACCTGCATGTGGCATGCGAAAATCTGCTCCTGGACGTTTGCCGGGTGCTGGTACAGCGCGTCACTAATACCCGTGCCGCGACTATCGGGATAAGACCGGCCTGCACTACCTTAGCCAGCACGAAACCATCGTAGAGGAGAACGAGAAAGGCACAATGACTGCAACGAAGAAGGAGATGGTCAAGTTCTTAGTTGGCCACGGCTTCGGGTTAAACCTTACGTCCAATGTCGGCTCGACTGTTCTGCACGAGACTACCTCCAAAGGCAGGATCAACATCGTAGAGGAGCTGATGACGCAATGCGAGGGCATCAACTATCAGTTGAATGATTATGGATATATGCCCTTGCACTTGGCCGCGTATAACCACCACGACAAAATCATTGACTTTTTTATAAAGGTAGGAATTTTGGCTGTTTTTAATAGTTTGTTAAATGACAAATTAATGTTCCGAGTTTTCAAAAACTTTTCTCTTAGTTAGGACACTTATAGTTTTTAGAAGAGTAGTAAAGTTATAAAATAGTATCTTTATCAAGTCTTTATCACTCTTGCAAGCTGATCGAAGTCTGAATCAGGCCGGACAAGAAACCGCGAGCAAATTGACAGGGACTGACCACAATATCTTTACCGCCTTGAGGTACGAGTGGCTGAGGAACTTGATAAAGGGTGGAAGTAATAAAGCAGCTGGAATGAGTTCCGACAAGGCGGAGGAAACCTGCAATACAGTTAAAATGCTATAGACAAGCTACAAAATCGTGACACATTGGCATCGTAAAAGAGTAAATTTTACCAAAATAAATGTTGATTACAGCTTTTATGATCTAAACAATTTTAAAGCCTATTAATAATATTAAGTTTATTATTAATATTCATGTGTATTTGTATGACAAATAAATAAATAAATAAATTAATAAATAAATTTACTAATTTGGCATCCATTTTCAGTCACCATCTTCAATTACTAATAACGGATGAACAGAAAAATATTTTTATAAAAAACGAAGTTTAAATTTAAACTTTTCATGACCATTGTAAAGACCATTGTATCGGGACTATGTATATAGGCTGCTGCACCTCGCTGCGATAGGTAGATAGACAGACGTGGGCTAATTTACTATTTAAGGGGGGGGGTAAGGTTAATTTGTGCAAAAAGAGACACATTTTTGTGATTTTTTTTTCACAACTCAGTTAAAATTTATTTATTAAAACCAATCTTACATTATTGTAGTCCATTTAGATAATATTGTGGAATATTTTCATGAAAAAATATTGAAAAATACGGCAATGGCATCAATTATTCGGAAGCGTCTCAGAAAAAAGTTGAATTGCGGTGCCCCTCATAACTCGGTGCTGGATCATCTGAAATCAGAAAACCAAAGTTCGTTTGTCAGATAATTGCTTTTCCCAGGTAACGCTGGGAGGGATTTTCGAAATTTCTATTTTTCACTTTACGGGAACACTTTACATGAAAAAACGCGATTTTTGCCAAAAAAAAAGGCTAATTTGTTATTGTAAAATGAAAAATATAAACGAATTTTGAAAAAAGGCTCCAGCGTTACCTCATACATTATGTAAAGAAATAGTGTTTAAAATTTCGAAAGGATCGGTGCAATAGTTTTGAAGTTATGATGCGCACCGACTTTGAAAACTTGAGTTTTGGGAAAAACGCTTTAAAGTTTTGAACACTAAATAATTTGGAATAAAACGTTCATAAGCGAGATTTATCGGCTTACCTCACACTGAATCATCGATACCAAGTCCATAGAGGATGTTGCTGTCATCTATGATGTCTAAAGCATCTTTTTGCTCCTGTCTACGACGAATCCTGCCATCTCTAGTTTGATTTTCAGCTTCCTGCTCTGCTCGGTTTATACGAATGTTGATCAGTTGATCGCGCCCATTCATGTTGAAATGTCTTGTTGAAATGTCTTTTCTTTTACGTTTTTGCGGCGGTACAAGCTTTCTAGATCGATATAACCTCGAACCACTTGATTTTCTATCACACCTTTTAACTTTTTTTGGCATTGTAGCAATAATTTTCCACAAAACTTCACAAAAATGATGCGAAAAGTTGGAGCGCACGTGTACGTCTGTTCGATAGAAAGTTTACTGCTAAACTAAATTATATTCTCTACACTGACTAAATACGGTACAGGTATGAGCATGTTTATACGGTACAGGTATGAGCATGTTTATACTTGTCTTCAAATTTCTATAAAAGAAAGTAGGAGCAACGGTTCGGTATAATATAGGGAGCGTAGCAGCTGCCAGGTAACAATAGCGCGCTCGAACCGAGCAGGTATGAAAATCCAACAGGTAGGAAAATATTTATAACACCTGCAATTTTGCTCCGATCGACTTGAAATTTTTACACAATATTCTTGAGATACAACGCATTCAGTTTCAAAAATAAAAAAAAATACGAAAAAAAATAATTTAAATACCTTACCCCCCCCCCCCCCTTAATTCATCAATAGTATATTATGACACTGTTGTGGGAGATGGTTTTCTACCTTGCTCGAGGGTTTTCGCACGAGCGAAGCGAGTGAGAAAATCGAGCAAGGTAGAAAAACACCTCCCACAACAGTCTCATACGATATTTTATAGCACAACAACCTCAAAATCGACAATAAAGTTGGCATTTTGAGGTTAGTGTGCTATAAAATACATTTTCAAATACTTATATTTTAAACTAAATTCAAATACTTGTATCGCTCGTATTAAGTAAGGATTTAATTTATTTTGACTATCGGTCTCTACGAGCACATTTCTCTTATAATTTTGTACCTATTTCATTCTCTCTAATGGAGAGGTGATGAAAATATCATCTCTTCCATCTCCATAGTAGAACTTTTTGAGAAGGCAAATGTAATCAATAAGAGGGAAATGCTTTAAATGACAAAGTATATTTAGAATCCACGAAAATTAATTTGCGAAAATAAGGTTTCTTAAAACAAATATAAAATTAAATGTGTTTCACTACGTACTGACTATTGGGCTAGTCAGGAAGACATGTTGGCAGCAGTATCTTCGACACAATCTGATAAATTTTTTGAAGGGTATATATGGAAATTAATGGTAAAATTTACTAGTGGGAACAAAATACTAGTTGCCATCTAGCGATAAAGAGAGAAAACATACAAATTGAATAAAATGATGAATTTATCGCTTGTATTAAGTAAAGATTTACATATCATATAGTTAACTCCGCCATTTTGAATTTTAAATTTTGACTTGATTCGTGAAAAGCGACTCAAAAAATGTCTATATATCCAGTTTTACTAATTATTGTCGAAATATTAATAAAATTGAAGAAACATGCTACGTTGTTGGCTCCGCCATTTTGTTTTTGAAATGTTGTCTTTATATTCGTTATCAGAGGCCTCAAAGACCACTATAAATTGATATTTTGCTCTAATTTATCGAAATATAAAGAAAATTGAGTAAACATATCATGTAGTTTTTTCTTTATTTGAGGTTTATCCACCTGCAGCCTCCTGGCCTAGCAAAAGTCGCATACCTATTTATCTTTGTACGTCTTTTCTCGATACCTATATTTGTCCTACCTAATCACCTCCCCCATTCACACAGGGTTATACCTGTGGAGGGGGGAGCACCTATATCAGAAGAAAACCCGCTCCGGGATGGTCGAAGTATTTGGCATGTTCAAATTGGATGTCTATGTTACATTCCGTAGGCTTAGACACCGAATCCGATCATTCCACATCACCTGCTCACTTTATTCAGACGAAGTTAACATATCATGTAGTTATCTTCGTCATTTTAATTTTAAAATATTGACTGTTGATTTATTATCAGCGACCATATAAACCCCTATGTATTAAGTTTTACCAATTATTATTGAATTTCGACCTTTGGTGCTTTGAAATTTTGACTTTAGATTCGTCATCAGTGGTCTCAAAGATCCCTATATACCAAATTTACTACTATTTATCGAAATATTAAGAAAATTGAGTAAACATGTTATATTGTTGAATTTGCATTATTGTATTATAAAATTTTGAATTATGATTCATAATCAGCGACCTCAAAGACCTCTCTATACCAATTTTGACCGTTTCCAGTCTTTCAGGGCGCTCTTTTAAGAGCACTTCTTCTACGAGTTTATATTCATCAAAAATTCTTGGGAGTATCGCTTTTTGCCACAGAGATTGTTTCAAGTTTCTTTTGTGTCCAAAGTTACATGAGTGTTAGCCTCGTATCTAACGCAGCAGTTTAAATGTTCTAAGTATTTCTAATACAAGAATTTTTAAGAATTTTCAAAGCTTTTAAAAAAATACTTTGTTGAAAAAGAATTATTTTCAATTGTTTGTATTTTCAAATACACGTATTTTAAAATAATTGTATTTAAACAAAAGTATTTTTGAAATACTTTTTGAAAATTTTTTTTTTTTTTTTTTAACGTCGCCATGTTTGTGCTTCCATGTGGTGCTAATCAACGACGGGGGTTTGCGGTGTGTTTGTAAACAAAGCACATGTAATTTTTACAGTGGTGCTTGTATCAATCGGCAGAGACTAGGATTCGAACCGGGTCACCGGCGTGGGAATCCGACACTCTACCGACTGAGCCGCCGCAGGCACCTTTTTGAAAATATATGTATTTGAAAATACACGTATTTAAATACTGCCCACCCCTGTATATAGATAGATAGATAGTCGCTATGAGCATGTGGTATAGTATCTGCTATCTTATTCTCAAGAATAGCGCCATCTTACGGCCGAGTGACGAGATCGGGGTAGTACAAAATACACAGACTCTTATGGGCCTTTAATGAAAATAATATTTTTTTAATTACTAAAGTCAATTCAAGAATAAAAATAGAGGTCACATAGATTGTCAGAAACTTATAAAAAATTAGTTTCATTGAATGGCCATAACTAGAGCCTGTGTATTTTGTACTACCCCGATCGCATCACTAGACCGTAAGATAGCGCTATTTTTGTGTACAGTTTCTGTCGCGCTCTGGGCGAATAGTCTTTATTCTTGTTCGTGACGAATAGATACTACATTCATATCATATAATTTTATAAGTAACTAGTCAACCCTGCCGAAAAGATTTTATTGTGAATCGGGTACTTTTCAATAAAAATTCCCAATTGTACCGATTAATTTTATATTAAATATGTATTACGACATGATATATTCTTGCGAAAATGTTTATTTTTGCAAAAATGTATGTGGTCTCTAGATATCATTCGTTGTTCTTATATGAGCAACTTTTTGCATATTTTTAACTTATATTTAATAATTAATAATGTTTTCTACAATGTACGTTTAATGGGTTTAACTTTTATATTTAATGCGACATTATCCTATTGAAAAAAATAATCAAACCCCTTCAACATATATTGTAAAAAATGTTATTAATTATTAAAAATAAGTTAAAAATATGAAAAAAGTGGTTCATATAAGAACAACGAATGATATCTGGAGAGCACATAAACTGTTGCAAAAATTACCTTCTTCGCAAGAATATATCATGTCGCAATAAAATTTAATATACGAGTAAAATTAATCGGTTTTAATTGGGAACTTATATTGGAAAGTACCCGATTCCCAATAGAATCTTTTGAGCAGGGAAGGCATGAATCACGGCTGTCAAATTTGTAGTCTTACATTTGATAGTTTCTTACACAGATCTTACACAGATCGTCGTCTTTTGTAGAATTACTGCACACTGTCTCATTTATCGCGTCATAATGAAAATGTCATATATAAAAGTCATTCTACATTCTACACTCATTCGTAAGTCATTCTCATTATATACGCATTCTACATTCTCGCGGATAAATATACTTACACGTAATACATTGATACGCAGATAACAATTAAATATTATAAGTTAATGCGCCTGACCGAGTCCTGCAGCTATAAGATCTTCGGCCCCCTTAGCAACAAGCGACTGAGGTGCTTGATCAAGGCTGGGAATGACAACTCCACGAAGCGACGAATGAACTGCTGCGAGGCGCACGAAGTCTATACCAGGCCGACTAAGAAACTGCGATGAAGAGCGTACGTTACAGCTCTAGACAAGCTGCAAAAAATGTGATGCAAACGCAATGCAAATGAGTTAACTACGTTACCGAAAATGTATGTTTTTCAATAAAGCCCGTCTAAAGTATATGAGGTTATTGATTATAATTTTGATGCTCTAAACAATGTTGAAGTATCAGTAAAATAAATATTAACGCAAAAAGACGTAATTCACATAGCATTTGCATCGCGTTATTTCGGTTACCGATCTTCAACTGTAAATACCTTTTGATATGATTTATATTCTTATACGTAATAGAGCTTCAATTAATGGTCTTTTTGCATTCTTTTAATTATATTTTGAGTTATTTATCCATAATAAAAACTTGTAGAGTTATGGTTAAAAGTAGAGGTACCCTTTTTCATTAAAATAGCGAATATTTCGTGTATATTATCTCATATCTCGACAACAATATCCCATTAGCATGAAATACGGATACTAGGCTTCATTTTTGGGAAACACCTCCCAATGTCTGGCCGAATTTCGTTTCCCACTTAACTCGTAACTCAACTAGTTAATTATATGAGTAACTTGTAACTTTATAATTTTTTTAAAAGTTAATTAGACATAAATATTACGTATAAGTCATATCGCCAATTTTTCAAAATTTTGAAAAGTACAATAAACTATACATAACCATTAAACAATTAAATTATTACCTGTTAAACTGTCGATTACAAAACCACTGACCTTAAAAAATCAAAATGTGAAAACCAAAATAGGAAGGCATTTATTCTACATCTAGATCTTTACAGAGGCTTTTTAAAAAAACTTTCACCTGAGATATCATACCAAAACCTCAGGTAAATTAGCGAAGCAAAAATTAGCTATGGGTTGAAATACGTAATAAATCGACTTATTAAAGTACTTTTCAGCTAATCTTTTGTTTCTTAAACATCTTTAAAAAATCTTACATGTGATCTCACCTGAGATCTCAGATCAGTTCTCAGGTGAGATCTCACCTGAGGTTTTGCAGTAGGGATGGGTGTAAATATTGGGGTACTATCCTCTACACAAGCATCATTATAATTAAAAAAAACGAATGACGTAATCATATACTTTTCCATGTGAATTCCAGTGCGGCATGGATGTGAACGCGCAATCGGCCACAGGCAAATCTGCCCTCCAGCGTGCTCTCTGCAAGATTGACCCGCAGCCCGCCACTGTGGATCTTCTACTGGAGTTCGGGGCGGACGCGGACCAGCGAGATTCAACTGGCAAAACGGCCGTGCACTGGGCCTGCTTAAAGAACAACCAGCCGGGCCTGCAAAGGCTTTTCGAGTACGGGGCCGAGGTCAATCTCGTGGACGACAGGGAATGCAGACCCCTGCACTATGCCACCACCAAAATCAACGCTAACGACGAAATGGAGAACGATACCGACACTGACAATGACGACGACGATGTCGACTACTTTAACTATATCGACTACAGAGACAATTCGTTGAGGATGTCGATTCTGCTGCATCTGGCGAAACTGCATGTAGCTGGTATAACAATGGACGAGACGAATGAGCAACTGTTTTGCAAGTTTGCGTGCCGGTATCTGTTCAGTGAGGTAAGGATCAACTTCTTCGTTAGAAAATATACATTTATCACGTGGAAAAATAAAAGAAGAGCTTACAGGTAAAATGCTTATATGATCTTTCTACGTGTATTTATTTATTTTATTTTTTATTGTTATTTTTATTGGATCTCATTTTTTTCGCTTAAATGAAAGAACGAATTTATCCAGCAATTTTATTCTTTCAATATCAACTATTATTTTTTTATTTATTTGTTTAATTTATAATTTACACTTATTAATATAAGATATTAAGTATTTTTAATTTTGCTTTGAAATTTTACAAATACGATGATAAACCATTATGATGCATTTTTAAATAATGATATGCTGTACAGTAGCAAAAGGAAGTTAAAAAATATAACAATCTTAAGTAAATCTCAATTTAGCCCCATAATGTTTGATCACTAAATTTGCATCCACTTTAACTATAATACGCCTTCTATTGATTCTTTAAATTTCCCACCAATGGGTCCTGAATATTTGAAAAATATTAACTATTTAACAATTTCACCTTACATACAAAAAAATTCATTTAAAATTCTATCATTGATTGTCAAATTTAAGTATAAAAGTAAATAAAGGTAAGTATAAGTAAAAGTACGTAATAAAACGTAATAAATCGTTACTGATAGTTAATATTTGTATGTGATTGAAAGTTAGTTCTATCAGAGTATGGTACTGCATTATGAACGGGGTAATTAGGCCAGGAAAGCGTTGCTGGTCTACTGACAGGTAAATAATTAGCTTTTGAATAATTGGATAAAATTGCAATGGAAGTGCTTGGCTGCTTGGAGGTAATTGAACAGAATGGTATAAGTGTCCGTAAACGTTATCTGTAAGTTGTAAAAGTTTAGCATAAAATAATGATATAAGTGCATAAATAAAAGTTACTAAGTGAATCACCATTGCCAGAACTAACTTGCTGAGCAAATTGGTTTTGAATATTCAACTCAGGAATTAAACTTTTCGGTTAATTATTATTCGAATTCATGTTGATATAAGTATGCAACTTTTAGCTGCAAGTATTACGATAGTTTACAAATAAAATTTTTATAATAAAATTAAAAAAACAATAATATTACGTGATACAATTGTATCCTGAACAAAGTTATATTGTCGCAAAAATGTTAATTTTTTATGTTGTATCTTATATCGTTCCTTTAGAAATATTCGAAAAAGTAGGCTCATTGGATTGTGCTAAACTGTAAAAAAGTAAATAACTTCTTGGACGATTTTCGCGTTTTTTCACTTGAAACGCGGGCGCAAAGCGACTGTTTCCGATAGGCGAGCAAAAAATAATTTGTTGCCCGCTCTTAGCAAAATGGTGTATCCAGGGGGCGAAAGGGGTGGTCTTTGCGCCCGCTACTCAAAGGCTCAATGTATATCTATGTACATGCGTACGTATGTGCGTGCGTATGCGTGTCCGTGAGTTCACGAGTTCAAATTTTTTTCTGAAAGCAACAGAATATTTGATAAATTACAATAATTCTTTTTTTTAATTAGTTTATTATTTGTAATAAATAGAATATTGGCAGTAATAATAGATAGTGTTGTGTGGAATTAAGATGTTGTCGTTTTACATCGGTAAACATGAATGTATAAATTAGTATTTATAGTATACATTGTTTGACAATTTAACCCAGACTAGAAATGAAGCTTAGCACCCGTAGATTTTACAGTAAAGAAAACTGCCTGAAATTTTCTTAAAGTAGTCAGAAAAATCTTAAATTTAAAACCTGTTGAGATAAAAAAAATTTATTCTTAGACAAAGTTATTAATAATTGGCTATATTAACCGAAAATGCATGAAAGGTCAACGGATTTAAAACAGTTAAATTTTTTAGAATATTCATGCATTTTCAGTTGTTATATTCAATTATTAATACAATTATTAATTCAATTATTAATAAGATCCAAATTAAAGCGTTTTCTTACTACTTTCGGATACTTTAGAGCAGTTTTCTTTAGTGTAAAAACATGCGGAGTTACGATGACAAATAGCGGAATCATTTTTTAATAAAATAATGTATATTCGGAGATAAAAAAGTACATTTTTTTATAATGTATTCTTGATTTATAGGGCATTTACTACTTAGAAATTAAATTTTAGACACTAATAAAGTAAAATAAAGAATTTCAAGACCTTAAATCATCATTTTATTAGTTATACTGCGATTTTAAAATTCGCGCGAGTTTTATATCACCTCTTACAAAATAGCCAGTAGTTTATCATATAGAACGTTATCTGTTTTTACTGATACAGAATAATAGGCCAGGAGAATTACGACGAAATCTTTCAAGTATGGCTCGAACGTGACGTAACTTAGATAACTATTGGAATCGCTAGGGAATGGTATACCTATTGAAAATATCGAGGTGCGCCAGCTTGAAAAGGTGTGCTATTTGCATAAACAACGAAAAAGTGAAAAAAAATGCGAAAATCGCATTTTTTTTCCCGGAAACAATCGCATATAACTCGGTAAGTATGCATTTTAGAGAAAAAATGTATACTTATAAATTTGTTCGTTATGAAATTTTCTACAACATATGGTTGGTCCGATATCCTTAGATTTGAAATGTTCGCTGCAAAATGCTCGAAAGTGCAAAAAAAGTAGGTAAAAAACAAGGTAATTTTAAATTATTTATTTAAGAATGAAAAAATAACCCAATCACGCCATAAATTTAGAGAAAAGTACTTGACTGTAATACAAAACGAGAGCCGCAAGGCCGATTAAGATCGGACTGACAGTTTTTGCATAATGCAATTGTTAAGTAACCTACCTGGAAAAAAGACCTTTTTTTAATTTTGTGCCAGGCTCAAAGTTATGAATATTTTCTTGCGCCCGTGCTTTTACACCTATTTGGACCCTTAGACTATTATATACAATTGCTATCTCAACCATTTTTCACTTTTTAATAACTTTTTGAACGGTTTTAAAAATTTTGGCTTTTAAACAAATAAACCTGTGAAGCGGGATTTGCGAGTTGGTAAAAAACGGAAAGTATAGAAAAATAGTACTCGGAAAGACACTTTTTTTTAAAAAAATCATTCAATTCGGTCCAGTAGATGTTGAGATATTAACTTCCAAAATCGGGAAGGGTATGCGGCGTAACGGTTAATGATATAACAATAAATTAAATACCAATCGATAGGTTTTACCGAGATGTTTTCGTATCTGCTTTCAAAATTTACATTGCACGTGTGCATCACGCACAAAAATTTGCATAAACATTGTATAGTGCGCGCTCGAAGCCGAAATTCGGAGGGGTGGGGATAGGCTGCGAAACATCTCGGCTTCTGCTGCACCGATTTTGACGATTTTTTTAAATTGGGGTAAAAAAACGAAAGGATTTCAATTTTCATAGTTACATTTATTAATTTTAAAAAATAAACAATCGGTGGTCGATTTTCATAATCAAGCATTTTTGCTTTTAGCAATGTTGCTAAAAATTAGTGCTAATCATAATATCCTTATTGGGCATATATTGTTCATTGTAAATTAGTATTAAATTGAAGAATTAATGCGTAATAATGTTATAAATTAATTTAATTTTTACTTAATGCATATAGTACATTGAGTAACAGGAGATAAGGTATAAATAATCGTAAAATATTGACAATTTCATTAAATTTACATAATTTACAGAATTTATTTATAATACAAGTTCATTTATTACATTAATTGGCATACTTTTTTTTTACACGGAATTTCGTCGTCGCTGTCTTCGTTGTCGGAAACGCATTCGTTAGCGTTTAATATGTCTGTATTTACATGGAATTGTACATCATTGTCGTCATCAATATCAAGTTCGCTACTATCTTCTACATCTGTATTACTGTCTAATATATTTTCTTCGCAATTTTTACAAGTTTGACCGTGCCATCCTGCGCAATAATCGGAACATTTTAATCCGAATTTACACAACTACAAGATTTTGTGCAGCCCTTTGTACATTTACAACTGATGTCTCGTAATATATTGTCAGAAACTAGTAAATCAGTTGTATATGTTGGTTGTAATTTCTAATCCCTAACACTCCAACCCCATTGCGTCGGGTCCAACGAATTACCGAGCCATTGTTGCACTTGATAATATGTTCTAAACGTATGCTGTTTTGCAGCTAATTCAGTTGACGGAAGCATAGCTAAATTAAAAGCTTTCTTCGTAGAGCTACTTTTAAAACATAAATATCTTAGATCATTTAATTGTAAATTACTAGATTTCCTGCCCCCATACATAGCTGCAATGATTTTTGTGTCGGCGTTTTCAATTTCTTGTGCAGTTGCATTTGTTTTATTAAAAATTAAAGCTTCTTCAATTAAGCTTGTATTTTTTTCTAATAATTTTATAATTTTAGCTTTTCCTTGTTTGAAAAAAAGCAGATGTAGTATCACATCCAGTGAAAGCGTGAATAAAAGTAATCAGATTTTTTAAATTTTCGCCGATAAGAGATGTGGAACTGTAAAGCCTTTCAGCTGTTTTTCCTCTACTTGGTTTTAAGAAATAAATTTTCTTATCTACAGGCGCTCTTTGCGTTAAAATTACTAATACATCTATATCTTCAGCTACAATAATGGCTGGCTTTTCGTCGGTGGCTAGATTTATAGCGGTTTCAACAATTAGAGTATCAGCGTCTTCTTGAGCTTGCTCAGTATGATATACAGCGGCTTGCAGTTTTTCTCGTAAATATAAAATAAATCGATTTTTGTTGCGATCGTTCGATAAAAATTTCTCTTGCGATGTTGATGCGGTCATGGACAAATGAAATTGTATGGGCCTGCGGCGGCTCAGTCGGTAGAGTGTCGGATTCCCACGCCGGTGACCCGGGTTCGAATCCTAGTCTCTGCCGATTGATACAAGCACCTCTGTAAAAATTACATGTGCTTTGTTTACAAACATACCACAGACCCCCGTCGTCGATTAGCACCACATGGAAGCACAAACATGGCGACGTTAAATAATAATAAAAAAAAAAAAAAAATTGTATTTCTACATAAATTTCTAGCCTGTCGACGTAATCGTTCTGCACCTTTAGTACTACTTTTTAAATTTTCAGGGTAACCATCAAATATGATAAAGCTATTGGCAGCGTAATATTTAGTTACATAAGTTACATAACGATCAAGAATGACTTCAAAAGTTTCTTTTTGTGGCCACACAACCTTATGCAATAAAAATCCTCCATCAATTACATGATAAGAATTATCTAACGATGGCTCGTCGTACATAGGTTGAAAATGATCATACAATTTAGATTTCTCAGTTTAACGCATTATACCATTGTCAAACATAGAAAGTGGATAAGGCGCCAATTCATATGCAAAACAATCTTTCAACTCGTGTTTACCCTCCATTGCTATACTAATTCTTTGAAATATTAATGCAAGGTTGATAATGACATTTTCATTTTTTAATTTAATAGAATGAATAGCTTGAAGAGGCATTACTCGATTTTTTCGTTGGAATTTAAGCGCGTTAAAATTATTTCCGACAATATTATTCATAATTTTTAACCCGATGTCGAGAGCACTGTGACAATTAATATTTTCGTTACCTTTAATGCCTGAGCTAAGTGAAACAATTACATCAGAGACTACGAATGGATCATAAGAAGTGAAAAATTCTAACATTAAGTCTAACGCACGATTGTCTTCTTGAATTCGTGAAGGTCTAGTGAATAATCAACGTGTTGCTCTGAAGTAGTAAAAGCTACATTACAAAAGAATTGCATTGAATTACTGACATCGATAAGGAAAGGCATTGTCAATACCCATTTCGCAAGAACTGAATCAGTCATTCCTCGACCGTGTGTAAGCCCACCGCTGCTTTTCATTGAACGCATCAAAACTTGTTCTATAGACATATCAGACCAAATGCCGCTCCAAAATTTATCTGATCTTCTAATGGTGAAAAAGCCCTTTGTTGTAAATTTTTCATATTCTAGTGGATCCATTTTTTTTCGAGTTCATACATGTCTTGCAAATATAGTTGACAAGATTTTACAATGAACACTATATTCAAAATAAGGATATTATGATTAGCACTAATTTTTAGCAACATTGCTAAAAGCAAAAATGCTTGATTATGAAAATCGACCACCGATTGTTTATTTTTTAAAATTAATAAATGTAACTATGAAAATTGAAATCCTTTCGTTTTTTTACCCCAATTTAAAAAAATCGTCAAAATCGGTGCAGCAGAAGCCGAGATGTTTCGCAGCCTATCCCCACCCCTCCGAATTTCGGCTTCGAGCGCGCACTATACAATGTTTATGCAAATTTTTGTGCGTGATGCACACGTGCAATGTAAATTTTGAAAGCAGATACGAAAACATCTCGGTAAAACCTATCGATTGGTATTTAATTTATTGTTATATCATTAACCGTTACGCCGCATACCCTTCCCGATTTTGGAAGTTAATATCTCAACATCTACTGGACCGAATTGAATGATTTTTTTAAAAAAAAGTGTCTTTCCGAGTACTATTTTTCTATACTTTCCGTTTTTTACCAACTCGCAAATCCCGCTTCACAGGTTTATTTGTTTAAAAGCCAAAATTTTTAAAACCGTTCAAAAAGTTATTAAAAAGTGAAAAATGGTTGAGATAGCAATTGTATATAATAGTCTAAGGGTCCAAATAGGTGTAAAAGCACGGGCGCAAGAAAATATTCATAACTTTGAGCCTGGCACAAAATTAAAAAAAGGTCTTTTTTCCAGGTAGGTTACTTAACAATTGCATTATGCAAAAACTGTCAGTCCGATCTTAATCGGCCTTGCGGCTCTCGTTTTGTATTACAGTCAAGTACTTTTCTCTAAATTTATGGCGTGATTGGGTTATTTTTTCATTCTTAAATAAATAATTTAAAATTACCTTGTTTTTTACCTACTTTTTTTGCACTTTCGAGCATTTTGCAGCGAACATTTCAAATCTAAGGATATCGGACCAACCATATGTTGTAGAAAATTTCATAACGAACAAATTTATAAGTATACATTTTTTCTCTAAAATGCATACTTACCGAGTTATATGCGATTGTTTCCGGGAAAAAAAATGCGATTTTCGCATTTTTTTTCACTTTTTCGTTGTTTATGCAAATAGCACACCTTTTCAAGCTGGCGCACCTCGATATTTTCAATAGGTATACCATTCCCGAGCGATTCCAATAGTTATCTAAGTTACGTCACGTTCGAGCCATGCCAATCTGTAACCCTCCTGGCCTATAATCCAAGCTTACATCTATCAGCTGTTAAATGTTTTGTTTTGACAGTTTTAAAAGAGTGGATGGAAAACGGTGTATCGTCATATCAAATTCATTAAATGAGATAAGTATCAAAGTGTAATTACTAATCTGACTAACATAGCTCAGTACTTTATCATTAATATTTTTGAATAATATAGCTCTGAAGGAAAGCTAGTGAATAAAATATATTACCGGTGCATATGTGGAGATTTATAAATTAAGTTCAACACCAATAACTTAATAACCTCAGGTTCAAAGAGATCAGCATATTGAATTCACAAAATCAGTTTCTCAGAAGTTTCATCAATTATCATCAAAAAGAAAAATAAGTTAAGAATATACATATAAGAATAACACGTTTCTCTTCCAATATATGAGACACAAAATCACTCAACAAAGTTATTCATTTGCATAAACAAATTAAATACAAACGAGTTTTGGAAGTTCAATCTCTCGAGTTTTCAAAAATAAACACAAGTATTCTTTGCACCATTGCCTATTCTGTCTATATATATAGTTTCTGAAGGTTTAGACAAAATATTTCATACTCATTTAGCTATAATATTAATTTTTAAAATTCATTTCTGAAAAGGTTAATACTAAACTAATCAATCTTAAACAGATGAAAATAATTATGAAAAACACTGGCCCTTAAGGAGAGACCGGAGTCCTATACCTTACATACAGTCAACGACATTGCAGTTTTTTCATTTTACTCGATGAAGTTTTAAGATTGCTCAATTTATCGACCACAAGCACATTTTTTGTGATCAATAGATTCCTATATCAATACAAGTTTATTAACATTACTACTATACACTCAATCTAAAGTAATAATACTTGTGCTATTATAAAAATTCAAAAACATTGAATTACCTTGAAAATCAAGATTTATAAGCCTGCATAACCCCCAAACCATGCTTGCAGCATATAGCAGCAATAAATATTTATATATATATATATATATATATATATATATATATATATATATATATATATATATATATATATATATTATCCGCATATATTTAAATATAAATGTATTATTTTTAATTAATTCCAGTATAGTACTTACCTTTGTCAAGTGGTGATGGAAATGGAGCAAAGCGCGACAAAGACGATGAAGAATAGACAAAACAATAAAAAACGATATATAGAAGGGCGGCTTTCGTTGAAATATGATATAGCGGTTACGAGTTCCGACGTTGGGCACGATTCGCGCCCAACACCGAGACACGGAAGCACCGCCCTAGCGCTGTAGTAGCTTAATGAATCTTGGCCTCTACGTGTAACCGAATCGGGCATATGTAATCCTCATGTTCGAAATATTTTCGTTCCAATAGTTATTGAAAAGATGTATTATTATTTTTTAAATTTCCAATAACCAAAATAGTGGTATAAAGTTATTGATTGGTTGAAATAAATAAATACCAGTTTTACTTTAAACATTTGAGTTCGACATTTTTTTCCGTGCATATTTACGCATGCGCAAAGACCAACTTTTCTACGAACTGGGCGTGTTCTCTATCACTCGTTAGAAGAACACGATAGTATGCATTTTTTCACTACAGTCAGTTTAGAATGCCATAGTTAAAGAGCGAGTCGAGAGCAGGGCCACGTCCACAAGGTACCAAGATATCCACTACGAGATACCCAAATACACACGACCAGATACCCGAAATCAAATACCAGCGACAAGATATCTAGGTAGCAGCGACCAGATAGCCAGGTACTAGCAACGAGATTCCCAGCTTATAACCAGCGATTAGGAGTCAGAATTTCACGCGATTGCGACCACTCCCGTTCAAAGGTGCGTAAAAAAATCATACATTAGTCTATGCATTATGATGTTAGTTATACGACAAGCTTATCGGAACCACGATGGCTCGTGGATTAGGACTCAGCCTTCTACACAGAAGGCCCCAGATTCAAATCCCAGTAGTAAAGTACCGTGGTTCTGATGGTTCGAACTCCATAAAAAATGTCGGGTTAGTTGTGATGCATCTTAAAATAAGGTTGCGGAGGGGGAAGGAGGAAGCGTGGGCAGGAAAGGTGCATCGAAACTATAGGGATAGTAATATTCTTTCTACACAACTTCGAATTGGTGTAGAGATAAAATATATCTGTTAACCCTTTGTGGCTCAGTGGCTATTATAATAGCCACCTCTTTCATCTTAGATTTTTAAGTATAAAAATTTTATTTATACGTGAATATAATGATTTTACATTCTTCTATTTGCTAAGAGGTTTCTCTATAATACTAATTAACAAAAATTGATATTCGTAATCAGCGACCCCAAAAACCCCCGCGAAACAATTTACAGCTTAAAATATTGAACAGAAAAATGTGGGCCACAAAGGGTTAAATTGTAAATAAGGGATTCAAGCCTCACAATTATTTCGTTTCCTTCCTCGAAAAGGAAGCTTTTTTGTTTCCTCTTCCCCAAAAACCCCCGCGGGGCTCATAAACTAAAAAAGCTAGAGTCCTGAAATTTGATGGCAAAGTTTCATTTATCTTAGGAAAGTAAGAAAAAGTTGGTTTCTAAGCCTTCGACTAGCACTTTCTTTGATGTATACAGTAGAGGCTGACAATGACTGTAGTATATCAGGTTGCATTATTCATTGTATTAATTCTTATTAATTGTTTGTTTTACTCTGAAAAATCATTTTATACTCCACCGTACTCACATAAAACTCTGGAAATCACTTTTATCTTATAATAGCTGATTTATTCAAAATTCTGTGTTATGCCCTATATGTACCCTAATCTCATAGTTCATAAACTAAAGGAGCTAGAGTCCTGAAATTTGATAGCAAAGTTTCATTTATCTTAGGAAAGTAAGAAAAAGTTGGTTTGCAAGCCTTCGACAGACACTTTCTTTGATTTATAGAGAAGAGGCTTACAATAACTATAGTATATCAGGTTGAATTACTCAATGTAATAATTGTTATTAATGTATGTTTTACTCTAAAATATCATTTTATACTCAACCGTACTCACATAAAACTCTGGAAATCACTTTTATCTTACAATAGTTGAGTTATTCAAAATTCTGTGTTATGCTCTATATGTACCCTAATCTCATAGCTCATGAACTCAAAGACCTTAGGAAAATAAGAAAAAGTTGGTTTGCAAGCCTTCGACAGACACTTTCTTTGATTTATAGAGAAGAGGCTTACAATAACTATAGTATATCAGGTTGAATTACTCAATGTAATAATTGTTATTAATGTATGTTTTACTCTAAAATATCATTTTATACTCAACCGTACTCACATAAAACTCTGGAAATCACTTTTATCTTACAATAGTTGAGTTATTCAAAATTCTGTGTTATGCTCTATATGTACCCTAATCTCATAGCTCATGAACTCAAAGACCTTAGGAAAATAAGAAAGAGTTGGTTTGTAAGCCTTCGACAGACACTTTCTTTGATTTATAGAGTAGAGGCTTACAATAACTATAGTATATCAGGTTGAATTACTCAATGTAATAATTGTTATTAATGTATGTTTTACTCTAAAATATCATTTTATACTCAACCGTACTCACATAAAACTCTGGAAATCACTTTTATCTTACAATAGTTGAGTTATTCAAAATTCTGTGTTATGCTCTATATGTACTCTAATCTCATAGCTCATGAACTCAAAGACCTTAGGAAAGTAAGAAAAAGTTGGTTTGTAAGCCTTCGACAGACACTTTCTTTGATGTATACAGTAGAGGCTGACAATGACTGTAGTATATCAGGTTGCATTATTCATTTTCATAATTCTTATTAATTGTTTGTTTTACTCTAAAATATCATTTTATACTCAACCGTACTCACATAAAACTCTTGAAATCACTTTTATCTTACAATAGTGGATTTTTCCTAAATTCTATGATATACCCTATATGTACCCTAATCTGATAGCTCATAAACTAAAAGAGCTAGAATAAAAAAACTTGTTCTGAAAGTTTCATTTATCTTAGGAAAGTAAGAAAAAGTTGGTTTGTAATCCTTCGACTGGCACTTTCTTTGATGTATACAGTAGAGGCTGACAATGACTGTAGTATATCAGGTTGCATTATTCATTGTCATAATTCTTATTAATTGTTTGTTTTACTCTAAAATATCATTTTATACTCAACCGTACTCACATAAAACTCTGGAAATCACTTTTATCTTACAATAGTTGAGTTGTTCAAAATTCTGTGTTATGCCCTATATGTACCCTAATCTCATAGTTCAAAAACTAAAGGAGCTAGAGTCCTGAAATTTGATGGCAAACTTTCATTTATCTTAGGAAAGTAAGAAAAAGTTGGTTTGTAAGCCTTCGACGGACACTTTCTTTGATTTATAGAGTAGAGGCTTACAATAACTATAGTATATCAGGTTGAATTACTCAATGTAATAATTGTTATTAATGTATGTTTTACTCTAAAATATCATTTTATACTCAACCGTACTCACATAAAACTCTGGAAATCACTTTTATCTTACAATAGTTGAGTTATTCAAAATTCTGTGTTATGCTCTATATGTACCCTAATCTCATAGCTCATGAACTAAAAGAGCTAGAATAAAAAAACTTGTTCTGAAAGTTTCATTTATCTTAGGAAAGTAAGAAAAAGTTGGTTTGTAATCCTTCGACTGGCACTTTCTTTGATGTATACAGTAGAGGCTGACAATGACTGTAGTATATCAGGTTGCATTATTCATTGTCATAATTTTTTTTTATTGTTTGTTTTATTCTAAAATATCATTTTATACTCAAGCGTATTCACTTAAAACTCTGGAAATCACTTTTATCTTACAATATTATATTTATTCAAAATTGTATGTTTTGCCCTATACATACCCTAATCTCATAGCTCATCAACTCGAAAGACCTAGAGTCCTGAAATTTGTTCTTAAAGTTACATTTATCTTAGGAAAGTAAGAAAATGTTGGTTTCTAAGCCTTCGATAGGCACTGTCTTTGATTTATACAGTAGAGGCTGACAATGACTGTAGTATATCAGGTTGCATTATTCATTGTCATAATTCTTATTAATTGTTTGTTTTACTCTAAAATATCATTTTATACTCAACCGTACTCACATAAAACTCTGGAAATCACTTTTATCTTACAATAGTTGAGTTGTTCAAAATTCTGTGTTATGCCCTATATGTACCCTAATCTCATAGTTCAAAAACTAAAGGAGCTAGAGTCCTGAAATTTGATGGCAAAGTTTCATTTATCTTAGGAAAGTAAGAAAAAGTTGGTTTGTAAGCCTTCGACAGACACTTTCTTTGATTTATAGAGTAGAGGCTTACAATAACTATAGTATATCAGGTTGAATTACTCAATGTAATAATTGTTATTAATGTATGTTTTACTCTAAAATATCATTTTATACTCAACCGTACTCACATAAAACTCTGGAAATCACTTTTATCTTACAATAGTTGAGTTATTCAAAATTCTGTGTTATGCTCTATATGTACCCTAATCTCATAGCTCATGAACTCAAAGACCTTAGGAAAATAAGAAAAAGTTGGTTTGTAAGCCTTCGACAGACACTTTCTTTGATGTATACAGTAGAGGCTGACAATGACTGTAGTATATCAGGTTGCATTATTCATTGTCATAATTCTTTTTTATTGTTTGTTTTACTCTAAAATATCATTTTATACTCAAGCGTATTCACTTAAAACTCTGGAAATCACTTTTATCTTACAATATTATATTTATTCAAAATTGTATGTTTTGCCCTATACATACCCTAATCTCATAGCTCATCAACTCGAAAGACCTAGAGTCCTGAAATTTGTTCTTAAAGTTACATTTATCTTAGGAAAGTAAGAAAATGTTGGTTTGTAAGCCTTCGACAGACACTTTCTTTGATTTATAGAGTAGAGGCTGACAATGACTGTAGTATATCAGGTTGCATTATTCATTGTCATAATTCTTATTAATTGTTTGTTTTACTCTAAAATATCATTTTATTCTCAACCGTACTCACATAAAATTCTGGAAATCAGTTTTATCTTACATTTGGAGCAGAATTTTAATACAAATTATAGAATGTTTCATAAATTTTGTCACAGTTTCTAAATAGTTTTCACAGTTTCTCACATTTTATCACAATTTCTCACAGTTGTAATTTCCTTTATATAAGAGAACGCAACGAAAAAGAAATTTAAGAAATGGTAATATGTCATTGCAAGCCTATAAATCACAGAGAGTGCCTGTCGAAGGTTTACAAACCAACTTTTTCTTATTTGGCTAAGATAAATGTAACTTTCAGCACAAGTTTTTTGATTCTAGGTCTTTTAGTTTATGAGCTATGAGATTAGGGTACATATAGGGTATATCATAGAATTTAGGAAAAATCCACTATTGTAAGACATACGTGATTTCCAGAGTTTTATGTGAGTACGGTTGAGTACAAAATGATATTTTAGAATAAAACAGACATTAATAACAATGATTACAATGAATAATACAACCTGATATACTATAGTCATTGTCACCTCTACACTATAAATCAAAGAAAGTGTCTGTCGAAGGCTTATAAACCAACTTTTTTTATTTTCCAAAGATAAATGAAACTCTCAGAACAAATTTTAGGACTTTAGCTCTTTTAGTTCCTGAGCTATGAGATTAGGATACGAAGAGGACTATACAATTAATAACAATTATTACAATGAGTAACACAACCTGATCTAATACTATAGCTATGGTAGTATGCCATTGTAATTTTCGACACTCTAAATGAAAGATAGAGGCTGTCGAAACTTTTTCACAATTAATTTTAGGACTCCAGCTCTTTTATTATCTGAGTTGTATTATTATTATTGACTATATTTTCCTTTTAATTACAAAAAGTAATTGCAATATTTTAATTATTATTAAAACATAACCCTACATTTATCTTACATATTATTAATATGTATGAATTTAGGGTTAACAAAACTTCTTGGTGTAATTATATAATATGAAGATGTAAGTAAACATAAAGAATTACTGCGTAATACAGTTTTGGTGTGTAATAAAAAATATTTCTTATTGGAAACAATGCACGTAAAAGTATCCTACTAACACTCATTTTATGCATTAAAATAATAGAGAGAGTTTAATTCTCTTAGAAAAAAGAATTCGAAAAATAGTGGTATATAAACTATATAGTAGTGCGTAGTTCTGGGTTAGGGTAAAGTAATCTAAAAAGCTAGGTGCGTATTGAGTCAGAAAAATCTGGCCTGATATGCCCTTGCAGCTAGCAATCGTCAGGAGAGGGAGTGCGCTGGTCTTTTTTTTTATATCCTATGGGTATATGGTTGACGCCATTATGTCTCTAAGGTACGCTGGTCTGTGCTGCTGGCCTATGCAAGTGGTGCCTCCCTTGGTCTATCAAGCTCGCTGGCATAGGAAGCCCCTGAGCGTAGGAAGGAAGAGGCGAAGTACCTACTTCCAGAGTACTTCTCCCGTTGAATACAGCTGAAGAAAAATCCGAGTGCATTCACCGGGATTCGAATCCTCCACCCGATAAAGGCATTGTCACACATGACGTCATCAAACATATACGACAATTGCCATGCTAGTTTTATCCCCAACATTTCCAAATTTGATTAATTTAAAGCTAAAAAATCATAATAATGTCTAAATTATTGTTTTATCTTTATCATTATGCAACGTGAAAAAACCTGAAAAAGGATTTATTAAAAATATATTTATAGTAAACAATGATATGTTCGAGGGCCTTGAAAAGTTTTACAAATGCACTGATAGAAGTTTTTTAACAAAATTTCCATATTGCAAAAGTAATTATCATCAACTAAAGAAAAGCTCAAGAAAACAATGAGGGTGAAATCTTATGGAACGGAACGGGGCGCGCGTAATGAGCGCCGGCCAATCAGAGGGTTCGGACAACTCCCACTTTTAGGTACTTTCAGACAGTTTTCTTTAATGCAAAAACATGCACAGTTATAATCACAGATAGAGGTACCATTTTTTAAATGAAATAATGCATATTCGGAGTAGAATAGCTGATATCTTACAAAAAATGGCCAATTCGCAAAAACTACCAGTGCTACTCTTTATTTCTAGCTACCAGTGAATGATCAAGTTTCAGAAAATTTCGGGACCCGCATCCCTGATACTCTCCTTGTTAGTCATACTCTTTTCTATATGCCGGAATGTATAAGTTGATCGATATCTGTGTATATATGGGATCACTGATTACTGATAATAAAATAAATATATTTACAATGTACATACATGTATATTTCAAAAAAACAACCGATACGTTCAGGTGTGTACAATCACAGGTGCATCACATCATTGCGTCAGTACAAAATGTCTAAATATATGAGGAATTCTACAAAAAATCGTCCGATAAGTGGTTAAAAAAAATGACGAAAAATAAATGATGATATACGCTTCTGCAATACGAGTTTTGTTATTGTATAGGTCCTAAAATGTACGAGAAAAATTTCCAACAAGTGAAAAAGACCTTTGACACTTTTTTGTATATAAATTTTTCTTATGGAAATTTAACCAGGGAATTATGGACCAAAAATGGTAATCATTTATATAATAATCACTTGACTTCTAATTGTGAAAAAAAATATTCACGTGATAGAATGTAAATTAGAGAAAAAAAGGTTTACTTAGAGACGTGCCGTGTTCAAAAAGATTGACAATATCAAAAGTGATGAAGGATCAAAGATAGTGAATAAGCACAATAAAAACTAAATTTCATGATTTATTATTTTTCACTGTTTTTTCGAATTTATTCACTATCTTTGATCGTTTATAACTGTTGATATTGTTCATCTTTTTTAACGTGGCACGTCTCAAATAAAAGTTTCTTTTCTCTTACTATTACGTGAAAATAATTCTTGCACCCTTACAAGTCAAGTGATTGTTATATCAATGATGACCGTTTTTAATCCATAATTCTCATGTTAACTTTTTCGCTTGTTGAACATTTATTTTTCGTTGCTTGTCGAACCACTTATCGGTCGATTTTTTGTAGAATTCCTCGTATACTGAATTAGGGAATTCGCTGCTTAAATCTTATTTGGTGCTGACATAAATCAGAACTTCTGAACACTGCTACGATAATATGATACAAAATTTTACTACGCAATAGTGCACTTACTTTGATATGTAAGCTATATACATAATTCTGATTTCCTTTTACGTTCCCAAATTTGTTCGACAAAAGTTATGTAGAATGAATCCTAACACTCGTTATTTGTTCCAATGGACATCTTTGCTGTCGAGTTATAAATTTACTACAAATATGTATTATTTTAATGAAAAAAATTACCCCTTCTTCTGACCATAACTCTACAAGTTTTTATAATTTAAAATTGCCCCAAAAGATAATAAAAGAAGGTGAAAAGAGCTTTAATTAAATCTCTGTTTAGTAAAAAAATATTATTCTGAGTACGTCCAACAATAATTTAGTCGTGAATATAACTCCAATTCTACTCCAATAGCAGGCCGAGAAATACGTCTAACAATTAATACACTAGGCCTCCATGTAGATATTAATTGCCATGGTTCTTGTATAAATGGAGGAGACCAAACGCCCTGATTGGCCGGCGCTCGTTACGCGCACCTCGATTCGCTCCATGTGATTTCACCCTGAAGCCTTTTTTATTTGATATCCGATTTGAATTTCGAAGGTCTTATTTTATTCATTTAATAATTCCAGGGAGACTTACCCTGGTAGAAACATTGACCAACTATTTGCCATATAATGCCTAATTTTATGGTGTGTGGTTAATTTATGGCCTATATTATGGTCAACAACGTAGCTTATGACCGACGGTTTATGGCCAAAAGGTGGTGTAGTTTATAGAATTATTTATAAATAAAGTTTAATGAACCTGAAATAATTAAATACGAATTAGATACTTAAAAGAGAACAAATAATTAAAAAATTATACTAGCATGTGGCACGGCGAGCCTACATGCTGAAAATATTCAAACATAACCTACAAATATTTTCTCTTGTATTTCTTTTAAGATATGTACGATAAATTTTGGATTAATTTAATCGTCTGCATTAATTAATATATATTAATTAACAAATAAATACATAAATTGGAACAAACACTGCTTAAGTATATGCGTTGCACTTGTCCAACTGCTATCTAGCTTAACGACTTAAGTAAATATTGCTTTAGTAGTTAAGTCAAATTTTACTCAGCAATACTGCTCAACTTTTTAAGTTAAACCTGCGAAACTGCTTACAAGGCAAAACTACGATTTTCTTAAAATGTATCAAACAAGTAAGGGTCTGCTCTATCCCCAGACTCCCAGCATGTCTGCATGTGTGTTGGGAGAGTAAAGGGCTTTTGCACGCTAAAAGAATAAGGACACATACATAAGAATGACATTGATTGGTATATCTATATATACACGACAAATAAAAGGAATAAAAACTTATTTCTCTTATTTCTTGTGTATATAGAAATACTAATCGATGTCTTATGTCCTTATGCTTTTAGCGTACAAAACCACCTAAGCACCCGCGGGCATATATTTTATGTGTAGAATCGGAGTTAGAACTTAGAAAACATTTGATATTGTAAATTCGATTAAACCCATAAAAAACATTCTGCGAATTTAAATTTGTATACATGTATTTGAGGTTATAAATGTATCGTTACCCATATTATGGTCAACTTATGGTGTAATTGTTGGCTACAAAATGACCACGGAAGTTGGTCAATAAACAGCGAACAGGCCATAAATGATGGTCAATTTTCTACCAGCGTATTCATCAAAAATTCTTGAGAGTATCGCTTTTTGTCACAGCGATTGTTTCAAGTTCCTTTTGTGTCCAAAGTTTTATGAGAGTTAGACTCATGTGTAACACAGCAGTTTAAATGTTCTAAGTATTTCCAATACACGAATTTTCTAAGAATTTTCAAAGCTTGTAAAAAATTACTTTGTTGAAAAAGAATTATTTTTAATCGTTTGTATTTTCAAATAATTGTATTTAAACAAAAGTATTTTTGAAACACTTTCTGAAAATATAAGTATTTGAAAATACGCGTGTTTAAATACTGCCCACCCCTGTAGATAGATAGATAAATATAGTCTTTATTCTTGTTCATGACAAAAAGGATACTACATTCATATCATAGAATTTTATAAGTAACTAGTCAAGGCATGAATCACGGTCTCAGATATAAAAGTCATTCTACATTCTACACTCATTCGAAAGTCATTCTCATTATACACTCATTCAACATTATCGCGGATAAATATACTAATACGTAATACATTATTACGCAAATAATAATTAAATATTATAAGTTAATGTACCTGTCCAAATCTTGCAGCTATAAGATCTTCGACCCGCTTAACAACGAGCGGCTGAGGTGTTTGATCAAGGCTGACTAAGAAATTGCGATGAAGAGCGTACCTTATAGCTCTAGACAAGCTGCAAAAATGTGACTCAAACGCAATGCAAACGAGTTAACTACGTTACCGAAAATGTATGTTTTTCAATAAAGCCCGTCTAAAGTATATGAGGTTATTGATTATAATTTTGATGCTCTAAACAATGTTGAAGTATCAGTAAAATAAATATTAACGCAAAAAGACGTAATTCACATAGCATTTGCATCGCGTTATTTCGGTTACCGATCTTCAACTGTAAATACCTTTTGATATGATTTATATTCTTATACGTAATAGAGCTTAAATTAAAGGTCCTTTTACATTCTTATAATTATATTTTGTTATTTATCCATAATAAAAACTTGTAGAGTTATGGTTAAAAGTAGAGGTACCCTTTTTCATTAAAATAGCGAATATTTCGTGTATATTATCTCATACCTCGACAACAATATCCCATTAGCATGAAATACGGATACTAGGCTTCATTTTTGGGAAACACCTCCCAATGTCTGGCCGAATTTTGTTTCCCACTTAACTCTTAACTCAACTAGTTATTTATTTGAGTAACTTGTAACTTTTTAACTTTTTTATAAGTTAATTAATCATAAATATTACGTATAAGTGATAAAGCAAATTCTCCAAAATTCTGAAAAGTACAATAAAGTATACATAATTATTAAACAATTAAATTATCACCAATTAAACTGCAGATTGCAAAACCACTGACCTTGAAAACCAAAATAGGAAGGCGATTATTCTACATATCGACGCGCTTTACGAAGGCTAGCACATTTCAGATTTCTCAAAAAGATCTAGTTCTTTACAGAGGCTTTTTGAAAGAAAACTAGCGGAATTTAATATTTCTGGTAAATACTAAAAGTTTTGTAGATTCTCTGAGAAAATGATAGTTTTTGTCTGGGATTCTGAAAATTGCTAATTTTCGTAGGAGGTTTCAGACAAGAACTAATCCAACTACAGTGGATTCCCGATAACTCGTCAAAAACGGGGCTGTAGGAGAGGAGAATGATTGAGCTATCGGGAGTCCCTACCACGCGGCAGTGGAGTTCCTGTGCGGCGGCGCGCAGGGAAGAGAGGGACCGATTTTCCTAGGTGGGGAGCCCAGATGAGTCCGCGCGGCGCTTGGGTGGGGAAGCGTATTTGCGTGTGTGTGAATGCGTGTGAAGGGGGATTGGCTTGCGTGACGAGTTATTGGCGTTAAGTAATCGGGAGTCCACTGTAGTAGAACATTTTCTAAGAATTCTCAATTTCGCATTTGGCAATTAACATTTTAGCCGATAAGGCTTATTTTCTCCGAATCATTAATAACGTACCTCTTACTCCAGAAGGGGACAGAGAAGGGTCGGTGAGTATAAATTGGAACATGTGTCCTCAATACTAGTAGTATAGAACCTTCAGAGTATCTGACCATAAACATCAAAACTCTAAAGGAGGCCTTAACGTGTATTTTATCTATGAATATTATTGACAAAATAACCAGTCGAGTATTTATTACTTGATGAGGAAGCGCGCCCATCATGCGGGCTTAGTAAATTATTCGATATCAAATATTTTAAATTGTTGTAATATTGCCTCAGACTAATACCGTCTCGGACAGTCTCTCAATTGCCGCTTATTCACTATTCATTCTGCTTTACCTTGCAGTAGATCCGGAGGACTACGACTTCGAGATTCTATTCACGATGAAAGGAATTATAAACGTATCATGCGACAATTTGGGAAATGCACAGCTTGGTGTGCTGCTCAGAGCCATGCATGCCCTCAATCATGCACAGGTGCATGCCATGGATTGTGGGATGCTAAAGGTACTGCTGTCCAATGGAGCGTTCATTGACCAACGAAACCACAAGAACATGATGCCCATTCACGATGATATTGTGTTTAAACATCCAAATTTGATCGCCATTATCGCGCAGCACGCAGGTAGTGCCAACTTGTCCGGCAACGAGGGCAAGACGCTCTTGTACTTCCTCGAGGAACTGTCCGAGGAGAGGATCCAGGCCTCGAAGGAACAGGTGGTTGAGTTGGTGAAGATTCTGTTGAAGAACGGAGCTTCCCTGGAGGGAATTACAAATGTGATCTACAAAAGCGAGCAGCTATTGAGCGTTATGCTAGAGTCCAGCGAGGACACAGTCAAGGCTAGGGACTCTGAGGGCAATACTTTATTGCACAAGTACCTTGAGAACGGGGAGAATAAGTTGGAGACTCTGCGGATGCTCGTGGCCAAGGGAGCCGAAGTGGACATAACCAATGAAAAGGGAGAAACGCCTATACACGTGGCAGCATGTTTTGGGGAGTTCGAGGCGCTTCGCTTTCTGATATCGCACTCGGGCGATGTAACTGTGCGCGATGTAGATGGAGACAGTGCACTTCACGCACTATTAAGGTACGATTTTAAACTAATTTTTTAACATTTTTATTCATATTTTAAAACAAAAATGATTATAAAGCGTTTCATTCAACGTTTTGTCGAATTATAAAGTTTTTATTCACTGATGCGTGGTGACACACCTGTGCAGTCACCCCATGCCTGGTTCTTTTATAGCATATACAATGCATCCTCTTAAATATTAGCATAATAAAGACGATAATATCTTTAAAAAGAAACTCATTATTTATATATTCATTATACTACCCATCAGCAATGAAGTCGTTGAAGGAACAGCATATGCTGCGAAAGTCGTCGAGATTGTTGAGATGTTCTTCGAGAAAGGCCTGAGCGTTGACGGTACAAACGCAGACGGCCAGACTTACCTGCATGTGGCATGCCAATATCTGCTCCTGGACGTCTGCCGGGTGCTGGTACAGCGCGGCGCTGATGCCCGTATTCGCGACTATTGGGGCAAGACTGGCCTGCACTACCTTAGCCAGCACGAGACCATCATCGAGGAGAACGAAAAAGACACAACAACTGCAACGGAGAAGGAGATGGTCAAGTTATTAGTTGGCCAGGGCTGCGGGATAAACTATGAGACCGATGACGGCTGGACTGCTCTGAATATGGCTGCCGACAAAGGCAAGATCGGCATTGTAGAGGAGCTGATTGCGCAAGGCGCAGACATCAACTCTCAGATAAAACATTCTGGATATACGGCTCTGCACTTGGCCGCATATAATCATTACGACAAGATCGTCGACTTTCTTTTAAAGGTAAGAATTTTGGCTGTTTTTGATGTTTCGATAAATGACAAATTAAAATTCTGAGCTTTCAAAAACTTTTCTCCCAGTTAGGACACTTATAGTTTTTAGAAGAGTAGTAAAGTTATAAAATAGTATGTTTATCATGTCTATTTACTTGAAATCATATTATATATAAAACAATTTGGATATATGTATAATTAGTTTATGTATAGGAACCGTGTTTGACTTTTTGCAAAAAACTTTTGATACGGAAAATAACGGCTTTTACGTTATTCATGCAAAAACTTTCACAGGGTTAATAATTCAAAAACAAGAATCTCTGATCATATTTAATGAAAACGCTATTAGCCATCCCTACTGCAAAATCTCAGGTGAGATGTTAGGTGACTTCCCAGGTGAGATCTCACCTGAGATCTCATGCCAAAACGTAATAAATCGGCTTATTAAAGTACTTTTGAGCCAATTTTTTGTTTCTTAAACATCTTAAAAAAATGTTACATGTGATCTCACCTGAGATCTCACCTGAGATTTTGCAGGAGGGATGGGTGTCCATATTGGGGGACTCTCCTCTATGCAAGCATCATTATAATTAAAAATAACGAATGACCTAATCATATACTTGTCCACGTGAATTCCAGTGCGGCATGGATGTGAACGCGCAATCGGCCACAGGCAAATCTGCCCTCCAGCGTGCTCTCTGCAGGTTTGACCCGCAGCCCGTCACTGTGGATCTTCTACTTCAGTTCGGGGCGGACGCGGACCAGCGAGATTCAACTGGCAAAACGGCCGTGCACTGGGCCTGCTTAAAGAACAACCAGCCGGGCCTGCAAAGGCTTTTCGAGTACGGGGCCGAGGTCAATCTCGTGGACGACAGGGAATGCAGACCCCTGCACTATGCCACCACCAAAATCAACGCTAACGACGAAATGGAGAACGATACCGACACTGACAGTGACGACGACGATGTCGACTACTTTAACTATATCGACTACAGAGACAATTCGTTGAGGTCGTCGATTCTGCTGCATCTGGCGAAACTGCATGTAGCTGGTATAACAATGGATGAGACGAATGAGCGACTGTTTTGCAAGTTAGCGCCTCGGTATCTATGCCATAAGGTAAGGATCAACTTCTTCGTTAGAAAATATATATAGGTATACATTTATCACGTGGAAAAATCAAAGAAGGGCTTATAGGGAATATGTTTATATGATCTTTCTACGTGTATTTATTTATTTTATCTTTTATTGTTTTTTTTATTGGATCTCATTTTTTTCGCTTATTTTCATCGATTTTCAACTGATAACACGTGTATAAAAGATACCATTTGGCGAGTTCATAGCACGTGTAAATTGGCAAACGCATGCTATGGAGTCGCCGTTTTACCTCCTCATACCTGCCTGAACAACAGCTCTGTTAAACTTCTTTCTGTGTACAGAGGAGTTCTGATCCCGATACTTTTATTTTACAAATTCCAAATTTAAACTTTCAAAATTTTATTTTTTCAGATACATTTTTTAACCTTTCAAAATATTTCAAATTCCAAATTTTTATTTTCTGATTTATAATTTTCAGTATAATAACCTTTCAATAAATTCTTAACTCTTTATTTTTATTCTTCAAAATTAATTAATTAAAAATTTGTATTTTCCAAATTATATTATTATTTTGTATTAATTTTCTACTTTAGTATATTAAAAATTCCAAATTTTATTTTTCTTATATGATTACTTTCCAATAATATTCATTTCGTAAATTTACGTTTCCACATATTTTAATTCAAATTTTTTTTCTTTCAAAATAATGTTTTTCAAATTTTTTACCCCCCCCCCCCCCCCTTTATCTCAAAGCATTTATTTCAAATTATAATATAAGAATGAATGACATTGTATTCTATTCGATTTCTTATGGCATGTTTTACTTGATATTATCCAGGAACTAAGTACAGAGGAGCTGAATGACGAGGTCGAGAAGATGCGCGGGGTCGCAATAAACTCTCGCATCTCGCTCTGCGACATTCTGGCAATGAGCCCCAACAGGCTCTCCATCTACGTGAACAACCCGAACTTCCAGAAAATCGTGGCCTCCGCGGACTTGGAGACGAGATTTCCCCGGTACGTCAAGCTGATCAAGGCGCGTACGCACGTCGGCAAGGCGCGGCGTGAACTGCTCGGGCGGGCGACTGAGAGCTTCAGCATATTGACGGGGACTGACGTGCCCGAGCACTGCAGCTACAAGATCTTCGATTTTATGGACAACCACTGGCTGAGGAGCTTGATCAAGGATATGAGCGGCAGAGTCATGAAGCGACGAATGAACTCTTGCGAGCTGGCCGAAGTCTGCACCAGACCGGCCAAGGAACCGCGAACAAATTGACGGGGACTCACCAATATCAATATCTTCAACGCCTTGAGGAACAAGTGGCTGAGGAACTTGATCAAGGAGAGAAGTAATAAAGCAGCTGGAATAAGTTCCTGCAAGGCGGAGGAAACCTGTTGTACAGTTAAAATTCTATAGTGTGTCTCAAAATAAATGTGATTACAGTTTTAATGATTTTAATAATTTTAAAGTCTATTAATAAGATTAAGTTTATTATTAATATTCATGTATATTTGTATAAAAAAAAATAAATAAATAAATATATTTACTAATTTGTCATGCATTTTCAGTCACCATCTTCAATTCCTAGTAACGGAGGAACCGAAAAGTGTTTTTATAAGAAACGAAGCTTAAATTTAAACTTTTCTCGCCTACTTTTATTATCTTTCAAGTCCTTATTTTGACATAAAAACTTGTAAAGTTCTGGTCAGAAGTAAATGTATTATTTTAAACTTATACAATGCATATTTGACGTACAATAGATTAATTCGTCCAAACTACGGGTACTGGGCATCATTTTTGGGTATCAAGCCATTTTACAAAGAACGGTCTAAAACGGTTTCCCGGAGTTTGTGTACTATCTTTGTGAGTTAATATCACTCTTAAACTCTCGTAATACTAGAATAGCGCGTAAGTACAGTCTAAATTTCTTGCTTTGACCAACTTACAAATTACGATATAGTATCGATAAAAAATATTACATGTCAAGTAACATTCATTCGATTCGGTATTCCACAATTTCTCAATTTTATTCTGTGCATTTAGTGAATACTTTTCAATCACGTCTGGGTACAGTGCTGCCCTGGTAACACAATCTACTGTACGTACGATTGCGCATCAGCATGGTGAGGTCTGCTTTCGACTTTGATGTATGTTTCTGCCGGGCGTAGATTGTGTCAGGCACTTTGCAGCAAAATTTCAGCCGCCTTACAACAGTTAAAATGTACACAAACCTCATACGCAGAAATCGCAGCAGAACTGCGGAAGATGTTTGGGGCAGCCGCAAGCCAGTTTTGTATCTGCATGGCGGTAGACTTACAGCCGGCCAAATGTGAAGTAACCTTCCAGATCCATGTGCAACATGTTTCCGAGAAACTTTTGTTATATCTTCAGTTGAAATCAAAAATTAAAATTAGTTAATATCAATATCAAAATCGTTGTCAATAAATTCTGAAAAAATTCAGGGACGATTGTTGGGCCTTAAGATTTGAATATGAGCAATACATTTTTTTTTATTTTTGACTTCTCTCGGATATTTGAAGGTGAAAAATAACTTAGGTTTACCTAACGAGATCGGAAATGGTCCACATCGACCTGATCCATACATTTATATTACATAATTTCGAGTTTATTACGTAGAAATCTTTAGAAGACGAAGAAAATGTATGGGTCCTGGAGGATCCACCAGGACTTAAAGGGTTAAGTACACATGCAATATTTCTGACCAGTATATATAGTTGTTGAGATAAAAAGAAAATATGAATCTGAAAAAAATATTGACTCACTTCAGCGTGAAAATACCATACCAATCATGGACGATTTCTGTAGAAAATACCCATAATTAGTATCTTTGAGATCCCCTTTTTCCTACTTTTCTTTGGACTAAAAGAACCATCTTTTAATTTATGTTTTTTTGTGATCCAAACAAACATATAGATTACAAAGGCAGCATCATTAGGAATTTCAATCTATAAATTCGTGAACATTATCCTATAGCATGAAACGTAAAAAAATCTAGAAATCTACCTTGATTAAACCTGGAATCCAGGCCGAAAATCGATCTGAATCCTCGCCTATATCCCAGCCAAATCCAACTAAATCCTCTTAAATATACTTATAATAGACTTATAATTATATTTATTTATTATTCCTGCAATCTTCTTTTCCACCATCCACACCGCGCTGCGCACTCGTATACATACACGTACAATGTAGGTTGAAATTTGAATGAGCCGCGAGAATACGTCGTTGGTGGGTGTACATTATAAGAGTTCTCTCGGTGGCGCGTGCTGCAGCATCAGCGGCGTGTGTCTCTCCGTATACACACACAACGGCACGATAGAGGGAATATAAGCAAGAGAGAGAGAGAGAAGGAAAGAGCGGCGGGAGAGAACTGGCCGTATATGGGCAGTGGGCGGCGAGGTTGAGCGCGAGCTCTCGCGCCTCTCCGCCTGTGTTTATATATAGGTATAATGCTGTGCGCGCTATGGGTGTATAATACACCGCGAGTACGAATGAGAGTAAGAACAAGCCGTGCCGGATATCTGTGATGCTCTGCTGCAGCTCGTGTATCTGATGCTCGGATGCTGTTTAGATGGATCGGTGTGTTGCGAGGGTTTATTGGAGGATGATTGTTGCGTTGCTCTTGTGTCGTACTTTGAGCTTTGAATATTTGGATTTTTGTCAAAGCGCATTGTGAGTGAAAGATGAAAAACCATTTACAAAATAAGATGCATTTAAGGAAAAAGTGTTTATTTGTATATTATTCTTTTAGACTGTTTGCCATTTCCTGATTTTCAGGTTTTGAAAATTATTTATTGGGATTGCCCGTGCTTTGCCGAGTTTTTCGAAGTCGATTAAGCAGTTTATCATTTTCCAGGAGCCGAATAATAGAAAGAAACATAAAACTGTAACCTTCAGAAAAAATGATTAATTAAATAATATCTATCGACTAATAGAAAGGGATTAGAAAGGGATTTTTCGATTTTCACTCATTATGAAGTAGTGTCTGACGAACTTGGTATTATCTAATGCATTTTATCATGCACATACTGAGATTTACTGATAAAAATTACCATGAATATTATAGTAAAATTTACCTTGTTGAACTATAAAATTTGCCGTAATTCGCTGTGAAATTTACCCCAATTCAAGGTAACAATTATAATCAATAATAATGTTAATTTTTAATATTCAGCAAGGTAATTTATCGCGTGAAAATTCTTGCCATGTATGTACAGGTAAATGTTTAGTTGAAAATAGAAAAGTTTTATAATTTTGAAATTGGTAGAGTATTTTTAAAAAAATTATTGGATTCAGGACATAACGTTAAAATATAAAAAATATCAATTAGGATAAACAATGTTCCTTCCTCAAAGAGGAAGCTGTTTTTCATTTGCTTTAGCAATTTTTTGTTGCTTATTATATTATAAGCCTTTTGTAACAAATTGGAAGGGATTTTATAAAAGTTAAAAATTGATTAGAATAGATTACCTTTGTTACTTGTTTAAGAAAATTAATTTCTTCAATCATTTGTTTACTTAAGAGGGTCCGAAGTCAATTAAAAATGTTAATTAATAATTGTTTATGGGTGTTTGTCAAAACGTTGAACAATTCTTGTCCCTCCTGTTTTACAAGGTAACAGGGCATTATATGAATCTCAAAAGAAATAGTACTACAACCGGACTATCGTAAGCAAGAATCTGCAAAATTTTCAGAATATCAAGTATTTTCTATTCTGATTAAGAAATAATAAAACTATGCAAAATGTCTTGTCCGTCCCATGTCCTAAGCCTCAATTTCATTTGAATATACCAAGAAATTTAGTAATGCACTAAATTTTAATAAAAAAAAATTACACAGAAGGTTAATGTAAGTCTTAGTTAAACCGAAAATAATGCGCGACTCTTTAATGCGTGTATTCTGTTTACTTATGGTCGTTTCGAAATGTGTCCCCTAGATTTGATGTTTTGTCCGTCCCAGGGGTTTTATTCAAAGAAAGTTGTATTAAAATATTCACAAATTAAAATGCAACCTATTCCTTCTTGTAACTCTTATATACATCTTGTAAAAAAAGTTCACATATACTTATTTATTAATATTGTTTTCTACAATTAATTAATTAATGTTGCACTTCTACTACCGTACCTTTATTATATGTCTTGTCTGTTCAGCGAAAAATTCTTTAACTCAGCATTCAGCTTGAAAAATAAATATTTAAATTGAATTTGTCGTTTAAAGGGATAGAGGAATTACTTCTTTCTTAATTTCACATACATCTGGTATCTGGTACATTTAGATAAATAAACTACTATAAAATATATACGGCACAAATGTCTTGTCCGTCCAATGATTACGTTAAATGTACTAAGACAATTCCCTGGTAGAAAGTTAGCTAGAATGGCTGGTTAGCTTATTAATTATTAGCCAGGTTAATAAGCTATTAATAAGTCAAATTACAGCTAATATCTGGCTAGAATCTGCTTAAGACTATGCTTTAAGCAAGAACGTATTTTGTTTGCAAATCTAACCTATTCATATTTTGTTTTCAAAAGTTATTAGTCTTTAAAAATATACATTATTATACTTTATTGAATGTTTAATATAGTATGTCATCAAAATAAATATTTTTATCAACAAATAACAACTTATGAGATTATATAATTATATAATGCAATACTAAAAGTATTTTATTACTAGTAATTTCCTTTCCGAAAATTAGTCAATCATAACTTAGTCAACAAAAATGTTGTGATTGATATCGAAAATAAAATTTTGTAATAAAACTTCATTGTAAAACTACAAATATTTGTTTATCAATTCTCCAAATTTCGTCATAACTTACATTATTCTGTTTTTATTGTTATTTTTAAAATAACAATAATTATATGACTACATGTATTCTATTATTTAAAATATAAATTTCTTTAATAAAGACACTTAAATTTTACTCGGGGCTTTGGTACTTCTTGTGTAAATAATACTTTTTAAATGCACGCGTCGTTATGTAAACAAATAACCTAACCTCCATTACTACTAGACATTTAAGGTACATTTTTAACTTTAATTTAGTAAAATATTTAATGTAGTATGATTAGAATTGCGTATTACTTTGATTATTATAATACTGTTATTATTTCCATTATTAATTAATACATAAATTACTTAGATTATAAATTTTATATTAACTAGAATATTAAGCAGAATATAGCTAGAAATTAGCTAAAAAGCATGTCATTTTTAACTGATTTCTAGCTAATTTCTTAACCAGAATTAAAGCAGATTTAGAAAATCTAGCTAATATCTGGCTAGAAACCAGTTTAGATTTCTACCAGGGTTAATCGAAGGCGGTAGCATCGAATACGTCAAATAGATAAATAAACAACATTTCAACCTATTTAAGCGTAGATCATAATCGTTCATATTCTGTAATAAGTGATGCAATTTTTAATTTGTGCTAAACAAGAGATACTTCATGTAAGGTAATATATATCAAACAATATTAAATAAGAGTTATACTCTATAAATTCGCATTTTAAAAGAATTGGTTATAAGAAACTTTCTTTATTTATACGATTAATGTTATTTTATTATTACATCATATTTTTTATTTTCGGTTTCAAAGATTTATTTTTTGAAAATCATATTTTTAAAAAGAACCAACTTTTTTACAATCACCCATATAACTATAAAAATACTTATATTTAGGTAAAACTCAAACTCGCTTGCCTTTCCTTGAACAGTAATAGATCTGTTTACGGAAAAATTATTGGAATGAAAATTTGTGAACATTTCATTCCAATAATTTTTTAGGGTGACATTGTTGGTGAGAACTGAATCTTCGTAAATAGGTTTATTATGACTCAATGAGCAGCAAGCAAGTTTGGGTATTATTGTCTAAATATAAGTTTTATTATAATTATAATTATAAATATTATTATGCATTATCATTCATTTCTCGGTCGACAAAAATTATGTCAGTAAATTTGAAATTTTAATTGATTTTTGGATTCACTTCATGGAAATCATTATTCAAATTTGACTATTGAAAAAATATTTCTAGTATTATAAAAATGTTTTGTAATATTACCTGATTTAATACTGTCCTGCAATATTTTACCTTTAAAGTTCCTGATCGAGTTCCTAATCATACTATAAAACAAACTCCTGATGATTTTTTGACTATTTTATTACTATATGTCTTCGTTTACGAATTAAATTTTTGTAATAAGTAAATTAAAGATAGTAACATTTTTTTATAAATGATCGGGAACTGCATACTGATAAGAAACCGGTGTTTACATAAAAACCTTTCTAAAGAAAAAAGAAAACATTAAACTTATTCAGAAATCTGGCGGACGCAATACCCCACTAACATACTTGGCAAGTCAACTAGCACTCGCTCAAATTTCCGCCAAAATTTCATAAACAAGAAAAACACAGTTCTCGCTCTGTCGGTAAACCATAATCTCCACACACTCTCTCTACCCTACCACCACAGAATTCCCAACAAAATTTTCTTCCGCTCAGCACCAATCCAACCTCCGTCCAAAAACAATAAAACGAAGCATCACCGCACCTCATTACACACCTTATACATATATATCAATATTCCAAGCGTGCAATTGCACGATCGACTTCGCTTCAGCAAAAGAGATACATCACATCGCCGCCACACCAACGCACCTACATGCGCAGACAGAAGCAACAGTTCCTTCGCCGTGCGCATGCGTCCTCGATCCCTCTCTTTTTCCCAATAATACACCGCGACGTACACACACACACACGCATACGCGACGGCGCTGTGGTGGCACGCCTAAAGAGTACAATATACAAGTATATATAGGATACAGCGTATATACATACCTCTCTCTTTCTCTCTCCTCCCTCCCCACCAGCTCGAAATCTCAACGCGTACGAGCGAGCGGACGTTTTTCCCGAGCGCTCGCCGCTCTATGCAGGAGACACGCGGCGCAGTTGAGCCGAGGCTTTCGTACCGTGAGGAACTGCGAGTCGACGACGACACTCACACACACATTTTCACACACACACGCGCGCAGTGCACGTACCTATACACACAGATATATATATATATATATATATATATTTATATATATTTATATAAACGAGCCGCACGCGCGCGCGTACTTATATATGTAATATATACGAACGTCGTTTCTCCACACGCGTATACGTCTTCGAGAAAGGAAGATCGGTACATAAGCTCGAGATCGCGGTGTTTCGACGTCCGCGCCGAGTGTAGATAGATCCTAACCTCCAAGTGCAAGAGAGAGAGAGAACGTCGCCATCGGAAGATCTACAGAGAGGAGAGACTTTTCTTTGCGGGCCATTCTTTTTTCGCACACGCGAGTGATCGAACATCTTGGAACGCACGCACAGATATACGAATACCGTGTGTGCCGCGAGTCTACTGGCGCATATCGTATAGCAACGCGAGTCCAGGGCGGCTACACATCGTCGATCCCCCATGCAGCATCAGGCGAGCCCGAGTAACAATCGAGGTTAGGAAATCTCTTGTCTCTCGCTCGCGGATTGTATCCGAGCAGCAGCAGCAGCAGCAGAGGTGTTTTGTTGTTCGCTTTTCCATCGGCGCGCACATCAGTCGCCCCGCGGGAAAGTAGGAGGAGGAGGAGGAGAGAATCTTCTGTGGTCTTTTTTTGTTTGAAAAGGCAGCGAGGTCAACATAGTCGCGATGTGCGATAACACCAACTCGACGACGCAGAGCATAGCGGACTACCTGTCGCAGCTGCTGAAGGACAGGAAGCAGCTAGCGGCCTTCCCCAATGTCTTCATACACGTCGAGCGTCTCCTCGACGAAGGTGAGATTTGATTTCTTTGCTTCGGGGAGGTCACTTGGGGGTAGATCGGTGGGCGGGAAGCTTTTACACCGGGAAGAGGGATGGAAGAATCGGTGTGCAAGGACTGTGGAATGTTGAGTTGTACTTATAGGAGTAAATAAAGTAAAGTGCGAGAGTGAAGAAAGTTGAGGTTCACTTTCGTCTCTTAATTTTTAGTACTAAAGTTTTCGTCGGTTAATTTACAGTACATTTGTCTGTAATTTTTGGCGGTATTATATTTCTCACAGTTGTCAGCGTAGGCACCGATATTTCCAACTCTAAGCACGATAACTTTATAATTGTTCGATACACTGGTTACAGCTGATATTTTATCTAGAACAGCGTAAATATTAGCTGTCGTAGCAAAAATATTTGCTGCAGTCAACGAATGATACTGGTGTTTTTAATTCAGCGCACCCTTTCGTCATTTTCACTCCGTAAATTTTTTTGGAGCCATTTCAGTATATTATTTCTACGTGTGGCACTTTTGACAAATTAACAATATTTTGGGTACGTTTGATAGTTAGACCCCCGCGGTTAGCTTGGGAGAAAAAAACCAGTTGTGAAGAATGTTAATCATTTTTTATGTAACTGTGCACAAAAGCAATTAGACAAGGTTAGACGTTAATTTATTTTTACATTGTGCACTAGCTGCTGCAAAGTGAAAAAGAGAATAACGAAGCGTGCGGTGTGCTTTCGAACGAGTGTAATCGCGCATTTTGCGGTTGACGCGCTGGAGTTTAAATAGTACATTATGCATCAAGGGAGTAAAGTGGGCAATGTACGCACTGTGCATGCTTGCCTACTGTACTCCAGAGGTGCGTATACTACTTTTCACCACACCCCCGTAAAGAAATGACTGTACGCATCTCAGCAGGCCGTACAGTACCCCATGCTCTGCCTAGAAGTAAAGTGACTTGTGTACGCGCGACGCGCTGTTTTACCGCTCGAGACGCAGTCGAGAGCGGAAAAAGGCGCATCGCGCATGCGCAAGTCACTTTATTCCCTAGGCAGTCCATGCGGTACTGTACGGCCTGCTGAGAGGGCGTACAGTCAGCACTTTACGCGCAGTGTGGTGAAAAAATAATTTTTCAACTCTTAAGTAGCGTTCGTTGTTTTGCGCAAAGTTTTGCAAAACGATAACTTGAGACGACGATTGAGAAACGATGACTGCTTGCATTCGTATGTAATTTTGACAGCGTGCAGCGTTTTTCCTCGTGAGAGAGAAAGAGACGATAAATCGTTAAGGAGGGGATTGTTTGTTTTTAGATAAGAGCTTTTTGTGTTGCATAAAAGATAATTTCATTTACCATTTAGCAGCTAGCTACGAAATTTTAAAGCTTGTTTCATGCCGTTATGAAATTAGGATTAACTTAACTGTTATTTATCGAAAAATTTCATTTTAATGCATACATTTTATCATAAATTTCATTTTTATACTTGTTTACATTTATCTCTACATAATAATTAGATTTTTATCACTTCTGTAAATTAGTCAGTTATGGTTAAGGCATCAAAATTTGTATAAAATTAAAAAACGTAAACAGTATCTTAAATAAAACCTTGTTTACGGTATATTTGAGACCATCAAATTTTCATATCTAGCGAGACATGTTTATTTTTAAAACTTTATCATTTAATTACCTACACAGAGAAAATGAAGTACAAGTAGCATTTATAGTTACTAAGAAAATAATGTGTCTTAATTGTTAAAAACTCCGTTAAAAGTATCGTTTCCGAATATCTAATATACTGTAAAGGATACTTTTACTTGTTTTCTCTGATAGACGCTGGTGAAATTTAAAAAGAGTATCACGGTATATTTACACCATCATTATGTTTTTAAATACGCTCTTGACATAATATGATAGAACTTATGTATTTTTTATTTTAAAACCCCATTGATCTCATTAATAGCCAGTAAACTAGCCATTAATATCCTAGTTATGGCTAGTTACTGGTTACATGAATGAGAACATTTTCCGCCAGGATAATAACAGCCTTTTTTAGATGAATTATACACTTTTTCCTTTAGATACTTTTTCCAAAGACTAATTAAACTGCTTTTCTGTTATAAAATAAACCAGATTTGAGTTAGGCTTTGTACGAAAGTGAAATCAAGGAAATCACGCGAAATTGAACCAAATATATATAATAATTACAAGAAATCGTCTTTTCACTCTATTCATTTGATTAATAAGTATAGAAATAGTTCTGCCAAATAGAACGAAAAAAAAACTAGTGTAAACTCTGATCACTAAAAGAAACCTTTTCTCGTTTCCCAACAAAATTTTTAGCTATAATAACAAATCATTGCTATGGATGCTTTAAATTAAAACATCATAAATCATTCAAAATTCGTAAAAGTTACTTGTAAAAACGGTAATACAACGAATTTCAACAGTCTCAAAACTTCTTAAACTCTTAGCAAACATCAATTCTACATTTCATTATGAACGAAACTTAACAAACACCGTCTAAATGCATCTCTTATACACTTTCCCATCCAAAAGTCTACAATAAAACACGAAGCAGCCGCTCAACTCATAAAAAAAACTACACCCCCGCAATTCAATTTCCCATCCCTCGCCACCCTATATTACACTTTCCACCTCTCTCTCTCGCGCACCCAAGTTCAAAACGATCGTCGTTGCCACTGCGCCGCGCGCGCCGAGCTTCTATTCAGCTGCAGCAGCGCGACGCGCGGAGGACAAATATAGAGTTTGCGGCGAGAATCCGCGGAATCCGAGTCAGGCGGCTTGTGTATATGTAAGTGTGCTCGCGTATACGTTTCTGCCTTCGCGCATGCGAGCGAGCGTTTGTATATTCCCGATATCTCTCTGGTCAATGATAGAAAGGTATTTGGAAAGGTGGCGAGGCAGGGTTTCAGCGCGCGCCGAGATGCCGGTGGATGGGAGAGCGTTTTGTGAATTTTGTAGATGGTGGCGGTTAGTGGTGGAATGAGATTAATGAGTGGCAAAAGTTGGGTTTTTATATTGACATGGTTAATTTATATTGACCGGTCGATGGAACGGGAACATCTGATTGAATGTTTTTCAAAGGGGTTGGATGAAAAGATGTTAAGGTGATGCTAAACCCTCTTGTTACCGTAAAATACGGTGAACCACTTTTTTCATTCAATATTTAATTTTGAGAAAATATCTCTCTGTAAAGTTGTTGTTTTTGAGTAGAACAATAACGTTTCATAGAGATATTTACTCAAAATTAAAAATACTAGTGGCTTCAGCATCACCTTAAAGGCAGATTTTATGTAATAAAGTTCGACTAATTATAAAACTGTTTGATTGATATTTTGATTTGGAGAATTGATGAAAAATACGTGACTGGTGAAAGACGTTTTACTTAGCCACGTTGAAGTTCAATTTAATTAATAAATATTAAGAAAGTTCAATTTTCATTGTATTGCAATATGTTCACAAATTTAAATTTAAGAAAAAATTTGTAGAAAACTACAGATATCCGAAGGAAAACAAGGAAACTTTTTTAATATTGATTTAATTTAATTTTAATTTATTGCTCATATTTTTCAGCTGAGTATTTATACTACCGATTCACTCAGCCAAAAATTGAAAACGTTCTTAGTACGATTAATAATCGATTTTAAGTAAAAAACTCATTCTTGACACAGATTGTGTATAATATGCAGGCAATACAATCCTAATGAAATACGTATTCCACTATTCGAAATTGAAGTCGAGTTCCAGGAGAACGTAAACAACAATGGAAATAGAATTTATAGTTTTGAACAGTTTTACCGTCTCGTTCCGGAGTTCAACTCTCTGAGATACTTTCATTTTCAGCGTCATAAATAAACATGGATTGCAAATCATTTGATCATTTGATTTATTCCATCGATTCAAGTTCCATACGCAATGGAATCAGTTGCTCGCAGATAATTTATTATGAATCCTGCGCTTGCTAAATTGTAAGCTTTACAAACCTGTCCACGACTCATTTTTTGATAGTATCGTTGAATATAATCAACAAAACGCGCTGCATTCTGAATATATAATGCTTAAGTGCAATCAGATAAATATTCTCTTAAAACAAGAAGAATAATCTGAAATAAGTTGCTAAAGAAAGAAAAGAAAACCATTATGAACCAACATATCTACTAAATAAAAATAAATCTTTGTTCATATCAAATATTCATCGAAGATTTTACATCAATAATTCCGTTCAAATAGAAAACCTTTTTACTCCTCACGACTTTCTTCTTAAACCTTCATTCAAGATTTAACACACTTCGTCCAAAATCACATTTTCCACGTGTACAAAAAAAATATAAACCCCCCATCAAAAGATCTCTGTAAAAAGCAACTCTAACCAACGCAATCAATTACCAAAGCACTCCGAAACCGCGAAAAATCCACAAACCTTAATTGCACACCTCTATCCGAGAAAACGACGCGCGTCAACAAACAACGCACTCTCTCTCTCTAAAAGAAAAAAAAAACAGCTACACCTATACCTGGCACACAAGAGAGCAGCCTTTCGCGCGGGCATTAATTATTTACAAGCGCGCAGCCGGTCAACCAAAAGGCGAAGCGGACCATTGGGCAATTTTCCGAAGAAAATAGCCGATTAGAACAAACTCTTTAATCGTCGTCACCCGTGCCGCTGCCGCCTGGCCTGTCCGTAATAGGCCCTGTGTGTTTACACCGGCCGCTACCGAAGTTGCGTCACGGCTCGGCGAGTCGCGGATTCGCAGTTGCACCTTCTAAAATGGCACTCGCGCGCGCGCGCACGAGATTTACTTGGCCGTTTTTTTCTTATTTTCACGTGAGCCCGCGAGCGTAAGACGGGCGAATTTACTGGTTCGCCGTTTCCAATGGCTTTTGCCGAGAATTTGATGGCGGGAGGTTGGAGTTGCAGTCGCTGGTGGTAAGGTAGAATGGATGTGTAGAAATGGTCTTAAAAGTCATCAAGAAAGGAAGGATTTGAGAATCATAGTTAAGGGGGTTTTAATTCAAAGTTCACTTCAGAAGTGAAGCTTATCGTGAGTTATTATTATAATAAGACGGTGAACCTTGCTGAAATTTCAAAGTTAGTTAAATATTATCATTATTTTTCTGCATGCAAAATTTTAGTAAATTCTGTATACTATATATTTATTTTACAAACTATATTAAGACATTCTGAGAGTAGTGGGTGTTAAAATCTTATTATGACCTTTGTCAGAGCTTTCATAATTATTTTGATAATAATTCTATAGTAGATGTAATGGAACTCAATTTAATTAATTATCAAACATTTTCCAAATCTCTTTAGATTATAAATAAAGAAGATACGCAAATTTAACTTTATTGGGAAATTACGTTCAATATATTTATGTATAAAATCTGGAAAAGATTCGAAAGCGATGTTAAGAGTTCACGTTACGAGAACATCTGAACTAGGTCTTAAAAACAAGAATGGTAGCACTGCACGATAGAGTTTGTTTTAGTGCGCGCGAATTTGTTCTTAACCGTGCTGCTGGTTGCGCGATTTATTACAGGCTGCCTAAAATTATGAATGGCGCGGACGCGGATTGCGCAAGCCGGATTATTATTGTAGCGCTGCTAGCTGAAAAGACTGGTGGGGGCAGTTTTATTAGAGTATAAATGCCTGGAAGCGGTAGAATGTCTTCATAGTTAGCAGATATTAATGCCTTTTTATAGTTTTTAGGCGAAGCAAATTGCAAGGCGAAATTGTGTCGAAAAAGAAAAGGAATTGCAGGTATTTCGGTGGTCGTTAGCGCGGCTTAAAAATAAATGTTTGCCGTGCGATGCTAAAACTAGCAAGTGGTTCATCTAAACATGAAAATAAAAATAAACACCGCGCTTGACTGTAATGAATGCTGTAGAAACAATTTGGCACGTATATTTTTATCTTTACTGTGCTTTTTACTACGAATAAAAAATTTGCTATGCAAAGTTTTATAAATCAGTTAAAAATATTTAAATCTATAATATAAATCAATTTAGAATTGGTGGAAAATAATCGAAATCCCCAGTGGAAAATAATCGAAAACTATGTAGATCAATTATTTTCTTTTAATTTCTTTATGACGGCCGAAACGTTGACATGTCTATCGGTAAAAATAATCGTTTTTTTTCTTTAGATTCCTTGCAGCAATCAAATCATCATTTAATCTGATACTTCCTATACACCAATACATCATTATTTAAAGAAAAAAACTACATCACTCTGGACTCACCCAATAAAGCTACTTTCTAAGCTTCCAAGAAAGCCGCAAGCAAACTCCATCGCAACGCGCCATACATCTCAATAACTGCACAATCCAATCTCAAAACGCGCACGTCGCGCGATCGATCGCATTCGTCGCACACTCTCCCGCAGCCACATCGACTTTTTTTCCTCCTCGTACACATACACGTACTCGACCACTTCGGAAACTCGTTTGATTCTTGGAAAGCGGCGGCGCGCGTTCGAGAGGAGAAAGCTCGATTCTACACACACCGCGTCTCTCTGCGCGCGCGTATAAGTCCAGAATTTTCGAGCATCAAAGCACCTCCGCGTGTAATAATAACACTCTTCTATGGTCGTTCCCTTCTTTCTTGCGATCTTAGAATTCGAGGCGCGAAGCGCATTCAAAAGGCGCGGCAAGGCTTTTATGGCGTGCGCGCGCGCGCTTTGGCTAATTTTCCGCGAGTCGAGACGAGCGGACGGACGTAAATTAGAGAGAAACCGCGATGAGGGTTGTGTATGTGTGTGTGTGTGTGTGTGTATGTGTGTGAATGGAGTAATGCGGGTGGATGAATGAAGGAAGCGTTTCTGGGAAAAGTCGCGCGTTATTTTAATAGTTGGGTGTAGGATAGTTTTCTGTGTTTCTGTTGCGCGAGAGGCAGATTTATATGCGGGGATAAATTGCGCGAAAAGTGTCGAGGTTGATGTAGATACAGTGCGGTGCAGTGGAATTTATTGTGAAGGTTTTTCTACTTATGATGCGTAATAATAAAATGTGTGTTTTATAGTGATTGTAGCTTTGTTTACATTTGTATTGATTGGAGAGCATTGTGGGTTTTAAAGTTTTTATTTTATAAGCGTTGATAGTTCAAATCAGGCGTGACACGACAGTAATTGTACAATCAAAAATAAGTTCTGAATACAATTTTCTTTAAAAACATTCATTAGTAAATGCTATTAATAGTGGATTTCTATTCATTTTAGAAAAAAGAATCCAATGTACAATTAATTTTTATTTTTTAAAGACTGGTGATCAAAGATACGTCAATGAAAAATGCTTTGTTTATTAAGGATCCTAAATGTTGTGAAAATTTATTGGACTGAGTCAAGTCAAATTTTAATGTACAAAGAACTTTTTCAATTAACCACTATTCTATATAAAAAAATACAAAGATTACGTTTGTTTAATCAATTGGTAACAAATAGCTACACAATCTCATAATTTGTACATAATTATTCTTATGATGACTAACAATCTGCATCCAAATTTAAATATTTATCAGGTACGTGGAAAAATGTTTGCCAATTCGGTGTGCACTCACGTAAATAAACTTATTATAAAACCAAAAGCACTATCAAGCTAGTCAATTTAATGATTAAAATTAACAAAGAAGATGAACAAAAATGCCATTTTCGTATTCATGAGATGATGAACTTTCGTCTTCCCAATATAATTAATAAAAACAGCACTTCCACGTACAAAATCCCCTAAAATACCCCAATCATTACAACTTCCACTACCTTTCTCCACAAAAATCCGCCGAGTCTCATCCAACCAATACTTATTCTCGCCTGCAGCAACAGCTGAACTGCACAATATTCACTCACACTACTACTTCTACACATCCCGCTAATACCAAGGCAACAGTAAACCCCGAGCACGGCGCAAAATATATAAAAGAAAAACCGCGCGCGTCGGCCATGGATCGACATTCGAGGCGCGCTCCGATGTCGTGTGCTCGTTCTCGCCTGCGCGCTATCGAATTACAAATATAAGTATATAACGCAGCGCGCGGCGCGACGAATCCGCGGCACGTGCGCGAGCGAGCGCGACGATAACAATTCGCGCCGTTGCCGTGTAGGTTGCCTTGTAAATTTAGAATTTTAGAATTGGTTGATCTTGGTGTAATTGAGAGGATTTGATTGATGTTTTTCAGTGTGATGGGATACGGTGTGGGGATGGTATGATGGGGATATTAGCAATGGTGCATTTGGGACAGCAATCGTATATGATACTTATGAGTAATTGTATTTGTTGTAACCAGGGATATCACAGTATTATGTGGTGCCAGAATGGGATAGAAATACAAAGTGAAAATGTTCAATGTGTGAAAGGGTAGGCTTGTTGCTTTTGGTTACTTATATTTGTTCCCTGTTTTTTTTTGTGCAAGCCGTAATGACAATGCATGGACAAAGAAATCAAAATAAATATTGGGCATAAGGAATAGAAATGAGGAACGGAAAGGTGAAATTTTACAAAGTAAACAACAGAATTTACTAGATTGTATACAGTTACAGAAGAATTTAACAAACCATTAAATTTGTTGACATTTATGACGCGTTTCTCTTCTACATACAATTTTACACACAATGGTCTTGGTCTTTATATTTATTCCTTATGTCTAATATTTGTTTCTATTTCTTTCTTTATGTATAGATCTTTAAAACCTATTTAATTTTACTACAATGTAAAAACTTTTTGAATCAGACAGGAAACGTTAAATTTTAGTTGTTTATAGTAGCAAACAATGTTAATGTTAAAAAAACAGTTGATTTGACGTTTAACATTTAACGCTTACAGATTACGTCACACTATCATAGGAATAACTAGATATAACAAGGAATACATGCTTGTTCATCCTCATTCTTAATATCTTATTTCATTAGCGATGTATAACGGAGCATAGCCATGTAAAAGGTAACATCGGCACGCGATAACACGCCTTCATGTTTCTACAGTGCAAGTATGATTTGATGATTTTCCGATTGTATCGAGGTTTGTTTAGTGAAGATCGAAATCGATTAATCATTGTTAGATGGCGATGATGGATTAAAGTAATTAGGTAGTTGATTGATTGGAGCAAGAGTCAAAGTGCGATTTAATCTATAAATTAGTCATTAGACATTTGTAAGACTAAGTTCTATTGAGATGATTAGGGGTTATATAATGGCTATTTCCGAGTTTATGATTTAAACACGTAAATTACGTTAGCAAATTTTTGGCTGTAAATTTGAGTGAATTAACAAAATTTACAGTTCACTTTGGACTCCTAATCATTGAGAAATGATTCAGTTCCTTATTTTGCTGAAGTATTTCTTGAATTTCTTGCACATTTGCACACATTGAAGCAAATTAAATTATTTAATGCTTATTCATTTATTATCTGTCTTTCCAGAACGTATCATTATGCAAAGCTTGCATTAATTAATTGCTTCTAAAACTATAAAAACATGGTACAAAAAGTTGGTACACATATAACCAATTTCATCCGAGTTTCTTCACGGAAATAAGCGAAATAATTTATTCTAAGTAATTCACTGATACGCGATTGCAATAGATGTAGCAAGTTTCGGATTATCTATATTATACTATTTATCATTAATTGCCTACCGTGTAATTTTACGTTTTATAATTGCTTTCTATCCAAATTTAAGCGATATCCTATCATTTGTAAGATGATTCTTCAACAAAAACCATAAAATATTCACGATTTACATAAAATTTGAGATACAATCGATAAACGATAGTTACTAAGCACTCAAGAAAAATTAAAAATTATAAATTTTAACAGTTTTAATTTTAGTAAAATGCCCAACATAGTACCCAGCATTCGATGTACCTAAATTCTACACCAAAATTAAAGCAAAATTCTGCCATGTTTAAAAACACAGCGGATACATAATCAAACTTCTCTTTGCGATGTGCCATACCAGAATTCCTTATCAGACTCGGTAAAAACAATTCCACAAAATTATTTTAATGAAAAATTTTAATGTACACCTCTTTCTCATTTTCACAATCCATTCAAGTCGCCACCAATCACAATTACACCCGCTACTGTCCCCTCTTCTTCAATCCTATTTCGACTCTCGTCGTCGTCGTCGGCACACAGCGTACACGAGTTTCCGCGCCGTGTGACCCACTGGCGCGAATAGAACGTCTATACTCCACACCACAACCGTACGCACCTCTCGCACCTCCGCTATACCTCCTATTCGCAGGTGCACACACAACCACACACAGACATATGTGTATATATATATATAAGACGCGGCCTTTCGAAACTTGTACGCGTCGGTCCGTCCGCGAAAACTCGTGCCAGCCGGGTCAACGGGCTCATCTTCCTCTTTGCGCCCGCTTCTCATTCTTGCTCGTCGTCGTCTGAGGGCCTGCGTGCGTCTTGTTCTCGCTTCGCGCTTCCTCGTGCGTGGGGTCTTTTATTTGGCATTCGGGATCAATGATGGAATTGTGGACGGGAGAGACAGGGGACGGGGCTGTTTGCTCCTATTTTTAGGCTTTATCGCGGAAAATTTATGGAGGATTTGTTTTGCTTTGTTTTGCTTTAGAGTGATATGGGAGGGCTGATTCATTTTGTGGAATTATGCAAGAGGGGATTTTGCGATGATAGGTAGTGTGAAAAGCGTAATGAAGGGGGGATATTTTCATTTGTAGGGAAAAGATGTACTAATTTGTTTTATTGAACGTTGAAGGTGGCGAGTTTGATGGTAAAATTTACACGATACAGAACGGTAAAAATTGTATAATAAGGTTGATTTTTACCGTTCAATATTTTTATCAGAATCTTTTCTCTGCTAAGATAAATTGACCATATAAAAAATTACCAAAAAGTACAGTAAACCGGGTAATGACTTTTTGGCACTTTTTACTCATGTTTATTAAAGTGTACTGTAATGACCAGGAAATTTGTTCATGCTGTGGAATAAAATTTCTCTAGATGATTTTTGGATATAACGAAAATATTCCTGCATCAATATTACTCATACAAGTATTTTTATGGCTTTATGTATAATCTACGTTGAACTTCACCTAAAATTTGTGCACAAATTATATTGAAATTATTTATGCACAAATTATACATTTTAATCTTACATGTACAATCCGATGTCTGATGTAGTCTATAGATTTTGAACAAAATGTCACTAAAATTTAAGAACACGAATAGACATTTCTCTCAAATCAGATCAAGTTTACCATGCAGTACGAATTTCTCTATTATTTTTATTTAAAAACTTTCTCTAAGTAAGAGTTAAGAGAAAAACGAACTTGTTATACGTGTTAAATTTATTTATATAATTATGTCAGTTTGAAAAATAGTAAAGCTATTATACAATAAATAAAAAAGAAAAACTTCTTAAAAAACTGTAGTAAAAGTTAATGGGACAGCGGCAGCCAGCAGTACTGCATGAGAATGGATGGTTTACTGCAAACTTGATAAAGTGATCATGTAACATTTATGATAGAATATAAATCATTTTTACTGCCAATCTGAAATAACTAAATTTTAAGTGGTTTATACAATATTTTGAATGGTATCGCGAAGCTTAGAAAATAAATTAGAAAAAATGATTAGAAATATTATCTTATTATCCATTATATATTGTTGAAGAATTTAAATGTTAAAATGTATGTATATATAATATAGGCCATTGCACTTTCCTCGAGTTACATATTACCATTCGGTAATAATCCATTCAAGCGGATAATTAGCAAACGTCGCACATCGCGTGCATAAAGTACTCGGCAATCATTGTGAAAGATTCCTCTGTATGAACTTTAAATTTATGACTATTGTAAATTGTATCGTTACATAATTTACCTCTAAGATGTTCATTCAAGCCTCATTTAGACAGGTAAAGACCATTTATAAATTATTTTTTTACATTAGCCGTAAAGTATATCTTGGCCTAAAAAAGTTCTCGCGACATTTTATCAACAAAATACTCGTCGATTTGATTTGTCAAACATTTGAGCGCGAAATTCAAATTTAGTATTATGCAAAGGTATAACTGCACAGAGAAAAATTAAAATTAGAAAGATTACGTTCGATCCGCGATTTCGAAGAAAAGCTATATTTTAAAGGTAATTTCCCTATTTTTTCAAAATCTTTTCCAATGTGTCTCCACAATAATCCTAACATTTTATTTTTCTTTGTAGTAACAAGAACTACGTTCTTCTAATTCCATAAAATCAAATCGCTTAAATATTCTGCTTCCTCGAAGTGCCAACTTTATAACAGTAATCCATAAGAGTTCTCGCGAAAACGTCTTATCTTCACATTGAAGTTCACACACGAACGAACCGAAAAGCGATCCAGCAGCAATCTGCGCAAACAAGCATCGGAATCCGAATTTGCGTCATCGTCCTCCACGCGCACCGAACCCTTTTTCCCAGTGTGCACGCACACGCCTCTTAACCCTCGCCGCAAATAATTTCGAAGTCGTAAGCGCGCGCCGCAGGAATGCAGGTGTATGAAAGAGAGTTAAAAGACGGCTTTCGACAGAAAGATTTAACTCTCCTTTCGCGAGGAAGAAAATGTGTGTACTGCAGTGTACGCGTCAAGCCTTTGCGATGAAATCTATGTTCGAAACACGTGTTTCTTTTTTTTTGCATTCTTGTCTAGTGTAGCTGTGTGGATGGTCTTCCAAAAAGATTCCTGCAGTATGGTGGAGAGTTGGGAAGGCATGCGGTCGCGTGTATACGTTTTGCATAATTCAGCCGCGACAATCGGTTTAACTGTAAACGCGGCGTGCGGAGGAATTGCTTTGGCAAAAATGATGTGCGAGTCGTAGTGCGATGTTCTTCTTTTTTAATGAATACGTTTAAGGGTGCCGTCCCATAGACTATGAATACTCGAAACTGCAAAATCAAAATCATAAAATCAGGATGAATTTGAAATTGGCGCCACCTTTTCCGTTTCATTTTTTAAAACCCCGAGTCCCATGGTGCAGATTTTCTTGTCAGAATGGCATTCTAACCTCACTTTTGATAAAAATACATTGATATTTACTGGAATAACATATCATTTAGCATCAGAGAATAGAAAAAATGTTCACTAAATAGATTATTTATAAAATAAATCTATTTTAATTAGTCTAAAAGCCAAAATTATTGATCCGATTATTGGCGATTCCGATACTACTCAATTCTTAACCTCCATGGGACTGTGGATTAACAAAAAACGAAACGGAAAAGATGGCGCCATTTAAAATACATTCTGATCTTATGATTCCGTTTTTACAGTTCCGATTTTTCATAGCACCCTAAGTCGCGGATTATAGGGGCAGAATGTGGATTGGCAAATGCTAATGTGCGGTGTGAATTGTGCAATCATAAAGTTATATAGTAAGCCACATTATACGATTTGTTTTCATCAACACATTTTAATTTAATTTTATATGAATTTATTTCGTCACTAATATTCACGTAATAACGAAACAAAAGTATATTAATTGATAAAACTTATTATGTATTATTAATTTATGTAAACTTTTAAATCAAGACACAGTTTTAGATATTCTTAAAAATTTGTCTAACAGTACTCTCTAAATTCGAAGATTCGGACGCTATTTTTCACTGAAAATAGCTAGAATATCGAAAAACAATCAAGTCGTATTTTGCTTCATCAAAGAGGAAGCTTTGTGAAAAAAAAATTTTTCCTTTAATTCGTCGTAAGAATAAAAAACGTAAATGCTACCAACGTTTAAAATTTTCTAAACTTCGATATAATGTTACAATACCCTAATGTTACATAACGTCATGAAAGTATACCATCGTGACGTCACGTTAATTTTCGTTAGATTGAAAAATAGAAAATATTACCTAAATAATTTGAAATAAATGAATCACGCCCCATCCTCTCACTTAGTCAACTAATTAACTTTATAAATAATAGCAGAATGCTCGTAAATGCAAATTAGTTTGTTTTACTTACTATACCCCCAATAAGCTTCTTCCCACTAATCTTCAAACAGCAATTAGGCTTAGTCCCGAGTGCATCTGCACTCGAGCACGCCAAAGTCCTTCGTCGACGACAATAGGCGTCGGGAGTTTCGCCTGCGCAGACGCCAACTTTTCGCCCCTCCGCAAGGCTCAACAAAGGACCGTGCTCACGTCGAGAATCCCATTAAAATCGCGTAAAAGAGGCCCAGCCACTACACGGGGGAGGCCCCGTCTGAAGATTTTACGCTGTCGCTCGGGGGCCCGATTGTGTCGCAACGGGTCGAGGTCGTTTACGGGTTAAAACATAGAGGTTTCACCTGGATGCTTGTTGTAATAGTTTTGGTTTTGGAGGATTTTTGGCTTTAAATGACCGAATGGATGCTTTGCATTTGAGCTTTTGTACGTTTGGAGATTATGCGAATTCTTTAAAATGTTAGCTTATTGAGTGCAGTATGGGGTTTTGTATGAATGGGGGTATAATTACGCAAAAATGACCGTAGTAATAAGTAGTGTCAAATTGAGTGGATAGTCGACTGCGGTACACTAATGTACTTAATATTTTGTTTTACTCGGAACTACCTACAAATACAAGTTTTTCTATCAGATAGTTTTATTGTTATGCAACTTCATACTAAATTACACTCTGCTGTAATAGTTAGATATCAGGTTATTCGCGTTGATAATTGTTGGCTATTAGGTTTTCTAAAACGCTTATTATCGTTTTATGAAATTCACAGAAAATAAATGTATTGTAGTCGTATTTAGAAGCATTGAACTAAGTAAAATTTAGCTTATGTAAATCGCTATTGTTGGATTTGAAATTTCTGAATTAATATTTCAATAATCTATTCTTATAATTAAGTATTATTATGTATTGTATATGACATAATCACATTAATTAATTGAATTTATTATGCGTTTAAGATGAAATTAAATTAAGTTTATATGTATAACATAATCAAGCCTGCAGTAAGTAGCATGAGTCAAACCTATTTTGTAATCACAATGACGGTGCAAAATTATACAATATTATCCTTTTACATAATCCTTCTTATGTTTACAAATCATTAGAATCTCATTTTATTGTCGATATAGTTTTATTCTTATTGATATATCATGCATTTTTCATTTTTTTCAACTTATCTCCTCAATCAGCCCAAAAGCATTTCATTTAGCTTAAAAAGTTGCTAAAACTCGTTTTTCGTGCATCCATTATTCTTCACATAAGCAACAGCCAAATTTTTAATAAAACAAGCAATCAAAAACTTATATTTCTCGAAATCAAACCTTATTTTTTACTTTCTTCTTTCCCAAACCCAGATATATTTACATCACGAGCATATTTACTCGTTTTTCGTTTGTCTTGAAAAATGACATCAAACCAAATTCTTCAAACGTGTTTGTATGACAAAACTAAGTTACTTTGAATACTGGAAATAAAGATACCATCTGCAGGAACTGTATATGCTTACATGCGACGATCATCATACACTTTTGTGTAATAATACATTGCACAATAGCATAACTTAACTTAGATGGGTATCTTTACTTCCAGTATCCAAGCTAACAACTCAACAATTGAACTCCTACCAAAACCCTCATCCCATCTCCACCAAAAAACTCCCACCACCCCGATAAACCACCCCAAAATTAACGAAAAGCAGCCCATATACGCATCTTCCCCATCTCGAATTAAAGTCCTCTCCGTAAGAGCTCCACTCATTCCTTCGCTCGGCCGGCGCGCTCGTTCACAGAGTTAGCGTACAGTCTCTTTTCCTCTCCTGCGGCGAGCGAGTCGTTGCCTGAGCTGCCTCCGTCCTTGCGCGTCGGGGAGCCCCCCCGAGCTGCTGGCCGCTGCTGCTGCTGCTTCCCCCGCCAACGCGACCGCATTCCTTTTCCGCTCCTCGACGCCCGAGAAAGAGAGAGAGGGAAGGAGTCTTTGCTGCCTTCTTGACTCGCGTTATATACGTGTGTGTCTGCTGTGCATGCTGGCTTGGATGCTTGGGTATGCTCTGCACTGGTGTGTGAGAGCTTCTTTTTTAGGGGGAACATTTTTTCGAAGAGGTTGTACGATGTGGATTGGTTGGACTCAAATTGGAGTGAATGTTTAGTTTGATGAAGGGGTTAATTTATAGGTTATTTGTTCATTTGTTGGTTTTAATTTGAATCCATTAGAGGATTGAATCAATGATAGTCCAGTTGGATTGATTTTTTAACCCGGTAGGGTTCTTATAGTAAAATTCATCTAGAGAGGTGCATTTTGATTGTATCAAACGATTTGAATTAGTGAAGAAAGGTTGTGATAAGATGCTGTGCATCATGATTAAATAAAGTTAACCTATATTAGTATATTTGGTAGTGTATTCAGTTTACGAAAAAGATTTAAGAGATTTATTATAAAAACGAACACAAGTGTCAATTTTTCTTGGATTTCTTTTGACTCTCCGTTGGGGTCAAGCATATAATAGTTGTCCCGAAGTTTGAACTTAAAATTGAGTCTTAAGGTATTGAAAACAGTGTCTGACCAATTTGGACATTAAACTTAAGTCCAAGGAATTTAGAGTGCTGTTATTGAATGCACTTGAGAATAAATTGTGAAACCTGTTTCATAAAATTTTGTAGTTGCTAAGAAATACATCTGCGCTATAACAAAAAAATCAAGTGTAATGGTTAGAAAATAAAGCAATAGCTTACTTCTAACATTCCTTCACATTAAATCCATTCCGTCTGCCGCGGGACGCAATAGATTTTGTGCTTAGCATTGTACTCTTTTTTTACTGTTTTCAATCTTTCAGTTACATTTCTAATTGACACTTGTTCATAATGCACTGAAAACAATTTGCAACCAGGTAATGCATATTATAAAAACTTATTTTACTTTACTGTCCATATCGCTCCACTCTTCACTACTTCATCGTTCTGGCTCTTTAGGTTTTTTTTTTCATTACGTTGGTTGCGGTGTTTTGGAGCAGGAGAGAAAGGTGAATTTTTTCTCGGTACACAGCCATTGCGTGCAAATATATGCGGTGTAGAAGTTATGATAATACGCTCATGAGATTGTTTGTGTAAACGATGAGTGAAGATGATTAAAGTCAAATTTCGGCGAAATGTGGTATAATTTTGGCTCCTATTCTCGGGAAGACAATATTATGGTTCCGGGAATTGCAAGATATTGCGATCCGATATGTTTGACGTCGCTAGAATTATAATTGGAATAGTAAAATGTCGTTAATTGTAACCGTATAGGGGTGATAATTGTGATCTTATAAGTCATAATTGATTGATTCTGGATTCTAACGTGACTTGCAATTATATGAGGTTACGTTATCACATAAATAACCTCGTAAATAAGTATGTGTAAAAGAATAAGATATAGTATTTACAGACAAATTACTTTTTTTTAATTTAACTAACTTTTACAAGATAAACTTCAATTTTCATGATGTAATACGAATTGGAACAATGAGCATTTGCATGTTACAAAGTATCTCACATCTTCACAACAGTGACCCATATTTATTTTACATAAACGTTCGACACGTAAAAATATGCCAATGGCACAGTTCGTACCATTCTCAAGTGCAATTTTGAGGTTAACTCCTCCCAAAAGTCACTCAAACGCACTCCTTCCAAAAGTGAAAGTACCACGCTACTCAGGAAGTGCATTTCAGAACCCTTGCTCCCCAACTTTCTCGTGTCAAACTAGCATTTCTCCTTCTTTATTTGAAAAAGTTAATAAAAATGCTAATTTTGTTGCTTCATGCGCCACTCGAACCACGTGCGCACAAGCCTCTCGCCGCGCGACGACAGTCTACGTTCTCGATCTCCTTTTCACCGGCGCTCGCCGACTATTTTTATTTCTCCTGTAAGCACTCGCCTCTCTCTCCTCCGGCGCTTTAACGGGCTTTTTATTTTTCTCGGCGCGTTCGAAGCCGCCGCTGCGCGGGGCTCGAGCAACGAACCCGACTACGACACGACGACGCGTATATAGACGTGTATAGCTATATATATAAGCGCGCTGAAGAGAAGAGAAGACCCCTTCGAGGCTGGAGAGCGATACAAATGTAACGTTGTCTTGACTTAAAAAACGGATTTCTCGGATTTTACGATTTTTTGGGGAGATTTTGCTTTCTGTGAGCATTGTTGTGGAAGTTTGGAAAGGTGCTATTTTTGAGATGAAGTTAATGATTTTTGTGAAAATTTCGTTTCGATAAATCATTAAAAGAAGAATATACTGAAATTTCAAATGTATACTCCTGCCCTAATTCAGTTTAAATGTTTGATTTCCAATGCAAGTTAAATTTGTAACATTAGTATAATTGGCAAATCAACAGAAGACACTTGAGTGCCACTATATCTAATCTTTTGATCTAATCTTGCGATAAAATCCTTTTTGATAAATTTTCAAAAGTGTCAATGATCTCCGGCCAATTCCATTTATATTTCGAACGAAGCCTTTTAATTCCATCCTTTTAATTACCCCGCAACGATAATACAGTGCCGTACGTCTAACTGAAATACAAATAAACAGATTTATCTCAAAGTTCCATTGTTATTTCTAGCTCTCATCCAAATTTCGTAGAGTGTTTGATGATACGCTACATTGCCTGGTGTAAATCAATCAAAATACTGATATCTTCGTTCTTACAGACCTTCAGCGGGAAGAATTCATCAAGTCATCAATTTATATCTTCCCTAACGTGCAATATCTCGTATAACCTCCTCTAATTTATCGTTCAAACACTGTGAACAGAAAAATATCGGTACTAACATGTACATTAAGAGTTACCGTTTACAGGTTCACATATTAACTATCACTATACATATTTAATATCAATAATATCAGTGTACCGTCACGACGAGCCTAGTAATTGATCGGGACCCAGTTTTCGATCATTATTGCTTTCTCAAAGAGAAAGCTTTGTATATTTAATATACAATCGTCATCGTTCATTGATCTATAATACAATATGTTAATATCAATAATATGTTTCTCATTATACCATCACATTTAACCTGGTAATTCATCAAGACCCAGTTTCCGATCATTTTTTAATACATCAATTGTCATCGTTAATTGATCGATACAAACAAATCAAGACACAATAAATGCCTACTCAAAAACTGATATCTAAAGACTGACACATTTGTTCAAGATCTAAATTTATAAACATACCAAACGTCTGATCAAAAAGTTATACGTTCGTGACGGTGTATACACGTGCTCTCGAGCTTTCCCCCTCCTCTCACCTATATCTACACTCGCACACAATCATACCTCTCTTGCAATACACACCGCTCACCATACGACGGAACGCCCAAGTCCAACACAACTCATACACACTCATACTCTCCATTCTCTCTCGTGTGCACGTGTGAGTGCGCGCGAGGCTCTCGCCCTAAAAGGACACGTTACCTGGTGAGCGCGCGCGCGCGCACTCGTGTCTCGACTTCTCGAGAAGCAAAGGAGAAGGGAGCGAGAGATCGTCGTGGGTACGAGCTTCGGCTTCGGCTTCGTGCTCCCGCGATTATCCCCACTATACGTATAGCGGATCGGCGTCGTTTCTTCGCCTCTGCGTTTCGGTTTCCGAGCTGCTGCACACTTGCGAAAAATGCGAAGGAGAGCAGTGAGGGCCGGGTATGATACCGATTTTTAGGGGGGGAAAGGAGAGAAGACGTTGACCTGTGATTGGTGGTATAGGGATACACGTTGGTGTAAGTACGGGATTTTGGGAGGTGGTGAACGTGGGATGATGAGGTTTGGGAAGAATGAGTCAGTGTTCTGATAAATATTGTTTATGAATTATGTGTCGTGAAGGATCTAGTTACTCATCAGAGGACAATTCCTGATCATTGATTTAGGTGAATTGTTAGCTTAAACAATTATTGTTGTTGCAGAAACGTGTTTGAAGATTTGAGAAATAAACATTGACTATGGTACGATTCCGAGAGATAATTGAGCGACTAGTTTAACCAGTACTACCTTACTAGATATACTTTATCAATTCACAGTAAAATTTCACTATTTAATTCCTTCAAATTAAGAAGGTAGAAAAATGTATATTTAATATCTGAAATGCATAATGATTATGTTCTGACAACGAAACTTGTGTGTGTGTATTATCTAATCATGTCCTACTTGCCTTGAAAAGAATAGTTTTGTACGATACATGTACATAGAAAGGTAGCACTTTATTTGTTCGAAGATATGAAGAGTCTAGGTGTACATTATACAATATCTAAAAAGTTTATTTAAAATTAGCTGTGATATATACAAGATCTGATCAGGAATTATTTTTAACTGATAGAAAAGTGGGTCCGCGGCAATATGTATCTTCCGCTATAAATGTTTCTTTCGTCCGCTCATCGTTTCTCCCGGCAGATAAAATGCCTTGAACTTGTATAATGGAGTTAAATTTGAATAAGGTTTGCTTCGGTAGGCCGCACCAATTTTTCTTCGCAGCGGTATATCTTTATCAAACCCTTTTGTTACAAACAGGCGATGACTCCTTTCGGAACGTACATACTTTACAGTTACATCGTTTGTTGGATTTTTTGCCGATCCATTCAAATGCAAAGTAGTATATGGGTATTATTCGCGATAATGAATGTTACAGTCGTTTATTCAATTAATTTCTTCATCTTTTGTAGTGCATTACTTGGCTATTTTGGGATTTATTCAATGTCGATACTGCTATTATTGCTGATTGCTTACTCAAGTTTTTTTCATTGCCTAAATCTGTTGTAATCATTTATTGAATAATTGGAATTTCATGTATAATTATTCAATGAATCAAAATATAATTTAGCCTGTCCCTTTCTTGAATAGGTGTCTAATAGGGAACACACATGATGTGAGAAAAACGTCTTTTTGCCTCTCAAAGAATACCATTAATAAATGTCGTAGATGTCGATTATTCCCTAATTTAACGCCTTTATATATTTTTTTATAAGTAATTGAAAATTGACCATCCGAATAGTTTTTTGAAAACGCAAATTATATGTGATTGGTTAGTTGATGAGCCAAGTAAAATGGTGGCCATAAGCACTTACCATACGTGCGAAAAGATTATTATTATTATCTCGTCTATACTTATTTGCATAATATTAGCCACCATATTCCCTTTTTCTTAAATCTCGAGACCTCGTAAATCTCATTTCAATTCTCATTTAACAAGAAAATTGTTCACAAATTTGTTCTCGTAAAAAATCAACATATAAAATACTATTTTGTCACTTTTGTTGATAATTTAACCTTCAATTCAATTGAAAATCTATTTGAAGATTCACGTCTGCTCCCTACTACTACCATCATTTTTTGTTACACCTCCAACAATGTACACTTGTTTCACTCAACCTAATTGCCCAAGCATAATCCCATTACCACTCGATCCTCACCATTACAAAAACAGCGCCTCGTCAACTATACGCGTGACCCAATCCCTAAGTGTGCCAATATCTAACCCACGTCTCATACACATACACTTACACTCCACTGCGATCTCCCGCAACCGTTTTTCTCCACTATTCGCGCGTTCTATTCTCTCCTCCCACGCGCGGGCACGCGTAAAGACACTGCGCGGCATTATAATTCCGTGCCCACTCGCACTGCCTATTGCAGCATACACACACACACACACACACACACACACGCGCCATCAAAGAAAAAAAAAACGCCTTGCCTTTCCGCCGTCCAGATCCAGGGGCGAGTCCGAAGGCGGGGTAACTGTACCGTCGACGACGACTCGGCGAGTCTGTGAGTTTCTATAAGCTGATGGTTGTCGGGCTGCCAGGTAACCGATGACGTTTTCGAATTCTCCACCGGGTGAATCATCGTTGCGAAGCGGCGCGGTGGCTACGACTGTGCGCGCGACTCGTGCCTCGAATGGCGGATTCTGCCGACGACGGGGATTTTGTATTTTTTTTGCGTACGTGCCGCGGGACGTATGCGCTGCGTGATTCTCGCAAGAGTTGGCTTATTTTGCCTGGGAAGAGAGCTGATGGGGGGTTTTGGGTTGGTTGGTGATACGAGGCTAAGGCGCGAGAAAATGCGTTGAAAACTTTTTAAGTTGTATAATATTTTTTGTTTTGTGGATTGTATAAGTGATGTGCTTATGTTTTTGTAAGCATTATGGAAGATGTTTTTTAATTAAATTCTGTTGTATAATAAAATACTTTTTTTTTATAAACTTTGTAAATCTTTGTGATAGCTTAATAATTAAAGATAATGCAGTCTAAAATTTTTATATTTCTTTTAAAAAAAGAATTAAAAGCAAACTATGATATGGATTAGCCCTAGAAGAGGAGTGATGGTTTTGTAGTTAGATAAAACCGTTTATTATCGAATAATTACCCTATTTCTAGCGATTTTTTCAAAATCGAGGTCGAAATTGCCAGTCTGGTCTAAAAAGCATTTCATGAATCGTCTGATTTCTATCTAAATCAATTTTACATGTATACCGCTTACAAAATAAGTTTTAGTAGTCAACTCTATTGTAATGCTATTTAACTTAAAAAAATTTTATTGTATAGTGATTTTGAAAATATTAACAAACATCTGTTTGCATATCGAATTAGTTTCACCACACTTAACATTTTGCAGTCTCGCAGAATCATTATAAAGTAGGTATATGCTCGAATCAGCAATGTAAAAATTAGCATGGTTTACATTTCTCAACGTCGCGGCGGCGCGCAGAAGTGGCTTCGCCCACGTCCAAAGTCACTGTTACGCAGTTGTGCAGAAACTTGAATACACCGTCATGATTCAAGTGGAAGAGAAGAAATTAACACAAATTCACATCTTCCTACTCTCGCTGCACAGATCCCCTTTCGGAGCTTCTTACCCACTTTGTGCCCGTGTATGTTTGCCTCCATCTTGCCATTAGCATCTCTCTTTCATTCGGTTCTTGCCTTTTTCTCTTTTTTGCTGCGCTAATGTTAATTATAAATAAATAACTCGACAGAACATTGAATCGAGAGCTTTTGAAGGGAAATTAACTAAAATGTGAAAGTGATATTTGTAACTTATTGTTTCAAATGAAAAAGGTTCAATTTTAAAAAATTTAACTTTGAGAGATACATCTTAGGTGAAAAGTGAAAACTTTCAAGTTATGAAACTATTTGTTGTCTAATACTACATTAGCCGCTCAACAGGAGCTGGCTGTGCTAAGATACACAGCAAAATTTGTGGTTCATCGCTTTACACGTTGAATTTTTAATTTTACGCAGTTCTAAAAGTTCTCACAAATTCTTTGTTATATACATAATTGGGGACAACTTTTAAAAATCTGTAACATTAAAAGTTCAACGAACAAAATTGCAAACCGCGAATCTCGTTAAATGCACGGTTACGACCTCGTCAGCGATTTTCGTAAAAAGAAAGTTGTTATTTGTTTATAAAAACTGTTCATAAATAGTTTTACTTCTATTAGCGTACTTTTTATTTAAATTTCAAATTGTGATTTCAAAGAAAATTATTAACGATATCCTTATTTTTTTGTTCCAGGTATGTACACACGTTTGAAATCTCGTTTATTAACGTTCGTAAATATTCATCAGTCATTGAGTAAGTAAGAATTAAAAATACATCTTAACTACGATCTCCATTCATCTAATTTTACCGAAAACACGTGTTCCCAATACTAAAGAATCGTAAAAAGAGACTTGCAAATCCGTATTCTGCTACTTCAGTTCCATTCAAAACATACCGATAACATCAACTATAGTTTATTAATACACTCAGGGAAACGTTCTATTAAAAAAAAACAAAACTAATCTTGAATAAGTAAAGTTACAAGAAGAAAATAACTATCAACCAAAACGTTAACTATGTAGCTTAAAAGTATTTAGAAGAATTAGTTTAAAAATGAATCATCATACTTCAATATTCAATTTAAAGATTCAATTCAAGGTTAAAAATTCAATCAAACATTTCAATTAGAGATTCAAAGATTAATTAATTAAAAACTCAAAAAGTCCATTCAAGACTTAAAAAGTAAACTCAGGACTCATAAAGTCAACTCATGATTCAGAATCAATTCGAGATTCAATGTACCAAATCAAGATTTAATAACTCAGTTCAAGATTCAACTAAACATTTGAGAATCCAATTCACCATTCGAAGCTTCAATTCAAGATTAAAAAATTCAGTTATAAAAGAATCCTTTTTCAACGAATATACTAAAAAGTATCAGATCGTCACACAATCTTTCTCCTCTCCCCTCAACAACCCATTTCCCCAAATGTAATCCCCCCCAATAAGATCTTCAACCGCCGCATCTCGCGTCTCAAAAGCTACGAAACTCTTGTTCGGGACGAGAATAAACCAAGGATTTTGTTACAATAATTTATACACCATTTATGATAAAGTCTGTTATTTATTAAATACGACATACGCCTTATTAATATAACGCGCTTTGTAACTACCGATCTATATAAAGGCCAGAATGCATCTGGTCTCTGCGTCATTCTTCTTCGAGCTAAAATGAGCCGCTATACGCGCCGACGACCGCCGAAAACATACATAAGAAACTTGAAAATATCATCGCATTTGAACTATACAGAAAGTCTTAGAGACCTTCTGCATAGGAACTTATTACACAGTTACATTTTCTTATTACTAATGGATTCTATCCGAAACAACTCTGCTCCACATTCCCGCGAGCAAAACCGCCACTACACGCGCGCATTTCACCCATGCGTACTCCTCTCCCGCGTGCTCTCACTCTCGGTTTCTCCTCTCTATAATGCTCACCACCGCGCACGCACGCAGCGCCGCGCGGCCCTCGAAGGGCCGATGACCGCGGGCTGACCCGCGCCCGCGAACGACGACGACGAAGAAGACGCGACGGGGGCCGATGCTATATGCGCACGCTGGCGAACGTCCTTGCCCGCCGAGAAAGAGAGAGAGAGAGAGAGAGGTAGAGCGTCCGATCCCCGTGTAGCGAGATTGAAACGTTCGATATTGCCGGCGTGGCTTCTGCTTCGCGATTAGTGTAGGTGTGTTAGGTTGTGGATGAGGGAGGTTCGTGAGTTTTCGCGGTGATGTGTGTGTGTTTTCAGTTGGTGGAGTGGGGCATGTTTGTTGCTTCAGGGGGTGTATAGGAATGCGGATGTTTGGGTGTGCGATTTGTTAGATGATGGGGTGGTTGTTTGTTTTGTTGAGGGAGAAGTTTAGTGTGTGGTTGTAGCGGACAGAAGATTATTTATAATAATATTTCGATTGAAATAAATGAGTATTTTAGTAAGGAATTGATCATCGTTTTTTCAGTTGAAATTAAGTGAATACTTAGTAGCTTCAAGATGCTTCTTAAGTATGAGAACTTGGCTAATCTGTATACTTAAACTTTGTTCAGAGAGTAGTTTTTGACACAACGAAATATGTGAATTCTTGTTGTGAATTAGTTATTTTGTGGATTATTCTGAATCTGTTTTGTAATAAATCAGAATTTAAACAAAATTATTCACAAAATACCACAGAATTGTTGTTACAAAATTAACAAAATACTTAATATAATTAATTTTAGCAGTATACGAAGCTTCTTTTAATGTGGCACAATGAATCTTCAAAAAAACTTATAGTGACATAGACAATTTCTGAGATTATTTCATGCTGATCTAAGCAAAGGTGGCATCATCGACAACATTAACCAATTATTAAGCATTAGTCATTTTTTAATGCATTTTAAATATATGAAACCTGATCTTCTATGCATAAAACAAACACAAATTTATTTTATGTAATAAGTTAAAAAAAAAGGTTTTATAAGTCATTAATGAAAACCATAAAAAGTGGAGATCTACGTCAAGGTTGATTAGAGAAAATTGACACGTGAGTTTTGAGACACGTTTAATGTTATTTTTTCAGAATTTAATCATATCGGGTTGGCAGTCCTAATAGTATGCAAAGTTAAAAAATGTGAACAAAAAGTGTAAAGGGGCTCGTCCCGTGTATTAATAAATATACATCTATAGTTTTTAGATCTTTAGATTTTAAATTTCAGATCTAATAAATTCTGTAGAAAGCAATATTATTCTAAACATAGAATATGCCATATGCCATAAACACAAATTATGAATAATTTATCACCTTGATAAACCAAACAAACTAACTTATTCGATCCTCAAAATTACATAATTATATAAATCATTGCAAGCATTTAATAAAAAAAAATGGCACAACGTAATTAATACATGTAGGCTAACCCGATTATCTCGAGCATGTAAAAACACGATCGGCGCTGCGCTGCGCTGCGGCATAGTGCACCAGAATACTTTTTCGCGCAAGAAGCGTGAGATGAAAGACAGTTTTATCTTCTCGAGTGGTGCCGGTGCTGCTGCTGCCTGCAGTAGCTCAACGCCGCCGTCTGCCCGTGAGCAGGCTGCAGCTAAACAGCTGTTACACTTATCGACTTAGCGTGCATCGAGTTTTGCAACGATCTAATTTAACGATTAAAATATTTCCCAACGTTGGTTTTAACAGGGATTGAGTATGCGCAGTGTGTATGCGTTAAAATACCCGTGACATCATGATGATATACGTTTAATTGAATATGTGAGAGAGGTATTTTAATTCTTCGCATTCATGCGTCGTTATAAGCCACTAATTATACGTGGAAATTTATGATTTAATAATCGTATATTATGTTTTCGATGTAATAACTGACATTTTTAACCACTTGAATTAAGAAACATTTGAAATATTTAGTCCGCGTGTTTTTAAATATCAATAGCATGCTTATATTCAAATGTAACAAGTGTAAAATTCCAATCACGAGGAAATTCGATCTCGGAAGATTCCTCGATTCGCGAAATAAGGAATTATCGAAAGCTCCCAGAGTCGTTGCGCAGCCTGACGATATAATAAGTCAGGAGGAAGTCTGGCTTGTTAAGGTCGCGCCACCACACGCGACGACGCCGACGACGAAGGCAATCCTTTTATTTCTGTTTAAACTTTGCGTCACGCGTGCCGCCGCGGCGAAGAGCCGCTTCTTCTTCTTGTTCTTTCACCTTTCTACCGTGTCCCGAGTCTCTTTCTCACCTTGCCACGCTAAATTTCGCTTAATTGGCCGCGTAATTATGCGGCCCGAATGGCTCGAGACATTACTTCCATTGTTGTGCTTGAAAGAAGGTGGAGGTCTTTAAATTAAGTAAATTTTACTCGTAAGTACTGAGATAACTGTATTCTAAAGGTTTATTGATATGTATTATTCTTTAATGATTAACCTATTACCACGAATATAGTTTATTAATCGACATTTTTAGCAGATGACGAATCTTTAAATATATTAATTTTAACACCAAATCAGGCAAGCTTAATTTACGTATTATAACGAAATATATGGAAAAGAATTTTTTATTAAAATTAACAAGAATAACTTTCATTATTTTCAATATATACTATAATAATATTGAAATCAAGTATATAATTCAATAAAACGATCCCATTTTTCGTTGATATAAGTTCAATGTAAGGTGTATAATGTATAAACCCGAGTGAGCCTTAGTTATGGCGTAATATTTTGCTAGTAATTTATAAATTAACTTTTGTAGCTGAAAGTAAATTATTTTGAGGGTTGATGAAACGATTTTTAAGCTAATAATTAGCTATTTTTAGAGATTTTGATTTATGTGGTTGGTTTTTTATTCAAAATTTTTTTTTATAAATGATTAGGTACACACACCGTAGTGTTTTTATTCTTAATAGAAAAGTATACTTACAATGTAATTTTGTATAAAGGTCCGATTTCATGCAGCGAATTATTCGCGCGAATGCTATGCTAACATATAGCATTCGCCGCGAATAATTCGTTGCGTGAAAACGGACCATAATTATTTATTAATTATTTTTCAATTCAAACATTCGAATATTAAACATATCCGTTTTATAAATTTTATAAAAATTTCTTTATGCCAAATGATACAAAATGATTCAGAATAAAATTTACTCCTGTTTCTCTTCTTAAAACAAAACAAAAAACTCGATCAACCTTTAAAGAATCCTAAGAAAAACGCTCTCACACCGCGTAATACTGTTTCTATCCTTTATATACTCTTAAAATACTATCCCAGACTCGCGAGCAGCCGTTGAACTTGAAAACCTAGCCGGACAATGGATCCTCCTGTGCAACAGGCGGCGGTCCGGCTTACATCACGCGCGTGCTTTGGAAAGCGCACGAAATGAAATTACAATTACGCGCCGTCCGGAGAGCTCAGCGGTATACAGCAGCGGCAATTGCGCGCGTGGGCGTGTTGGGGGATATGTGCGCACACCGCTGCCTCAATGCGCCGACATTAAACGTGCGGTGATAAGGCGTGTGTATTCTCGTTGGCGGCGGACGCGTGTCTGGATGATTGTTTTCGGGGGGCCTTGGAAGATTGCATTGAGATGTTGTTCGGTTGTAGATGTGGTAATGGGAGAGGAAGTGGAGTAAGAATGCAGTTTTTGTACAATAAGATGCGACAATTTTAAGGATGTTTTTGTAATTATAAGAAGGATGTTTGAAAAGTTTATTTTTTAAGTATATAGCTGTTATTTTGGAAAAATATAGTTTTAGCAGCTCACGTGATTACATGAAAATAATAATGTTCGTTCTGTATTTTCTCTTAAATCTTTTATTTTTAAACGTTTTTTATATCAAATTAAAATGTTTTTAAATTAAGGGAAGTACTCTTATTCTCCGTACACATTTCTTATAATAAACAAAATTCGTGTTTTCGTTACTTTTTATAAAGAACAAAGAAGTTAAGTTAATAACCACAAAATTAATTGATCCACTTTAAAACGATATTTTGATATAGTTGTCATCTATTATAATTATAAAATATATATATATATATATATATATATATATATATATATATATATATATATATATATATATATATATATATATATATATATATATATATATATATATATATATATATATATATATATATATATCTATTATAAAAAATTCCATTTATATTATAAGATTATAACAAAAACTAAAAAATATGCTTTTCATAAAATTATTCCTTTGATATAAGATACTAAGGTTAAAAATAATAAAATGTATAAAGTACACAGCAAAAAGACTACACACCCCGAACGCAAATAAATCAAAGACTTAAAATACTACGTCGAACCCACCGAAAATTCAAAATTCCCATGGCCACGAAACTTTCACGGAGCTTCACATGGTGTATCCCACGCAGCCGCCGGCCAAAATGCCGTACATGCGCCACAGCAGCAGCAGCAGCGGTGCATCGTTCCTTATGCTCCCGCAAAGCCGGGAGAGAAAATATCCCGTCTGCGTGCGCCGCATGCACGCGGCTAAGCCCCTCGAGACAAACGGGCCGGCTCGCGCCGTTTTATATACGACGCGGCTCGTTCGGTTTTCGGCGCCCCTGCGATGCGCTTCTTCTTCTCCTTCTTCGTGCGCTTCTGATGGTACCCGGTGTTCCAGAACGCCTGTGTACACGCACACGTGTGAATTCGACGGGGCGGCGATGGTGTTGCAGTCTGTAGGTCGCGTTTGATTCATTTTTGGAAAGGTTTTAAAATCGAGCGAGATTGTGGGTGAACTTTCTCTTTTGACTTTTTCTTATCGGAGAATTTTTGTCGATGAATATGAGTAATGATTTAAAGATTGTAAGGCGGTTGTACTTTCACGAAAGGATAAAAGAGAATTTCATTAAAATCACCAGAAGTTAGAAGGATGAGTACAATAGTAGTACAAAGCTTTAGGGTTGAATGTTGAACAAAATAGTACAAATAATGATGATTAAAATTATACGTTTTGAAAATGTTACTTTTACACTGCCGTATGGTAGAATGCTATTTTATAAGATTACTTCCAGTAGAAAAATATACTTCCATCCAAGGAAAATTAATACAAACTAAGTATATGTAGGTGCAATATTGAAAATCTAAATCCATCGTCAAGAAAATTATATAATCAACTTTGAACTGTAACTCTCATTGCAAATTGATCAACAATTTAATTTATCTTTTCATACTATTAAAAATCTAAAAGTAGAACAAAATCTTCAGAGCCACAATACACTGAAAAAAAAATTGTTAAATCTAAGTAAACGTTTCCTTGAATCGTACTAAGAAAAGATTTATTTAAATAAAGTAAATATTTCTTAAATTTAGTAAATATTTATTGAAATGATGAATACCAGTCTAAACATAATTAAATATTTACTATTATCAAATAAATCTTTTCTTAGTACGATTCAAGGAAACGTTTACTTAGATTTAACAAATTTTTTTTTCAGTATACGGTGCCTTTAGAATACGGCCCTGCGTGCAGAAACTACCTCAACGGACCATTCATTCACAAATATTTCACGCTTTTAAAAACACTTTTCCATTATTATTTTAGACAGAAAAAACAAAATATTAAATCAATTATTTCATTCAGCTTCAGTTAAAATCCTTCGATCCCTCCAATCTCCTACAAAAAGTTCAAACAAACTATTCACTTACTACCAGCCCCACGCAAATCCTACATTTCCCAAAACCCTCTAAAACCTCCTGAAAACCATTAAAACTACACTTTCTTATATTTTCAAGTGCGCATATACATACACGAACATCCCGACTAAAACTTTCGAGTAGCATCGCTCGCTCGACGTTAAAAAGCACTTAGCTCCCATCCTCTCTCTCTTGGGTCCCTCTCGACAGCGGCAGCAGTTTTTGCCTCCTTCGGCTCGGCCGCCGAACTTCGCCCGGCAAGGGGGAAAGCGGAAAGACCTCGGGCTCGCACACGTGTGCCCGGCAAGGCGCGCACGTTTTTCTACAGATCGCTGTAAGACTGCCAGACGTGCGCCTACGAATGCGCAGCGTCGTATATTGGAAATTTTACTTTGAACGCGCGGGAGAATTGAGAACCGGAGATGGACGAGTAGGATGTGGAGTGAATTAGGGGAGGATAGGAGGAAATGCAGGAGTTTGGAATATTTAGGACAGTCGCACGTTCGTGAGAGGATATCGGAGTGTGCACATTGCATGTGGTCGAAGATTTAGTGCTTTTTGGGTGGATTAGTTGAGAATCGGGGAGATGCTTTTGTGGGGGAATTTTTTTGTAGCTTTCCAATGCTTTTTAAGACCGCGCGATTCGATATATCAAAGAATATTGGAATATTGAGTAAGATTTTTTGGTATCCTTGAAAATTTGAGATGAAGTATATTTACGGAGCAACAGCTGAAGTGCATTTAGAAGCTGTAGCTCTGGATTGTACTGGACTTGACTGCCGCGTTGAAGGTTCCAAAACATTATTAGCTCGGCCATTCCGACTTAAAATAGAGTAACTTCCTCGCGAGGCCAGAAGAGTTGATTGTGGAAAGCTGCGTAGTTAGATGATACTACTACGAGTATTTTGGAAATTACGTACCTTCTAAAATTGGATTCTTTCATAAAATAGAGAATGAACAATGAGTATAGAAATTTCGTACCTAAAAACTATACGATTTTGTATATTAGAATCAAATTTTATATAAAAACTTTAAAGAGCAATATTTTTGTTAATAAAACGATAATAAACATACAAATTTAACAAAATAACAACCTTTCCTGGCATAAATATAATCAGAATAAATATACATCGTTAAGGAAGATTTATAATCACCGGATTTCTAAGCTATTGTGTACATAAATATTTTGTTTATAAGTGAAAGTGAGCGCAATTTAATTGAAGAACCGCAGTAAATACAATTATATGTAAAGAACATTGTGAAATTTTGATGTTTTAAAAATGTCACGTACTGACAGACCAAATTTAATTTATTAAAAAAATATTTGTATGTACAAAGACTTATTGTGTATTTACTTATTATATATACTATACTTATTTCAGACATATCTTCTAGCTCAATTGTGAAATAGAATAAAATGTTTCGTTCTCGTTTTAAGTTTTAAGTGCTCATTAAAGCTGCCGAATTCGCGTTATAATCTTGTTTATTATCGAAGTATCAACACCCGAATGGGCAGTGCTGCCCACCTAACGGAAAATACTCAGACAGTGAGCGTGCGGTATTAGAATGTGTCTCGACTTAGACGCATCTTCCTTTTGTATTTATAATTAAGCTTATACGCCCACCATCAATACACCACTCATCTTAAGAACTGCAGATATCTTCATATTCATTCATATATCAATATTCAATTATTACTCAGACTTCAGGCAACGAACGTCCGGTATTGTAGATATGCATATTTAAGTGTACATCTCTATGTTTCTATGATATATCATATGAATAAACACTCGAGCAACGAGCATCCGGTGTCAAGAGATGTCTGGATTTAGGAACATCTTTCCTATACTCATCTGCAATTCCATTGCTACCATGGCCTACAAATATTCGATACTTGCTTTCACAAAACTCTTGCCATCAATTACCATACCTATCACTGCTCAACTTCCCAGTGTCAAGCTATGAATAAATACTCAAACAACAAGTGTCCGGTTCTATGAGTTTTGTAGGCTTAGAATGCTTATGCAGTGAAACCTACCAATCCACCTATAATAACCCCACTAATATCATCTTCCAGTGAACTCCTGAAAATGTATCTTTTTCAACTTCTATCTTCATTCTCATTATATACCTCTCGCATTCTCCCAAAATATCCTGTGTCCACCAAGCCACACAGCACACTCCACCACTACACTGAGATAATACATCGGTCAAACTTGCTGAACTGTTCGGTAATTTTGACCGAAGTGAGTTCGGTAGTATGTATACGGCAAGAATAGCGGAACAAGTTCGATAGCTGAATCTCCGTAACCTCACTTTTTCACAAATAATCAATATTTTAATGAATTTCTTATTTTTTTCTTACTCTAACCTTTTTATATATGATTAGTTAGTCTAAGTTACATTTTCGATGTTCTACTTTAACCTTACTTCTGTTTTACCTTATCACAAACGTGATAATGAGGCTACAATAAAGCGCAACACCACACCCGCCAAAACAGCCGAACTGTTCCGCAATTTTTACCGAACTCCTCAGTAAGAATGACAGACTATGGCCTCCGCAAACTTAGCAATGCGACTTCAGCAAGCCTAACTGAACTATTCTCTCAGTGTAGCGTAATCGGGGCGCGTGTCTCTCGCTCATCGCAATGCATCGCATCTCCGCTGCATGCGCGAGCAGAAGAGGAGGCACAGCGCTCTCTCTCTTGACTCTCTGAATGGGCGCGCCTCTCCCTCTCTGAATGCTCCGCGCACTGCATGCACATCGAGAGAGAGAGAGAGAGATCCGAGAGCTGCATGCTCGCACACGCATAACGGTACATTATACTCTCCGCCGTGAAAGGACTCGTTTTCCACCGCGCAGCCGCGCGCGCATAAAAGGCATGCGATCCTTGCGCGCGCGCGGCTTTTATCAGTTTTATCTCTGGGTGGTCTCTCTCTCTCTCTTGTGTATAGCCGGGGATTACGCGCGCGCACGGGTGATATTTCGGATAAGGCGCAGGCTGAATTGCTCTATTATTTGGGGCATCGTGGGGAGTTTTTGCAGTTGAGTTTGCGTGGAGATTTTATGGGGAGAGAGTTTGAGTGCTTGCTTGGGATGTGGATGTTCCGCTTTGTCGTTGGCGAGGGTATTTGTAATGGGCGTGCGTATGGTTTGGTTGGAAGCGGCTCTGTTTGCTTTGTGGAGGCTGAGATTTATCGGAGGTAATAATAGTGATCGAAGTTTGCGGAGAATGGAGATGCTTGGAGAAGAAGCTTGATGAGGCGAAGGAATGCGCGCGTGAGGAGGAATCTGAATGCTTTGCATGATTCTTGCGTGCCACGTCTATGAGTTTTTATGTAATACTATTTTTTTTTTTTTTTTTTTTTTAAATGGCATTTCGAACTCGAAAGTTCATCGCCTCATCTACGCAAGCCTTCCATGTTTCCCTATTTTGTGCCAACCCCATCCATTTCGCGCCTTCCCGCCCAATTTCAGTTATGTCTGATTTTACGTTATCCTCCCATCTGCGTCTAGGTCTACCAAGAGGCCGAGTTGCTTTCGGTTTTCCTTTCATTATGCGCGCTGCTGTACGATCATCGCCCATTCTTGCCACGTGCCCTGCCCATCTTAGTCTCCGTGATTTTATTATTCTGTTAATATTTGGTGACGCGTACAAATTATGTAGCTCGTCATTGTGCAGTTTCCTCCACTCCCCAGTTTCCTCATCTTTCTTTGGCCCGTATATTTTCCGCAGAACCTTATTTTCAAATACCCTAAAACGATTTTCTTCCGCTTTAGTGAGCGCCCAGGTTTCGCACCCATACAAGATTACCGGCATTATTATAGTCCTATATATCCTTATTTTGACATTTTTCGACAGTAGCTTTGACTTAAGTAATCTGTTCACAGCGTAGAAGCAGGCATTACCCGAATGAAGTCTCTTATTAATCTCGGCTTTAATTTCGTTTCGATCATTTATAGTTGTACCTAAATATCTGAATTCGCTAACCTTTTCAAAAGTGAAATTTCCGACTCTGAGATCCCCCTCTGCTTCGCGAATGCCCAGTTTCTCCATGATCATATATTTCGTTTTCGATTCGCTCACTTCTAACCCCGTGTTTTTAGCCGCATTTATAAGGATTTCCGCATTTCTCGCCACCGTTTCACCATTATCTCCCACTATATCCAAGTCATCCGCATAGCCTAAAATTTGCGTTGTTCCGTTGAGTGTTGCGCCTAGCTCGCTAGCCTGCATTTTTCTAACAACATGCTCTAGCGTCAGGTTAAAGAGTACCGTTGAAAGCCCGTCACCTTGCTTCAAACCGTCGCGTATCATGAACGATTCGGATACATTACCGCCTACTCGGACCTTTCCAGTGCTTCCGTTCAGACATATTTGAATTAATTTTACGAGTTTTTTTGGTACGCCAAGGAGCACTAGGATTTCATACATTTTGCTTCGTTTGACAGAGTCGTACGCTTTTTTAAAGTCCACAAATAGCTGGTGTATAGTTTCGCAATATTCCCACTTTTTCTCTAATAATTGTCTTATGGTAAACATTTGATCGCTCGTTGACCTGTTGCGCCGGAATCCACACTGATAATCTCCTATTATATCTTCCGCGAATGGTGTGAGTCTGGCCTGTATTACGTTTGACAGAACTTTGTAGCAGGTAGCTAAAAGTGAGATTCCCCGGTAGTTATTGCAGTCTGTTTTATCTCCCGTTTTGAAGATCGGTATGATGATGGATTCTTTCCAATTTTCTGGTATTGTTTCATTTCTCCAAATAGCACATACTAGATAAAAAATTTTAGATGTAAGCGCGGTGCCTCCATATTTAAGTAGTTCAGCTGGTATAGAATCGTTTCCTGCGGCCTTATTGTTTTTTAGCTTTTTGATCGCGGCCTCTACTTCTTTGTAGGTCGTTTCGTCCATATGGAGTTCAGCAGTGTGGATTTCGTCTCCCATTTCCTCGGAGTTTTCATGCACGTTTAATAACTTATCGAAATAATCTTTCCATAATTTCAATAGTTCATTTTCGCTTGTCACGAGGTTCCCGTCCTTATCCTTCATTAACTGCGATCTACTCTGAAAACCCTTCCTAATAGCGTTTATTCCTTTGTACATCTCGCGCGGGTTATTTTCCCTACTATTAGTTTCTATTTTTCTAATTTCATTTTTCTGATACTCGCGCTTCTTGTTTCTGTAAATCACACGTACTTGCTTTCTTATTTCATGGTATTCTTCTACGGCCCTATCGCTTTCATTGTGTACACTATCTAATTTAGCCTTCTTGCGCCTTTCAAACCAGAGTTCGCACTCTTCGTCAAACCATGGTTTGCTCTTCGGCCTTTTTTTCTTACCCAGTACTTTATTCGCGGCCCCTTTTATAGTTTTTTCGATAGCCCCCCACAACCTGTTCGGATCGTCATCTACTCCCGTCTGTTCATCCGTTTCCTCGAGCGCCTGAAATCGGTTGCTAACTTCTACTTGGTACTTGATTCGCTCTATCCCGCTTCGTAGTTTTCCAATATCAAAGGTTTCTACTTTGTTCGCTCGCTTACTATTTTGACCGGCTACTAATCTGGCTCTTAATTTGGCCACTACGAGATAATGATCTGAGTCGCAATCCGCCCCCCTATAGGTCCTTACGTCGAGTACATTCGTGTGGCGCCTCTTATCAATAAGAAAATGATCGATTTGATTGTGCGTGGCCCCATCCGGCGATGTCCACGTTGCCTTGTGTATATCCTTGTGCTTGAAGCACGTGGTCTTGACTATAAGATCTTTTGCGGCTGCGAAATTTATGACCATAATACCGTTATCATTGCTGGTTTCGTGCAGACTTTCTTTGCCTATGGTGGGCCTAAACATTTCCTCTCTCCCTATTTTAGCATTGAAATCCCCCACTACTATTTTGGTGTCGTAAGACGCGAATTGGTCGATTAATTGCTCTAAAGTTTCATAATAAAGATTTTTGACTTGTTCCTCTTTGTCCTCCGTGGGACAGTGGACGTTAATAACCACGTAATTATACCACGCTCCGTCGATGATGATATACGAGAGTCGGTCATTCACGAAATTGCAACTTTTAACGGAATGTATGATGCTTTTGTTAACAAGAAATCCGGTGCCTAGAGAATGCCCGCTCGCGCCCCCATATAAAAAGGTGAAGTTACCGGATCCTAGCATCGCGTTATCTTTCCATCGGGTTTCTTGTATTGCTACCAAATCTAAATTGTACCTCTCAGTTTCATTTATGATTTCCCGGAACGCGCCTGCTCTGTGTAGACTGCGTACATTCCAGGTTCCCACCCTCAAGTTTCTTTTCGTTTTGGTTTGGTTTTGTTTTCTTTGAGCCATGATAGTAAGTTAAACCCGCGCGTTTTGGATCCTGTTCCGATCGCAGGTGAGTCCATCCGTCTAGGGGTGATAACCCTCATACCTCCCTAGAACTAAGTATGAGAGCTTTCTGACTTTGGCGAGGACACAGTCAACTCGTCGTCAGACACACTCGGTTTCATTCTCATATCCTAACGCCCCCCTGCAAGGCAGCGCGCCTTCGCTGGCTTCGTTGCCATGTTTCATTCTCATATCCTAACGCCCCCCTGCAAGGCAGCGCGCCTTCGCTGGCTTCGTTGCCATGTAAAACCAGGTGGCGAATCATTCTACACATCCCCTCTCAGGGCAGTTGTCATCGCTCCCGCATCCTCCACGACAGCAGGATTTTTGGCCCATTTTTTGTTTGAAATGTGTGGTAAAAGAGATAGATTACAGAGTAAGGTAGAAGAAGAAAGTAAGATAGAAGATTTTGTATAGTGTTTGTAGTTGTTGCGGTGCTTGCGTAGTGTTTCTAGATGAATGCGTTCGCCAGTGCGGGCTCATCACACCCACGCCTGGGCCTATCGGCTGTCCGCGACTGCTTATTCGCTTTATTCGCAGCTAACCTCTTTCTCAGGGGTCGTTCCTCTATCCGCAACCTGAGGACGCGCTGTATAGTGGTGATAGGCACCCACCCGTCCGCTCTGGACGACTACGCCCAGGACCCGCTTAGGGTAACGGCGTTGCAACAGTTATGTAATACTATGCACGTGTAAAATATTTGTACAGAGTTTCATTCATATTTCATTCTTAGTATCGGACAAAATAAAGAGTAATTTAATGATGGACATTCTACATCCAGCCAGAAATTATTACTTGCTGCTATCACTAATGATTCCTTCAACCGTGAAACACTATACACATTTTATACCTAGAGGCATTTTAAAATGCACAGTATTCGTAAACTTTTGTATCTATTTTAAAAGAATTTTTTTCCAATGTAATATAGTTTGCTAAAATCTTACTTGTATCGATGCTATGGATTGAAAAAGAAAAGAAGCTTAATTTGATTCATTACAACTTAAGATATTATGAGCTATCAAAGCTTTCAAACACAGTGCAAATGTTTAAGGAACCAAGTCACTTTTGTCAGCTATAAAAATGCGATATCTAGATATTAGTTTAACATTTTAACTATCTAAGAAACATTTCTGCATCAGTAACTATTATAAAACAATTTTCATTTAGCTAAAATATCAAATTTTAAGTCTATTCGCGTTTTCTGTTCTTCTTCTTGCCTAAAAAGGTTCTCATGCATGAATAATTTCACATCAAATTGGCCGTTTTCTGACATTCACAATTATTTAATTACTTTAAGCGTAATCGTTAGATGGACAATGTTACACCATTATCTTAAGGGCTTATTCGAGGCCCATATGAACCATACGTAGTTTTATCCTAACTAATAACAATTACATCCAAGATTTTAAGTAATTAAATAATTGTGACCATCAGAAAATCGCCTATTTTACTTTCAATATAGAATTACCCAATTACACACAAAAAAAGTCTAATTTGTCACTATAGCACAATGTTCACATAAAGCGTCAAACTCCACCTAATCCTCATCCAAAACTCCCGAACACCTCACCACACACAAACTTATCTAAAACCAATCCCGCCCAAAGCGCGACGCCGAAAGACCTCCAACCTCTCTTTCTCTCTCTCTCTTTCTCGCTAGACCAACGACACCTTCGACAATGAAACAATTTGTCAGAGATGCCTACGCGTGGATTCCCAACGTCTCCGTCCGCGCGCCTCCTCCTCGTAACCATATAAGGATAACGGCTGTCTCTTTCCTCGGCATTTCTCGCCTCCACGGAGTTGTGCGTTGGCCGCGGCGGCGATGTTTGCTAGATAAACAACGCCGCCGATTGTCGAATGGCTTTTCGGGTGTTCGAACGCGGAGCTGCCGAACTGTTGAGATAATAGTGTATCAAGGAAGGAGGAGGAACCTGGAGAGTGACTAACTGAATCTCGCTTGGATGATAGGATATGATTTATACAGTTATTGTGAGGATGTAATCGGATGGTATTGTGTTATATTCATAGAAGGTCCTGGTAAAAAAGTAAGGAGTTCTAGTTAGAAACTGGTTAAAAAACGTGGTTAATTTCGATACATTAGTTAGAATCTGGTTAGAAACTGGGAAAGAGTTCTATAAGGAGAGTTTTAGGTTTTCCAATCAGCTAAATTAATAATAAAATAACTTGAGAAGACTATGTGAATAAACAAATTTTTTAGATTCTCTGGTAGAAATCAAATCATCTATGAAATGCTCTTGAGGCCAGAAACTAGACGTTTTGACAAAAATCTCCAAAAAATGTCTAATAGCTGGACAATAAATAGTTTGGTCTAGCCTTAATATGTATATTTTTCTATTAGGATTTATTTTAGTGCAAATATTAACTCCTATTGAAATAAAAATTGTACCTGTACCTTGAGAAATAACAAAACTAGGTTCCAAACTTATTAGATAATAATAAAATATAAATACGAAGCATCTTCATGCTCATTAAGAAACTTCGTTTCTCAGTCGGTTTTACAGCAATTCAGCATTTCCAGCTGAAATAAGTGGTCAGTTCGGAAATAATGTCTGCAATTTTATCGTTCGCGTAAAAGAGATAAAACATTATTTCGAGGTCGACATCCGCGACAAATCTCACAAATTCCAAAACGTTCGGTTCGCGCGATTTCGGCAAATTGATTCACGCTTCTTAACATCGGTGCACGATACGCACACATTTCAGAAGCTCTTTGGCTTTGCTTGCCTAACGCGAAGAAGCTGGTTTTCTCGTTTGCATAGCGAGACGCGCTGATGATGACTTCAAGTCGTCAGAATGTCAATCTTGTTTTGAGACTGCTTTTTTTTCTTACTTTGGTTGCGGTATTCACAATTTTTAGTGGCTTTTAAATTATTCATATCGGGAATAGAGATTAGTGTTTGAGTAGTAAATACTGAGTGTACGGAGAATTGTATTTTATGAGATGTGAGATTTTCTATTACTTATTAACTTGGCCGTCATGATATAGAAGATATTAGCTTCTCCTAAAATTTTAAATATTTATTGATGAAACTATTTTCACCTGTTTCTCACATGATGTTAAATAACTTCTGAGTAAGTTGACAAAATCTTCTGAAGATCCAGTGATATAAAATAGAAATTGCTAATAGAACCATTTTCACGATTCTATTCCTTTAAAAACTAGTTTTTTTTACCATTCTTTGTTGTTTATTAGTTGAATGTAATTAGGTAGTTGTAATATAAATTTCAGAAAAATATTTACGTTATACTGATATTTTGATTCGAACCTAAAATAAAATAAAATAAAATAAAATCAAGCAAAGTTATCGCTAAACATTTTTTTCAAGCTCCCGAAACACTAAATTCGAAAAGTCAAGGCTCCCATTTCATCGTCTCCACCCACGACCAACTAAAAAAAGTCCCATAAACTCCTCGCCCCTCACGCTTCCACAAGACAAACACAAACGCAACCCCAAAAAATCTCCCAACGAACACATACCCAAGACAAAGAGAGAGAGAAAGAGAGAATTCTGGTCTTCAACTCAAGTCCGAGCATAAAGCTACAGAAAAAACTTTCGATTCCTCTCGCGTCGATTCCTTACGCAGTAAAGGAATACAAAAAAAATGCCTCGCGTGGAGGGAAGGGGAGAGAAGCAGCGGAGGGAAGAAAAAAGGTCCCATCAAACCTCATCGGCCGTATAACCTGTCGCTGCCACCGCTGCCTTTTCCTCGGCTTTTCGCGTGGGAAAAGGGACGTTCAGGTATACACACTCGGCTCCCCCTCTCGCTTCCTTTCCAATGCTCGCTCGCTCGCTCGTATGTATACACACATGCTATAGAGCACGTGTGTGCACGTGTGTACAGTAGAGTCTCGAAAATCCGAACTAATTGGGGGAGGAAGCACTGTTGGGATTGAGGAATATGTTTGGATTATACGGAAAAGGAATTTAGACCTAAAGGATTGTCGTAATAAAGTAGTTTTATTAATTAAAATATTTTGTGCGTTTTAAATCTGGTAGAGTCAAAATTTACTTTACAGTATGAGTGGATAGTTAATAGAGTGGATTTTCAACTTTAGTAGTTATTTTATTCTAAAATAAAGTTAAATATGTATACTTTAAAATATAATAAGCTTCAGAGACAGTCGACAAGGATGATTCCATCCGTATATCTTACATATTCATATGAATTTGCATCTTAATCAGCTATACAATGAATAATAATTTCGTAATTTTCGTATACTGCAAGTCGTATAATAAATAAGTTTCTTTAGAAATTAGTACGACAATTGATGCATTACTCTACGCATGACAAACAGGTTAAACTGCTGCGTTGTCTCACTCACTCTATTAATAGAACGAAAGTCAACTCAAATTACAATGGAAATTGTTTTATTAAACAGAAATCTTTTAATTCATTCTTCAATTGAAATTTCAAATTCCACTCCGACAGGTTTAGCGATTGGTTGTTTGTTAAACTACTTCATTAGAGACAGTTTCACTCAAGACATTTAATATTAGAAGATAAATAAGTTTAAGAGAGAATATTAATTATAAGACTGAAACTAATGATCGTATGATCTACATTTATAAATCACTCTCAGACTATTAAAATCTTTTACTTGCAATAATACTCGCGGATTAAAATCAATCAGTCATAATTCTACCCTTACAGTTACCAAGAATTCATGGTCTCAGAGTGATCTGCAAATGTAGATTACCAATTAAAAACATTTTTACGCTGAAATATAAGTTTGAATTGGTATGGGTTCAAATTTACGAGACTCTACTGTATAATATACTTGTATGCAACACGTAGAACTACCGACGAGAATCGGACTTGAAAGGAGGCGACGTAGGAGTGGAAGGGAGAGGACGCATAAAAGGGCATTATGTTGATGCGAGTGCGTGTATGACTCTGTTCATTGTGATGACGTTGGGGGAGAAATACAGTGGAAAAAAAACGTAAAGCAGATTTCGCGTGGAGATTTGGAGGATTGTGTTCTAGGCGCTCGTTGTATTACGAGTTTTGGCTGGATTTTGTAGTGTGTCTGTGTGATTGCACGCTAGAGTGAACATATTAAAATGTGAAGCATGGACAGTAGTAGTAAGCTGCTGCGCATCGGCTAATTATAACTTTGCTCAGTGCTTGGTATTTTCTGCCTGTTTAAGAAAGTGAAGCAAATTCCGGTGAATCATAATGTTTTAGAAGTATGACCTAGATTCTATTATTACCAGGTTCTAAAGCGTGATTTTTGATGATTGTGAGTTTGGACTTCTTTACTTAGGAAAGTATAGGAATTGCAATGTTAACAGGATGTTTTTGTCTTTAACGTAGGAATAATATACAAAGCTGTTTTACTAATTCTGAAATAGCAAATGCATATAATAACTATTGTATATTGTATAAATTACATTTACTTTCTGAACTAGTAAAGCATAATATGAGCCACAACTTAAACTTGGAAAACATATTCGGGAAAAGATGTCACATTCAACAACGACTCGTTACTCGCTAATTACGAATCTGCTAGGTTTTCAAAATTTTAAATGTCGAGCGACAAATTGACAAAATAATTCACTAATCATTTTAAAACCACATCCTCATTCAGAATGCTGATTTACAACAATTTCAAAATTCTAAACATTTGAATCCGCCAAGATTCTAATAACAGATTTGCATAAAACATCCATTACCAGTTAACCATCCAGAATCTCTTAATAATCTTCATAATAACCATTCATCTCCAAAGCTAATCCCAAATTAATACACGTAACCCTCTCAACTCCCAAATCTCATTATGCACCCCACTACCCAACTACAATTTTCGCGTGCATCGCCATTTAAATCTCCACGCAACAATTCACAACAAAGTCACCGACCGCTCCCTACAAAAGCACCGCCACAAAAGCAGCTCAGCCTTCAAAGAATCCCTCCACCCAAAAGCCAAGGAAAGAAAAAAAAACCTCCTCAGCCAACGTCCCCCGATACAAAAAAAGAGCCAGCTATACCTCCAAGCCCCCTCGTACGTCGACCTCTCGACTTCCCCCTCGGGTGGTTGCAGGTATACACATACACACACACCTTCCCCGAGAGAGAGAGAGAGAGAGAGAGAGAAAAACGAGATTCAAGTATCTCTCTCCCTCTGCTTCTTCCAGGCCAAAACTAGATTCCAGTCGCGTTCTTTCTTCCTCGCTCGTACAATGCTGCCGCGCGGCCGCTGCTGCACGCATACTTGTTGCTCAGGTGGGGCGAGCTGCTACAGCTACAACAGCAGCAGCAGGTTGTTGCTGCTTGCGAGCGCGCGCACCTCCATTCATTCCTGCACCCCAAGGGGCCTGCGCAGTCGAGAGCAGTCGAGTGTGCGTCTGCACTTGTTGCTCGATTCACCTGTGGAGTATGAGAGTGTGGTAGAGGTGTGAGCGTGGGTGTTAGGTCCATAGCGGATTTTGCTTTCTTTTGGAAATATCTTCAAGTTGATGCTTTCTATTGTAGAATAAGCCTTGGGATTGATTAGTGCAATTGTGTTTATCAGATGCAATCATTTTTGTTATTGATAGTTTGAATAATGGGTATTATTTATTGATAAATACAGAGTCTCAGTTGTAGCTGCATGCGCTAAGCATACACGCCGAGGTTAGAACTTATCATTTCAAAAACAATGAACAATCAGAGTATAGCCACGAATTTACAAGCGTACAATTGCAATGTTCGACAAGACCTAACAATATCGGGCTCATGGATTTTTTTAAGAATAAGATGGCATTGACATTATTTAATATAAAAGCCAACGCATCGGTCATATAATAGAAATTAGACTGCTGATCCTTGTAAAGGCAAAGTAATATATTTACTAGTAAATACTTTGGTGGATTACATTGTTACATTAACGTATGAATGAAGGCTCCAAAAGCCTTTTTGTTAAAAAATATATAGAAAGTACAAAGGTATCTAAATATTGCAATGACTGGATGCAAATATGCAACTTAAAGTCACAAGATGAATCTTTCTTTCTTAATGTAGTTAAAATCAGGTTTCATAAGCAAGATGGTTTAAGATGGTTATAACCAGTAGTTCGACAAGTTACTATTACTCGTATGAGTTAAGACTACTTGACATATGAATAGAATCAAATTATTATATATTTTATAGAAATTTATAGATAAGGTACCGATTGATGGACATTGTATATTTGGATGATGATATACCTATCTGAAATTATTCAATCTTATTTAGTTAAAAACAAAGTTTACAACTTACACCTGAACCAAGAAAGTTAACTAATCTACATTTCATGGTTATAAATTTGTTTACAAGAATTGAACGATTTTATCGAGTACACGCACATGAGCTTGTAAAAGTTAATCTTCCAGCGTTTGAATTACCACTTTTTTATCACGATATTTTTGCGTAGGCGTTGAATAAGTCTTATATCGTACTACCAGCTTTCAAAGCTAAAGGTCGTGGGGAGAATATTTCAATAAACCGAAGATTGGATTATTCGAGGCTAATGGGTATCTGATCTTCACGAATCGAATAAGATATAGGCAACGATTGGATATTACGATGCCAGCCACATCGTTCCCTTGTGAATATACCGTTGGCTAAGAAATAAGAAATAAGACATGAGATTTGAACCTGTATATTTGACTCTACACTCGTTTAGAGTTTCAGGAAACGGCTTTATTTTCATCGGCAATTATATTTCTAAATTGATTGATGGACGATGGGAAATTTATATCAAAGTTTCTCTTAAAAATATACCGTTATAGAATGAAGTTTATGGTAAATGCCATAATTTCGACCCATTTTGTATGTTTCCTGTTATTACTAACGTACAAAATAATGTAATATTTAATTAGAATTGTTAGTAAACAATGCATACACTGAGAAAAGAGTTTCGTCGACACAACAATAAAAAATATATTAGACGCAAAATTTATGCTAGAGCTATACGTGATGGTTTCAAGCCAAATTTTATTTCGTTATCTTGACTAATATTACATTGCTCTTAGAGTATTGCCTGATCTAGCAGTGGAGTTTGTTAACATGGTTGTAATGAATCAAAAATAGTATAGATGTAGTAACTAGACAATGTTTTTCAATGCACCTAAACTTATAGATAGTGCAACTAAGTTCTGGTTGCGTCAGCAAAACATTTTTCTCAGTGTACTCAAATTCCCTAATTTTACTAAAAGAGAACAAATAATTAAATAAAAATGATTACAAATCGTGAATAGATAATAACTACATTTTTACGAAACTTAAGTTAGTAGAAACTGATACATTCGTCATACAGTATAATTCTTTTAAAATTTTATATTCTTCTTAAACCTTCGTTGATGTAAAATATTTCATAATCGCGCGTTTGCCCAATGGTAAACAAGCGACTCCACCGCAAAAATGAAGACGCACCAACTGAATTTACCTGTCGCAACCAATAAAAATCGACAAGCCCCGCATTTTGGCCCAAACGGTCTCTGCCGCAACGTCTGCACACACATTATCTACCCACCTCGTACCCCATATTTATAAATAAAAGCGCGACTATACGCGCATCGCCGCCCGCAAAACCGCAAAACACCTGTTTCCGCATGTAAATATCCCTCGCGCGTGTAATGCATTTTTGTCACGCGACATATGTCCCTCGAAGCGCGCGAATTTCAAAATTCGTTATACGCGCGCATGAGTTCGTGATTTATAGGTATATGGGTATGATATATGCGTTATGAGGGGAGGAGGAGATTTGCGCGGGTGAGTCAAGCGGGCAAAAATAAAACGTGGATGAACGGAGATGTGGATCTCGCGCAGGAGGAGTTGCGTTGGTTTTTCGGATGTTATTCGTCGTTTCGGAGATCGGGTTTTATGTGTATACGCGATTTTCTCGCGACATTCTTCGGAGTTTATTTTTGAGGCGGGTTATTTTTGTAAAAGTTTATTAATCGTTTTATTTGTTTTAAGAGTTGGAGATTTTGAGCCTTCTTTCTTTTGCTTTTATTAGCGTATATCAATTAAATTAAATAAAACCATGTTTAAGGTATATCTGATTGACCATAAAGCTTTTATTAGCCAAACTTTCTTATTTTTAAAATGTTAGCAGCTATCAAAAAGCAATTTGAATGCATCTTTTTTAACAATCGAAGGCTCTGTAAGATATACTTTAGCTTTGTTTCTTTTATCGACGGTAGTAATATTAAAATATAATGTATATCAGAGTATGCATTCCGTCATTCTGGTCTTTCAAAGGAGATTTGTAGGAAAAAAATTTTTTTCAACAATTCTAAAAACAACATTAATAGAATGTACACATTTTACACATTTTTGTTTAAATACTTGCTCATAAATTTGTATTCTTCAAATCCCTGTTTTATTTATATCTGATTGATCGAAATACAATTTAATTCGTATCATATAATACCTTCTGAATCACGAATCAAACGAACCTATCAATCGTCGATCTAAAACCGAATTAAGCCACTCATCAAAATGTCTCTCACAAATCGAATAGAAAACCTCATACCACGTTTTTACGAGTTACCTACAGCGATGAATCTGAAATTTCAATTTGTCACCATCAGTACAATCTCTATCGCTACTTAAATCACGTGTGAACAATTCGAGTCACGCCGATTACCCTCCTTTCGCATCCGTTATAAAACATAAAAATCCTGCAACCACTGTCAAAGTGTGTCTCTTCGCTACACGTAACTCCCCAGTTTCATCGCTTATCTCGCGCCATCGGAACGCATGCCGCGAAACTCCCAACTAAGCTCCCCGCGCAGCGCAACACTCATCGAAATCCCGCTCTTAAAATTCGATCGCCGTTCGGAGATAAAAATCTCGTCCGATTAGACATTTATATCGAATCGAAGACGAACGAGCGCGAAAAATCGTCAAGTGCGAGCGTGCGCGTGACTTACCCGAGAATATATGACCTCAGGTCGTGAAATCATCGACGGATTTCGCGCTGAGCTGTGCGCGCTACGCTCGCGCGACTTTTTCCGCTGACTCGACGACGACTTTGCGAAACGGGAGCTTCTCTTCCTTTTTCGCGCGGCGTGCCTTTCTATTTTACGCGAAAGGAGTTGTTGTTTCGGCGAGAGGCGCGTATGGATGGTGCGAGGAAATGCGATGGTGTTCTTAGTTTTTCCCGATGAGTGAAGACCAAATGGATAATTGTATTGTTCGACTTTATCTTTTTTTAGAAAAATACAAGTGAATACTTTAAAATTTGAATGGATTGGACGTTTTATAAAAAAAGGCGAATAAACTACAGCTATTTAAATGTCAAGATTTTTATTTTTCAATCTATATATCTGAAGAAAACTTGATTGCAATAGTTTCTGGAATAGTTTTATGAATTATAGCACTTTTAATGCATTACATTTTTGTTAAACCTCAAAATTCAATGTTAGTTATTAAGTATGCTAAAATTAAATATTACAATTAAAAAGGTTTTTAGCTAACAAAAGAAAATAATAAACAGAACTATATAACAGTACGGTAAATAAAATTTTATTTTCTTCAGTAAGTATTATATTTTTATAAAATACACCCTTTTGACGCTTATTACACCTATAAAGCTCTCTTTATTAACTCTTTCTTAATTTCATTCCTTTATTATCCATTGTTATCAAGTCCGTAGGTAGCAAACGACTCATAAAATCCTCTAAAATGTAAAAATAAAAATTTCACAAGCGTCACGCACTGTATTAAATAAAAGCAAAACACAAATTCACAGTTATATATCCTAACCTTCTCAGCGACATTCTCAATTACCATACTTCTCAAATCTAAATGCAAATATCGCACCGCCACCTCCTGTGCACCTCGCACTCCCCCCCTCCGAAAAAAATCCAAAGAACCTGTCTCTCAAACTCACCTCCCAATAACACTCTTGCACCCAGCGCACGCACAATCTACGGCATTCATACCGTTCTATTAAAAGCCTTCGACAGGTGTTTCCCATATGCACGCGTTGCGCCATCACCCAACCAACTCATAAAGTATCATATTTAATATAAAACCGTCGCTCGTCGCGCGCATTGGAAAATGAATTTTGCAGAGCTTGCGCTCGAGCGCAACTTTCGAAAATTCCTGTCCCGGCGCGAAAATCAAACTCACACACCAGCGGCATTCTTGACGCTTGGCGAGTGCGGTGTAAGTAGTTGTCAAGCTTCTCTCTTTGCTGCTATGGGGGGAGGCGCTTTTCACCGCTGCGCGGCGACGATTGGCGATATATTGCACTTTCTTTCTGCTGCGTAGTCTCTTAGCATGTTTTATATAGCGTTTGTCGGGGAATGGGTTGAGTTTGTAGTAGGTAGCTTGTTGCAGATTGACGAGTGGTATGTGTGTTTTGTGATGATGGATTGGTTTTATGTACTGTGGTTTATTAGGGGAGATATGTAAGCTGAGAAGTTAGCGTATTTTATTGCGAATGAACAGATATTTTATTCGTCTCATTAATGATCAGTAAACTATTGTAATTTATGACTAGTGAGAATATTAACAAAGTATTTTATTAATAATGGTAAATAAACTAGCCCATTGTTAGGTAGAGTGATTCTATTAATAAGTTGAGGTACGCTTATAAAATTCAAAGTAATTAAGAATTCCGATTCTTTTAGTTTCTTTTAGTTATTAGCTTTAATTGGAGATAATAATCTTGTGCGAATTTTTTCCAGACTGTTATTAATGTTAGATAAATGATTTAAAAAATGCATCATTTGGGGATTAAATGTGTACCAGTTTCAGTGCCATTGCTAATTGCAAAATGATTCTTAGTAGAAAAGTGAAGATTTTAAGGTTGTATGAAACCGATGATTGACCAGTAATTAGTCTTTTACAGGCAATTTTTTTCTAAAATACCTAATCTCTCGTCCAAAAAGCAGTTCACACAACAGTCTAATTTCTACCAAGCAACTGCAACCCTCAAAAGAGCGTTAAATTCCCACTAAATACACTAATACGCTTAATCCCCTCATCAACCTTGAATCCTACTATACCTTTCAAAAGAAGCCCGCACCTCAGAACCTACCACAAAACTCTCCATCATCTATACATCAACCATCCCAATACAACATTCCAATCCCCCATCTAGTCTCCCCATCTGCACAATGAAGAACCAACGCATATATATTCCCTCCTGATAATACCTACCATCCAACGCACAAATCCCTCCAGACTTCAACGCGCGTTCATTCCACGTTTCAAGTGCCCACCACCACCAGCAGCCATCACATCGCGTATATATATATAATCCAGAAATACGCAGGCGGGCGTCTCTCGAGATCCTGTTTGGCTCGATCCGCGCTCTCGAAAAAAGGAATCGCTCGCGAGGCGTTGCCCCGGCACTGGCGGCGGCGGCTGCAACTCTCTCGCGCGCGCGTCGGCGTCATTGAAAACTATTCGAACGCCATTGCTATTTCCGGCCGCGGCGCGGATTTCCAATCGTTACCAACCGCCGCGAGAGAGAGAGAGAAGTTGTTGAGCTGTTTGGAGAATTGGTGCGCGCGCGCGCGCGCGATCGATGGAATTTATTGTCTGATGTAGTTGGAATTAATCGTTGGATTTGATCGAGAGAGATCGATGATAAGTTTTTGGTATTTTGTGGCATGAATTTGGAGTTTAGGAAGGAAAATAACATGTTCCATTGATATGTTTTTTGAAAAAAGTTAAAAGTATCATAAAAGAGAGGAAGAGAGTCTACTTTTGAGTGAGAATCTTTTTAAAAAAAGTATTTTTAGCTTTTTTCAGAGCTGTTGCAACATAGAACAGCGTACGTCGACCAACGTATACGTCAATTTTAGAAATTTTTACTTCTTTTTTCTCTCCGCTTATGAGTAAATTCGAGTATATCGTAAAATTGTTGTTACCGCCATTTTGTATAAAAAACAAATCGATAAAACCAGTTCTTGATTACTCTTTTCGAAAGCGTAATATCGTTCAAACAAATTCGCATAATATTTACTTATATTTGAATATAAGTAAATATTCTATTATTTATTACTGTAAAACGTGATATTTATCAACGCAAAGAAGTTCCTCCCAGCTTCTGCTCTCAAAAGAATTTCAATTCCCCTCGGTAACCAAAAACATTACTCCCAAACTCACCAAGATACATCCACAAACGCCTCAACGCTCGATCGACCACAAAACCCAACCAACCCACCCAAATGAAATTCATCCCGTCCCATCAACTCCAATTATCACCCGCCGAATTCCCCACGGGCAGCGAGACATATAACTTTCCGATAAAGCTCCAACTCACCCACGTTTACCGTCACCATTGCGAGCCGCGCGAGCTCGGCGAGGAAATTATCCAACTCTTATAATACATACTCCCTCTCGCCGAGGAGGCACGAAGCCGAGAGGAGAGAATTATAAGCGCCGAGACGATAACGAGTCATCGTTTTAATTCTCCTCTCTGTCTCCCTTCCTCTCCCGCTCGCTCGCACAGTCCATGTGTACGTTACGTTTCGCCGGGGCAGAGTCTGCATGACATCAGCTGACTGACGCCTGCCCGCCTCCTCCCCTTCATTCTTTGGACTCGAAAACACGCGCAACTGGTCTTTCTCTCCGCGTATACGTCCGTCTCTAATGAGAAACTATGCGCGTGTGCGTTCGCGAGACTGCGAGGCGTGTGTATATATATACTTGAGAATGTAGTGGGTATTAGAGGCAAATATACGAAGCTGCGCGGAGTGAAATCTTTGAAAGTTCTGCGGAATGACGATGGGACTCTGTTGGTTTTTATACAGTAACGAGCTCGCCGGGAGTTTTGTAATTAATGATAAATAATTAAGCGGGCCTGAAGGGGAAATAATTGGCGCCAAGTTACGGGAGCGCGTAATGTGTATTAATGACGCCGAGGCGTGTATTTATTATGACTTGGGTCTGAGTGTGCAATGCGTAAAATGCGTAGGAAGATTGGTAGTGAAAGAAATGAGAGTAGACAATGCAATAATTCTACTGTTAAAATACTAGGCTGATTTCATATGAATTTGTATCTAATTGTGTTCTTTTATTTCTGTTACAGGTGAGTTACACAAAAATGTCGCTTTGCAAAACGTTCTTCGTCACGTGAGTTTACTTATAACGTTTATAACGCACAAGGCCATGCATGCATATACATGGTCACGAGTCAATTGTCAATTTAATGCTTCATTTTATCCGTATAGTTCTGACTGCAGTAAAATAAAGTCACAAACAGCGATAAACCAAAAATTTTAATTTTATCAAGAAAATGTAGTGGCATTTTGTCTTACACGACGATAAACCAAAAATTTTAATATTGCGGAAAAGAGTGCGGATGTAGAAAAACATATACGAGACAAATGACAAATCGTTAAGCACACATTACGAAACTTGAAAATACTTTTTCGAGTCCCCGCTGTGCACGCATAATCGCGTGTATTGTTTCGGCTTATCGTCGTGGGCGAGTAGATTCAGTATTTGTCTGCGTGTAAGTCCGTACAAGAGTCACGATAACCATGTGAAATAATCGCGGACGGTCAGGAATTTCGAAGATGCACTTTTCGAGCATAAACAAATAATTGAAATTTACAAAATATTATTTCACTTTCTATCTTAAACTGTATTACTAATTATGTGAACAGTTCAAAATGTTAATTAAATGCAATTATTAAAATTAAACAATTCTGAAATTTATATATATATTTCTAATTCAGTTTATAATTACTATCAATATATATAATTACTCATTTTTTGAGCTTACGGAAATTCCCATTCTAAGAAAGTACACACAATCATTACACGCTAAAACCCACAACCTTCGTCGGCAACAAAGTGAAAATTTAAATTCAAATTGTTCTCCGCCTCCTCTAATTTTTAGCTCAAACTGTACGCGTAAACATACTCTAGAGAGAAGAAGAAGAAGCTTCAGGAATTCGTATGCGCGCGGTATACATAGTCCTCTGTGCCTCTCCTTCGGTCTTTCGCCTCTTTCTCGCTCTTTCTCGCTCTGTCTCTCTCTCTCTCTCTCTCTTCGCTGTGACAACACACACGTGACTTGAACAAAAAGACGCGTGGATATCCCCCTCGTGAAAGCTGCCCGATGAAGTGCTGCTGAGCGCGTGTGTTTTTGAAATTTTCGTTTCGTCCGCTTTGATGAGACGACACTCGAAAAAACAAGCTGGGGAGTGAAATAAAGTTGTTCATCGTACTGGTTGAAAGAATATTGCATATTTTTTTAAAGGAAAATGTGCACTTTAGATACAGCTTTGAATACTTCATTTTTGCTCTTTCTAATTATGCGTGTATAAAGATGATTTTATCATACCTATTTCAGAAAAATACTACTAGACTTACAGGTACTTAGCGCATTTTTGGAATCACATCTATAAAAACATTATTGTACAATTTAAAAAACAAATAATAAAATATGTTTAATACGATCGAACCTGAATTTAAAAAAATTTTCCAATATTTAATATTAAATCATATAATTGCTTAATCTTAATCATGCTTAAAATAAGCATGTTAAGTTAAATTTAATCAATAAACACATTTTCAATTGTGTTCATTCGCAGTTTTTCAATTCTAAACCATCTACGCGGAAACAAAAGATTACTATTGTCTAACAATCGCAGTCGCTATAACTCTGAAAACTAAATTTAGTTTTCCACCCTAATTGCCCGTTTTACGAAATAGAATTAAAAATCACTTAAGCCGACTGCGCAATTAACCGCCTTCTTACCGGCAGCGGCAGCAGCTGATGGATCGAAATTTAATTGCGCGCAGTCGTCATAATCGCAGCTGTGCCTCGCAGTCGATGCGCCGGGTTTCCTTATGAGGTCTTCATTCATGATTTTTCGAGGCTCCGACCTGAGATTGCGTATATGCTTGAGCGTCGTTATTCGCGCGATTATTGACTTACTACTTGGCGAGTTTAAAGTCTTTTTGATCGTGGCCTTTTTTTGGCAACTTTTCTTCCCGAGTTCGCGTGGGTTAAAGTGGGGAATGAGAGAGTAATTTTGTGTGCGCTAGATTTAGATTTTTAGTATTATTGAGTCGAGTGTTTTTGAGATGTGAACGGAAGAAATACCTTGTTTTCGTTGCATACGTTATGCAGCGATTAGGTGTCGCGTGTAGCTTTTGTTTAGCTTGAGAAACGGTAGCGTAGGTTGTGAAAGTCAAATTTTGTTTGAGTTATGACGAAATCGCTTCCTGCATCCAAGTGACATGTTGGCACCATAAAAGAAAAAAACTAAAATAGTTGCAAGGTCTTATTACTTCCTTTATGAAATATTAATACCAGTTTTGTCATCATCGTTCAAGTGTTGATCTAATATTTTATAATAATTTTTTTGCATTACGTACTTTTTAAATTACATATATAATTATAAAATTAATTATTCATACTTTTTCAACTTTTTGTATTTTACTTTATAATAGCTTATTTAGTAAAATTTTAATGCAATTACAATATAGTATAAAAAAGATTAGTACTTCGATATTTCTACCTTCGACTTTCTTAGCTACTTTATCAAATTATCTGTTATATATGTTCGGCAAGTCTTTAATTGCTTGTCTTCGTAATTCGTTTTTAATTATTACACTTTTAATGCTGTGCTAGCAATTCGTAAATCTTCTTCGATTTCTGCACATGTACTCAAAGCTTTCAGGTTCCTTTCTAAATTGTGTTAAAAGTCATATTTTTGAAGTTACATAAGATACTAAAGAATTTCATTGTTCAAAATGGAACTTGATATACTGTCTATGTAACTTAATTGTATATTTTTTCTACATCATTATTTCGTGGTTCTTTTCTTATTTAGGAAATTTTTTTTATAAAAATAAAACGTCAATAGCTAGTAATATTAAAGAGTATATCAAACATTGAATATTTAATTAAACTAAGCTGATTCCTCGCAAAATACATAGTTCGTTTAACTTCGACCCAATGACGAAGAATGAAAATATCCAGTTTTGTCAGGGCACACCCACGCACTATCACTCCATCGATTACATACTTAATCTACTCGATTCAACACAACCACGCAATTCGCCCTATAACAATAACCACATAAACAATAAATACTACAAAAAGTAAGTAAAAAAACTTCCTTAAAAATAGAAACTACTTTCCCTCCATGCAAAAAAACGTCACTTCCTACGCACCTCCTCGCTTCCTCGCTAAAGGACGGAAGCAGAGGTGGGGGATCCATCGAGCACTGCAAGCTACTCGTCGTCGAAGAGACGTTACTTACTTACTCCGTGAGCACGTGTGCGTGCGTGCACCGCGGCACACTCGCTGCTCGTCGTCGTCGTCGAGAGGAAGCCAGTTAATGATACGGCACTGACTGCCGAGTATAGAGAGAGAGGAAGAGAGCCGACCATCATTATTCACCGAACGCGATTCCGCTCTCTCTCTCTCTCTCTCTCTCTCTCTCTCTCTCTCTCTCTCTCTCTCTCTCTCTCTCTCTCTCTCTCTCTCTCTCTCTCTCCGGCGTTGTCGTTGTCCGTATATACTTGACCGCGTCGCGAGAACCTGACAAATCCATTTTCTTCTGCGTTGTCATGGCTGTACGTTGGGAGATTGTCGGGGTTGGCTTGCGTTGGGGAATGCTTTCAATGTGGGAGGGTTAATGGGTTAGTCTAGTTGTGCGGGTTTTAGAATTTGTTATTCGGTGTTGATTGTTTTGTAAGATTGTTTGAGTACTGGTAGGATTGGAACGGATTTTAACGTTTTGCTTGAATATTCATGTAGATAAGTTTTTGAAGAGGACTGGTTGTAAATTATTGGATCTTATAGTTGAATTCCAAAAGGTTGTTTCAATATTACAGATTTAAAATGGAAAAGTTGGAGAATATTTTGATTTTGGATTGAACATCGTCGTTTTGGTTTCGATGTTTTGGAGTTTTTAGCTTTGGACTACTTGTTATATATCAGCGACTCAAAAAATCTTTGTATAAAATTTCTTTTTGAAGAATATGTGAATTTTACATAATGTTTCTATAGATATATCAATTATTCATCCGCCATTCTGAATTTTTTAATTTTGACGAGGGATTCATAATCAGTACTTAAAATACTATTCTTCTCAGTTTTCTTATATTGTATGAAGGTTTATCAATATAAAACCACTTATAAAATAAATAAATCTCGATCATTTATAAGATCAAAAAACTACTAAAAAATAACTCCCAAAGATTACTAAACACAGTTGAAAGAAATTTATTCATAAATACAATATCAAATGTACAAAACAAAAATCAAATGTTCCAAAAACTGAATTACTTTTAAATATTATATTTACTTATTTTTTACTTCTCAAAATTCCTACAATTATAGGACTACTCTTTTATTCGATATAGAATTTTATTAATAAAATTAAACTCATCGCTAAATATGCATATAATAAACATAAGCATTTACTTCAATTCTAAAAACAGCAATAAAGTTAACAACCTACAAACCGTAGCCCAAAAAAATCCTAAACACTGCCCGCAGCTCTTGCCTCTATCGGCATCGTCATCGCGTACATCACTTTTACGCTCGGAACAATAAAAAGAAACATCAAACTAAAAGCCGAACAAGAACATTCCCTCGGGAGTCTCGTCACGCGCGCTTTACCAACCCGCGCACTTGTATAATTGAAATGAATCCGGAATTCGACTTAGCGCACCAACCACTCGAGCTACACAACGAACAGCAACGAGCAAAAAATCTGAAAAAGAAGTATATGAATAGTGCGAACCGGTCGCACATTAAATCAAATTGAATTCAAGCCTAAGCGGCTGATGATTTTACAATGCTCGCCAGAATGAAAAAGAAGCTGGGGTAAAAAGAGCCCGGCAGCGCTTTACCAAGCGACACTCGGGAAAACTCGCGGGGAAAAGTTGCCGAGAGTTTATAACGAGTGGCGCGGGAGTAGTTTGAAAAATCGTACACTTAGGTATACATATTCCGCGTCGCGCGCGAAGCTTTTTAAAGTGTTCGCCGCTGTGGGAATTCTAGTGTCGCGGGAGGCGATGGAAAAAAAGCCGAGAAATTTCTTGGGAAAGGAGATTGTTGCGTGCGAAGGAATGTCGCGGTGCCGCCTTATGGTTATAGCTCTTTTTTTTATTGGTTTATGCTGAGCAGCTGAGTATAGTTTTGACTATGTGTGCTTCGAATGACAATTTTGCGACAACAGGACGGCGCTCGTTGTGTTACGCATTGTCGCGGTGTCCTTTTTAATTTATTTAATGGCTCTTTGGCGTATGGGTAATTTCTAGTTTATTGCTTAGAGAGTGATGTATGTATGGCTTGTAAATAATATTCTTAGAACAATTCTCACGCTGAGGCAAAAATGAAGAAGAAAAAAATGAAGTAAAATTGTATTTTTATCTAATAATCTGTATATGTAGAAATGGTAATTAATTCGAGCAAAATTATATAATTTTATCAATTTAAAAAATAAAACATTTTTATAGATTTTCTTATAGATTCAATTATAATAAGTAGATAAATAGTATGTAAATATGATTTGTTCAAAGACTATACAATCATCAAGATTATTTTGAAATTCCATTATTAATGATACAGTAATACTAATAACATAATTATACGCCATATGCTTTTTTACTTTCAATTTTATTTGTATCCATTTGTTATCGTTAGTTCTATCAAATGCTGCTTATAAAAAATTTTACGTAACTATAATGCATTATTTTATTTACATTCTGCGTAACCAACGAGTAGAAGCATCGATGTTATATTACTAATTCTAGCAACAAATTTCGTCATTAATTATACACGAACAATAACGATAAAAGCGAATGATTGTACTCGGTACAGCGAAGTCTATCAGATGAGTTGCAGTAGCTTATGCTATTAATTAAACGAGATCAGCTAGCAGAGAGAACTTGCGAATAACACGCGAATTCTCAATGAACGGCATTGTACGTTCAAATGCCTCAATGGAGTATTAGTAGGTTAATGTTCAGTGTTAAAAAGACAAACCTTTTTATTATTGTATTAAGAATTTCTGTATCACTGTGTTGACGAGGTAGGATTTTAGTAAAATGATATATATTTTAATGACGTTTCAGTAACTAGTTTGCTGCCCTCTTCAGAACTCATTATTTGCACAGCGTCGTTAATTACAGCAATAATATAATTATAATTAAGTATTTCCAGTTTAAAAAATGTATAAGAAGTATGGACAAACATTTACTTAGTAACTAGGTACTTAAACTACTTAAAATAATTTTTAAAACGACTAATAAATTGTATATTATACTAAATTAGAGAATAATAGAACATATGATTTAAATATTATTTTACTTATTAAACATTTCCTGATTATTTTATCTACAAAAGTAAATTTTTTATCGGTTAAAAGCATCTTAAATTTATACGATTTTTTAACTTTAGCTATAAAAATATCTAATATATACAATACAATGGAAAATATATAATTAAAAAACGTATAATATATATACTAAATATAAAATATTCAAGAAAAAAACCGTTAATTTCAATTAGAGCGCAATCCATACAAGTACTTTCCCATTCGCGACATCCACAAAGAAAATACCCAGAATCCTTCAAAAACCAATGATTCATCTAAAAAAAAACAACCTCTTCGAACTCAATACTCCGTAAAGTAGAACCTCATTCTCAACCCTAGTCACATGTGCGCTCGTCTTCCTCGAGTATAACCGGCGAGTGTAATAGTCGCGTCGCCGAGATAAGGTGCGCAGCAACGGAAGACGACGAGCCGCAAAAAACGGGCATGCATGACTTGACGACGCGCGTCTCTCTCGGCGATTTGCATCGTGCACGCTTCACCGCTCGATCCGCGGTTCTCTCGGTCGGGTAAGTTCGAGTGCATGCATGAATATTTTGTAAATGTTCGATTTTTTGCGGCAGGAAGGTGGTCATTGTTAGGAATACGCGTATTAGGTAATACTTGTAATGGCTGAGGTTTTTATATACTGGAGTTTTGATGGACGGTTTTTATGGTGGTTTTTCTGAGAACTTTTGGTTATACGTCATGTGTGCACTGTTTGGAAATGATAGAGTTTAGTCTTTAAGTCTTTTTGTTAAACGCGATGGGAGTGCACGAGAGAAATGGTCTTTGTATCTCGTTTTTAAAAATAGATGTACACAAGAGAATTATAAAATTAAGTAATTATCGTTGAGATAAGATAAGAGCGTAGGCCTGAATCTGCTAAACCACGTTTATCGCGACTGTGCCGTCGTTGTACTGTCGTCTAATTAAACGTCGTCTTTAAAAATAACAGTACTTGACCTACTCAATTGTTCGGCTATAATCGCGCAGAAGTTTTTTAAGGAATTATCGAAGAATAGAAAAGTTACGAATGTGGCAATTTGTTTTTTATGTACATAGAGAAATTAAATCATAATGATAGAGACAAGAACTGATTACTATACTGTCGAGAAAATGAAAACCTATAAGAAATGTGGAACTGAGTTTCACACCTAAAAATGATCAATAGCTTGGTTTGGTTACTTAATATATATTGTACAAACATTACGCGTATTTACGAAACAAAAATGTACATTAACAATATAAATGAATAAAAATCTTCGCAGTTATACATAATTTTTATTTTACAAACTATTTAAATACAAAAATAAAAAAATTCTACAACTGTGATAGCAATCGTTTTTTGTTCATGCAAATGAAAAACAATATAATATCTGATATACCTTTAATCGTATTTGAATAGAATTCTAGTCTAGTATCCAAGAATCAAACTCGTATTCTAATAAACCTGCAAATCAATTTCACAAATAAAGAAAAAAGACACTCCCGTTCACCTCGAACCAAGCTGCACACATCTGCCCCAGGAGAAACAAAATCGCGCTATCAAAAGAAAAAAAAAAGAAAAGAAACGCATCGAACGAGCATACAGCGACTCTCTCGAACTCGCTCTTTAGTAGGCCAGTGACTTCGAAAGCGCGAGGGAGGGACTCGTCCGCACGGTATATGCGCTCCGTGCACCGTGCACGGCGGCCGGCGCGTCTTCGCCCGAATACGGCGCCCGAGTACCGTTTCGGTATATACGCGGCGACTTGCCTTTTACGGGGATCCTACGCGCGGTAAGAGAGAGAAAGAGAGAGAGATAAGTTGAGTGTATATAGCCTCGAGGCAGCGGTGACCGAGCGGAAAAGAAATGTATTTTTTAAGTAGCGTCGAGCTGGACCGCATTTTTGGAGGCTGGGTGTATATAATGCACTTGTGGGTTTGGAGGTGTGCGTGGTTTTTATTGTCGATGATGATGAGGCTTCGTGCGGAGCTTTTGGTTTTTAGGTGGATAGCGTGAAAATTAGATTAGAATTATTAGTCTTAGGCAGACAGATGCGGACTAGTATTTGATTGATAAAGGATAATTTATCAAATATACTGTTATTACTTTAAATAAAGCATGAGCAGCTTCCCGAAATATTTAAAAATAAATTAAATAATAAAATAAAAGAAAACACGGCTACAAGAACTAAAAACAAACGGTAAGAAGGTATATATTTCAGATACATTAAGAAGAAACCCTGGATATATGAGCAATACTAATGTTTTCAATTCTATATCAGGTTCTAGCACCCATTGGATAAAACCTCGGGTATACCTATTAGATTTTATTTTCAAATATAAGAAAAAGATCCACAGAGTTTCACAAAAATGCATGACCCAAAATCAGTGGTCTCTCCTTGCGAGTTCAAATGTTAACTTAAAATTGCTCTTACAGCTATAAAATGCAACACTCGCCACATCTAAATACAATCACTCCAGGCGTTTTCCATATTATCTCGTACTCTGCATTAGCAAGAACGTCAACCATTAAAAAGAGCGCGATTGAATTAAACCATCTAATCATCCTCGTAATCACCCCGCAATCATCGTTCAGCTTAGCACATTGTTCGCAATGAATCACACTCCGCAACAAAAAAAAACTCGATCGCATATACAGTATGTACACCCCTCGTGCAATGCGAGCATAATCTCTGTTCGCGTGCCAGCGGCGATCGGTTCAAGGATACTAATATTACGTCAACGCGATCGCGGTGCGTCGCCTTTTCTCTCTCTCTCTTACTTAGCGTTCTCTCAAGCGAGATTTCAAACGACTTTCCGATAGTACGTACTCCCGTAATCGGCGATTTTCCGAGGCGCCTGTCCCTTCACGCGCGACGCCGTGTAGCTATGTAACGCAATTTTCCGGCGATTTTCAGGGCGTCTCTCTCGTTTTGCGCGGTCGTTGTGTGTGTGTGTGTGTGTGTGTGTGTCATACGCTTCGAACGGTGGCGTGCGTTTGGCAAGAGGTGGTGCCAGGTATAAGTGGCTGCTTCTTTATTGGCTGTTGACTTTTCGGTGTCTATTTGCAATATCTATGGAGGAGGTGGTGTGGTGTAGTGTTAGTGGTCGGTGAAAGATGAGATACGCGTTAGAGTTGTATTAGCAGATTGAAACAATTAGGTTCTTCGATGATTCTTTTATAATATGTTCTGATTGATAGCATACTTCCTTTGAGAACTTTTTGAATATTTGCAATACTTACATCCTGTAGTATGAGAGGAAAAATAGGTCTTTCAAAATACTCGTGACGTGATCTTTCAGTGGCGGCATTTTTGAAGTGGCATGAACTATGACATCATAAAGAAACTTGGCAGCTATTAATCTTGTGAATCTCGTTCTATAATACTAATTAAATTCAAACAGATTGGTGAATCGGTAGTACTCTGTCGAAATTATGAATACCGTGGAAGAAAATAAAATAAAAATAAAAAATCTAATTTGTTGCATACATAGCTAAATATATACAAATTTTGCTGGAAAATAGTAAAGAACTGTTTGAATCAATTCAGCACAGTTATATTTGTCGACTGCAGCAAAAAGATATTGCTGTGGCGTCTATTATTATTGCTGTATAAACTAAAATATTAGTTGTACCAGATAAATCGGTCCAGTCAAAATATTTTATTGCTTCAGCAAAAGAAACTTCTATCCATGATAATGGTTGACAAAATCAGAATTAATAATGTGACCAGCTGATTGTGTGTAGAGATTCGTGGGCATTGCATAATTCATCGTAATTATCCGATCTATTAATTACAGTATTTAGACTTACTCCAGCATCGTATAGTATATGTACGATGTTATCAATGTTTTCAAAAAGATAAAAGTTTGCAAGCAGGAGGTTCACAGAGACACAAACCAATTATAGAAGCACGACTATCTTACAATTCCATTTCGAGACGTTGTATACGACGCTTGACTCAAACCGCAAAACATTTCCATACTCTCACCGTTTTAAAAAAATGATAAACATTGCGTACTAGAAAACATGGACGGCTCTATCCAACTCTACATACACTACGAATGTATCGTGAGTCATAAAAATCTTGACTAAACATGGATTCCTGAGTGTACTGAATAAGACTCCGGCTAATCAATGACTCACACCGAAACACATTATTTCCCTACCGACATCGGGAGTCGCTACAAGCGGTTTTATGCATATTAGGATTTGTTCCGTCGGTCGCGCGCACGCGTCCGTTTTCTCTGTATATGTCCATACAGCGACTTCTGGCAAAAGATGAACCGCAACGAGTCATTCCCGCGCGCGCGTGCAGCCAATCCTACTGATGAATCGCTTCTTTTTGCAATTTTTGCCTTTCGCAATGCGCGCGATGAAGGTACGGCATTGTGAAGAAACTCACAGAGTGATGTTTGTGTAAAATGTTGCGGCTGTAGATACCGATGTGCTTGATCTTGTGGTTGATGTTCCGGACTGGATCGAGAAATAATTACAATTAGTGTGGAAACATTTGTATGTTGACTCTATTAGGGTCACTGCATTAGTGAGTGCATGTGTAAGGCTGATGAATGACCAGGTCAAGTGAAATTTTTATTTACTTAAAAATATGTCCTTCCGTGCTTGGGTGGGTGTAGAATTTCCTCCGTGCTTCTAATAAGTACAGCAAAAGATTTGGTTTCAATGCTTTTCTATGAATTGGCCATTCACTTGTTTCTGGTGTGACAATTCGATTATATCTGAATTACCATACGAACTTGTTCATGTTGCTACTCTCTAAATTTGAATTAGTGATTGTCACTGCGAAACAGTGCATACATATTATATACTGATACGCAGTGATAAGTTACCACCACTTGATTCTTTAGAGAGCATGTTTATGTTTACATGAATAATAACGAGATAACATTCAGGTTAACGTTCCGCCATTACGAGCAGTTGTGCATATTCTAAATTTGTAGCAATGTATATCACTAATCCTATTGATATGATCAGTCTTATGTGTACTATATAAACGCAGATGACCATAAATTTATAATCTTCTATAGTCCAGAAATGTTAAAAACTCTTTCTAAACCTCGTGTACCGCAAGGTGTTAAAATATCTCCAAGCCAAACACCAAAATACAATGAAAATGAGGAACAACAGCCAGCCAGCAGACAAACAAACCAAATTCTCACGTAAATGCTACCAACTCTCTCATACATTAATGAATGTCTATCCTTTAAAACCGAAGTCGTTCCTAATACACCTACCGAGTGCAGACAACAAAATAGGAGCCGCAGACTCGAACGTAAACACACTCAGAGACAAAGAGACAACACCAGCAGCTCTGTGCAAGAAGCCGATACACCTTCGTACTTAGGACTCCACTCGTTGTCGTCGTGGTCAAAGACCACTCGCATATAAGAGGTCGCAGGCACATATATAATGCTCGCGAGCGCTTGCTTTGCTCTCCGAGAAAGTGGGGCAGCATCGTCGAAGGAACATTAACCTCTGCTGCAGTCGCAGTTGTGTGTGTGTATGTGGGGGGGGGGGGGGGGGGGGGGGGGGGCGTTACAGGCCTCTCTGCAAAATAGCCGCCGTTGGCTTTATCGGTAGGCGGCCATCTCGCGAGCAAAAAGGGCCCACAAGCAGTCCCTGCGACGAGGTTACTGCTGCTGCTGCTGCTACAGGGAGAGACACAGATTGTACGGGTGTTGCAGCGGCGCTGGGAAAATTGCCACGTATAGCGGTTTTGCGCTTTTAACGTCGCCTTTATAACTACGTGCCTTGCCACCTTTGCTTTTCTGGTGTTCATGCCTGCAGTACATGGTGTATAATACACGTATGAGCTGTGTTCACGGCTTTAAAAGTCACGTGGACGCGTGTGAATTACGAGGTTGTAAAGCACTGGCGTTATCGCGCGAGCGCTGCCGCTGGAGTATGTGGAGTTGAAAAAGTGCGAGCTGCCAACTCTCGATGGCTTTCGGTTTTTTGGCGAGGAGGCGGGACCCCGCTGTGGGCTGTGTATGTATGCGTGTATCTGCGTTAGGGAGGTTGCGAAATTTCTTGGCAGTCGCTTTTTGCGAATATGAAGAATAAATGGTTTGTAATGAGCGATGGTTCAGATAGCGATTCTCTTGATTTCTGCAAAACATGCTTTTAGAAATGCAAAACAAAACATTGATACTTTATCGATTCGCTTTTGATATTACTTTACCTGCAGTGTATGAGTATATTTTATAGATTCTCCCTTCGGAAATAATTGCAAATCCTGCATTATCTCCAAAATTGCAATTTTTACAAGCTGTAATTCCAATAAGCTGTAGTCCAATATTTCGATTTGTAGTAAGCTAAAATTTAGAAAGTTATATCATGTTGTAGTAAATTATATTTTTGTAAGTTGTAGCTACTTCAGTATCAAATTAGAGTTTAGCAGCATTTAGCAAGATAATCTTTAGCAACGTGTAGTAAATTAAACGTTAACAACTTGTGGCAAGTTACAGAAAGTTGTAGCAATTCGTAGTAAAAAATAGAACTTTAACAAGCTGTGTAACTTTCTCCATGGTTGTTTTTTATTCTTGAAAAATGTAAAAAGAATTAAAAATTAACTTTAATTATCTGGTAAAATCATGAATACTGTCAATAAAAATAGGTCAAACTCCTATTGTGAAAGTAAAGTTCTACAAATTTGGAACTTTGTATCACGGAAATGCAATGTACTACAGGTATGTCTAAATCGTTCTATAAGCTATGTTTAAACGGCCGATCGTTATCTGTAATTAAAAATTCTGGGCATAATGTAGATTAACGGATATAATTAATCGTATACGAGCAGTAAGCATGCGACGACGCGTACAACAAAGATGGTCAATCAAACGTAATTATTGGACTCGGAAGGCATGCGGTCGAAGAAATAATTAATGGATTCAGAGACGCCGAGAGAGCTACCTTATCCGAGTACACGGTTATCATGTAATGACGTTTAACCTCACTGAGCGCATCTTTCTTTATAATAACTATATAAACTGTACGTAATGCGCTAACGGTCTTAATTGCATCTTGCAACAAAATAATTTTATATCTCTACCCAGGAACTTTTCCTTGATCGCATTAAACTGTACATACCCTTAATAACATACCCACCATCGTTATAATCTCTGATACACAACGCGCACGCGTAATTTCTCACGTGCCCTCTTCTATAAACAGCAAAGCACCATTACTCTCGAAAATGAAAGAGCAGCAGCAACAACAACCCGCAGCCCTGCACCTGTGCAGTAAAACAAAAACAGTGTAGTAGCGCAAGCCCCATTAAAGCGCCCAATCATAACGTCGCGACTTGCGTTAAATTTTCCGACACTGCACGCGCAAAAACGCACGCGACGAAAAACCGCTAATCGCTTCTTCATCCTTGGCACTGCAATTATTGCGTAACGAGTGCGCGCGCGCGATAATTTTGGGCGAGCGTGGCTTGTAAAGCTGTCGTCGACCTTATACATATACGCGTGCAGTGATCTTCTGCATAGTGCCTAGAGTGTATGTCTAGAGATAGAAAGAGAGTGAGAGAGTAGACGGAAGGGGAGGGAAAAATAGCAAAAATGCCGTTTCATTAATTAATATATATGGAGTTGGTGAAAGTATTTATTTGGTAGCTTGGTACGGTAATTGGAGGCTTCGAGTGGATCTAGCAGAATGTAGTCTGTCAGTTTGAAAATGCGTGGAGGTAGTTGTAAACATTTCGCAATTGCTTTTAGCTGCCAGACTTTATATACTTAGAGAAATGGTTTCCTGAACTAAGAAGAATTATTTTGAATACGTTTCTGTAATAGAATAATCATTGTGGAAGTAAACTTTTCCTATTAAATCAAAAGTAATAGTTTTGATTCAAATAGAATCTTTTAGAATCCAGTCTTTGATAAGTATTGAATGGAGAAGATCTAACACAAAAATCTTTGCTTAAGTTTATCCAATTCAATTTTTATTGTCTTATAAATGGTTTCTTCAGCTTTCTTAAATAAAGGCATTGCCTAATCATGACAATGACTAAAAAAAGGAAAAGAGTTTGTTAATCCTATAAACACAATCCAGGATAAAGCAGTTCTCTATGAATGTAATAAAGAAACTAATAATACATCACACATGAAAATGCTTCTGCACTTTAGCCACAACATAATACCACGCCACGCATTCTTCCTCAATCCGCTATTTTATCATTTCATCCCGTATCATTTTCATAGCGACGATTAACTACATACAATCATCGCAATCATCGGACAAACATAACCACATCACGCGTACATACCAGAAGCCCGCAATTTCACACAAAAAGCAAACACACACACGTATCCAGCTACAATGAGCCAAGGCGCCCGAACAGGGCCTCGTTACCAAACCGTACAATTACCCGCGCGCGCGCGTACATTTATACCAAACTGCAGTAGCTTATATACACAAGACGCAAGCCAGACGAAGATAAAGAGACGAGAAGCCACGAGAGGAGGGAGAATCGCACTGCGAAGCGAGGTTTCCATCTCGCGAGCAGTCGGCGCCACGCCCATTTTAGGTCTTTTGGGATTTACATTATACGCAGCGCGAGCCGTAGGAACTTTCATCGCGCCTTTGTCTCGGCTTTCTAGCACTTCCTCGTGAAGTCCCTTCCACTGTGGCGCAATGCGACCCGCGCGATATTAGTACTGCACGCAGAAGCGATAATTGTCATGGGAAGAGCAGAGAATATAGAGGCTGAATGAGTGCGTTATAAAGGCGTTTTTTGTGGCTCGGAGAGTGTGCGTTTTTTGTTCTTCAGGTGGTTGTACACAGTTTCTAGTTTGTCATTAAGCACATGTTGCCGCATCTAGTGATTACAATTTACGATCAATTTTTTTGTTTGTTGAAAAAAAGGAGATTCTGGTGCTTTATTTTTTGTTGATTATAAAATTATATTTTTTTAGAGTAAAGTGCCAAGTGAAAGTACTAATGTTGAAAAAAGGACGCTGACGTTAATTCCATGTAATCTATCGTGCTTATTAACGGCATGATGACGGTAAATCGACGTCTTTACCATTTCTGGCATTTTTTGCTCTAAGTAAACTTTCTTTCGCGCAAGAAAATGCTTTGAAAAACATGTAATTACACGCAGCGAATCCTAAAATTTTCGTTCTTGATTACACCCTGCAAAAGCCGGATAAAAATCACGTTCAGGCACGCCAGAGTGATATCGTCGTTGCGGGTGTCCGTCTCCGCGATGCCGATGATCGTCGCGACGTGACTCGCGCAGGAGCGGGGTCGGTCAATCGGGTTTGATTCGAGCGTCGTAAATCAATTAATGTGGAAAAATTGGATTCGCCCCGTTGCCAGCTCACTTCGCGAGAAAAAATTGTTCGTATATCGTGATGCATTCAGCCATCATCTGATTCTGCTCCTGCAGCTCTAGCTAATTGCTATACGCTTTTTGTCAAAAATATAGTTTCACAATCTATTTTATAGTAACACTGTATTCTTTTATAATTTATATAAACATATAATACTTCGCTTATGTCGGTCTTTATTTTTCTTTGTATAGTCTTGCGTAAAATACAGGATATTTCTTTTACCGATTTCAATATGATATTTTTGGTCTATTAAATGTACCATAAATTTGTTTTGTCGTAATCTTGTTCTAATTTCCATCAGGGATGTTACTAATATGCCTTGGGAAAGAATAAACATTAATGCAAATAATTGTCGATAAATCCTTAGACAGCGCATCTTGTCCGGGATGATCGCAATCACATTCTCTGGGCGCGGTTAATACGTAACTCACTCAGCCTGTTTCTTCATCTTGTATGCTTACTTCAATGACTTCAGTCATTTGCTGCAGGTACATTCTGTAATCCCATTGTAGCTATTGTTAACTGTTTAACCAATTCCTCTTTCTCTCTTCTCTTCTCTTTCTCTTTCGTTTTCTCTTTTTCTATTTGTACAACACTACTATCAGATCAAAACATTTAGAATATATATTGTCTTTCTACTTAATTGTGGTTACTATCTTTTGTTTGGAATTGTTCAGAATGTACGCAACATACATTTAAATTTATAACAAATCCTCAATAGGGAAGAGACGTAGTATTAAAAGTACTGCTGGTTTGTTTATCTACATAAGAAAATTATTAATACATTCTTTATATGTCAGCCTTTGGATGATATAATGTCTATGTAGTTTAGTGTAATTAAAGAGGTTCAGAGATTATAAAAAATGTAGACAATGTAATGAACTTAAGAAATTGAATTTTCAATATTTTATACGTGACATTCATATTTTATTTATACACCAATTACATTTTCAACTAGCAGGAGACATTTTCAAAAAATTCTTGCCCATAAAATATCGACATTTTATATTTCTTCAATTCACTTTTGCTTATAATTTAACTAAGCGGATAAATCAGCGACTCCAAGCTTAAGATAAGATAAGTCTTGCACATTGAACAACTTTGGCGTTTTTCAACAAAAATTGGTAATACAAGACGGTTGCAATAGTAGCTGATTACCAATCCCTTGTCCAAATTTAAAAACTCCAAGATTACGAATTAAAATTTATATATACAGCAACAACCTGTATTTAATTTTCAGTAAATTTCTGACAAATCAAGTGCTAGCCCTAAATTAATTTTAAAAACTCACAAATTACATCCCTCCTCCCTATTCCCCAAACAACAATCACCATTCCAACTCCCGTACCCGCACCTTCTCCACCATCACCATCAGAGGACCTCCAACAATCCTCACCCAATTAATAACCCTTCTCCTCCCATCTCGCTCTCTTACATCCATGCCGCGCGTGTACCGGTATCGCTAATTGATCCCGAGCGACACGGAGCGCTATAGAGCTGGAGGCGCGATGCAGCACTTGGAAGCACACGCACACGCGCACGCGATAGCGTATATACCATAGGCATCATCGTCAGGCGCGGCTCGGCAGTGCGTAATGTAATTGCCGCACTGTGTCAAGGCCGCATTGCTCATAGGCGCTGCTGCCGAGGCACTGGGCAGAGTATAATGCAGCCGCAGCCGTTGTTGTTGTTACCTCCTCCTCCACCTCCTTGCGGAACACGCGAGGATACGTCGTGGTGTGCATGCGCGCGCGCGCGGATGGGCGTGTATTATAAGGTGCCGTCGGGAGTTTCTCTTTTTTTTCTTTGGCTTCGTGAGAGGGGGAGGAGGTGTAATTGGTTTTTCTTCGGGAGGTGGCTGGGAGTTGGGAGGATTAGATTTTGCTTGTTGGTGCTGCGTTGGGAGAGGTTGGAAGGGAACTTGGGTGGCTGATACAGTGAACAAAGAGATTCGGATAGGATCGAATTTAATATCTGTTTCAAAACTTTCTAAGAATTCGTTCGCTTGAAATTAGTGAATGTTTATTAATAGTTTTGAATAGTTATTTATATTTTATTGAACTGAATTTTACTGAAATGGAATTAGTTACTTATTAAAGCGCTTTCTCTTAATTGGATGCAGTGAACATTTCACTGGATCGAAATAGTTGCTGAGTTATCACTGCTAGTTAGTGAATTTTTACTATTTTAATTAGTGAATTTCATTCATTTACCGGTGACTAATTCTCCGTGACAACTGTTTCGATTTAGTGTAATTCTCGCCATTTTAACTTGAGATAGATTATTTAAATTTATTTATGTATTTATTGGTCATTGTATAAGTTTTGATGGAATTGGTTTAGTTTACTTTTGAAATTAATATAGTGTCTTCAAATTAAGATCAGTTTTTTTGCAGTTATACTGATTTAGTTTTGAAATGTTTAGCCTTGAAGAAATCCTGAAAAGGGAATGAACTGATTAAATTGACGTCTGAGACGCACTAGATATTTTCATGACATCATCGTATAGACTGAAAATGACATCATTTCTGAGGAAAAAGAGCTCTACTAGATGCAGCTCTTTTTCCGTGCTTTATGCTTGCGTATTTTAAGAAATCCGTCTAAAATTAGTCGCATCTAATGTGTAATATAAATCATTGATCTACGATTTATTACAAATTAAATTAATAACCACATTACATTGTAGCATATAGTTAATAGCATTTCCTTATTGGCTGAAATGAACATGAATATTTTATAATATATACTAGAAGTCTGTACATTAGCGTGCTTTTTTTGCTCGTATTTATTGTACATTTTTATACTGTATTATTTTGAATTTCGCGCTTGAACGTAGCGACCGATCAAACGACGTTTAAAATGATTACAAAATGGTGCTATTTATTTTTCAATAAAGAATTATTTTCATCATTTGAGATTCAAAAACATTCGATTAATAATTTCTTTCTGTTTTGCATTTCAGAAATCGCCAAAGTTAGGGCGAGTCTCTTCCAAATCAGCGGCGTGAAGAAGGACCCCCTCGTACTTCCAGAGGCTGAAGGCGAAGTCACAACACTCACAGAAAAAGTCTATGTACCTGTCAAAGAGCACCCAGATGTAAGTAGTAATACTTTTTATCGCTACTGAGTATCTTTATTCCCAATAAAATTAATTAATTCCCAATCGATTTCATATACAATCGTGATCAACAAATATGTACAACCTGAAGACTTATTTGCAATATAGGACGACGATAAAGTCGTCGAAACGTTGGTAGAATGAGAAATGAATTTTAATCATCAATGGCTCATTAAAATGGATATTCCAATTTAACTTATAATTTAGATATCACAACAATTCTAAGTTATTTAAATAAATTTAATAATTCATTAACAAATATCTAATGTACTTGCTTGCGAAAACATGAAAAGTGTAGAGGCAGGCCGAAAGAGTGAAAAATCGTGGGTGGTGGTAACTACGGACGTGAAGAGTAAGGAAAGAGATCGGACGCGGGTGCGAGCTTGTTGAATTTTCGGCGTTGGGAAGAGAGAAACGCGAGACGCATGAAGATAGATAGCGAGCGATAAATTTAGGAAGCGGAGGAACCGTAGAAATGGGGAAAAAGTCGCTGTTTCGTAAAGCTTTTCGGTTTTAGAATGAAGTCCGAGTTAAATTAGGGGCTTTTCGTGATTTGTTTGGTTCTATAATTGAATTGTTTTGTTGAACAGTTATTCTCTTGTATTTTTATCTTGTATGAATCACCTGATTTGTGAAGCTCTATACAACCGTTATTAATATCGAACATTCTTATGTAAAATATACGCGTGTACTGTCTATTTATTATAACACTATATATAATTAAACAAAAAATATAGTTTTGAAAAAGTAAATTTATGATCTATTCAGTTAGTTTTTTGTCAACACTGGAAGTTACAGAACACCTTAAAAGTTGTTGGCAATTTGACTGTAATAACTTTCTCTAATAACCTAGCAGAAAATATTGCAGTTTCAAATCATTATTTATACATCACTTAAAGGAAACTGATAAGTAAATATGAATTTATCAGTCGGTGAATTTTAATTAATGATTAAATTTGCTCTTATCGATCTCCGAGTCAGAGTACGGAAAAAGCATTTTATTTTGTCGTTTTGACGGTCAATGCCATCATCATCCATACTGAAAATAAATTTTCTCTATTACATATCAAAATGAGTCAATTACAAACTTCACTTTACAATATTCTTCAATTATTTTTACCGACAACCAAGAAATCACTCAAATCATCATCAGCCACGTCGTATAGATTTCAAACCGACGTACCCCATCTTATTCCAAATTTTCAAAATCCACTTATCCCCCTCTGACTCAACTACAGAAAACAGCGAAATTCTCCCGATCCCCCCTATAACATTCAAACATCCAGAGCAGTCTCAGCCTCGGCAGCGAAGTAGCGCGCGTACACACACACAGCGCGCAGAGAACGACTCGAGTCAGCTGTTTATTTCTGTCCCGCGCTCGGAATAGAATCTCCCGCTCTCTCTCTCTCACTCCTCGTAAGCACACGCGTTGCCGCTCTATACCTATACTCGCCCCTATTGCCGACTTTACGCTCTCTTTCCTCGGCGCTGCACGCATGAATATCTCGCCGCCTCGCGCGATAGGTATTATGGCTCTGTTATACTCTCTTCCGTCTATTCCTCGAGGAGGAGGAGAGAGTGTGGAAGATGCGCGCGCGTGTGTGCGTGTGGTGGTTGGCTATTTTTATATACGGGCGATGGGTGGAGTGCGCGCGTAATCGAAGTGGTGCGCGTATGGATGTTGGAATGCTTGTTTGAAGGGTGTGTTTGAAGAGCTTTTTGCCGATGGAGCGTGGATCGAGTTTGTTGCTTGGTGATTGTTGAGCAATTGGGTTCGTTGGTTCGGAGATTGTTCGTGGGATTTGTTGAGATTGAGATCCGATTAGGCTGCTGGTGAATGCGAGAACGAGAAAGAGATTGTAGATTTAGAGTAGCTTGCGAAGAGGAGAAATTAGTGCTCGTACTTTTGTTGAAGTTGCCTTTTTGGGTTCTATATAGCACTTTTTATATTAAATTTGAATATATCGTGCTCAATTGAAAGAATAACGCACACGGCATTTGAAATGGTTATAATGTATCGATCAATTAACTATAACGATTTGTGAAAAATTAGAAAAGTACAAAAAACGAAGTCTTGAGGATATAGGAAAATTCATAAAATATTTCTTAAAGTTATTTTAGTCATTTCTTAGTTTTTCGAAAATATGAAACAAAAGCCTACATTCGAAACCTCGCAATAGAAGTAAGTTACCCGGAATTCACAGCGTATGTGAAAATTATGTTTACACTCGCTCCAGCCGCGTGTAATAAAATACTCGAATGCATCGGGTTTCAGCATCGCATCACGACAAAAATACATTTTTCACCATCCACGATACTTTATTATCATCGATATCACATTCCTTATAAAACTTCACTTCCCTCATATAAATTTACTCAAAACTTTTTATTAAATAAAATAAAAATACATATAACCCTCCCAAGCATATTCTCTAAATTTGAAATAGTGAAAACTCAATATTTGATAGTGCATATTCACTATTTGCAAGAGTTATAAGTATGCAACTGTGAAATAATGAATATTCACTAGTTAAAATAGTGAAAAAGATCATCTATAAGAATTAGTGAAAATTAACAAACTGCAGTAGTAAAATTTCATTATTCAAAATATTGAACAATTAAAGCATTGAGTTTCAGTAACTACTAAATCAGTGAATATGCACTATTTTGTTAGTGAAATATGTAGTCACTAGCAATATTAGTGAAATGTTCACTGTTACATATTTAGAAAGTAATATAAAATTATCCCACCATAAAATATTCATTATTATCCGCATAAATCACTGTAATCCAATATAAATATTCTATACATTTCGCGTTTCATCCTTCCTGTTCAGGCGCCATTATTATGCAACTCCCGTCATTTTCGGGAGTTTCCGTCGGCGCCGGTCAGGATGTTATCGTTCGCCTCGACTCGACTTTGCGCGCTGCGGGATATAAATCGATGCTCGTGTAATATCGGAATCGAACGCTTTCCGCTCGCTCTTTCTCTTTGCCTGTTGCTGGGTATGAGTATATATACTTTGGAGAAACTTATAGATTTCACGAAGATTGAAATTTCAAGTGTTATTAAAGCTATAAAATATTGCATTACTTATTTATAGTGTTATTGAGTAGCAGTTCGTAGGAAATATCAGTTATTCATCAAAGTTGTCGGATAGATCATTGTTATTGAAGGAATGTTATACGGATATTCCGTTCCTTATTCACGAAGGGAGTGTTAGGTACTTGAGTCAAGAATTTCCATTAAATTTAAAAATCTAGAATGTTGTTTTCTGATCCTACAAGATATGAAACCATTGAAAGACGTTAATCTTAACGCTCATGTTCACTAACATGTATTATTATTATTATTATTATTATATAATAATTGTTGGTAATGCATCTATCTGTAAAAAAATTAATCCTAAATACACACAAATTACGAAGGTTTAGGAATAAATAATGCACCTATAAAGTGGTAAATAAAATGTTTATTTGTACACTACTGTTTTTGGTGTACTTTTGAATTACCTTCCAAAACTTCATATCTATAATGCATATATTGCATAAAGAATCAAAATGTTTAGATCTAAATTAAATGTTTCCTGCGTTCTACTTTAATGCCATTTTTTTAAATATCCTACAAAACTTTACACATACGCTAAGTTATTAGTACTCCCAGTAACGACAATCTTCAGTCAACCTGCTCAAAACATCACCATAACTCCATCTACCTTTGCAACTTATATCAAACCTCTCAGATTCTACTCACATTTTTACATCCCAAAACGCATCCACGACCCAAAAAATCACTTTCTTCCTCTACACCTAACCAAAAACCAAAAACCCCCTACACCGAAGATTCATCGATCATCATTTGCATTCAGTCTCCTCTCGAGCCCACCTCACGTTTCCTCTCGGAAGATCATCATCGACGCGGCCGCGAGTGACCTTCCGCCTCCGGGCGACAGTCGCAGCCGCTCTTGCCTCCCTTCGTACGTATATCCCCCCGCAGCAGCGAACAGATTGTTTTTCTCCTCGCGGTTCCCTTCTGCGGTTGCTCTTTCCCTTTTGCATTGCACACAGCCTTCGCGTCCGAGAGCGGGTCACGAATTCTCGTGACCGTGCGGTAATGACGTTTCGCTGCATTAGGCGCCGCAGTCGCCGCTGCAGTCGCGTGCACACGTATATATTTACGTGTGGGATAGCTTTGTGTGGGGGGGGGGGGGGAGTTTTGTGTGCCGCGGTGAGAAATTTCGTTGGCGGTGCAATGACATTGTGATTGCGGATGGAGAATTGTTTGGGATGAAGGTTGGCTTTTGATGGATATAGGTTTTTGGTGGTGAGAGAATTTTGAAAGAACACGAAGAAAGTGTAATTTGCGTTGTTGGTAATTTATTGTCCGTCTTTTAAGAATCTTTCTTCGTTTTTGTTTGGCGTATTTAAATAATTGACATTTTTGGTAATGAGAGCTTTTTTTCTGTTTACGATATACGCCATGTTGGATCCATCAAGTTGAACTTTCAAAATCTGACAGCAGATTCGCTATCTCTCCGAACTATCGAGCATCGAAAAAAGTTGTCTGACAGACTAAGTCGTGCAGGTGGCGGTTAAGAGAAAGTACAGTGAAATTTGGATAATAATGATAGTTAAAAATTCACGTTTTTTTCGTTTTTCCAAAGGCATTGAGTTTCTTTTAACCAAGTTTTTGATGATCCTTGTACTGTTTCTGGATAGAATGTTAAAAATTTAGTTGCTAGTAACTCAAGATAAGAATTGTTGCACGATTTTATGAAAAACTGTGTCTTTCTTGAAAACCCTTAGCCCTTGAACAGTTATACCAACCAAAGTTTATATAGATATTGTCAAGAAAATTGCATTCAAACATACCAAGTACACACAACAAAATTTAGGCCGTAATATAAATAAATAAAGTATCAAATTCCTGCGTACTCTCTCCTTGTTTTATTACCGTATTAATTAACATTTCTTCTATCGACTTATTTAGAAAACCTCAGATCGTACACGCGATTCAATATCTTGATCGCCTACTTTCAGACACCAAAATTTCCCCTTCCAATATCCGCGCTATCCAATGCACACAGCACACTGCACAATACCTCAGGCCTCACCTATACGGCCATACCAAAATGCACATCGTCTGCGCAAAACGTTCGACGTACACCGAGAGCAACGCCCTCGAGTGTTACACATTATACATACACTTTTCAAGGCAGCCCGCGCCTAATACCCCTAATAAATCCATAATCTTTGATCTCTCTCTCCTCGTTTCCCTTCGAGCACATGTATACCCACACACATTCGTACACCAGAGAGAGAGACTCGCGAGTGCACAGGACGACGGTCGTCGGCGTCGTTCCGAGCTCGGAGAAAGCGTGAGAGTGCAGCGGCGCACCGCGATTTGTTATACCCCCGGTGTATGTAAGATTCTAAGCTATCCCATGAGTCGGCCGTCGAGGAGTGTGGCAGTGGTGGCACTGGTTCCCGAGAGTATTACCGGTTTATTTATATGTTGCGGATGCTGTGTCTTTACGATTATTGACTGCGAGTGGTCAAATTTTTAAAAAAATTATCTACTAATGATAAAAAGTTGTTGATATCTGAATATCTCATCGCGTGTATTCCGTGTGATATGGAAGAATCTGAATAGAAGTTTCAATTGTTATTCATATAAATAAAATCGTATGAATAGATCAGTATTTAAAAAACATATATAATAAAGTATGTCTGGTCTTGTATTAAAATGCAACTACATTTCAAGTATAACCTGCAAGTTCTATGTAGATTTCATATAAGAACCTCATAAGTATACTATGTCTTTTATGTGCTACATTAGCTACAGCGGGAATGAAAGTTAAATAATTAAATAATATTTTCACAAAATTGTTTGTACTGTAAAAATTCTTCAATCAGTATGAATCCAGATAACGATTATTAAAATATACATGTTCAGCAATGCTCAATAATCAGAATATCATATTTTGAAACCTTCCTGAAAATTGTATACAATTGTCCGAATAAACCTAGAATTCTCAAGAAACTTTATTCCCAATTTTCTTAGACACCCTGGTAACTCATTTACCACATTACACTCGCGCACTCTACTCTCTTAATTTAAACCAGTGAAAATTCACGTACTGCTCACACATACCCACACTGAAAAAAAAAATGTTAAATCAAAGTAAACGTTTCCTTGAATCGTACTAAGAAAAGATTTATTTGATAATAGTAAATATTTAATTATGTTTAGACTGGTATTCATCAATTCAATAAATATTTATTAAATTTAAGAAAAATTTACTTTATTTAAGTAAATCTTTTCTTAAATTCAAGGAAACGTTTACTTAGATTTAACAATTTTTTCTTTCAGTGCAACAAATACAACTCCATCACGAAATTCAAACCACTTCCATCCTCTTCACCACATTCTATTCGCGCCCCAGTTCCCCAAAGCGCACTCGTTTACGAAAACCATCAATCCACAAACCCTACGCTTGCTCGGATATATAACCGCCGGCGAAAAAATCCAATCGTTATACTCAGCACTCTCTCCGACGCAAACAGCATTGCGTAATAATATATATATTCTCCCTCGCGAGCCCACGTTCGAAATACACAACCGCGATGCAACCGGAACCGCGCAACTATTTTGATCGCCCACTACGCGAGGGAATTTTCGGACTCGCGCTCCGTCGTCTATTTTCACCGTGAGACTCGTAGGTGGAGTGCAGGCATAACGAGCCGACGCGTGTGGCTGGGATCTGGAGTGAGGAAGAAAAAAAGGGTGACGGTGGAGAAGATCGATGGGGTGGATGAGGGATAAGCGGGGCCGACAGATGTCTGGATGGCGGTGCGCTCGATTACGGGCTGCTTCTTTTTTTCTAAATTTGTGGATCGTCGTCATGGTAGTTTGGAATCTGTAAATTAAGATTTTATTTTATTTTATTTTAAGCAATATGATATCTTCTAATTAATTATCTAATTAGATTATCACTGTAAAATTCTATGTTATGTACGAGATACGAGATCTTTCTCGATAGAACTCGTCAAATGTAAATCAAAAGTTTTCTCAGAAAATATTTTTTATATTTTCTCACAAAATATTTCAAATTTTTAGACGAAGCGAAGGCAACTCTTCATTTTTATTTAAAAATTGCTGTTTAAATAATTAGGGTAACATTAGTGTAGACAAGAACAGAGAATCCAGCATCACCAAAACTAAAAAAGCCTCGACTAAAAAACTAGAAATAAATATAAAAGATAAAATATGTACGTAGCACGTATATAAACTAGCATACTGCAATACATAAAAGTATAATGTAATATGTATAACAGATGAATAAAAAGTTACTAATTCCACGATAATATGCTAAACTATATTACTTGTATTAACGATATCCAATTTGTATTGATATGACAAAAAGAAAGCATAAAAGTTGAAGCTCACAACGTTTGCATTCTTGTGCACGTTGCTCATTATGAATCATCGCAATCGTATGTCAAGCAACTCACTGCACAATTATTATCCACACTTACTCGGTGGTGTCTCAAGTGATTTTTCAAATTTTCATCAGCTGCCGAGCAATTGAAGAAGGCAACCAATGCTGATGAAATGAATTCTAAAAAATGAACCCCAAATCATTTTCTCGCTCCGATCAATTTTACGCTATATAAGTCTCACCCTTATATGATGCATGCGTCAAATGCGCAGTAGCGTACTACTTTTATGGCATGCGGGCGTTACTAATTCGGCTTTTACTGCTTTTTTTTATTGCACATTAAAATTTTGTGCTATCGTGTTACCGTTTTATCGCAGGAATTCCCATAATTGTAAGGAAATATAAAACCTTGATGCCTATGAGCGAATCAGATTTATCATTAAATGACTTTTACGAGTGACTTATTCTTTTCGTGTACACGAACAAAAGCTCTTAATTTCTGAAAGAAAATACGTCGAATTTCATATTATTTCATCTTCTTATTCATCCATCTATTTTCGTATGAACATTTCAATTTTTCATACAAGCTTCGAATCGATTCGCAGCCTTTTAGCAACCTTCGACCATATGCTAACTGGAAAAAAAATACTCCTCGCGCTCTTCTTTTTTTTCCGCCGTCTGAATAAGTCGTAAAAACGATAAATTTTTGCTGTCAAAGCCTCTACTTTTGCGACGACGGACGCGTCGCACAAGCCATAAAACCTACGCTAATTGATACGAGAAACATGTTTCGTCCGGTTGCGGCTCTGACGCTTAAGTGATACATTGGTTATTTGATGCAAATCCGGAGTTTTCAATGATTCCGTCATGATTGTTGTGATTTCAGTTTATTAAGCAAAATATGAATGAAAAATAGATTTATTTTAATGTTACGAATCAAATAAGTTATGAAACCAAAACGTTTATTTAAATTTTGTTGAAAAAGACAAAAGGCATTTTACATAATTTTCTTATAATAAATGGCTCAAGTTCTTATGTAGTATCATATTAGCTCATACTTAATTTGCAAGTAAATTATCAAAGATCTACATTTGTATGTCCTTGTATTAATGTATGTATATTAAAAATGAAACATCAATACATCTTATCAATTTTCGTATTAATAAGCCATTAGTTCTCTGAACGGCCGATAGATGATCGACGATTCGCGAAACAATGTTGCACTAACGAGACGCGCTCGATTGTGTCAATCTATTTTGCAACGCTCGCTCGCAGCATCAACAAAGCAAAGTTCAAAGATCTTCCTTGAGCCGTTCTCGTTGTCCCCCGAGACGCGGAAGTCCCGCGCACCTGCATTCAAATGGTTCTGCGCAGCCAATCCGAGAATAAAGCAAAACAATAAGAACTACGTGACGGCACTTCGAACGGTCGACTATATATCTCTCAAAAAGGACACGCGTGTGTTTGAAGCGTATGTATAGAGTTTGCGATGTATAATTATATATTGTATATCGGGGATCGTTTCACGGCTGTTGGCAGTTTCAAAGTTATGGAACGAGGTGACTCGAAAACTGCATAACGCAAGGACACTCGCGATACTCATTAAGTTTTATAACGTAGTTGCTTAATCTCACTTTCCGGAGCGTTGAATTTTTTATTCAAATCACTTTGAGCTTCTAATCTTCACTTAATGATGGATGAAAAAAGTGGCGTTTCGCATCCACTTTTTTTAGCGAAATTTTATGAATAGTTGAGATTTGTGATGTCATGGTTATTGCTATTTCCTTTCTAATGATAATAACTTTATTAAACACATTGTATATAAAGTTGGAAGGAAACTGTTAATGGTTTTTTTTCTGTCTTACGCAAAGTGATAAAGTGTATAAGATATATACTTTAGGTGCACAATAACATTTATGGTATTGCGACACATTTGATCATAGTTATAGCCTTCAGTTGTCACAGTATTTGTTTACATTCTTCAAGGGAAGTAAATTAATATTTTAAAAAATGTTTCTGAAATAAAGATTATTCTTGCTTTATGGTACACTTAATACCATTAAACACATTAAATATAATTTTTAGCATCAAATAATAAAAATCATTCTTTGTATCTTTAGCTATACCGATTAAATATGGCTCATTATGATTTATTTTAGAGATTTCATTCCGTTTATTGTTAACTGCAGTATTGGTTTGCAAACAGTTCAATATCACTTAAATATTTGCTTATTATAAATTATATCATTACAAATCTAAATTGTTGTATAATAACCGAAAAGCAACTCAAGTCCAGTTTTATATACAGCCTACACGAAGAAAGCTATAGTAACAACTTATATTCAAATTTTCGTTGCTAATTTCAACATAAAACCATATTCCTGACATGGCTTCTTGAGATATGTTTCAATACATACCTTATCATCCCATATTAACGACTCAAGTCCACATTGATCTCGCAGCCCCAAATGAAAAGCAAGCAGTTCCTCAGTTTGACACCTCATCCAATAAGTACAATTCTTTTCACCATCTCTTATGTTCCAAACTCGCGATCTCTCCTAAATTGAAGCTATACTATTAAGCTCAAAATCGAACGGTCACTATCTAAAGATTTACATTTGTAATACAAAAGACACGCACGTTTACACGAATATACTTGACTTTCCGCGCAAGACGGTTAATCGTGCGAGCATTAGCAAACCCTCAATATCTCAACAAAAGAATGCACTTGAGTCGTTACTCCGGAAAACCAAGGGGAATAAAAATCCCTTCTCCGAAGCGCACTTACCCTCGGCTGAAAAGAAACGCTCCTCCTCTAGGAGTATTCCCACTCGATTTTTTCGAAGCGTCGTGTGCCTATACCTAACCTCGCGCGTCGGCTTCCTGCGCTCGCGCGGAGATCCTCGTATATATATTTCCGCGTCGGTAGCCGCGTCGTCATTATCATAATGACGAGGGCGCGGCGGCGGTGGCGACCTCGCTGCGGCAACTCTTCTCCCGACGAGCCCAAAGTCCAAGAGGCCTCGCCTCTTTTTACTGCCGTGTGTGCAAGCTGTGTAAGAAGTGTCGTGGAAGGTAGGGCTGGATTTTGTTTTCATAGAGTGCAGTATAGAGTGAATGGACAGGTGATGGACTTTGATTAGTTGATAGATTGATGAGGAGATTGTTTTGAGTGTCTTGGGAGAGAGGGAAAGAGTCTGATGATGCATGTATGTAGGTGCGGATAAGCGAATCGCGCACTCCGTGGAGTGTAAAGTATCTTGTTTGAAAATGAACGTTGCGAGCTTAGAAATGTCTTTGCAGCGCAGAAGAGTACTTTTGTAGATATTTTAATCAAAAGGATAGAGAAAACACAAGGTATTAATGGATATATGCAAAACTGTTTAGGCACGGAGTATCAGAAAAGATTCAAATTTGAAAGATCTTTTATTACTTTTGTACCTAGATATACTTTTACTTGTACTTTTTTAGATAATAAATCTTACATGATTACATTTATCATTATTCTAACTAAGAGTATTTTGCACAATCAGTAAGATATTTTGTATAGCTCTTCAAATATGACTTTTCTTCTTTCAGTCCTTAAGAGAAAAGATGTATAAAAAACTTCAACAGTAAAAAAACCTTAAACTTACTCTTATTATATAAATATCTTAGGTGCAAATAAAAAGGAATCTATAAATAGAAGACTTGTGCAGGTACATATTAGTATTCGTCTATTTATGCATTTTGTTAAAAAGATACTTGTGTTTAATATCTTAAATATTTCAGTATCTTGTATGTTTATATTTTGTAAAACAGATAAATTCTGCTCATGACTGTGTCTGAAATCGTGAGTTTCAACGGGATAGAAATTGCGACATGTTCGGTGAATGGGAGATTCTATTAATATACGAAGTCAACCGATTTGTTCTCTCCGATTAAATCTAAAATATTTTTATGTTTTATGTAGACGTGTATTGTGATTCTTGACAGGCAGTATTAGAAAGCTCATTTTTCTCAAAACAAAATGTCTTAGCATCAGTTTGAAATTTAAGACTGAACAAAACATCAACAAGACCATTATTAATGTCTCGCATACACGTGAATGTTAACTGATTGACTCTTGATATAATATTGTTATCGCTCGGAAAAATTGAGATAATCATTTCAATAAGAGACTAATTAGATTTACTTCGAGTACTTTTCAATAGTCTCGAGATAAGGGCTTCACTATCTCATTACATTATCTAAATCATATGATTGGTCGAATCGTGAGAAATCTCGTCGATATCTGACAGGCGTGTCTTTAATAAATCAATGGCTACACGCGCCTTCCCACTACCATCGATACGATCTTTTATTCAAATATACGAAAACATTGCCAAATGTCCCATTGTGATATTTTATGAATAATAATGAGCTCGTCAGTGCGTCGGGCAAAAATCCTAATCGTTTATTGTTTTTGATGCTTTCAGTTCAATTTCGTGGGAAGGATCCTGGGACCCCGCGGAATGACGGCCAAACAGCTGGAGCAGGAGACTGGATGCAAAATCATGGTGCGAGGCAAAGGCTCGATGAGGGACAAAAAGAAGGTAAATCATCAATTCTATAACTAGAGTTTTATTAGGCTTCCTTATTCGACGATATAAAAAGTTATAGTTATAAGATAATACAAATATGCAAGGATTCGAAATCTATAACTAAATATACACATCTGATTTCCCCATACATGCACATTTATGTGTCTGTAAATCTAAAATTTATTATCGGCAATCTTATAAACTTATGGCTCTTTTTTAAATGAAACTTTAGTGGTAACCTAGGGTCAATTTTAGAGACATTTTAGATGCTCCAACTACGAAACTGACATTGTATCATAGAACATCTTGCTTGTTCGCTTTTAATATAAATAAGAATTATGGACGTAAAAGGTACAAATTACGGCGCAATCTGCCATATCTATGTCTTTAATTTAATAATATATCGTTAATTCAATTTCCACTTTAGCGAGAAAATAGTATATTATAATCAGTAGTGTACGCATTGTTGTATACACTTAGAAAATTAATAGTCTCTTTAACTAAGAAAAATATATAATATTTAACATGTTGCTCAGAAGAAAATAGTTGTGAAACAGAACTTTTTCTATTATGTAATTCAAAAAGAACCTTCCTCGTTAAAGTAGCAGCCTTTTCTCGCAGTATTTAACAAAGATTTACTTTGTGAAGATTCTATTTTAAGAAAATATTTCTTTTCAACTAATAAGTCTTTTTGGTTCACAACAATTTTTTTCTTAACCACTTGTTCAAGATTATAATCTTCTTCGTCCAAAAATAAAAATTTCTCTTAATGTATACAATGAATAATGTAACGTTAAACAACCCCTGGTATAAAAGCGATCATTTTAAGGATATAAGCAAATCGATTTTTAGACATAGTAACTATCCATTTCTTACCGATTATTGTAAAAGAAACCTTGTATACAATCTAAAAAGCATTTCACAAACTGAAACAATTTCCACCAGTGAGCGTACACACCTACATATCCCACATTTCCCGCCAAAGCTCCAGAAATATGACTTCCAATTAGTCGCCCGCGATCTCTCATAACCCACATATCATAACCACGAAAGCCAGACAAACCACCACCCAATCCACCTTCCTCTCTCTCTCTCACACACACATGCACTTCTCGACATGATTAGGAAGCAATTAGAGGAATTGGGTTGGCCCAGTTGAAACGCTACCTCGGCACCACTAGCGCGCAACTTCTTGAACCTCCGCCAGAATCTATTCTGCATCCCATCCAACGACCCTTTTTTCCCTTTCCTCTGGCTCGCACAATGAGCCACGCGAGATCATCGCCGTTGCGTTGTACGATCGTAAACCACCGCGGCGTATTGCGAAGGAATTGTTGTTATATTGGTTGGTTGGGTTTCCTCGCTGGCGCGCGCGCGCGTCAAATTGCCCGTGAAATCGACGTTCGTCGTCGTGGTGGACGGTGATGGGTAGGTTAGGAGCTGTCTCTTTGCGAGGCCAACGAGAGCACGGAGGATTGGTTGCAACGGGAATTAGTATGATATGGGTGGGTGTGTGGGTGGAATGGAGTTCTTGAGGCTTGAGGTTGTGTAATGATGATGAGGGATTTTTGGGCAAGTGGTGGTCGTGGTGTTGCGAGGTTAATTGCTACTGGGAATTAAAGGATGAGTGAGTTTCTAATTGCTGGTACGGTGGACAGATGTTTTTAATGATTTTTTCCTTTGTTATGCGCATCGGAATTTCTTATTAGAGCTGGGTAGTAAAAGATATGGGTATGCAAAATCGATAGAACATCTGAACCGATTTGTGTTTCTTTCCGAATTCGTTAATTTTATAGATATTAGAAACATTATACTTTGTCAATTAAATTTTAGACCGTGCTATGGTCATTTTTTGAAGATATCATGAAAATTCCAAAACTTCATAAAGAACATATGCTATAATATGTAACAAACTGTATTAGCTGACAATATAAGTAGTCGATCAGATGGATTTCCGAAAAAATCTTGTATATACATACTTTCTACGGTAGGAAATTTTAGATTTAAAATCGTATCTCTTGTGTGGTTGGTTTCTTCCTTTTATGCCATCATTCAAAAATTAATTTCTCGTATTCGTATTATATGCGCGACTATAATGAATCAAAAATTGCTCGGCCGTTCTATATGAGACGCGTGCATTTCCCCTTTGCCCCGCCGCGAAACGGAATACGCGAAACCGCGTCCAAGCTATTGCGAAAAGTTCTCGCCTGTGCAACCGCACGACCACGTTGATGTATATTGTATATATATATATATAACGTGGTCTTCGAGTCATTATCGCGTGGTTTGGCGTTAGGATAGAAAGGAAGCTTATACTAATAATATTTTTTAACGAAGAATTTGATGATTTTGCGAGGGTTGTGCAAATAAGTTAAGAAATACTAAAATGAGCGTATGTAACGCAGCCATATATTATTAATTAATTTTAATATATTTTCTTTAGCGTAGAAAAATGTTTTTCCGTAAATCTCTTCTTCATCGGGAAAACCGGAATTCCTCTCTTGACATTTTGAGACATTTCCGCAGTAGTTCATTTTTTATCGTGTAAATTACGTACGAGGAAGTACATTAATCTCGACGGAGAAACCAGACTATTTTTTTCACTGTCATTGGCTAAAACTAGGTCATTAATTTTCCTTTAAACGTTTTTACTCTATAACCTATATACTCCAATTGGAAGCTCAATTAGGTATAACAAAAGAATATCGCTCCTAAATGAGAAAAGATCAATACAAAAATTGTTATACAAAAATAATTAATAAAAAATTAATTCCTAATAAATTCCAAATCAATATCAAGTCGATACAAGTTCATCAATATAAATCTAAACAGAGTATAATTAATAATTAAAATCCAAAAAGGCAAGCTTTCCTCTTATCTTTCTAGTACTGGATCACACAAATTATCTGAAAATTCTCAGATAATTTTTGTTCATCGAATAGCACTTCCTGCGATAAGATTTTTGTCAAATTCGTTGAGTTTCCTCAGTCTCTTCCGACCAAAAGTGACCTTTCGCCCCAATACAAGATCGAAAATGGCCCACTTCAACCATCGCCATACTTATTTACACCTCATACACGTAGAACCCACACCATCCTGCGCTATATCGCTACAATCCCCAAACTCCAAATCTTCACACGAATCCACGACTCATCCAACCTCCTCGTACTCCCAGATTTCCGATAACATTCACAAGAAGAAAAAAAGCTCCGAATATCAATATCAAACCGGCATGACACGTCGATCGAGCTACCGACGCGCGCGCGCCTCTGTCGTCGCGTATACAAGTGGGTTCCGCGTGATGGATCGGCTCTCGGTAAGTGTATAACAGCCGCTATGCGCACGTCGCCTCTGAAGTCTCGCGGCTCCGGCGCCGCCCGCATGAGTAGCGCCCGGTGGCGCGTCGCTCACTTCAAAAGTAAAGGGAATAAAGTGGAAGAGAGATAGGGTACAGGGGGGGAAAAATTGTTAACGAAGGGAGACGTGCGCGAGGCAATTATTGGCCCGATGAGGTGTAGATTGAGTCGAGTTTTACGACGGGAGGGGGGGAGGGGAGATGGATAATGTGTGTGGGTTGTTAGGAATCGTGCTGGTTGGATTCGTAGGTATTTGAAAATTTAGATGGTAATTTAGTGCACAATTAATGTATTACATAGTTTAGATAGAAATCTTCGGTGACGTAGAATTTTGGAAAAAGTTTTGGTTAGCTCTGTTAAAAGTATCTAAGTGTAAAAAAAGTATAGTGATTTGTATGGATAGGTAATGATATAACTAGTCTTTCATTTTATTGTCAATATTTTTTTCATGATATATGATAAATATTTACCAATCAAATATAGAATATTTATTTATTAGCATTCTTAATAAGTTTAAAAAATTCGATATGTTAAAAAAAGAAATATAAAATGAAATTGACACCATTGAAAATCATTATTTTCTCAGTAAAATAAGTCACGGTCAACAACACGGAAAGAAATGCTTTGTTAAGTTAACAAAGTCACTTGGTAAAATACGCATTAACTATATTTTTTATTACACTTACTAAGTAATTTGTTGTTTCTATAAAAATAGTAAGTGCGCATTACTTTTACCAAGTGACTGTTAAATTAACAAAGCATTTCTTCCGTGAACGATTAAAGCTATCGAGGAAGTTTGATTGTTAAGGAATGTTTATAAAGTTTGATAAAAATTAGCTTATACAATTTTGGAGAAATCGTCAATCACAGCGCGTGCCTATGCATAATAATGGAGAATTTCCCGGTACAACATTTAACTTATTACCTCAAAAGAAAAAGACGGAAAAAACTACTTGCGCCCAATCGGAAATCTAGTCCACAATGCTACATTTCACCTCCTAACCACCCTAAATAACACATAAAAACCCAACGGTACATATACATCAACCATCATTTCCCTACTCTCTGCATATCCAACCCACTCGACGCAATTTTCCCCATAATACATCGCACACCGCGCGCATCAATTCCACGCGAGAGCGCGCGGCTCTTTCATACGTTTTTCGCCGAATTAGTCGCGCTTCACCCGCGCATAAGCATGTAGGTGAAAACGTTCAGCATCCGGCGGCGTTGCGTTTTACAGCAAAAAGAAAAAAGAAGAAAAAGAGCCGGTATATGCGCGTATCGTGCATCGCGAAGAGAGCGGAGATTCGCCGTTCGATGCGCTTATATTTTTTTTTTCTTTTTCCCGGGAAAATGATAATTGCAGCCGGCGAGGATCGGCGTTATGCAAGCGTGGTGTGCACGCTGCGCTTGCGATGTAGGTAAAGTAGCGTTTATTCGTGTCGTGCGAGCGTGTGTCTGTGGGTGTTTGTAATGCGCGGTGAATTTGAGGAGGTTGAGGATGAATTTGTGAAAATTAGATATATATTGGATTTATTGGTAATTATAGTGATCGAGGTAGAGGAGGTGGGGTAGCATTTAGAATAACAAACTGAAAGAAATATTGTTCTTCATCGATGACTGATCATCTAAAATTGTCGAACCGGTAATTTGATGAGATATCATTAAAAACAGTTTCAATTAATTGCTGGCTTTATTCGTTACTTCCAAATAATAGTTAATTTTAGGTAGCTGAGAAAATATATATTTTGTAAAATAATTCTTTCAAAAGTTTTAAAAGTTTATGACTAACTTATTGTAGGTATGCAACGTATATTTATGCAACTCAAAGATTTTTCATAGGCGTATTATATTCCTTACTTCCACATACGCCACGTAATAATTATATAATAATTTTCTAAAATATTTAGCGACCTGACATTTTAGTTACGTATGTATAGATAGTACATCGCAACTATTTAATATATATATATATATATATATATATATATATATTATATATGGCTAGTTCTTTCTACAGTTTTCAATATATGAATGAGTAAAACAGTATACACGTAAAATATTCAATTGCTATATGAGTCTGTAATAAATCATAGAATTTCATGATTTTTTTTCTATACTATAATTTTAGATCTGAAACCTACTGTAAATACCTAAATATACTTAATCTCTAAAGTCCAAATAGTGAAATTTCACTAATTCATTAGTGAAAATTCTCAATAATTTTTATTTATTCTAAATATTTTCTTGCTCATAAAGTATAAAATGTATAATTAGGATTCCCCGAACAAAAGAAGTTTAAAACTATTTTTAAACTTCAAGTGAATAAAAGTGTTGAAATATATAAAAAAATATATCTTTTTTCAAGGTATATAATAAATTCAATTGAAAAATGATATCAAAAGAGTTTAAATTTATGAGATATGAGGGTACACGCGAATTTTCTGGAAGCTTTTTATTTATAAACTGAGAATAGCATACGTTGATAATCTTCCAAGAAACCTTGGAAAATAAACTTTCCCTGCCTTGTTTTTCAAGCTGCACTTGGCGCGCTTTCGAACGGCAGCACGAACGTAAGTATTTTATCTGTCCTTCTGAACTTTTCTCGTGCGCACCACATGCAAGAGAGATGTTTCAGCTTCTTGAACGTTAAAAAGCACGTCTTTGCGTATTTTTTTATTCTTTTGTATAAATATCCTTTGATAAACAATTACTTAGCACTGCGTATGTATGTTTAAATTAATTTTTAGTTTTAAATTCGTTTTAATTCGTTTCGATTTTGTAGGTGTATTCTTTTAATGAATTTTTTCACGTTGTGAAACACGATCATTACCCTTTAATTTGATGTATGTAGTATTTATGTCTTGTCGTACCACGTAAGTTATCTACATAGTTGTTTTATTTGGCAGACGCCGTCAAAGTAGCCGGCCAATTTATTATTTCACAATCACCGTGCAAAATCGTTATTAAATTTGAGTAGATTTCTTGTTGTTGCAAATAAAATTTACGTTGATCTACGCAGTTAAAATTTTATTTGAAACTTGATTTAAAGAAAACTTAAGTTTAATAATGAGTTCTTTATCAAATCTGTAATCATTATTTGTTACAAAATTGATGTTACTATGAATGTTTATATGTATGTAACTTTTTATAAAAATGTTAGATTACACTGATTTATTTGAAATTTTTACATAAATTTATTTTTCGTAAAATAAATTACGTCATTGCCATACAAAACCGTTATTAAATTTGAGTAGTTTAATAATGATTTTTCTCATGTTTGTAATCATTATTTATTAATACAAATATTATGTTATTTTTAAGTATTGTATTTAAACTTCTTTTTGTATTATTAACGCTAAATATCTGTGATTTTCACATATTTTCTGATAAAAATTACTCTGAAAATCATAGTATAAATGTAGCACATCCTGATCTCGCGATAAAAATCACTCTGACATACGCGGTAAAAATGAATGTTACATTCGTCATAATTTCTACCATAAAATAGGTTAAATTTTACAATGAATAACGGCAATTTCTACGGTGTACAGGGTCATTTTTACTGCAATAAAGTCAGGATGTCTCACGTATACTACATGATTTTCATGGAAATACTACGTATCCTTACAACAATACTTAACAACACAAAAATACCCATTTCAAACTCCATTCAAGAAAATAAACTTTAGCCTCAAAATTATCTCAGTATAAATCAAACGATTTTTGTAAAACACATCACAGCTCTTTAGCATTATACAAAGCGTCACTCTCTCCAAAATCAAAACCTAACTTATCCGACTGTTCGTCTCGCAGGAGGAGCAGAACCGTGGCAAGCCAAACTGGGAGCACCTGACGGACGAGCTCCACGTGCTGCTGACCGTCGAGGACACGGAGAACCGGGCCACCCTCAAGCTGGCCCGCGCTGTCGAGGAAGTCAAGAAGCTCCTCGTGCCCGTGGTGAGAAAGTTCCGGTTATTCGTAACCTCGCGAATATCCAAGCAATTTCCCCCCCACCCCACTGTGTACTAACACGAACGAAAACGAAAGTGAATGGCGATATGAAGGATCGGGCGACGAAGATGTTTAAATATTGATATTTTGTATATATAGGTGGAACTTTTATATTTTGAATCTTTGAATAATATATTCGTACTTTTGCGATTAACGTTTTTGAATTGAATCTCGTCGTTTCAAATTTATTTACTTGAAGAGCAATTATATGTATAGCGCGTGCATTTATTTGAAATACGGATTTTATAATACAAGCTTGTACGTTAGGAAGGTGTCAATGTTGATTAGAAATTCAAATTTTTCGCAGCAAATATTACTGATCGAACGATAATTAATTATAATTGCTTGTAATTGAATTATTCATATATCGACCAGATTATGTAAAACCATAAGACATCGCTGTAGTTTCTTATTATACACTTCTGCGAATGCTGTTGGAATAAACTATCTATAAGCTGGATTTTTAAGACATTGTTTGAATAGCATTCGTCGAAATATTGAAATATTTGTTTGAAATTTTGTATATCATTATCATACAAGGAACAGCAATGATCCCTTAATTTTACATAATTTGGTCTACCTAGACATTTAATTACGAGCAATTATTTTCTCATTCAATCGCTAAAACGTCAACGAACAATTTAAATTGCTAACAACACATTTTCACAATTAACACAATCTTCCGAATCTCCCAATTAAACGCAAAACTCGTGCACTCGTCCCCAACGAAATCCCCCACACTCTACTCATCGCCATCGATCATCGGCCCCACGGCGACGCGAATTTGTCACGATCCGCGCCGAGTTCGCGTCCACGCTTATATACACCCCATCATCGTCATCCCCTCGCCTCCTCCTCGCCGTCTTCCGCGACTCGCGCATACGTACATTATTAATAATTCCTCCGCGCTCTTCCGTGATCTGGGTCTCGCGCGAATTCGGGTCAGGAAATTTAGCATCGGCCATTCCGAAGCGACGAGACGCAGGAGGAAGAGAGGAGCTACGGAGCTAAAAGCACACGCACCTGCACGACTGCGTTATCCGCGAGTCTCTCTCTCTCTCTCTCGCACTGTGTGTGTTAGACGTGTTCGTTCTCTCTCTTTCTCCGGGCAGACGCGGGGATTTTGAAAACGAGAGCGAGTTAAATGTGGACGTGGACACTCCCACGCTGGGCGCGCGGCTTCGTTTTCTACGAGAGCGATTTCGCGACGATTAAGGGCGCGGAGTCGATTTTCAGCCGAGTATTATTTTCATTATTGTGGGTGTAATGTGGGATCTTTTTTTGTTATAATAACGGAAGTTGGATTTTATAGTTTAGGGGATTCGTATGTTTAGCGAAGAATTACGAAAGATTTTAAAATGTACCTTCTATTTTTAATAACGTATCAGGAGGAAATGTAATACAGGAATAATTAAATGATTAAAAATAAGTAATAAGTTCTAGTAAAATAGTTTTGACTTTTTAATAATTACTAGTTGTGTAGGAACTTTTTATATTTATATCGTTAATTCTTTGACGTTTAATCAGCCAAATATACTCATAGTGATTATCTATAAAATTTAAGTAATATAACATATTTGCATTAGTAAATATTTCCTTAATTTTGTAACAATAATGAAAAATATTTAACGATATCTGTTACATTTATTGATTTGAATCAGATTATAATGAGTTATTTAAATATAGTAGAAGTATTTTTAAATTTAAATATTTTCTAAATTTACAAATATACCAACTTAAAAAACGAAATCCAATCTCATTTAAAAACACGAAGTACCGAACGCTATAAATAACCCGCGGAAAGTGCCGCGCAATGAAGATGTCACTCGAGCGTGTAACGCGTCTCTCCCTTTAAAGATGCATCCGTCGTGGCACGAGCCGCGCGATGAGCGGCAAGTGAAACGCGAGTCGAGCGACTCGCGGCTCGGCATCGAGGACGACGCGACGAATGCTCGGCGTGTATAATGTAATGCGCTCGACGAGAGACGCGCCGCCGCAGCGCTCGAAACTCGAAATCGCCGATTTTTCATATCGCCCGCGGCACGCGTGACTAAAACCAAGTTCAAAAACACCAGAAATACATGTATGCGTGTGTGTTCGTGTGACGTCGTTAACCTCGTTCTCCGCACCTTTGCATCTGTGTACTTCCTGCACTTGTCGCGCACAATTTTGAAGGGAAAAGTAGGTTTTCCTTTTTCTCTTTTTTTTTTATGAGCAAGCTTTTCCTGTTACTAACACAAATTCCTGAATCGGATCCAAAGGATCTGAATTTTTTTTAACGCGTCGACTCGTGACGATACGGTACTGACGTTCAAATCAATTTATAGCAGGCCGATGGGGAGGACGAGCTGAAGAAGAGGCAGCTCATGGAGCTCGCCATCATCAACGGAACGTATAGGGACTCGAACACCAAAGTCGCCGCTGCTACAGGTAACATCTGGTTTTTGACTTGCACTTTGTTAGTTTGTGTCTAATTGTTTACTAATTTGACGTTAGATTCTTCCTGTACAATATTGTTTTCATATTATGATATTAAATTAAATTATTTCTAAAGAAATATAAAGATTTAAACGTACTTATTTGTAATATCTATTCTAATTGAATAATTTTAACTGAAAGTTTAACAAACACGAACATGTGTTGTATTTCTTTATTGTGAAATAACAAATTTTGCTAATTTTTTATAAGTATATTTAAAAATTTTCTGAATGAGTTTTATGGACCGAGTGGCACGGTTAAAAGGTTGAATTCTTATCTAACTTTTAAAGATTAACAAAGTACTTGACTACTCATATAATTAATAGTAGTCTCTTAAATAAATTAATTATCTTGATTGCGTAATTATGAATTTTTTATATGCTAAACAAATGTTCCGTTTTACCGGCGCTGACATTATATGTGTATTACTTGACTTCGGTTTTCATAAATCATGTAATGGGAATGCTTTTCAATTCTTAATTAATAATTATTCAAATAATTTTTTATCATTATACCACTTAAAATACGTGGAATGAATTGAAAATTTGAGAGTCTGCTCTACATCCATGTTACCAACCGAATTAATTTCGTTTGAAATTTGTTTTCTTATTGTATAAACTAACCATCAGAATACAATTTCTTTTTAAATATCGTTTTATTTATCGACCATGACGGGCAGAATGGTCGCATTTAGACCAAAATAAAAATTTGTATAGAAGCTTTTCGATTTATCTCTGATTTTTCGATCGTTCTGGTACCTTACCGCCTTTCAATTATCAAAATTAAAGTGATACCTGTGAGGACAATTTATTATGACACGTGAGGATCGGAAATCCCGGATAATTACATTTTTCGTTCTTACACAAGCAATAATGTATTTAACATATCAAAAGTAATTCTTGTGTTAGAGCTAAAACTCATCTACCTATAGTGTTTTGCTGTCTTAGCAATTATATTTCTATGTATGTGATATAAAGTAGAGCAAAAAATGTATTTCTTGAAGAATCATCTTCTTTCAATTCTTAAACGAAACTTTGATATTATTTTAATGACCAAATTTTAATATTGACGGTTTTTGGTAAAAAGTTATCATAAATAAAAAAGAAGCAAGAAATCACTCCACACGTCCTATTTCCTTCAAAAGTAAAAACTCTCGACTCAAATGAAATCCAGCCGGTAAAGCAGACTCTCAAATGCATCCCTTAACCTCCCGAGTCAGCCGGTAAAACAGATCCTTGTATGAATACTTGAGCAGCGCCACTCTGTCCTCGGCAAATGCCATCGAGCACCCAGCACAATGGACACAAGCTAACAAAGCCACCTTCTGACAAACTTCTCTCCACCCGAGAGCTAATCCTACTTGACGAGCATTGCCCCCCAGCCCACGAGATGCACCAGTCATCACCATTCACCCTAGCCTTCGACATTGCAGCCTGCGACGAGGAGTGGAGGCGCGTGGCCCAGGCCGCAGCCGAGAGCCAGCGTCTCCTACCGGGCCTCGGCAGCCAGATGCGCTCGCCCAACGCACCCCTGGGTGCGCCGCTCATCCTCTCGCCCAGGATATCCGTGCCGACGACCGCAGCGTCCCTCCTCAACGGCTCGGGCCCACCGGGCTCCCTACTCTCGGCCGGCGATCCCCACGGTCTCATCTACGCCCCCTACGCCGACTACGCCAATTACGCAGCCCTGGCCAACTCGCCGCTCCTCACCGAGTACGCCACGGCCGATCACTCCGGTGGGTTGTTCGCCCGCTGACGCTGAATGACAAAGGGTAGCGCGCGCGGCGCAGAGCTCTTTGATATTCCCTTGCTTGTGTGCGATGTCATCGGCTAAGCGCCATGTGTCTGTGACATTGAGATACTCGCTGTTCTTCTTCCGCTATTGCGATGACGACGTTTTTGGTTTTTTTTTTTCTTTTTTTCATTGTTGGTCGTCGGCGCGGTGGAAGACAGTGGTACGATGCATGGAATCGCGCTTCTCTTTCTCGGTCGTGTGTCTAGGGTTAAGGGTTAGATGGGTTGTTGTGTCGTTGGGGATATACAGCATGGAGGTGAGGAGAGACGATGAAACTTGATCCGAGGTGGCAGCTGGACGAGATTTCTAGATTAGTGGATATTGAGTATTTGCGTGAATAAGAGAAATAAAAAGAATTAGGTCAAACAATTTCAAAATTATTTAACAAATTTTGTACTTTACAATATACGTAGACAGATATGTACTTTGGGCATTGCGTCATGTTACAGTCGTATACGACTCTGGCCTCACGCTTGATTCCTCATCTTTGAGTGACCAAAGAGAATAGAATGAACTAATTTTTTCAACATAAATTTACCAAAATATAAAATGAAACAACGATCATGCAAATACCTAATTCTTGAGCAATAAACAGTGAGAGAGTTTATATGATACTGTATATCCCTGCGATGAAAGTGATGTGCGCGTATACACGCCGTCGTCGTGCGACTAACGTCGCTTTAGTTTGTAAGTAGTTGGCGAGTCTCTGAATTGTTTGATGCTTCTTTTGAGGATTCGTGATCTCGTCTCTTGTTGCTTTTATTTCTAAGAGTGAGGTATCGAGACGCTGAGAAAGATGTTTAGGGAAGTTTTGAGATCGCGAATCCAGAAAAAAGGTTGACCGTAGTATTAGTAGTAGAATAGAATAGAATATAATAGAATGGAGTGATGATTTGAAGATGATATTTTGTTAAGTTTGCACATCTGTAAAATTGTCACTCGTTGTGTAGTGGTCAACCTTTTTTACACTTGCACTGTCGGACGTTGCAAATTTAAAAAATATTTGAATATTTCGCGTGTCATGCATACTTTATGCAAGTGTTTGTCACAAACTCGTGCAGTTATTTAGAAAACAACGAATCGTGCAATTTCTTTGGACGTGTATGTTTACAAAATCTCAATTTTTAGTGTTGTGACTATTTTTTACAAAATATACGTTCAATATATGCAAGATCTCGATTTTTATCACTCCAGTGAATATTTGCATCCAGCAATTCAGAGAGTCGTCAATTTTTCTGTATCTATCGTTCTCTATCAGTCTTTCTGACCCTCTTTTCTACTTTTCACTTTATTTACTCTCTAAATCTCGAGGAGTACAAAGACGCGCGTTGTTTTCTTAAAAAGCAACTTACATTTGAAAAGCAAGTTCTCAAAAGTATCTTACTACGAGAGATTTAAGGAGCGTCTGCATTGAAAAAGTACACCGGAAATCGATTTGACGCCACACAGCGAAAGTGCATTTTACCTTCAAAAGAAAAAAGAAATCATTGACTGTTTTTTTTTATTAAATACTTTTATACAAGAGGGTACTTTAAGCTCGTTAAGTTATAACCTAGCTAGATTTTATATTGGAAATATATATTTCGTAGTGAATAGAGAGAAAAAATTGATTTTACGTGTACTACTTTTCAATGTGTACAGACAAACACACACGCTTGTTTCAAGCTATACACGTGAGACTCTAGCTCTTCAAAAGAAACAAAAAAAAAGACAAAAAAACATATGTGTTCACTTGTGTAGATTGGAGCAGAAAACCGTACCGTACTCTTATTATCTATATAGATTTTGTAATTTTATTTTACTCTTAGCCCGAGAATTCACGAGAAAATGGCGCCCAAACGCACTCTAAACGTATAAAAATTCATAAAAAGTCTCGTAGTCTTTTTTATTAATCACCCAGCGACTTTGATCTTGTTACGGTTCGTTTGGCACCATCGTCTCGTCTCTCGCGTCGAACTTCGTACTTGACGTTAATTCCGCCGATCAACGTGAAAAAAAAGTAGGAAACACACACAACGAACGACGTACATTGCGTTCATTCGCGAGTAAACGATCGACGGAATTTTCGTGTCCATTTACGATCGCTTTTCGCAGCGATCGCAAGAAAAACTTGGAAGTTTAACGTACATATACAGTAGATGTTTAAGAAGCGAGAGGTTATACACTAATAGGTAGAATCACGTCATGTAGTCCAGTTGACTTTAATTAAGCGCGCAGCTAAAGCAGAAGTGAAGTCGAAGCGTCGCGCGACCTAAGCACATTTTCAAGAAAATTTAATGCTGAATTTCAAGCTTTCAATCGCGCGACGCTCTCGCAAAAAGAACAAAAAAAAATCGCTCATCCAGGAAAATAAAAGAAGGAAGGAAGCTAGCGGTAGAGGCGTGTCGTCGCCGCGGAGCGCGCGCGAGAATAGCTGAATCAGTCAATTACTAGTCGCTGTTCGTCAGTTCTGAGTTTTTCTAGCGTTGCATTACGCACACTCACGTACACACGTACATTTTAACACACGTACTCACACTCACACTCACATAGACACGGAGAGACAGGCGAGAGCTATAGTGTTGCCTACACATAAGCGCAAAAATTCTATTTTTGTTCGCTGATTCGAACATTTTTTTTATATTATACGCTCGAGTGAAGAAAGGAAAATTCAGGGAGCGCCACGTGCTTGGACTGTGGTAGCAATGACACATGACAGATTATCTCTTTTTCTTAAATATTTATTCACTGAATTATCGTCCATAATTTTTTAAGGAAATCACGGTGCAGCTAAAACGCGGAAACAATAACTATCATATACGATATAGCAGTACTAGTCTAAAAGCCCCTTTTTTGATTAATATTTTTTATTTCTATTTTTGTCTTCGCGAACGATGCGCAGGAGCCGGGAACGTATTTTTTATAATCTCAATTTTGAAGTCGATCGGTAATCGATTGAGAAGGAGTCCAGATTGAGATTTTTAGATAATTATATTATTAATATATAAAATAATAAATTTATTTCGATTCTTTTGTGAGAAAAAAAGTTTGGGATAGGTATTTTGTATATGTATATACGTGTTGGAACAAAAAAATTGCGTTTACTTACAGATAACTGTTACTCACTTATATTAATTGTTTATTTATTATTATAGACTGTTGATTACTCTTCGTATAACGAAGTACTTTCTGAAGAAATATAGAAGTAATCGATTACCGATTCGGTATAAACGTTTTTAGATCAACAGAAAATGGTCGCCTTTTGTTAATTTTATTATACATTTAGAACTATTTATAAAACGTAAATCCGTCTATTTGTTTCGAACAAACGTATAACTTAAAAACGTAATCTTAATCAACAATCAAAACGTGCAATACTGAACAAATTTTACGACAAACTGTCAATTTCCGTCGAATAACATATAATAATATATATAATATCTAATACAAACGACTTAAGGCATAATCGGCGAGCACTTATTCGAGACAGTATTGAGCCTATAAATCGCGAGAGAATTTATATTAATAATATCATATATATTTTTTATTTAAATCAATTTCGTCCATGACTTATTTTTTCGTAATCTCCCAACGTTTTATATATATAGATATATCTATATAAAAACGTGTATATACACCGAGGGAGAAGGAAAGTACATCCGTCAAACGGCAGCAGCGCAGTTTTTAGAACTTTGTTAGTCACACACAAGTACGCGAGATGAAGAAGAAGACGAGGACGAGTAGTCAGGTCGGGTGTTTTAAATTTAGAAGCGCGCCCAGTCGGAGAGTGAGCGAGAGTCGCGCGCGAGGAGAGTCGGCCATTAAAGCGTTAGAGATACGGGGCGCCTAGAAAAGAGAAGGAAAATATTTTTTCGCTCTCGTTTCTCTCGTTTCGTGGCTCTCTTCTCTCTCCCCCCTCTCGAGTCTCACTATTTTTAATCCTGGAGCGGCACAGCGTCGTTTTTCAAATTATAAATACATCTCGCAGGTTCGAATATTCTCTTTGACGCTTTTTTTTTTAATTATAATTGATGATTTTGCGCGAGAAATAGACGACGGTTCTTTTTTAAGGAAATAATTTTGGTTGTCATTAGTCATTGAATTTTAAACTGTAATATTTAAACGAACATACACGCGTGAAAAAAGTCACAATTATTTAATCATACGATCGCTTCTACTTATCTTCTTTGTTGTAATTATATAAAAAGAGTAATTAAACTAAATTGAGACTCGAGAGAAAAACGAAGAGGGTCCAGTGAAAAAAAAATTGTCAAATCTAAGTAAACGTTTCCTTGAATCGTACTAAGAAAAGATTTATTTGATAATAGTAAATATTTAATTATGCTTAGACTGGTATTCATCAATTCAATAAATATTTCCTAAATTTAAGAAATCTTTACTTTATTTAAGTAAATCTTTTCTTAGTACCATTCAAGGAAACGTTTACTTAGATTTAACAAATCTTTTCTTCAGCCTCCTAACCGAGAAGAACGAGTAAAACAAAGGTGCCTGATTTTCGCAATACATATATACCTACACAATACGAATCCGCGCTCTTATTATTACGTACCACCTATTATCATTATTGTTCTTTGCACAAACGAAGTATCCAGTTACCCGCGACAAATTTGCGCGCGCGTCTCCGTTCTCGCCCTGAAAGCGCGCGCAGCCGCGTGCCCTCCCTCCGTTTGTATCTTTCGAGAAATTTACGCGGTGCTCGCGGCGATCTAAAAATACGGGCGGCGCGCGTCTCTCGAAATAGCCATGCCAGGCGGCGCACGCGTGCACGCGCGCTTGAGTCCCATCGATACACGGATTTTCAAACTCTCTGGAGAAAAATGGTCGAGGCGTCGCGAGATCTTGAGCCTGAATTATGCACGCGCCGATGAGGCCGAGTGATAAACTTTCGATTTCGTTGGTAGTGATCTTTGCGTTTTCTTTTTTCTCGGAGCGTTGACGGAGGTATTTTTAACTTTGAGACGAGCACTTTCTTTTGTTGAGTGGGGTATTTTTTTAAAGTGGTTGAGATTGTTGGTTGTTTTGGGACGGAGGATAGGGAAGAGACGTCATTTTTGTAGTGTTTTTAAAATAAATTTTAAGGAAAGTTGCACACGAAAGCGAAAGAAACAAATTCTTTTTTAATGTATCGATTTCAAAGTAGAATTCAAACGAGAAAATGTACAATTATTAAAACAATATCTAAGATATTTCTTAATGTAACAAAGAAAAATGGTCCATGCTGCGGCAGCCATTTTAAATTTTATGAATCAATCACAAGATGTCAGCAGTTTTAACGTTATAAATTTTCATTAAATTAATGTTTATAAATTATCTAAATTATGAATGTTACGATAAACGCATACTGATTATTTGCTAACATTCTACTATAGTATACAAAATGAGTTTGAGATAGCATGTCTCTTCCCTATTGGAATTTTAAAGGAGTCGCGCCGCGTTAGTTAAAAAGGCAATTCAACGGATCCGCTCGTTGGCTATAAGCGTCGATTTTTCAGGGCGGAACGAACATATCGCGCATCATTCAATGCAATAATCAAAGGCCATTCATAATTGTTGTAGGCATAATTATATACAATATCGATGTAGTATAATATATATATACGAGATGCGCATTATATATTTTGAAGAATAAATAAGAGTATATATATGAATTTATTATATATTAAATATTCGCATATAAATATATTTATTTAAAGAGTAGGAAGATATCGCATAGAACAGAGATATACCTTAGTTAGCAAGATTGTAGCTTTTCTCTTTTTTTCTGTCGTCAGATTTTATGGGACTTTTGTCCCTTGTATTTAAGTTTTTAATATAAGCGAAAGGAGCGATGCAAAAGCTCGATTATTGATATTGTTAGGCATTAAATGCGGTTTTATACTCTTAAACGAACGATCGATTTCTTTACGAGTTTTTTTATAATGCGATTCGAGGGGTGTCTTTATCATATGTTTTTTTTCCCTTTAATCGTAATTTTTAATAATTTTTAATCGTCTTAATTGGTGATGGTTTTAATCTTTTTTCGTTAGTAGCCTAATTTTGTCCTCTCCCATAACTCTTTCGTATTGTTTACTTAATAATCGTTCTATTTTTTTCGTTCTTTTTTTTTAATTTGCATTAATGTTTCTTTAATGTCGTAGAAGTCAAAAGTAAAAAAGAGAATTTAGCGATTTAGAATAGATGAGATTTAATATAATTGTCACGATTAACAACGCGAAGATTCTCGAGTAACGAATAATAACAAAAAAGCAAACTGAAAATGTAGCAAGTACCACTAGAATCTCGAGTTAATGTAAAAATAAAATCCCTAGGGTTGAAAAATATGTTGAGTAATAACAATAACACGCGACTAAAACAACGACTACTAACTTATCGTTCATCGGTCCGCCTGTTTTTTTCCTACGTAACTATATATATATATATATATATTATATATATATATGGGACTCACACCAAGTTTTTCGCTAATCACGTTATCAATAATTTTTCTTTTCGAAAAGTCCCAACACTCGTTGGGATTCTTTCTCTTTCTTGTTCTTTAACCTCCGCTAATCCTAAACGATTCCGTTTTTGCACACTTTACTGAAAGTTTAATATCAAACTAATTTTGTTTGTTTAATGCTGTAAACACGTTTTTTTTTTATTCGTGAAAATAATGCATTGTTCATTAACACACGTTGAAAATTGTGATATTGAATTCGACTGAGGAATAACTATTTAGATATTTTGGAATCTGAAGGATGAGCGGCATTCGTTTTCACAAAATTATCCGCTTTTCTGTACGAAACAAAAGTGCACAGATAAAATGAAACGATTCGTTCAGATCCTCGTGTACAAAGAATTTTTTTTGTTTAACGCGAAATATAACAATAAATGAAAAGGTCGTCATACGCATTATTATATTCCTGTACGTACGAATGGCTGGTGATTAGGTAGGATTAAAAAAAGAAAAGATGAGAATCCATATAAGAATTGCGTAGGAGTTGTTATTTTGTTCCGTTGTTTCGCGCGTCCGAAATGACAACTTAAATAGAAGACTATAGGCAGTTTGTAAAAACGTAGGAATGGAACGAGAAGGTATTTAATAACACGCGCAAACAAACACATGCCCAGGGACCAAACTTTATTATAAAATCGTTTTCAGGACTGATGGTTCTAGCGTATACTTGCCCATGTCGTGCTCTCGTTCGAAAATTCAAATGTCTCCATGATTTCTTTAATAATTATTCATAAATAAAATAAACAGTACAAATTTTTAATGTTATTTATTCATTATATTATTTTGAAAACGTTGAACTGTAGTAGTATTTAAAATTTGATTGTATACTTTCTAATATCTTTTAGAATTAAGTTAAAATATTAATATGTAGGTTTCACCTAACTTTTTTGTCTTCGAAAGTTTATTAAAATTATATAGCTAATATACTTATAACAAAATCTAAAGATCTGAAAACGAAATATTTGTACCGAATTATATAATACTCATCCTTACAAATACTCTTAAATATGTTTATACTTTCGTATTATACGATTTTTGCATCGTGATCTGTGAAAATAACGAGATTGGGAGAACGAATTTTCGACTCGAGAGCCATGGAGATAAAGAGCGCACGCGTTACGAAGAGAACGATTTGTGTATACAATTATTTTATACGATTTATTTAATTCTATATTTTTTTATTATATATAAAAACGAGATATTAGCCGCCTCTGTACGCACAATTTTTCGCGCGAACGGAGACATTGAGTTTCATTCTAATCGATGTACGTGAATTTCGAGTAGATATGCAGCAGCATGAACATGACTTTCTCTCGATAAATTATTTGAATTATCTACCTTATTATTTTTATTATTATCTTTATCTTTATTATTATCTTACGTTTACGAGTAAATAGCATAATATATTTTTCTGTAGAACTTCAAATAGACTTTACGAATACACCTCTCAATATATTACATACACCCACAGACACAAACACGTTCATACAAAGTTACACAAGATTCAGCTATGAATTTTCGAATACTTATCTTAATCGTAGTCTCTATTATTTTTACTTTTTTTTTCTTGAACAAAAAAATCGTTTATCGAACAATGTAGAATCAAAGTGCAGCCATATAATGAGTGAGACACTCGCAGTATGTGAACTACTTATTATTTTATTATATAGTGTTACAAGTAATTCATAAGCTATTTTAATTTAATTATTGCTATTATTAAGGTGAAGCATTACGATTACGAATTGTATCTCTTAAGTATTCTAGCATTTAAGTCGTAAACGCCATACTTTATTTTTGTATAATTACGTAAGTATTTTCAACCTGTCGAACTGCTTGGCGAATCTCTGATTTCTCCTCTTCTCCGTGTCGTCGTTCAAAACCAGAACGATTTTGAAGTGTACCATAGTCAGCAAAATGAAAAATAATTGCATAATATTAATAATACAGAAAAACGAGAAGAGCATTCGAGATTCGCCAGTGAGGTTCGAAGTCCATAGTCTCTCACGACTTTACCTTATCAATGAGCGTCAATCTTTAATTATCACAAGCAGCAACAGCTAAACAGCGTATATCAGTATAAACGTACATACAGAAAGTTCAGAAAAAGTACGACTGCGAGAACTTGGGATATGAAGGAAGTGTTATATCATTTATTTTGTGAGTTTAGCAAAGTCAATGAGATGCCAAAGTCATAATGTTACTGTAAAAACACGCTTACTTGTGCAACAAATTTCATAAAGAGAACACTTTGAATTTCACCGAGTGATAAATTGCTTGAATTTTTATGTTTCACTCGAAAAAGAGTAAGTTTTTAAAAACATTTACTCTCATCGAGTGCAGATATAAGAGAAATCACGTTACATAAATTACACTATTTTCTCCGATCAAAAGAGCGAATAAACTTTTAAAACCGAGCATTATTAAAAAGAAAAATAAAAGTTACACGAAGAACATCATTCAATTCCGCTCTAAGTGCTCTCTCTCATTCTCTCTCAAAACATACAAATTCTCACTCGGCAAAATCCATTCTAAAGAAGCACTCTCCCATCAAACTCAAAAGATACCCACTCCCCACGAGACTTTGGCATCTCATCGACTCTGCGACAGGATCAGAGCCAGAGCAGTGCCTCGTCCAACCACACAGGCGAGAGAAGAGCCACTCTCGCCGCACACAATTTACAATAATCTCCAAAAAAATCAAAAAAGAAACAATCATGTAAACAGCCACTTTTATTCTCTGTTTGCATCCAATAATTGTGATCGTGTTGTTCTGGTGGGTTGTGCAGGTGCGGCCGCAGCCGCGAAGCAGCGCAGGCACTTAGGCCAGATCAGGGAGCATCCCTATCAGAGGGCCGGCGCTCTCTCGTGAGCTGCGCGAGCGAGCGCCGCACCGCGGGGGGTCGTGTCCACGTGAACTGCGCCCCGGTATGGCGGAACTTTTTTTCCTTTTCAATTAAGAAAAAAAGGGAAACTATACCGGGTGCGGTGCGCGGCGCCCGCGGGAAAGGTTAGTTGTCTATCTCTTCATTCACTTATTCATTCATTCATGCAATCATTTTTTTTTTCATTTATTATTGTGCATTATGCGTATATACATACACACATACTAATGTCATTGTGTGTGTGTGTGTCTCTGTGTGTATGCCATTTGACGATCGAGAGTTTGCAGGCGATCTTTTTCTTTTGGAAGTAGCTTCGCGAAGATTTGTTGTAGCCTGAAGAGAGGTGAATGTAATGTGAGATTTTTGATGATGTGACGAGTGGGAAAAAATCGCATGCGAATTCTCAATCGTTTATTGTAATATTATTTTATTATGAATATTATTATTGATTTTTATTATTACTTTCTCTTTATTTTTTGCACAGATTATTTATTGTACGTTCTTGTCTATATTTGGATTTTTTTACGCGTAATATGATATTTTTTTTATTTTTTTTTTGTAAGTCTGTTCTACAATACGAGTGTTACACAAACTTTTTGTCGTGTATACACGAGTTGCGTTTATGTATACATTACCATACGTACATAGATATTGCCCTCACATATATTATTTTTCTCTGTTTTTTTGTCGTTTAATACGTGACGTACGGCATTCTCGGTTCAAGAGATTCATTTCTCTGCAAAGATAAAAATTATCAAAGGAAATGTTTAATATTAGTAAACGTTACGTTGTAAAAGAATTTTGAATATCCCAAATACTTTTCAGTTCATATAAATTGATAAACAGTAATTCATTACATCATTCTTAATTAAAATAATAAATTCTTCAAAATTTGTGTGAATTATTTACCCAAATCTTTTAGTATTTGTTGAAATTTAAATTATAAATACTTTATCTGAAAAACGGGAATGTCGTGCGTCAACCGTAGTTCTGTGTACCTGACGCCGCATCGATCGCAATGATGATGATTCGGTGATTTATTTAAAATCGCTGAATATTTCGAGTTTTTATCAACAGAGATATATAAGAAAAACTTCCTTCTTTACTGAAAAATAAAACAGATTATTTTATTAATTATAGATGCGCGAACGGCACTGTTGCCCCTCACTTGATTTCCAAAATTAACGCGATTCGAACGATACAAAACTCAAATACACTGCGAAAATCGCTCAACAACATTTTTAATATATTTTTTTATAACCGTTCGAAATCGGATTTTTGATTAGGATTAGAACAAATTCCAGGAATCATGTGCGTCATGATTGGGTGCGCACCTCCCCATTATACATATTTTTTATTTTTTTATTTCTGCACAAATCAAAACATCATACAAAGTCGATAGTTCAGTTAAAAAATTCTTTTACAAAGAACGTTTTAAACAACATACAGGAAAATCATCCAAAAAGGATAACATATTTTCAAAAAATGTAGGACAAAAGAAAGAACCCAAGGTGAGTCAGGGGCAGCGTGTTGTCAACGCGCGCGCGTGTCAAATCCATCTCAAAGAGAACATAACAGAGTATGAAAAAGAATAAAGAGAAAACGAAAGTTAGACAGTATATATTATACATGATATTTAAGAATTTTATCACAAGTTAGAGGACGACGCTCATGGTGACTTTGGTGCTTACGTGTCAGTATCTATATAAATATATATATTTATTATATGTATGTGAGAAAATACAATTGTTTCATGTTTCATTTTTTTCTCTCCTTCCAGGACATTGTATTTTGCATTTTTATTTAAAGAAAAGAAACACGAAAAAGAGAAATGAAAATAATGAAATTTCTATAGATTGTCACACTCGTAGGCTCTCTTTTTTAGTCTGTCATATATATACAACTACACCTCTCCCCCCGAAAAAAAAAAGAAAAATATTTTTTTTTCTTGGCAACTTGTGCCTGTGGAACACTTATTTTATTTTTATTTATATATATATAAATATTTATATATACGTAAACGTTATTATATTATACATATATTATATACATGGAAAAATTACGTCGACGTTGAACTTCCATTCAAATTTATTTGTATATAGATTGATTATGCGCCTACCAGTTATACACGTATAAAGATAAAAAAAGACGAAAAATAAACTATTTATATGAAAAAAAAAGTACAAAAATCATGAAGAAACTCTTGTTTATTTATTTCTTGGCTTCATAACTTCCGATGAAAAAAAGAAAAAAAAAGTTAAGGAAGCAGGGGTGGCAACGCGTCGCGATAAGTGATTTTTCTCTTAAGAGTAAAAAATGTTCCTTTATCGAGAAACGAAGAATCGTCGTGTTGTTGTCGAACGCGCAAAAAAGCTTCTCGCGAAAAATCTTGCTCGAAATGCCGTCCAACCCTTTGCATATTAATAATTTATTTCATTAATTAATTTATTAATCAATTTCACTGAGGAGAGGTTCACACTTCACGTTTTTCCTTTCAAAATGATTTCTTTCCACATTCAGATCTTGTACACCTATGAAATCATAATTTCTTTTTTTTACTTATGTTCATAAATATTATTTAGGTTTCACTTAAAAATGGATTGACAGAAGGATTAAGAGAAGAAAGTTGACTTAAAATACATAGATGTAATATAGCTTTTACCATCCATTAATTAAGTAATAGCTAAATTTATTTAATTTTCGAGCTTTAAAAATATTTTGATTTAGACTATCCATCACAGGAATATTCAAGAACATCTGCCATAGTTTAATTGATAAATGCTTGTATGTCTAAGGTGCAGCAAAGGAAACGAAATTGTCTTGGGAAGGAAATAATTGGTACTATGGACTCTCTCCTCAATTTTACTAACAAAAAACTGCAAATTGACATAACGAATTATCTCTTACGGATTGTACTTTATATATACACAATGTAATAATTTGTATACAAATATCTAAGTCAAAGAGATCGACCATACATTAATTTATTAATTTTTCTCAATTAATCATTTAGACGCAAAATTTTCATCCATCTTCATAGATCCGCACAGCAACAAACACCATTTTTCTTTATTTAATTTGAACTAACAAAAATGCTCCACATGGCCAAGTTGACACTAACTTTGATTAATTCTTTTTTTATCTCTCACTCACCTCGATCGCGATACAGTTCGCGGAGAACGTTCGCGCGCATGCATTTATACACTTACATCATGGATTATTGTACATTTATATTATGATACCTGGAAATATCGATTATTCTTCATTCTTACTGGTTCTCAACCACACTATTATTTTTGTATTAACCACGTAAATGTATATATGCGCGTGCGCAACTATCTCTCTCACTCTCTTTTCAATATAATAATACTGTAAAATAATACGATTTACCATTTTTTATATAATAATTTATAATCGTAAATGTAACGATGCTTCTGACATGCCTGGAAAATACTTCTAATTTTTTTTCTCATAATCGATTGACAGTTCCGATTTATATAATTTTACGACTTATTATACAACTAAACTAAAAAAAAATACTCATGAACCTCTTTGACACACCCGCTTGCTGGGACATTTTTATTTACATTTATTAATCAATTATATATCGATGCAATAATCTGTACGTTCGTTTAATCTCTGATACAATTAATACGATGAAACACGCAAGGAACATCGAACATTTTTTTTCTTAACAAAACGTATTACTACTGGCACCTTACCGTAATAATAATAATATGTATATCAGGTCTTCTGGTGGCTGGTGTGCACCCAAGCTGCGCCGGAAATTTTATACAAACGCGATGGTTTTTTTCTCTCATTTTCTTTCACTCTCGTTAATAATAATAATATTAATGTATGTTTTTTCGTTAATTCTCTCATCATTGATTAATTACTTGTGATTCGGGATCGATGCTTTTTTTTTGTTTACTACTTACGTAACCGTTCAAAATAATAGCTAAACATTTGTGGCGAACTTCAAATACAGTTTTTTATGGAATAACAAAATATTCATCACACATGACGAATAACTTATAGTTGAGACTAATAATATGATTACACTAGATAAAAAAAATACCGCAATATTAACTGATATTTACTAGAATTACTAACTATTAAATAGCTATAGATGTAATAGATCTACACTGTAATAGTTTGATCTGCATCACTAATAGAATGTTATATCATAAAGAATTTATTATTCCATTTGGATTTTTTATTTTTTAATACAGCTTATAAAAGAATGATTTACCAATTAATTTGTAAACAAAACCTTTTGGTTTTTATTTAATCAATCATTAACTTGCCTTCAAAAATCATTTTTTTGCGGGAAGGGTACACAAGCCACATTTTTTATTCTAATAAATAATACAAAAAGCAATAAACGTGAACGAAAAGTGAGAATAATCACAGATCTCCTCGTTAACAAAAGGCGCAGGTGTTTTTAATTTTTAATATAAATTTTCATTATTATACCTATATTTACGAACTTTCACAAGTCAATAACAATATCGTTTTACGTATGTGATGATTCAAACGCTTCAGACTAATCATTGTTATACTTACATTCAACATTTCTCTCGATGTAAAAAGAAAAGTAATAAGAGTGCAAAGCGACGCTCGTTATATATAGCATAATTAATACATTGAAAAATAACCAAAGTAACAAAATGTAGAGAACTAACATTGAACTGTTCACCATATTCACTCTTGTAAAGCAAAATTATTATCTGTAATTAATATGATAGTGTGCTTCTCTAGAAATATTTATACGTAACTTAAAAGTTTTTTAATACAATGTTTAACGAATTTCTGAGCATCGCTTTGCACTATGTAATAAATATTTATCAAATCAACAAAACATCATATGTGAATCCTCACTGTCTTTTAATTTAAAACTTAAAACAATAAGTTGAGTATTATGATACTCCACTCTAATTATTATTTTATTATTTATCATTTTCTATTATCTATTTTTACTGTTATCAATTATTAACAATAATAGATGTAAGCAAATTATATTAATTAGACGGCAACGAGTGATTCACATAATTATAATCAAGCGATGTAAAAAAATTTCATGCAAACAATATAAACTTCATTTTTTTGCTTGCAACTGACAATCTCAAGTTTAATAATAATAATTTATAAATACCATTAACAACAAACCATTCTTTTTAAATTTCTAGAACAAAAATACTCCGAAAGTATTGTTATCATATCTCGAAAGAGAGAAATTTTTCTACATCGCAAACCAAATTTAAAAAAAAAAAGATTCATTTAAACTTCATTCAATCAATCAAACAATCGAGAGACAATAATCACTAACCAAACTTTGTTTTTTTCTTTTTTTCTTTCTTGTTAACCCTGGTTGCCCATGGCCTGTAGGCTTGCGGAGTGCTAACAATGGAAAATCCACACTCGTCCCGTGCTAACACCTGGACTTTATTATGGACACAAATACGCAGAGCATCTTACCCCCCCGCCCGCGCGTTCGATCGCGACACCATCTTCTCTCTCGCTCTCTCTCACCTTTTTTTTCTCTCTCTTGAACAGAAAGAAAAAGTCGAAAAAGAAAAGCGGAATCAATGCGCAAAGCTTCGTATAGAGATACTTTTGTGCAGAGAACGTGTGCGCACACTGATGTTGCGTCTCGTCGTGTAAAAAAAGAGGATGCGTTCTCACCACCTTCACTTTCTTTCTTTTTTTATTTTAATTTCTCCTGTATACCATGTATCCTTCTGAGCTGACGAGAATGAAGCGTATTTTTTGATGATTTTTCGTTGGAGTAAGATATTCGTGGAGTTGAGATTTTTTTGTGCAGTGACAATAGTTTAAAAAATCATGTTTTCTTTTATTTACACTTTTTTATAGCTACAGTTATACTTGTAGATTATTTGTATATTTTATTCAATATTTGGGTGCGTTTATTGTCGTCAGTGTCCCTGATATAATCATCGATCGACACAGTTTTTATTTTCGCTGTTGTAATAAAGAATTTCGTTTCTTGTAATGAAAACGCCATTCTCGTGAAGAATCAATTCTCATTACATCTACACATAATTCTGTTACATCATGAGAAAAAAAAGAAGAACGTCACGATGAAAATCCTCTCCCACGAAATCCCTATTCTTTTTATACGTTTTACACACAAAATTATTGTAAACCTTATTACCCAACTCAAGAAAACGACTATCAAGCAATCGAGAGAGTATCTCTTACAAAAAAAAACGAAGGAAAAAAAGTTGGATCATCTAGCGGATCGGCGAGTAGCGATCCGCGGAAGGGCGCAACAACAACAAAAAAAACTCAAGAGGAGGAATCTCACTGTACTTATCCCAAGAAAAGCAAGAGAGAGAGAGAAAAAAAACCGACGGAGAGGAGGAGTCATCGACGACTCGACGTAATCATTTTTTAGCTCCCCCCCCCCCCCCCCCCCCCCGCGCTCGCGGCGAAGAGGACATCGAACCGCAGAAGACAGAGGTCCACGTTACATACATATATGTAAACCCCCCTATGCGAGCATCTCTGCTTCTCGGCTCGACGAGGGAAATCTTCGTGGGCGCGATTATTTTTTGTAAAGATAAAAGAAAAATTTATAACAATCAATGAGCAATCAACTTTTTAAATATGTAATAGCCTTAAGTCGCAAGAGCAACGAGCGAGACGAAAGAATCAGCAACGCCGTGTAGCTCAAAAGAGGTCGAAGATCTATACATTGTTACGAACAACTTTTCACCCTGATGCGTGCGATACAATAATGCGAGAGATCAAGCAAAGAGTTTATATTATATAGATAGTTATATATATGTTTAAGAAGTTTCGAGCGTGGAAAATCGTTGGAAAAGTTCAGACGGTGTGTGTCAGCGTTGAACGGCAAAAAAGATGATACAGCTGCGATGATCGAAGGAGAAAAACCGCTCTAAGAGATTGTTCGATTTACTTAAAGTATAGAGAGAAAGGGAAAATAACGAAAATTGCAAGAAAAAAAAAGAGTAATTATAGATGTACGCGAACGAAGTGGAAAAGAAGACGGAAGTAGTCCGCGTCGTCGACGATGCGCGATCACACGCACGTATATTATATATATTTTTTTTGTTATTTAACTTTCAGGCCTGCCATACGATGTAATTGTAAGGACAAACGTAGCTATTTTATGTTTAAAAGCACTTTATCACAAATGATATAGCCCCCGAGCGTCGACGACTGTCCCGAAGAGAAAGGAAATATTAATTATTATATTATATTATATCAGTGTCGTGTGTAGGATTTATTTTATCACGCGTAGTTCGTTAGGTCTTATCATTGATTATTACATATTACATATTAACTATTGTGCATAAAGTCGTGTTTTTTTTTTCTTTTCATTTTGTCCCTCAAGGAGATTTTACGTTGAACAAAGTTTATTTTGCTAGAGTCATGGTTGTAACGTAGATGAAATTTTAGAACTATTAATGGTTAGTAAAGTTTGTAGTATTATACTAAACATTTTTTGACTTTATATAGTGTGCATTTTGATGATTTTAATGTTTTAAAATGTTTTTTGGTTAAATAATATAATAAATGATAGACTTTCTACAGGCAACTTTTTTATGAACCGTTAAAATATAAGGTTTCAAAAATTTTATTGTTTCCCCAAAATTTTTCAATCATGTAAATCTCCATCGAGGTTATTAATTTCACTTTAAAGTTAAAGAAACTACACCCTAATCAGCCTTTGTACATAATATTTACCGAGAGTGATTTGCAATCTACTTAAGTCCTCATTTCTTCGTCTCGGATTAGTCTTGACACTAAGTCCGTTTCATTTAATTGTATTATCGAGCATGCTATGTATCATTAATTATGTTACGTTACAATCTATTGTACGTAAAAAAACAAGATGCGCGATCGATTGAGAGATGCAAAACGGCGCGATTATTATTTTTTGTTTCCTCTGAAAAAACTTTAAATATTGAATTTTTTTTTTTAAATTTACATAATTTTTATTGCCTAGAGAGAAATATATAACTATTATATGAAATTTGTTAATCTTATACTTGAGTTTAACGTAGAGAAAACGTATATATTAAATAATTTCACGATCAATTTTGCAATTCGTATATTAATTGCTATGCAGATTTAAGTAAAAAGTAAAATTTTCCTACTGTAATATCCAAAAGTTGACAATCAGTTGCAATATATAGATAAATATTTGTTTGTATAGTCTTCTTATTCTCACTCAGAAATTTACTCGTATTTTGCATAGTTTTCATATTTTATCATAACGTTGGCACGTGCCTAAGCTCTCGTGCAGGATAATGTGGCAATAAATAAATATTACTATCTACTATTGAATATTACTATTCAATACCTATTATATCTATTACTTTTATCGATATAAATATTTATCTCATAAAGAAGGGCAGCGATGCAAATCATAAATAATAATAATGTTTTTTTAAGTATATTATATGCGACGCGAAAGTAAAGGAAAATCTCTAGAAGATCTGATTATGTTATATTTTGTAGAGTAAACAAAAAAAAATAAATAAAATGGATTAGCGTACTTTGTGTGTTAATTTCGAGAATTTATATATAGATTTTTTTGCGACTATCAATATTAAAAAAAAATATAGAAAATATATAATATAAATACATATTATGTATACAAAAAATGTATGAAAGATTATATATGTAAATGAGTTTAGATGTCGACGCCTTCGATTTTCCCTCGAACGGAAGCAATATTCAATCGTTTTTCCCCCTTTGACGTAGGAAAACGAAGTTAAATCGTCGCTCTGACAATAAATAGAAATATATATTATCTGCTGAATCTTCTTTTTGTGTCGACTTAATTAGGAATGTGATGTGCGGAACTGTATACAAACGCGGAATCTCATGTTCGCGCTGTTCTTTCTTTTTCTTTTCGAATTTTGAGCGCCAATCGCGTTCGGTGCGAACAAATCATGGATTGCGCGCGATTTTGAATCATGTGCCTTATATTATTATGTGTTTCGATTCGTTTTTTTTTTCTTGTTTTAATGGTTGATTTTATCTGAAAAATGAAAATAAAAAACACTTTATTAACCGAAAGGAGGAAAAATATGGCGAGTAGAGTCTAATTATCGGTGTACACGATGGTGCAGATTTCTTCTTTGTCGTGTACACACACATGCAGTTCTTTGTTTTTGTTTTCCTTTTTTTTTATTTGGAGATCTGCGTGTTGCAAGAGACCGAACGACACTGTATCGCACAAAGGTTTAATAACAGAGGCAAATTTTTATTACTTATATTAAACTGTTATGATGAGCGTTAAACAGTTATAGCAACACTTGAATAAAGTAAATGTCACGAGAAATGTTTGTACTTCTTTTTATTCATTAACACCTTCATCCTGACATTTCCATTTTTTCCTTATTTGCTTATTAATAATATTAAGATAATCATTTTTGTAATAGATACACGCAAAAAAGTGAAAAACACAGGGTATAATATTAGTAACTCAATAAACTATAAAAAAATATTTTAATAATGTTTTGCATCAAGAACTTGAAATAATTGTTACATCATAAGTTTACAGCTGAGTAAAGACTTGCACGCTCAGCATTTATTTGTTCTTATTGTGTTATTGATTATACAATAACCATGACATTAATTACAATTTTGCAATAATTAATATTATGAAATTCGTAAACACTTTTTTAATTTGCAATTTTAGCTGAATTTATTAAATACTTCGTAATTTTGAGCACTAGGTATATTAAGAAATTATTTCATACATTGAAACATTAACTTGCTATTGAGTTTTTTTTTATTATAATATAAATCTCAACTACAAAATCAATTTAGATTGATTATCTGAAAATTTTGCTTCGAAATAGGACATTTAAATTCACTTTTGGTTCGAAATAATGACATCAATATTTTAATCGTAATAAAACCAATTTATTGCATTAAATCTTTGACAATTTTATTATCACAAAATTATTTAAACAGGTATTATTTTCATTTGATAGGTTATTGAATTCATTAAACGTTTAAATTTTGTATTCAATGTATTATAAAATTTACTATATGAATTTCTTAAGATAAATTAATTAAACTAGAGATTTATTGACAATGTAGTTTATTTATATATAATTCATGCAGATATTTAAAATTATTGGAGTCTCTGATGACAAAATACATATCATTTTGGCCTTTGCATAATGGAATGCTTGGAATAGTAAATCATGACATCTTGCAATTTGTAGATACTTATATACAATTCAAAATCTATACAAATATCAATGGAAGAAAAAGATTCCTTTGAACAATTAAAAGAAAAACAAAAAAGAAAATAATAGATAATTCAGAAACATGAGTAAGTCTTAACGAGTTGTTTACATTATACAATTAAAGTCATTATTAAACATGCATACTCAGTACAACCAGCGCACGATCTGACGCTCCTGAACTGTTCTAGAAAAGTTTTTTTTCTCTAAGCAGACAACAATGAAGATTCAAATCTCTATAAATCGAAATTAAAATCTGCATGTGTTGCCTTAATCCTAGTAATTTCCTTTTATCTCAAAACGCTCATATAAATGCTAGTTTTTTTTATAAATAAATTCTTTGAGCTGATAAAAGAAAAAATATAGAAATCTCTAATTCAGAGCAATCATTATCGCAGCAGAGGTTTAAGGCCACGAACGCTCATCCTCTTATTTCTTCCCTTATCCCCCTGTCAATTGTGGTCAAGTGTGTGTTGTGTAGGCTCCGCAGCTGTGTAGAAAAATCAGTCGATCTTAGAAAAGATAATGTGGACGAATCACCTGCCTTGATTGACATGTTCACAATGTTATAGTGTATAAATCTAGCTGCGGATCAGATTTTCTTTTAGTTTATGCCATCCTGATACTCTGAATAATTTGGAAAACAGCTGGAACAAACAGAATAAAATTATTATAAAATGTTTTTCTTTTACAATTTTTTATATTCAATGGGAGAATGATCAATTTGTTAATAGTTTATTTATTTATGTATTTAAATATCTCAACAGAGGCTTATGGCCTAAAATAACTAAGTCATTACAAATATATAATGTAGAAATAAAAAATAATAGTTGCTACGGATTATCAAATAAAGGCTCCTAATGTACAAAATTAATTTGCAACTTTTTTCATTATATTAATGGTTACTTATAAATATAGCTTTAGATGAAGTCTTAAATTAAATTAAGTTATTACAATACGTGAGGTTGTTACGTAGGGTATTTCACAATGTTTTTATCCCTGCAGACTGTATAAAAGTTAAATTAACTTCGACAGACACGTATAAGTGTTATAACCACTAATATTAAAATATTTTTGCATAGTCTTTTTCTCTACTTCTAAAATCATAATAATAAAAAACATTAATAAATAATGTTAGTTACTTAATATCAAATCATCAATGGTTTTTTATTAACTAAAATAGAATCCTTATGTATCATTGAAAACTTTTTATAATATTGTTTCCCGTGTATTTTTGAATCTCTTAAAAGCTATTATCCAGGTTAAAATCCAAAGACACAGTAACTGGTCTTAGGTATATAAATGTAAATTATTTCTATTATTGAACAATCAATTATTTATCATCGGTTTAAAGCAAAAACTTTTACTGATCGAAACAATGACCTGTTAATTGAAAATCACCGATACAAAAGAAAAGCACAAAACATTTGAATAAAAGTGACAGATAATAAAATTATGTATTGAAATAGCGGTAAGTCAAATTATTGGATCAATACAACCTAAATTTAGAACAAACGAATACCGTAGTAAAATGATAGCATCTATTATTTTGCATTCTATATATAACGCATATGCGGACACGCGGTGCACACACTCCTTTTATGCATCAACACGAGTACATATGGTACCGCTTTAGAAACAATGACTTCCTCGTCAAACCTATCCAATTCTTCCTCAAAACAATTCTAAATTCTAATAAAAGACCACCAGTCCCTCTGTCCCATTGAAGGCAAATAAACCAAGAGAGGAGCATTACTCACCGGAGCCGCACACTACGAAGATAAATAGCGCCAGCAGCCAGGGTCCCACTGGTGACGACTCATCCTGCGTTTTCTGCAACAGACAAGGATAAAAAATCACTCACCCAAACTCGAGCAACTCCCCTCACCAGCCAACGAACGTCCAACAATCGTTCAGCCAGTCCCATCTGTCAGAAATCTCTCGAAAACACCTTTCCAGATGGATCTCACTCTCTCTCCCTCCTAACCTCCAAATTCACACACCTACACCCCCATCATTCAAAATTCAGCGCGACAAAACTCTCCCCGTTCGATTCACGCGTTATTCCAGCATCTCCCAGCCCGGCGTTGGTACTCCGAATTTCCGAAAAAAACACGGAGCACGCACGCCGCCTCGCGCTCATGACAGCTGGCAACGCATAGTATAGCAGACACGTCGCAACGCTCGAAGAGCATGCTCAATCAACGCACGGGGTGCGAGTCTGGGTACAAACTCACCGTCGACTTGGGCACGTTGCCGCGCTGCGTGATGAACTTGGTGGCCTTCTCGTTGGCGATGCGCATCCTCTGCTTCGGTGCCATTGTGTGTCGCTCGCTGGGCTGTTCCTTCTTGCTCCGGAAGATTCTTCAGACGCCGCGCGACCACGATCCGGACGTGCGTGTGCAGTGCAGTGCCGACGTGCCAAGAGTGTCCCCCTTGGACGGGAGATTGGATCGAACGTGCAGCGGCGCTCGCTCGAGGTATATGTATATATATATATATAAAGAGAGAAGGGGGGGAGGAAGGCTGTAATGTGTAGACGTGTCTCCTGCGGCACAGTTTATGGTATGTATGTGTGTGTTTGGTTGGCTGACGGTCAGTAGTACTCAGTGGTCTACACGTGTGTCGTGAGACTCGTGACTGATGCAGCATTAAACCGCGGCGCGCGCGGCACGGCGGCGGCCTTCACCTTTTGGAGGGTGAAGCGCATGCAGAGCCGCGAGGTTAATTAGTATTAAGGTAGTTCACCGGTGACAGTAATGTTAGAAAGTTCATTTGTGTTCTAAATCGTCGTTAAACGCCATTATTTGTATTTAATGTCTTTGATCCGTAGATTGAAATGTTAAAATATTAATAGCAAGCCAGAAGCTTTGAAATAAGGCAGATAACTAAAGTGCGGTGTAAACTTTTCTACAGACTGTACCTACATTATAGATATACTAATAATACAGGCAACAATGTTTACTTAGACATATCTTTCGAAGGGAGCCGGTAGCTATAGTTTTTCTTGTTTTACGTGATATAGGTAGTAATTCTTTGAAACATATTAGTTTTTCAGGGAAATATATAATTTATTGCTGCGGTTATAAATTAAAATGTCTCTTTAACACACGCTTAACCTATACCTTACGTGTTAAGACTCGCAACTTTGACAATGAATATTTACATATTGGTACCGGGACGGTTCTTACAGTTTTGTGGGTGCATAGGTAATACTATTAATAACATTCTGTCAAAGTTTGAAGCAAATATATAATAAATCGATTAGCCGGTGAACGTCCTTAAAGCTCGTCTGAGACTTGAGAGAGAGAGATGGAGGTAAGGAGGGATTTCGGTTAGTGGTACGGATGTTTACGAGGTCAGCCCCTAAGATGCATATTTTGCGGACGAGCTTTCTTTGAATGATGAATGATGGGTGTTTAGCATTGTGAGGATACCAAAATCGCTTGAAGTTCAATTTTAAAAAAACGTAAACACTGCAAGGATTTTACAGATTTTAATTATACACTCTTTAAAATACTTTTTATCGATTCTTTTAAATAATCATTTATGAATGTTTTAGAATACTTGAAAAAGCTCTCTATGGTCCGTGGTAGAAATGTTCACAATTTTTGGCTAATTAATGGTCAGATCCAAAATTAAAAACACCACACTAGCATTATTTAATAATTGTATACAAAAAATGAATATATTTTCATGCGAACAGTTTATTGATATTTATTTGTTAACAGTTTATTGATACTTTAATGTATCTTTAACAATAGTTTTTATTTTTAATTGGATTTAGATATTGATTTAGAGCAAAAAGGCCTCCATTTGATTAACATGTCGACCAATAAACATGGTCAATTTTCTACCGAGAGAATCCAAAAAAATATATCAAATTGTAATATAATATAATATAATATAATATGTTATAATACATATCTCAGCATTTTATATCCCCCTTGCGTTTGAGTTTCTATCCACAAAGTCGTTTCCAAAATCAGGAATTTTGTATTTCGTGGAGTTATATTTCTTCAATTTTTCATAAATTTACATTTTTCATAAGAATCTGGATTTTGAATCATTGTAATAATATTGGATTAAGCTTTACTTTGCGTAGCCAACCAACCTTTTAAAGTTAGATACAAAATTATGAACAAAAATGCTAGGGCGAATATAGGTAATTATTCGTCCTTCTGACTACGGGAACAACTTTGTTTGGATGAAAGGAGGGATATAATAATAAATTAATTAATTAATTTGTGCTTTTATGAACTTATCTTTAACTCGTTCTAAATTTAAAAAGAATAATTTTTCATGTTTTTATACACGCTTTAACGACGTGACATCGACGGCACTTACGAAGACTAGCACATTTCAAAATCCCATGAAGACTAGTACATTTCAGCACTTGCCACGAAGACTAGTACATTTCAGTACTTTCCACGAAGAGTAGCACATTTGGAAATCCCCCACAAAGACAAGCAGTTTTTACAAATTTCCTACGAAGACTAGCATTTTTTACCAATTTCCTACGAAGACTAGCACTTTTTACCAATTTCCCACGAAGACTAGCACATTTCGCAATTTTCTCACAAATACCAGCACATTTCGCAATTTTCCCACGATTTTCCCCAGAAGACTAGCACTTTTCGTATAGAATATGTAAATTAAAGTTGCACTGATAAACTCTTGGCGAATCGGGTTGATTCTTTGTTTATAGGGTTCGAGTCCGATACTGGACCTTTTTTGCTAAAACATTTATCGGTTTACCTGAGAAAATCAGGTTATTTGAATAAATTAGACTTAAAATCACCAAATGTGCTAGTCTTCGTGAGAAAATCGTCAAGATGTGCTAGTCTTTGTAGGGAAATCGCCAAAGGTGCTCGTCTTCGTGGTGAAAATCCACATATGTCTTTCTTCGTGGGAAGCGCAACAGACGTGCTAGTCTTTGTAAGGCACATCGGCATTACATAGATATTCTTTTTCAATCATTTTATAATTCTTTTAAAATACTCAAAATGAATTCTTCAAATATTTCGATATTTCATTAGGTATTTATTTTTATTTTTTTATTATAATCCCGCAAACTTTATAGCTGTTAGCTGTATATGTCAAAAATAAAAAAAATACTGTACAATGTCATGGTTAAAAACTTGCATACAGTGTAAAAAGACTCATTTTGCTTTATTAAATAAATAAATATGTTAAAACCGCTTTCTGTATTGACGAGCTTCTGGCGTCGAAATTATGTATTTTAGACTTTACAATATGCTTTTGTATTATTATATGTCAAGATAGATAAAAAATGTATTGTTAGGTACTGTTTATTTCATAAGGCAGACTTCTTTTATATTCGATTTTTTCATATTTTCGTACTCAATGTAAAAGAATTTCCTTACAATTATTAATTATGTATCTAAATATCAGTAAGATCGTTTCTAGTATTTTTATTTAAGAATACATCATTAAACGTGGTTTGAAATTTATAACAATAAAGCAATTTGTGAATTATATTATGTAAATAAATTATAGTTAATAAAAAATGTTTAATTATAATACATTCATTCATTAATTAATTTAAAAAAAAGCTGTTGCAAAGATCACAACAAATTAATTTGAAATTTTAATTAGTTTAAGAAGATTATTTTCTTAAAATTCAAGTTTTTTTATATGCTATGCAAGAATATAGAATCACACGTGAAACATATTTATATGTATGTACAAATATATTATTCTTTCGAATAAAAAGTCTAAATAATGAATTACGTTTTACAATCGTTTGACAATCGTTTGCAACCTTGGGTGAAGACGTATTCAAACGTTTATTGTATGAATGAAACTTGAACTTGAATCTTGAAACGTGAAACCGATTAGGACCGATTTTTGACTGTCACAGGACGCTGTTTTACACGCACTACTACAGATGCCGAAAACTATACACGCGGCTTTCACAACAGATTTCCCCACATGAATGCGTCAAGTGGGCATTAAAATTATCGCTGTTCCTGTTATCTGTATAATAATGTATGTATGTATATACATACATGCGCGCAACACATGATTTATTTTACACTTGTGCCCTTGGGTATATTTTCTTTAAGCACTTGAGAAAATTCGGGACTTTTTTATTTCTGGAAAAAGATAACGTAATAAATTATTACACGTTATTGTAAACATAATTATTATACAGTTTCTGATTTCAGTTGTTTAGTGAATTAAAAAGAAAACATATGTTTATCGAAAACAGGAAAATTTTGTGTTGAATGTAAACAAAAGTTTGTATGGGCATAATAAAAATTCACCTGTACCCAAACAAAAATTTGTATACATCAATATTAAGGTGATGTTAAAGCCACCTGCCATCGACAAATACGTGGATCCACTTTTCTCGTTTCATTTTCTATTTTCAGTAAATATCTCTGTGGAAAGTTTTTGTTCCAATCAAAAAGAACAACTTTCCATAGAGATATTTTCTTAAAATTGAAAAATGAAGGAAAAAAGTGGTTCCCCATATTTACCAGTAACACGGGGTTTAACATCACCTTAATAAAAACGTATGTAATAGTTTTTAATTTATTATAAATGATAGGTAAAATTGTGTAAACAAATAAGTTATTAAATATCATTATTTTTTTTATTTATTTTATAAAATAGAATAGAATCAAAATAACTTTTGTATAAATAAAAATGGTATAGCAACGCATGTTTATAATCAAAATAATAACAGTAACTGAAATAAATTGAATTATGCTTCATGTCATATATATATATATAGATTTTTAAAAAAGGTGATTAGACTCTTGTTTCCATAAGATTTTTGTTTATTTTACTTATAATCAAATAAATTATTTATATCTTCAGGAAAAATTTGTGGATTTTTCACAAGTAGAAATATTATATTTTCGCTTATCGTTATTTCTAATAACAGATCGCTTATTGCTAAATAATCAATAACTCATGTATACTGTTGCTTTCATAAAATACAAATTCGCACAGCTACGTCGTTTCGAAATAAATCGAATACAGATGGATCGAAGTATTCTTTCTTTTTTTTCCTCTCGTATCTCTTTATCATTTTCGCGTACGATCGAGAAGCTCAATAATAAGCCAGCAAATTAGCCATAAACCAATTTTTTAAGTAACTTTACAAGGAAGTTTCACGAGATCAATGAACCTACGCAAAAGTTTACCGAAGTCTCGTTGATCTATAAACCTTTCATCGCGAAGAAGCTTAAATATTATTTGATATTTTATTATCATTATAACGATCATACAAAAATTATTGACAAAAATTGTCCCAATCATTGGGTACTGTGTATATATACCTAAGTGCATCTTTTCCTATTAAAATAAAATTTTTTACAATTCTATCAAACACGTCACGCAAAAACTTTTGCATTTCTCTTTTGAAATTTTATATTATTAATCAAGTAAGTTTTATCTAAATCTTTAAAACGATATTCTATTCTTCTATTTTAAAAGTTTAAAATTTTTTTTACGAAAAATATTGAAAAATTACGACTTACTGTGATAATTATTTGAATGACGTTTTCTTCATTTAGAAAAATTGTTAATTTCGTTAATTTTTACATTCTTTTAAGATTAATATCCAAATTCATTCTTTTATAAAAAGAATATCACAGTGAGCTATAATACACAATATCAACAGCATTCAAACATAAATTTAAACCTTCTTTAAAATAGAAAAATGAATTTCATAAAGTTTAGATCATGAATCCCGTTAAAAAATCTTTGAAAATTCGCCCAATTTCATTAAGCAAAACGCAATCCACATACCAATAAAGTCTAAGAAAATAATAATCTGCTCCTCCTCTTCCCATCAAGTTTGTGTTTTTATACGGTTTATTGTTTTTCAGTCCGTTACGTTTCAAACATGTCAGTTACGATCTTTTTTTTATTTTTATTCTTTATATGTCAAATGTCTAATGTTCTACCTATGACGCATTTGCACCGGCCTCACGACTATCTCGCATCCTTCGTACCGATCGAAACACCTCGAAAAAGCACAAAATAATACAAAATAAAAAAAATTCCACATCGATATAAATTTTGCGAAGCCCTCGTGAGACCGACGCGAACGCGTCGATGTTTTCGAAAAGTCAGCGTGTGTATTGTGTGCACCAAAGACGGTATTCAATAACAAACGGGGCTTGCAGACGTTCGTAATAACTTATTTATTACAGCGCTCATCACGTTCTCCGCATTATTACATCACTCATAAAACTCATAAATACGATGATCACCCATGCACGTTATTATGTATTCTTTTTCTTTTCTTTATAAGCCTTCGAATAGCCTGGCGCATCCCCTCGGCCGACTTCGTGGACACTCTCAAGAACTTTTCGCGAATTCTCTCTACGTGTGCCCGTATGTGTGTTTTGTGGTGTGTGTGTGTGTGTGTGTGTGTCTGCAAAAGTCACGAAGTCGCGCTGGAAGGGAGTTTAAAACGTACAAAATCTTGTTGTGTGTGACTCGCGAAAGATTTCCATCTCGAGACAAATATGACCCTTCTACCGTTCACAATAGGACTCGTTTTCATCTCAGTATAATTCAAAGTATATATATATACTCTCTCTCTCTCTCATACTGCTGGAAGCTATAGGATTAAAAGACTCTGTACACACCGTCGTCGATCGTTATACATCTTTGCGTTTGACTAGCATTTTCATTCTTCTTCTTCGTCTTCTTCTGCTTTGAAGCATCTCTTGGAGAGAATGCTTCTACCGGTGCTAGTTCGTTTAGAAATAATAATAAAAATAATAATGAAACGCGACTACGAGTCCTACGTTGAGCAGCGTACCTGGAAGGTTATCTCGCCGGCGTCTTTCGCTTCGCGACGGCAAATGCAACGATGACGCTGCGATCACGAAAAAAGAATAACATCGGTTTGTGTACGTTTTTTTTTGTTTTTGTTGTTTTTTTTCTTGTTATTTTAGTCTATCTTGACGGTCGAGTAGATCTTGCGCACGAACGCGCTGGTGCCGATGTAGCCGACCGTGCCGCACATAATGCCCAGTGCCAAGCTGAAGAGCGCCATGTAGCCGAAGTAAAACGCAGTTTGGAAGAGGCCGTACATTCTGAAAGAAACGAGTTATTTTTTAGTAACGTTATTTCATTAATTTAAGTAAAAATGTATCTCTTTTTTACATAAGCTATGGTTTTTATGAATATTTGTAATTGAAAAAGGAAACTTACTTAGTCTTAAAGAAGAAATAGTAGAACGAATAAAGGTAAACGTAACTGGCGGTTGAACCTGCTGCCAGAAAACTGGTCCATTGCCTGAAAAATAAATATATATGTTTTGTATTATACAGCAATAAAATCTGACTTGTTTTATTAGTTTCTTCTGCTCCATCCGTTCAACACTTTTCTCTAAACATCAGTCCAAGTGTCAAAATGAAATATTTAAAGTCAGAAAGAAAAAGAAATAATCATAATTAATAAATAACAAAAAACAATTCCAAGACGAATACTCAACCCAAAATCAAAGCCAAGACCGTTGCAATGCCGTTTAGTTTAGTGAAATGTTGCTGTACACAATTACAACAATTTCGACTGACTGATTGTCGTTTTCTGTTGCCTTGCTTTTAGTTTCAATGTTGGTATTAGTTTTAGTTCTTGGGTTATTCGTTTTCTACTCTTGAAGTGATGTTTAAAGGGAAGTTTTGAGCAACCTAAACACATTACTTCGGAATCGACTATTTAATTATCATTTGATTTTTCGACTAACAAATAGAACTTACTAAATTAATAAAATCATTGATAAAAAGCGATTTTCCCGAAGATTTAACACCTGTTTTCTTAGAATCCGAGATCAAATTTTCAATTTTAGCTGTTATACTACTGACGCTCAAAATCTACTAAAAATGACATTTTTAGGTCGATTTTGAGCGATCGTATTTAATTTCAGTAAAGTAAAATTAAAATATTGACCTGGATCTCTGAACAAGTAACTACGGTGGAAAATTATCTAGTTTTGTCTAGATAATATAATCGAGACTGCTTATAGCTTAATATATCGAGAACCTCGATAAAACTAGACAATTTTCTACCAAGGAAACCTTCCAAAAAGATTCGCTTCAGATCAATAACTGCATTGACTCAATACTTCTTTTTAGTCGACAAACCAATGGGTACGTAAATAGTCAATAGGGAACTTGCATGAGCATCTTTTACTTGTCGGTCTCTGCGATATCGATAGAGACCCTAAGCCGACTTACAAATCCGTTTGAATTTATTAAACAAATTACAATTTAATAAAGTTATAGCTTCTTTAAATTTCTTTGTGACGTCACATTGTTGTAAAGTTCAAAGGAGCCAACACAGCAATGTGACGTCATGACCATTTTCATACCGCTGTATCTTCTTTAGATTTTGACGTATTGCAAAAATTGAATAAGTTCACAATGGAAATGTACTACGTATCAGCATCGTGCAAATTCCCTATTGGGATTCAACGGATGTCAAATTGAAGTTCGACGGGAATGCAGAGACACTGACCATCTGTAATCCTCGGCGTTGAGCAGGAAGTACGTGCAGACGATGGTCACGCAGACGGTGACGATCATCAGGATAACAAACACCAGTAACATGAAACCGTAGACGTAGTAGATCTTGTAGGCCCAGAAGGACGTGAAGATGAAGTACATCTCGATGAAGATCGAGCCGAAGGGCAGTATGCCGCCGAGCATGATTATCACGATCGGCTCCATGAACCACTTCTTCTCGGGTATCGGCCGGGGCACGGCGTTGACCCGACAGGGCGCGTCGGGCGTGCCCGCGAGATTGCGCCCCAGGATCGTGCCCACCAGGGTCAGCGGCAGGATCACGAATATGCAGATGCACGTCACCGCGACCTGGAAGTCGATGAACACATTCGAGTGAGTTATTAGGGTGTTGCATGGTAGTATCCAGTTTGTAAAAAAATTCAAAGTGTTTTTAAGGATTTTAAGTAGTGTGCTAATAAAAAAAAGATTTCTTCCAAGTTCGGAAAATTTCAGAGTCTAGCTGTAATAAAATTGAGATATTTATTCTCAAAGATTAATATTTTAGCACAGAATGTTGAAATATCAATCTTTAAGAATAAATATATCTTGGTTTTGCTATGGCTATAGGATCTCGAAAAATGTGAAAAATGTCTGTGAACAGCACTACTATTTACATGTAGTAACAGTTTTAAGAGAATCTAAAGAAATTTTTATTAGCAGTATATTAGCTTGGTGAAAGTGCTTAATTTTTCAATAATTGCGTGCTAAATAGGAAAAACTAATACTACTAATTTTCAGACTAGGATATTTGAAGAAATTCTTGCTAATGTAATAAGAATAGTCTATGACTACGTTAAACTGGAAGCCCGAAAAATTCGATATAGGAGGTGGAAGCCCTTGAAAAATAACTTTGTAAAAAATTGAATTTTTGTCATCACTTTAACGGTAAAAATAATATTATCGAAAAGAGCGCACAATTTTTATATGATATTTTCTATTTAGCACGCAGTTGTTAAATAATTACGCTTAAAATTAATGACGTGTATTCATTTTAGTCAAAATCTGAGTATCGCGTGTGTTTAAATGCACATTATGGCAGATTTTTCATTTAAAAAGAAAAACACTATAAAAACTAACGTTACTTCAAATTCAAGGAGTTTAAGGATTTAAGAAATTTAAGTACTGGTAAACATTCTGAATCCCGATTACATACTGCACTTTAAGAGGAAGCCGTAAGCTTGTACTTAACGAAATTCGCGGTTCGTCACATTATGGGTTGAATTTTCAATTTTACAAATTTCTAAAAGTTGTCCCCAATTTTTTGTACTGTACAGAATCAGGGACAACGGTTAGAATTTTGTTTCGCATTCTAGTACGGCCTCCTCTTGACCGATTATTTCTGAAGTGCTTCTCGCCTATAGAACCATGCAAAATTATTGAAATCAAACGTTGAAATGAATGGTTTCTGATAAAAGAAATAGGCACTGGCGCTTCTCAATTTTGAAATTAGAATTTTTTAATTTTCTGATTGCAATTGATATGCTTAGAAAAATTGTAAAATTTTGCGTACTTTAATTTTTTCGAAAATCTGACTTAAGTATCAGAAAATCTTTCTATTTTAGAAGCTATATATTACTTTTATATTTAATTCGATTCATTTTGCACATTTTCTAAGCAAGAAACTAAACCACATTTATATGGTCACTTCAGAGCAAATGGGTCAATCAACCAGTTTTTCCACCAAAAAATATGATACTGAATACTCATGCTGTTTCTAGACATTCTTCCCTCATTAATGATCTATAATTATAAATATCGCTGTTGCAACATATATTACTAGAACATCTCTAAACTTTATATATTACACAATACAAATACCCAATATCCCATTTAAAACTTAACCAACTAAATAAATAAATAAACGAGCCACGGAATAATTTCCGAAATATACGCAACATCCCCATTCAGTCGATATCTTCAGCAAGCAGACATAGATTGTGCAATTACCATCGATCCGAAGGGAATGGCACGACTGGCGTGATAGTACATGGCGATGAAGTTGATGAAGAAGGCCGTCCCGCAGACGAGGGCCGGTATCATGAAGGCGCTGAGGAGCATCTGCTTGATCCAGACTCGGCCGCCCATGCGGGCGTAGAGTCCGCCGCCCGTGTAGCCGTTGATAGGCGAGGTTATCGCGTAGACGAAGATCGCGGTCGACAGCATCGAGCCGCGCTCCGTGTAGAGCTCGCCGAGTATAGCGAAGATGATCACACTGAGGACTACAACTGTTACCTGCGAACATCGGAGAATGCACCATGGGCATTGGTATAATTGTTGTTATCATCGATGCAATGGTTGGAAATTCAAGTTTTAACGGGTGTAATGTGTAAGATAATTGACAGGATTATCAGGATCATCGTAAGTATACTTATAAGGATGAACCTGGTATACTTGAAAGAGTAAATAAAAGCTAATAAAAACAACAACTGGATAGACATATTCATTCTCAGTATGGTAATTTTTTAAAAGTTTGGTATTAATAAACTCTTCGTATACAACTAAAGTCTATGTTAAAAGTATCTTATGTTATAGGGAATATTTACCCATTATAATTTGATATAAATCAACCAAAATGCACAACCATGTTTTTTAATATAATTACTATTACTATGTAAAAGGGTAATTATATTAGTTTATTCAATAAAATAAAAATAGATAAATAATTGTTTGATTTTACCTGGTATCCAGCTCCAATAAGCGCGGAGAAGAGCATGGGATGATTCGCTGGTCTGAAAACATCTCCGTGAACTTGCTTCCAGCCATATTCGTCACCCAAGTCTCTCTCCATGTCATCCATTTCTTCATCTTTGCTATACCTAGCATAGTCTTTCCTCAGAGTGCGCATTAAAATCATGGAAACGAGTCCGACAAGGAAAATGACCATCATGAAACTGTTGAAAATGCTAAACCAGTGAATCTACAAAAGAGATAAAAAAATACAATTGTTAATGCAAAACTAATTAAATAAATTATGGTTTGTTAAATATATTATTTCATTACCCTGTGTTGGAAGAAATTAGGATCTAAATATTTATCAAATCTGTCTTCAAATTTCGTATTGGTTTTCTTCCAGTTAACTTCATAACTGAAAGGTATAGTCCTTCCTACTTTAAGCTCAACCTTTGTCTCACTAGTTAGATTAACATCGACAATTTGCTTGCCGTTATAGCCTATATCTAATCTTTTGTGCGTCCAGATGTAGTACGAAGTTTCTCCATTATTGTTATTTATTTCATCAGGCTCACCTACTACACCTGAAAACAAATAGAATAAAATTAATAAATATAAACATATTTCTCTACTTGTTTTTCTATTTATTATAAATTTATTTCTCTGTTTATTATACTTTGTTAGATCAATGAAATACAAACCCCATATTGGTAAATTATCAATGTACATCTGGTACCAATACTGATTTTTAACAGCGTAGACAAAAGCTTTGTAGCTTTCCTCATTCAGTTTTACACTACAGTACTCTTGCTTCTTAACAGGATCTGGAAAAGTTTATTACGTAAGAAAATTAGCATAAAAATGTTTGAAAATAAAAAATGTATCACTCACCTCTGAATTCAATATTCAATCCACTCATCTTGAGTTCAATACCCTGCAAGGCCTCTGAGAGTGTCTCATGATAATGGCTTATGACTTCTTTAGGTCCTTTACAAAAAGGTAAAGAATAGTAGGAATACGTCTCTTGCCTGTTGTGATAAGGGCCAACAGTGCTCATCCATAGTACTACTTCATCACCTCTCTCATACTGGAATATAAAAATTAAATTAATTTATCATATAAAAAAGTATTTATACTTTAAAATTATTATTTGTTAAAAAGCCTAATAACATGTAACTTTTTAGTATTTTTATAACCTTTCATACATTATCGATTCACTCACGATATTGATCTCTTTTCAAAACTGAATGAAGTTGAATAAGTGATAGTCAGATTTATTAAAATTTAATACACTATGATTAATTTATTGCTTTAGCATTCTTTGAGAAATATTCACATTTTTGATACTTATGCAATAAGAATATGCAAATTTACTAAATTAATTATTTATAAAGGCTATCAGCAGATCTAGAAAGGAGAATTCTACATTTTATTATCAATATAACAGTTTCTTTGGAATTTCATGAATCACATCTATAATTGTACAAGAGCACAATTGTAAAATAGCAAACAGTAGCATTGTTTTATCAAAATAGTGATATACAATTTTATGTATACAATGCACATTTATTTAAGTTCTAAAATATTGTTTTTTACATGATCTAAACAAATTAATACAAGTTCAATCTAGACAACTGAAATGTACAGTTGTTATGCAAACCACCTAAAGATAACAAAAAGTATAAAAATAAATTCTAAAAATAATTATTTAATGGTTTGTAAATAATAGATTCTAAAATCATAAAATGAGTAAACAAACTCTAGCAAAATGTAAAAATTTGACACTCAGCAAGTTTTGAGTTCAAAATAAACCGTCCAAAGATAAAAATAAATATCAAACTAAAATTTTGCAAAAATGTATTAAAGACTCACGAATAAAGGCTTCTCCAAAACCATAAAACAAGTAAACCAACTCTGACAAAACATAAACATTCGACGTACACCAATTTTCCAATTCCGCTTAAACGAACGCTTATCTAATCAGCACAACAGAGATAAAACTGAAGAGAACTCATCCAAAAAAAAATCTGCATTAACTTTCCCCTAAACCACGTAAAAACTATTTCTAAACCTACTCTTCCTATACAGATACCATCATCAATATCCACGTCTAACATTCAATTCATGCTTCAAGCCCAATTTGAACCAGCCACTCTGTCAACAATATCGGGTCCTCTCTCCCACACCGCACAATCTGTTTCACCTCATCAAGATACATACGATTTGAGTTTCTTGTCCACTAATCTACATTTAAACATCCACATCTAAGCCACTCCTCCACAGAATATCAACATCCAAAGCAGTCGCTCTGTCAACAAGACATCACGTTCACCCAGATTCTCTCTTCCACATCGTACAATCTGTTCCTCATCAAGATACAATCGATCCTATGTTTCAGCCCACGAATCTACTCCTCCACGTCGAACCCCACCGATCCACACCTTCGAACCCGCTCAAACCACCTTCCGTCAACAAGACAGCCCAGCCAGCCCTCCAACCCTCGCACCCCACAATCCAGCCCTCCTCCACGAGCTACCCACATGCCACGTTTCCCATTTTTCGTCACCCGCAAATCCCAGCTCCAAAGACCGAAAAAAAGGTACCCCGTCCAGCTCTTGTTCCCTCGTTCCCTCCGCGCGCATTCCCCGTCATAGCCACTCTCTTCCCAACTCTAACCCCACGCAATCCTTACTATGTGATTGTGCTCGTCGGCGCGGGCTCCGAGCAGCAGCAGCGGGCAGACGAGGGCCAGGAAGCCGAGGAGCAGCCTCCGGTTGGCCCGGCACATTTTTCTTATCCCTCGGCGGCGGCTCGCGCTCACACACTCGCACTCACCACCTCCGCGTCCTGGAAGCTGGAGGAGCCGCCGAGTACGTGTACACCGGTGTGGGGTGGAGGGGGGTTGGGGGGAACCTCTGTGCGTGCGCGTGCGGCGTGCAGCTGCGGAGACGAAGAGATGCGTCCGGATGGCGGCTGATGATCTGGCGCCTGCTGCTGCTGGTAGACACACATCCGCGCGCGCGGAGGACAGCAATGTGTGTGGCACGCGCCGAGACGAGGTGTATTTAACACACGGAATCTCGTTCTCGCTCTCTCTCTCTCTCTCTCTCTCTCTCTCTCTCTCTCTCTCTCTCTCTCTCTCTCTCTCTCTCTCTCTCTCGGCTGGAGAGAGGCCGTTTTACGCTTGAGTGCTCGAGTGTGCGAGGCTGGGATTCTTCCCCGCTGTGTTGGTTTTAGGTTAAGAAGGTGGAAAGATGACGAGATGACGCGCGCGGGTAAGGGAGAGATTTGGAGGTGACCGGAGCCGCGTGGAGATGCCGGTTGAAGGAGTTCGTGTGTAATTTTGTACAGTTTTATTGTTTATCGGATTTTTTGGTGCTCGAAAGGTGTGAAAAGGCTCGTTTTGGGTAATTATGTACATTATAACGTATAATGTTGATACGAATGACTTCAGCTAATTTTAATATATAATACCTGGTGAAATATTCATTTTATTATATCGTTGACTTTCGAGGTTAAAGTAAATAACTTTGCCAAATTCGTTGTTGACATGCGATTTTCTTGATAGTTCATCTATATAGGTAGTCTTTTTTGAATATGCACCGTAGAGCGGGGTGATTTTAGACCACTTTGAAACTTTACACTACTCAGGTTTGCTTCCCGACAAAAATTAACATCTAAAAAAGGTGCTAAAAGTTTAGTCTTGAGCTATAGTATATATTCGCACCCTAGGAATAAAATTTCAAAAACGTACCTTTTAGTAATGTATAAAAAATAGGGTGGTCAAAGTAACCCCGCTTAGAGGGTCGACTTTGAGCCACTTTTTTTATTTCTATATACCTATCTCCTAGCTAGATTTTCATTTTAGAGCACTTACAAGTCAGTTACAAACTCATTTTATGTTTAACAAGATACTACGATAGTAAATAATCAGTAAAAAATTTATATACGAAAACCAAAAATGGCGGAATAGCAGCCCTTTTCGCGTTCTATCAGAAGAAAGTTTTCGAGGTTGGAAATTTGGTAAAATTTTTGTTTACATTCAAAAAACCAAAAATCACTTTGAGATGTATTTAATCATTTTCTTTTTGGTTCATTTTGTATCTAAGGGATCTGACCTTCAAATCTAAATACCTCTAAAATCATATTTTTTTAATTTGGCCGAAAGTCGTCCCACCTGCCTAAAGTCATCACGCTCTACGGTATCTACTTTTTGTCAAAAAATTTGACGTAGAACTAAAAATTATTCAAGAATTGCAATGTCACCACAATTATAGTCTAGGTACGAAGAATTGAATTTTTACAAGTATTGTAGGGGGCCGTCCATTAATTACTTAAGGCTTTGAGGGGTGGAGGGGTCTTTATTATTCTTACGGGTGTATATTAAACGAGGAGAGTGTATTGTACGAAGTGCGGGTCGCGAAATTTGATGAGGCTTTGAGAGGTGCTTTTTGGAGACTAAAAATGAACTCCAGCACCCGTCGTTTTGCCTAACGAGCCCATATTATCGAGATATAGCCAATTATGTCCCAAATAACCATTTTTTAGTAAGATAATGGTACCTCTACTTTAGATCATAACTCCGCAAATTTTTACCCAGAGAAAAGAATCCAAAAGTAGGTAAAAGTAGACGGAAAGAGCTTTAATTTACGCTTTGTTTTGTATAAAAATATTATTCCCTTGCAAAGTTATTAATTGTCAAAGAAAGTGATGAAAAATATATAAAAAATTGAAGGTGTTAATTTTTTTTAAATCGCAGATTATCTATGCATTTCTTATTACTTTTTTGATAGTTAATAACTTAGCAAGAGAACATTTTTATACCAAACAAAGCGGAAATTAAAACTCTTTCTGTCTACTTTTACCTACTTTTGGATTATTTTTTCTGAGTGAAAACTTGCGAAGTTATGATCTGAAGTAGAAGTACCATTTTCTCACTAAAAAATGTGTATGTGGCTATAATAAGACGGCGCATGCTGGGGTTCCTTTTTAGGCACTAGAAAGCACCTCTCAAAGCCTCAAAGTTAAAGCATTAAACAAAACTTAAAATTCGCGACCCATCGCAGTAGAGAAGGTCTAAAATTGTCAAATAATTAATTTATTTAAAAAGTAATTTATGGGCGGCCCCTTTTCAAATGATAATAAATAGTTTTCGATTTTTCGAAAGACCCTCCTTAGGGGAGAGTACCACAGTATGACCACCCATAGCTATTTTAGCTGTAACTTTTGTGTACCAAGGTGAAAATGAAGATTTTAAAATGGAATTAATTGTATGAATGGACGTTTTTGACGGAGTAAATTAGTTTTGGTCAAAGTTAATAATCTGAGTTAATTATTAATTAATAACGGAAAACGCTAAATGCTTAAAAATTGTGCTTCAAAGATATGTAAAAGTTATAAAATAGTATATTGTTTAAATCAATTTTAATTTAAATCATATCATATATGAAATAATTAGTATTTAATTAGCTAATATACTAAACATGTATTTAACCTTCGGGAAATAAAATAGACACGAAAATTAACGGTTTTTTGGTTATTCTCGTGAGAATCTTCGGAGTTGTGATCTAAAAATAAGAACCTCCGATAATATTTAATAGAACTATAACATTTAACATGCATCTAATCCAGCATATAAAGTACTGCCGTCTAGCGCTTTGAGCTTCTCTGCGACTTTCCAGAAAAAACACCTAAGTTTACATTTTATGTTTTTGATACTATGAATTAATGTTTTTATTTTACATTTAAATTAATGTTAACAAACTCCATAAATAGTAGATAATAATATCGATGACTCCACGAAAACTTTTCACGAGTTTCCCACGAAGACTAACACTTTTCATAAATTTACCTTGAAGACTGTCACTTTTCGCATAGAATATATAAATTAACGCTGTACCAACAAACTCTCGAAGAATCGGATCGATTCTGTTTTATCGGGTTCGGGTTGGGTACTGGACTCTTTTGGTGCTCAATAAATTATCGGTTTACCCGAGAAAATCAGGCTACCCGAATAAATAAAAAGAGCTTTATTTTAAGCTTTGTGTCATTTAAAAATATTAGTCTGGTATAAAGTTATTAACAATTGAAAATGACGAAGGAAAATGTATAAAAAATTACCGTATTTTAAATAGTTAAATTTCCTCAAATATTCATGTATTTTCAGTTATAATTATTAATTATTAATAACTCGGGTAGGGATAAATTTACCGAAAGATAAATTTGCAGAAGGATAAATTTACCGAATGGTTAAAATTGACAAGAAAATCAATACCTATGGATAAATATGCCGAAAGTTAAAAATGCCGAAAACAAGAATCCCGAAAAAGAAAATGCCGAAAGTTAAAAATGCCGAAGACGAAAATGTGGACAAGAAAGTGCTTTTATTAGAATATGCGCCTGTATTATAATAATGTGTTAATTGTTGCTAGGTCGTTTCTTTTCAGTATTAGATAATTTTAGTTTTTACCCATTGCCATTCAACATTTCGGCATTTTATCTATCGGCGTTTTTACCCGTCGGAACTTTTTTTTTCGGCACTTTTGTTAATCGATTACTTTACCCATTGGCACATTTCACCTTTCGGCAAATTTACCCTTTGGTAAAATAAATTCGGCATTATTATCCATCTACAAAGTTATCTTTCGGCACATTTATCCCCACCCATGTTTATTCTAAATAGTAAAATAGCCCATCTTGTATCTTTGTATCTGTTTGTGCCAAGGTCCCATTGGCACAAACTACAGGTCGTAGACTTCATTTCTATAGGTACCAGAAAACATCTCCCAAAATTTCTTTCCCAAAGACACTCTCCTTGTTAGTATTATATTTTTAGATGAAAATGCAAAGAAAAATGTATACAAAATTACCGAATTTCAAGCAATTAAATACTTATCCTCAAATATTCTTATATTTTCCATTATCATCTTCAATTGTTAATAACTTTGGGGTAGAATAATATTTTTATTCCCCTCTAAACCGTAATGGACACTTTATTGACCTTAAAAGCGGGACAAAAGTAGGATATGATTCCTGAAAATGTACCTTTTCACGCAAATTTAATATTTTCCCGCAAATTTTTTTCCCTACAAATGCATTTTAAAAAAATTTTTTCTCTATATTAATATACATTTTCAATAAATTCTAGTTCTTACCGGAAGTCTAGGTAACCCTCTTTTTAAGTCAATATAGTGGCCACAGTTAAGTCGGGAATAAACTTTTATATGCAACACGGAAATAAAGTCGAGTATTCCCTCGGGTGATAACCCACCCTCGGGAATAATCTTCGACATAATATACTATTATACGTAACAAAGCTTAAATTAAAGCTCTCTTTGACTACTTTTATTATCATTACGTGATTATGCTAATTTTTTATTTGATAACAATTCAAGGGTCTCGCTCTTCATTTTCGATGAATAAAGTTATTCTGAAAAGAAAATTTGATTAGCATGCATATTTTTTGAAAAAATGCACTTAAATATCAGTTTCTACAATATTAAACATTATTTTTTGGGTTATGGTTATAGTTGTCAAGAGTAAAATCTGAAGTGTATGCTCGAGTTTAAGAAAAATATAGTCTTAAATGTTTTATAGTTAGATTTTTTAAACTCTACTGGTGACGACCGCCATAATAGCCGCATGAAATCGCAGCTTTATAATATGTAACCTGTTATTATGCATCTTAATTATAGAATAGAAGAGTTAATGCGTTGGAATACAAATTTTCTTTATACGCTGTTGCTAACTTTATTATCAATTAATAACAACAAATTAATTTCCTGCTTAAAACTGTTGATACAAAAGTTTCCTCAATTCAAAAATTCATCTCGTATCATTCCCCGCACGCCATCTTGTTCGTTATCTTTCTATCTCTATTACCTTATAATATACGCTTATAAGCTAGCAGAATGTAGCTCCAAATACAAATTCATACTTTTTTAAGTTTGCCTAGATTTGGAGTTGTTTCGAAAATTTTGGAGATTATAATTCCTTTGCTCGGTAAGATTATGCGGGGTAATTTCGTTGCTCAAAGGAAAGTAGGATGGCTTAGAATGAACGAGGTGCAAAGTTTCAGTGTAAAAGGGGCGAGAGAAAGAAGGAAGATGCGCCGTACAGTCGCCGCTTCGTCGATCGACGAGCAGACACGACTGCGACACGTACACGCGAATAATATAAACGTCGTCTGTCTCTCTCTCTCTCTCTCTCTCTCTCTCTCTCTCTCTCTCTCTCTCTCTCTCTCTCTCTCTCTCTCTCTCTCTCTCTCTTCTCTTTATCGCATTGCAAGCGCTCGTCTTCGCGGGGCCCTTTCTAATTCTTAGATAAGGATTGTCGTGCGCCCGCTATTTTTCTATATAATATATGTCAGGTCAGGAAGATTTATTAAAAGTGAGAGGTTGGAAAGGTTTTATGAAATGAGAAGGGATAAACTAATTCTAGGTTATAGTTTTAGAGAATTCTTTTCCTTAGAATTATTATTATTATTAGTAGTATTATTATTAGTACAGGTGTTTATTGCGGAAGAAAGAGAGTGAGAGAGAGAGAGATTTTAGTGACGTATGCAAGTAGCCAGTATAATTACGTTTCTGAATGAATGTTCCTTAAGGTAACTTGGATTTTTATTGGAATCGCTCCTAAATATCATTTAAAAAACAATATTCAGGTGCTTTGATTAAAAAAGTGACACGTTTCTTCATAAAGGAAAAAAATTATCAGAATTATCAGAAATAGAAAAAATAAAAAGAAACGTTTCAATTTATTGGGACTTAGCTTCCTCAAATTTAATTAATTATTCCTATTATGAAATTATTTAATTTAATATATTGCCTCAAATCTACTCAAATTTTTTCATTGATTTTTCATCATATTTTTTCGTGTATAACAAAAAACAGGTACATAATTACCTTACCTAAACTTTTAGGTCGAAAAAGTTAGGTAATTTTATGCTCTTTCAAATACATTTACACTGAATCAATGATATTATTTCTAACGTATGAAAAAAAAAAAAAAAAAAACTAAAACCCGAAAAAAAATATTTTTGTTCCTCATCTTCTAGAATAAACAAATAAATTGAGCCCTGAAAAATTAATTTTGACCGTGCATTTGCAGAGATATGCTGATCCACAAACACACACACACACGCACAGACACACACACGCACACATACACAACATGTTTCTAAAATGTTTGTAGCAAATCTTTTTTTTACTATTAGGTACAAAAGCTTCTTTATTGAGGAAGCCATACGTTCTTTTATACATTTCTTAAAATATTTCGGTTAAGGGGGGACAATACTGTAAAATGTTCAAAAAATCGGTTTTTCCATGTTATAACTTGAACGATAATCATTTTAAGAATGTTCCTTCTAAATTGCACAAATAAATTCGCAAAACTGGCTGACAACGAGTGTTCTACCTGTGGGAAACGAATATCAATCAGGCTTTGGGAGGTTCTTTCCGGTACCCAAAAAAGAAGCCCAGTACTCGTATTTTGTTCCAATGGGCCCTTGCTCTCGAGATAACAGCTATTTTACTCCAAAAGATATGCGTTATTATAATGGAATATAGTACCTCTACTTCATATCTTTACTGTGTAGGTTTCAATGTTGGAAAAATTGATAAAAACGTGGCTCAAAGTTATTAACAATTAAAAATGGTGACTGAAAATACATGAATTTTCGAGAAAATTTATTTCTTTTAATGGAAGATGCCACAGAACAAAAAAATACAATCTGTTAAGCTTTCACACTTACTTTTCTTTTTTTTTATGGTACACCCAACGGTAAAACCACTTTTCCGAATGTGCCCTAAATAACATCTTTTTCATAGGCGTAAGAAACAAAATCGCATCTGTAGTCATCTTTTTGTTGACTTCACATTCTTACGCCTATGAAAAAGTTGTTATTTAGGGACACGTTCGGAAAAACGGTTTTACCGTTGGGTGACATAATAATACGTAAAAAGAACATTTTTTCACTAGTTAAGGTCTTCCTAAACCGTCTTTAATATATCAACGCAGCCATAAAACCTTCAAAAAAGAACATTATATTGATTGTCGTTTTGCGTAACAGGTAAGTCCCAGGCATCAAAATCGTCATCAATAAATTCTGAAAAAATTCAGGGATGATCGTTGAGCCTTGGGATTTGAATATTGGATTGGTTATTTTGTGGAAAAAAATAACTTAGGTCCACCTAATGAGATCCGAAATGATTCGCTTTGACCTGATCCATACACTTAGATTGCATTATTTCGAGTTTATTACGTAGAAATCTTTAAGAAACGAAAAAATATATGGGTCCTGGAGACCCTTCAAGACTCGGTGCAAACACATTTGAAAGAATATAAAATTACCTAACTTTTCCGACCTGAAAGTTTAGGTAAGGTAAATCCTTTTTTTTTATACACGAAAAGATAGGATGGAAAATCATTGAAAAAATTTGAGGGGATTAGGAATATATTAAATCTAATAATTTCGTATAGGAATAATTCATTAAATTTGATAAAGCTAAGTGCCAATGAATTGACAGCGGTAATTTTCTATACTTGATGGCAATATTATTTTTTTTGCTTTACAAAAATGCTATAGCTAAATTAAGTTTTTAATTTTTTATTTCCACAAAAATCATGTATTTTATTATTAATATTGTTGAGCCAAAATTAGTATTTAAACTTTCATCAATTGGTCTCTAAATAGATTTATAAAAGACGTATTTAAGAAGTATCTTACCATACATTTAAATTTAAAGTAAAGAATTGAGAAATATGAGTTTAAAGTTAAATAATAGTAATAATAATAGTAGTAATAATAATAGTAGTAATTATTACCCTGCTTAAAGAATTGCATTGGTTAATCGGGTGTTTTCCAATATATAATATTTCCGATTAACTCGTTAAGGATGTAGGGTCCGTTTCACGTGAAAGTGGTAAAAATTCCCGTAACATAGTTATCATAGCCAAAAATTGTACATTACATAACGACTTAAGTTCATTTAATAAAATCTTTACCCGACATACGACTTAAGGAGGTTGTATTCGTAGATATATGTCATAAAAAGCAATCATTTTTTAATTTTTAATATATTATGAAATACGGAGTTTTTGTCAAACTAAACAATTTTATTTATATAAATTTCGTTATTGTAAAGTTAGATATTTACAACTTTAGACTTTAGAAGAGAAAAGGTTGACAAACAGTGGAGATTTTTTTTATTTATTATCGGATTTGAATTTTGAAGGTCTCCGATATAAAAATTGAAAACCATCGAAAAACCTGCAAAGTTACGGCCTTTAGTTTATACTTGTACACGCTCAAACTTACAAAAACACGTGTATGGACTTATAAACAATTGACTGTAATAACAAGTTTTGTAACCTTGCAGGTTTTTTCAATATTTTTCAATATTAATATGGGTGCGTCCCCCTGCATCCTTTAAAGGAACAAAATGAGACCTTCCAAATTAAAATCAGACAACAAATAAAAAGGTCTCCATCACTGTTTTGTCAACTTTCTCTCTTTTAAAGTCTAAAGTTGTCGATCTAATTGTACAATAACGGAATTTCAATAAAAAAATTTATTTAGTTTGACAAAAACCCCTTGTTTCATAATATATTGACTTTCATATCTTGTGAGATTAAATTGTAGTAAAAATGTTTGTTTTTATGATATATATCTACGCATACTGGTGGATCGATCAGAGTGTTATTATAGAACGTACTGGCAAATGTTCGCGGTAAAAAAACTAATATAAACCTATTTAAATGTACATCTCTCGCAGTCGTTACTTACTTTGAATATTTTGCACACATAAGTAAAAATAATTAGCTGTACCAGCTAAAAATTTTGCTGGGAGACGTCGACAGAGTTTAACATCATTTATCGGCATCATTACAGCAAATATTTTTCTTGTTTCTATATCTAAAATACCGTAAAAACGCTTCATTCAAAATACGATTTGCCTTTCTTAACAACAATATTTCTTCGCCCATACCAGGTAACATTATACGAATGTTCATCTTACGTATATACTTCCAAATAAAAAAAACTATAATACATTTTGTTGTATATATGACATGCCCAAATCTTCATCCGAAGCTTCCTAGAAATCTCTGTTATTTTCCCAACGCAAAAACACTCCACACGCACAAGCCTCGTTCGGCCGCACCGTCACCGACGCATACGCAGCGTGCGCGCGTTGTGCGTTCGCCAAAAACGAACGCACCTTCTCCGACTCGTGCCGCGAGTTCCGCCGCCGGCCGCGCGGCTCTCGCTCCTCGTCTTCATTGTTCAGAGCTCGCTCTTGTTTGTCGGACGCCGGACGCCGCGTAAACAGAAACGACTCTTTTTTCCCTACGTAAGTATAATAAGTAAGCACTCGATCGGCGAATTAACGACGGAAGCTTTTTGCATTCCGGATCTCGGGTAATTCGCTCGTTTTACGGGGGAAACGGATAATTGCACGGGACTCGCGACTGTTTTCGCGCCGCCGCGCGAGGGGTTACATGCGTGTGACAAGCGCGTTCGAAACGTTCGTTCCTTTCTTGCTCTTTTTTTTGGATGGTAACGGATTTTCCGATAAGCGTCAAAAGGCGCGAGCGCGCTTCGCTTTTTTTCTTCTATTGTCTATCGCAGGGTTTTGTGCGATTGCGATTGTTTTGCGGTTTCGAGTGTGCAATCTCGAGGATGTGAGATAGTAATGATAGATATTGTGTTTTACAGGTGTAAGGTGCGTGAAGTATAGAGGTAAACATGCCGAAGTCAAAGGAGACGATTTCTAGCAGCGGAAGCGAGAGTGGAAGCGCTACTTCGGAGGTAAGAATACATTGCTGATTGAGTTTTGGATGCGTGGTAAGTTTGATTAGGATGTGAATTGATGTTACTTTTTAATGTTGATAGGAAGAGAAGTTGAAGAGCAAGTCAAAGAAGGACGATAAAAAGAAGGAGAAGGAGCTGGAGAAGGAGGCAAGCTCTGCAAGTGACCACTCTGATGTAAATATGCGATTTTAATTAACTTTTTATTTTGTTAGTCAATAATCATTAGTGTAGTATGTTAGTCAGTATATATTTATTTTTACTGCTTTTCTGATTAAAAGAAGTAACGTAGATTCTCCTTTTTCTACATTAACTGTCATAGTAACAAAAACAAATGAATCGTTTATTAGTGACATTTTTAATAATTTATCCATCGAAAGTTACTGTGATTCCAATCACAATTTCATAAAAAAATCTTGAGAAATTTTACTAGTATATACGAAATGAATAATATTCAAAGTAACAACATGGTAAATAATTAAGCACCTATGTCTTTTTTATAATTATTTAAATTTGTAAGTTTTATTTTTTAGTATCCCAAAATATTATTATTTAACCTATAATTTAACTGAAAAAATGTATTGCAGTCTGAAGAAGAATCAAAATCCAAAAAGAGAGCAAAGAAGACTAAAGATGACAAAGGATCAAACAAGAAGGCAAAGAAAGATTCAAAAGGCAAAGATGATGACAATGAGACTGTTTGGGAATTAGGTGGCAACAAGCAGGTTAATGTTCGAAACTTCAAAGGAAAATGGTTCGTTGATATCAGAGAAATGTATATGGACAAAGATGGAGAAATGAAGCCTGGCAGGAAAGGTATAAATAATTATGATTAATAATACTTTATTCTTTTGATTCAAATAAAATTTCATTTTATTAATTGCCATTCCAGGAATATGTATGAATATGGAAAATTGGAGAGCGTTCATGAAAGTTGTTGAGGATGTAGATAAATGTGCAACAGCCAAGTGTTAGATTAGATATATGATTATCACTAAGAGTACTTTAGGTATCATAAAATGAATATGTAATTTATGAAACTATTCTTTGTATCTTATTTTCGTAATTAAAGATAAAAAAAGTCAAGAAATAAAAATAAACAATTTAAAATTGTAAATGTTTCTTTATTCTTAAAAAATCTGATTACAAAATTTAATTTTTTGAAAGTCTTTCAATTATAGAAAAAAAATTAATCGCAATCTTATTCCAAAGATTAAAGCTTACATATATACAATGAAAGTTACTTTTGTACAGGTTTACGCTTTTGTATAAAAAATATAATTGGTATGAAAAAATGTATTTATTAATAAATAACAACTGTCGTATGACCGCACTTAACATATTATATACAAGACTATTTACATGTATTTAAAATGTACATATTTGCAGGAGTCAAAATTTGTTGCGTCATTATTCAGGAACATGAACAGATTTTAAGAAATCGTCAATTTTAATTTTATTAAAAAGCGTCTGTGGATCTGGCTTTGATTTTTTTTCAACCTAAAACAAAATAATTTTTCTGTTACAATTATACAAATTAAAAATTTTAGGAGACAATATAATGAAAGTTGGGTTTTAATTAAAGAAATCTCTAGGTTAAAAAAAATCGACATTCATAAAGTCATGTCTTGAAGAAGCATTCTAAAAAGTTGTATCTTGATTTCCACTAAATAAAGTTATAAAATCTAAGTCAAAGTTGCTGCTTATATTAATCAATATTCTCAAGATGTTTAGCATATATCCTTCAAAGGAGTATAAATTGGACTTTAAATTGCATCTCCAAGATATAACTACAGATAAGAGATAGAGATGAACACTTTTGCTGCAATAGTAAAAAATCAACTTAATTTGTAATAAATGCAAATTAATTATATAAATAGAATAAAAACAAGTTTTTATATTAGTAATAAAAAGAAATTATGATTGCTAAAAAGGCTACTTTACTTTTTATGTATACAATAGTGAAACAATAATAGTAAAGCAATCACTGAATTACAATTTATGGTCATCTATTTTGTAAAAGTAATTAAGCCTCAAAAATATACATCTAAAAATTCTTTGGACACTCGTAAATCGTAATGCAGCAAGTAACACTCATCAGAAAATTACTAATTACAAAAGTTGACACAAAAAAGTATTCATAATTTTATCTTTTAAAAATAATAAATTCATGATTTTGTAATTATTCAGAATACAAAAATTATAATTACGTCCTTTTAATAAATGTATTAAAAAGATTATAATCCTGAATTCGTTCTTTTAAAAGGACTTTTTGCATAAATTTTTGTTTTTTTTTCAGTTTAGTCTTTGAATGCCCAAAATCAAGAGTATGAGTGGAAGGCTTATTTCTTATGAATCAACATACAAGTATCTAAAGATTTGAGGCTAAAATTTTGAATCAAATGTCAAAATTAAAAAAATTTGACGTAACCACAAATGGCGGTCGTGTTCATGGTACACGTCGTGTCGAGCGAAAATTATTAATCATTCCGTCTAATACAAAATCATACGTATGAACTGAAACTACTTACAAATTACTCTAATTACAAATGCTACTAAATTCAAATCCGAGGTGAGATTTGTAAAATGAATTTGTTTAAAAACGACACGTGAAACCACTGGAAATAGATTTTCAATTCATATCTAGAACTTCCCGTTTCTACACTCCTTTTCCTTCGACACGACCGCAATCGTAGTTCCGTTTTAGCTTTGACTTCAGATTCAAAATCAGACACGCATCCTTGCTTAATTTGCTTCTGATTCCCAAGACTCAACCGTGGGATAAAAAAAATAGCTCCCCCACGTTTCCTTCCAAAGCGCATACAAACTATCATCCAAACCATACCTGCTTCTCCTTGGCAGGTGAATTCTTCCTCTTGCAAGCCTTCTTCTTCTTATCATCCGAGTGCTTGCCCTCCTTTCCCTTCGCCACTTTGATCAACGGCGACGACGTAGCCAGCGGCTGCTCCACCACCACCGCCGTCGTCGTCGCCTTCCCCTTCTTCTGCTTCACCGGCGACTTCTTCGGGCTCTGCACCAGCGTCACCTTCTTCTTGCCGCTCACCCTCGGCACCATCTTGAACAGCTCGTCGAAGGCCGTGACCGTCATCACGTGCACCGTCTCCTCCGACTCTTCCTCGAGGCGCATGTAGTACTCGGGCTCGAGCTCCGAGCTGCTGTACTTTCTCTTCCTCTTCTTGATCGGCACGGACTCGTCGTACACGATCGACACGTCCAGACACTTCCCCTGGCTGCTGTCTTTGAAGCCGCACTTGCGCTCGCGCTTGTCGTCGTCGCCGTCGTCCTTCCGCGGTTTCTTGTCGCCGTCGCCGGCGTCCTTCCGCGATTTCTTGTCGCCGTCGCCGGCGTCCTTCCGCGATTTCTTGTTGCAGTCGCCGCCGTCCTTCAGCGATTTCTTGTTGCAGTCGCCGTCGTCCTTCCGCGGGTTCTTGTTGCAGTCGGTCTCCTGTTGGTCGCTGCTCTTGGTGTTCGCGGGGACGAGATGCAGGCACTCGAGCACGCCGGGCATCTTCTCTTTCGACGAGTCGAGGGACACGTTGACGTCCCGATTCTCGTCCTGGGGAGGAGGATTGCCGCTGCCGAGATTCTTCTGACCGTCGATGGTCGTGCGTCGGGCGGTTTGAGAGCGAGTCGTGCGCTGGTCGTTGGTCTCCTCGTCGCTGAACAGGTCGCGCTTCACCTGGTCCACCTTGGACTTGGATATGCCCTTCGCGAGCTCGCCGGTTATGGGGACCGTAGCTGCGGCAGGGACTTCTTTGGCTGGGTTTGGCGTGGGTTCCTTCTCGAGTTTCTTGGGATTGGCCTCGGCGCTTTTTTCAGTCTTACCCGGTTGGTCGCTTGGGACAGTCTTTTTTCGCGGGCTCGACTTGCCCTTGCTCTTCTTCGGTTCTTTTGTCTCCTCTTCGACCTTCTTGGGGTTATGAGCTTCTTTCGGCTTTTCTTCTGGCTTCTTCGCGTCCTTATTGTCTACTTTGATACTATGCGCTGTCTCCGCTGCTAAAGTTTGATGCTGTTTCGATTTACTTCTTAGATTGTCCGTCGTCGAGGGTGCGACTTTTTCCACCTCGACGGGCTTCTTTGTGGCAGCTGTCTTTTTTGGCTGCTTACCCTCGTCTGTAACATAAGTGTAAAATGTTAATATTTTTTGTTAGTGAATAATTTGTCATTTGACAAACGACTATTGATTTAACAGATATTTTGTACTCCAAATTCTATTTATTACAAATGTTTCGTTTTTGCAAAAATATATCTGTTACAGCAGTGCACATGTACAGTAATTATTGACAAAATGTGATTGTGGTGCATGAACTTTAAGAAGTAGAATAGGTACTGGCCGCGTCTTTCTGTGTTTGTTTTCATTAAACATCCCGAAGCCTAAAATGAAACTTTTTTATCAAAATTAGTACAACATTTGATATTTAAAAATCTAATTTATACATTTGTATTTTAATAACTTAATTAGTACAAATATAATGTTTACTTCGTACATCGGCGTAAAAATAAAACAAGATTTTACCGTGGCTTCAGCGTTTGATTATACTTTTTGTAAGTTTTACTATTTTAATTTAAATAAATAATATTTTACACTAAATGCAGTAGATAAAAAGAAAAAATGATTAACAAATTAATAAAAGAAAGCTAAAAATATTTGTCTTTACTTTTTTTTCCCTATCTCATTCTTTTACGTTACTACTGAATGTATTGGAACTGGAATTTGCACTCTTTTATCTTAACTTTTACTTTCATGCTATCGTAATCTCCGTGAAAAGTCTATAAAATTCGCGGTTCCTGACTTTATTTGTTAAATTTTTAACTTTACAAATGACTAAAAGTTGTTCCCAACTTCATGTAATTTACAGAACTGGGCGCAACTTTCAAAAATTCAACAAATGAAGTGACGAGTCGTAAATTTCGCTCTGTACTCAAGTACGGCCTCACCTCAAAGATACATTTTCGTAGCATATATTTCTCAGCAACCCCTATCAACAAACACAAACCCCGCTAGAACTCTTTACCATGTGCCATCCTCTTCGTCTGTCCAATGATCTTTGGATTCGTCGCCTCCTTGAATTTCGCCATGACCCTGCGCCGCTTCTCCTCGAGCTGCAGGCTGAGCTTCGCGTTGCACGCCTCGCTGGCCGTCTGCTGCTGCTGCTGCTGCTGTATCGTGCTCAGCTGATGCCTCTGCTGCATGTCGGACTGGAGCATCTTCGAGACCTGGAGGGCCATGCCGTCGTTCGGCGCGAGGGTCTGCACGTGCAGGATCTTTGGCTTCGAGGGGGCGCTTCGCATGGCGGGTATGTCCGTGGAGTTGACGGTTTCCTCGGTTTGGCCCGGGCAGTCGGAGCAGTACAAGTTGAGGCTGGAAAGGGTGAAATGGATGAGTGGTTTCTTTTCGGTGGTAAGTGCACGAGATAGATGTGTTAAATGTTTGTCGAATTGCAATTGCGTTTTGCGTGATAAAGATCATCGAAATTGATATCTTGAAATTTTACGAACTTTTTACATCAGTGTGCGAAATTTTGGATTTGTGAAGGTTTTCTTTTGGCTTCCTGATGGCGAAACACATACATGTTTTGTACATGTAAAGCGAATTTTATATAATTTTTCAGTTGCTTTTTATTTTTTGTTTACTTTCAGTTGTTTTATTTAAAAAGAATAACGAGACTATAAACAATGTTATAGTCAAGCTCTCATATTGAATCACATTAGTACGCTAAAATGCGTTTATCTCGAAATCTCATTTCTAGAGCAATTTAAGTCAGAAAATTAATGAAAAAGAGATGAATTTTATCACATAAAGTTTTTTTAAACCAATTTACCCTTACTTGAAAAAATACAACATCAAGTTGTTTCAATAAAAGCAGTTGCGCAGGCACATTTTCAAACGTCAAAAAATAAGATTTCGAGAAAAATTAATTTTAGTTAACGAATGTAATTTAATATGAGAGCTCGATAATATTTTTTATAAGTTCGTTATTTTATAAATACCGGTACCCGGTATCCTTGAACGATTTATTTACAAAGTTTTGAAAATATATTTTTTAAATCTGCCGTAATTATAATCACTATAAAATTATTCTAATATAATCATTACAACAAAATTGCAGCATACTTTTTTATATTTATAGCAAAAACAATGACTTAAGCTCTGATTCAATGCTTTGACACTATACATCGACTATTAATGGAATTTTGCAATTCCATTGGTCATTACAATCGAGTATCAAAGTTTCAAATGAACCACGCATCACACATTGAGGCTTTCAATTTCCACTGTTTGACTATCTAAAGTGCAAGTATCGCATAGTTCAATTCTTGTTTTCAGTGTAAAAAATATGCTGAATTTTTTTTCCAACGATAGAATTACGTTATTATCAAACTAAACAAAAATATCCCAACGACTGTTACTCTTCTAAAACCACGTCATTAGACACCGTTACAATTTCCCCAATTTCACCATTACATTTTTCAAGACATACCCCCACTCGAGCTACAAATTCAGCCCAGAACAAATCGAATATCCCTCTTCAAAGTAGTACACCACGTCAAAATTCAATTCTCTTTGCAAAAGGGTTAACAAAGAGAAAAATGAACAACCAACCCTACCTCTTATGATTGCAAGTAGCTTCCCGGTGTACAGCGGCCCCCGGCGCGTTGCTCCTCATCGAGCGATCGCTCTCCGAGGTGGTGATGATCGCCGAGATCTTCGAGGCGAGACTGGTGAGGGAGTCCCTTCTGAGGGCGCGCTCAGCGTCCGTGACGCTGGGCGTCTCGCCGATCGTCGCCTCGATCAGGTTCTCGTCCTTCGCGGGCGTCTCCTTGATCTCGCCGTCGGATATGTCCTTGGTCACGGGGAAGAGCTTCGCGGGCGAGCTCTCCTCGACGCGGTCCACGTCCTCCTGGCTCAGCTTCGAGAAGCTCTGCAGCAGAAGATCGGGACTGTCGATCTCCGACTCGCTCTCGGTCGGGGCTTGCGGGGGTTGCTCGGGTGCGTCGTCTTGAGGATCTTCGATGGTTTCGGTACTGTAAGTGATTGGTTTTGTTTTAGGTAACTTTGTTGATTTAGGATTGAGTGTAGGAGGGAATTCTTACAAAGGAGGATGTCTACGGAATGAAGAATTTGTGCTCTTTGACACATATACGGCTAATGAATATTTCATAGTATTGGCCATTTTTATGGTATTTATAGCAAAGAATTAATTATTGATGTATACAAATATGCATTTATGAGTTTGAGCAATGGTTTTCTTTATTTATGGACTTGAAAAAACAGAACCACCGACTTATATGGGAATTGGATCCAGTGTAATTGTAATAAGTACTAATTAAAATTACAATAAAGAATTATCGCAAAAATGCCGTAACACTCTGGGAAAGAAAATGCTTATATATTGTGAGCAGCAAGTGTTAAATAAAAATTCAACTCCTGCAACATTGGGGACGATTGAAAAATCTGTATATATAAGTTTTCACTAATGCATGTAAATAGTAACAGATGAATACCAAATGACGCTTATTTTGAGTATTTTTGTAATCTAATTTTTTTTAACTTCCCAAATATTTTCAATGGTATTAAAGTTTTATAAGTTATTTTGAAACATAGAATAAAATGGAAACCATGGGCATTCTTCTTTGAGAAGTTTTGCCAAAATTTTCCCTAACTATAATGAATGGGTCCATCTGCAATGTTAAGAAAATTCTGGGCAATCATTGGCCAATTTTAGAAAAGTTCGACAATGCTTAAATAACTTTAGCAAAAAAATCTTAGGTGATTTCAACAAATATTAGCAAAGATTGGCAAACTTTAGAAAAATTAAACAATATTACAAAAATTTCTACAAGTTGGAAAGAGTCTAGTTCCCGTTTATTTACACCTCCATCAAAATTACAAATTTTTTTTTGCAAAATTATGAAAAATTTTGCAAAATTCTAGTAAAGTTAACTTTTAAAACCATTTGTTGACAAACCTAAGAAAACAATATTGTAATTTTAATTACATATAACTGTACCAGTTGTTACATGACAATAGCGAATTATCCAGGCTTTAAAGTAAATTGTAGTTATTACAATTCGGTTTTAACATGATTTTTTATATCACATTTTGACAAATTATAGCATACTTTCTTTGTGAACTGTTTGAAATTTTGTAAAATATCCAAAATTAAAGAAGATACAGCGCTTCGAAAATCCTCGTGACGTCAGACCATAGACGCGGCACCTTCGAAGTAACTACGCTTTAACGTCATTCAAAGGAACGTAAATAAGCTATAACTTTCTTGAATTAACCATTTTTTAAAAAATTCAAACATAATTGCACATTGGTTTTGATTCTCTACCCGTATCGTAGACACCGACGAAGAAAATAAAATTGATGTCAAAACCCAATACTTTAAAATAGTATCAGTCGTTGCTTATAACAAGTTTACAAATAAAACTATGCTTATGAACTTACTTGACTTTACCGGTGTCTTCATTATCATCGTTCTCCTGGATTATAGACTTGGTGGGCGAGGATGCGCTGCTCGAGCAGCTGGACGAGGACGAGGAGGAACTGTTGGACGAGGACGAGGATGACGAGGAGCTGTTGGAGTCCGAGGACTCGTCACTGTCGGAATAGGAGTTCGCGCTGGCGTTCGTTTCCTCCACGCTCGATTCTTCAAGAATCTCCTTGGAGTTCTCCTCGGACGTTGTGGGATCTTCTTCCTTTTCTTCCTCCGGGATTATTTGCCCCTCGATGACGCCGAACTGCGTTATTTCGATGGATTTGTTCTCCTGGAGCTCGACGACGTTCTTCTGGATCGTTAAGGTTGTCGTCTCTTGGATCTGCGATGGGATATAATTTAATTTACATAACTGTAATAGCAAGTGTCTTTAAGTTATTGCAAAAGTTATGCTATTATAAAGAAAAGCATAGGTTCTGAATTTTGCTTTAGCTCTAGGGAAGGGTTTTATACTCAAGATAAAGAAATCCGAATATCGTAGTTTTGAAAAATAAGTACAAACATAGAATTTAAAAGAAAAAAAACAATAGTGATATCAAAACCTATGTCAAGAAATAATGTCCTTGAATTGAAAGCTTCAATACTAAACAATTTGATATTTTATAATTCGTTCTAAAGTTATATAATATTGAATATTACATAAGAAAATGTATACAAAATTTACGTAATATTTCAACATTAGAAAAAGAAAAAGATACAGTCAATACTTTGACATTTTTGTAACTTTACTTCGGCCGACACCTTTTGAAGTTTCAATAATATAACGCCACTCAAAGGACCGATCACAAGCTATTATAACTTTCATAAATGCATCCATCTATTTAGAATCCAAAATGAAATACACATCAGCCCATACACAAATGCCCATCCCAAACTAAACATCATACTTATTCTCCCCAATTCCACGAGCGACCTCCCAAACTTAAAAACAACACTCACCACCACCCTCTCAGTCCTCTCGACGATCTCTTGTAGCTTAGCCGGCTGCTCGTCGCTCGGCTCGTAATACGGCGAGGCCTTCTTCTCGTTGTCCTCCTCGATGATCTTCGGCGTCAGCACGATACACGGCGTGACCGGGAAATCCGGCGTGCTCACGCAATCCTTGATCCTCAAATCGGCCTTCGACCTGTTGTGCGACTTCAAGCTGTCGCCGGGGGTGGAGAGCAGTCGCGGAGTCGGCGGCACGTAGAACGTCGCGGTCTCGGTCTTGCGGGGCGTCTCGAGGTCCAGCATGTCGGGGAAGCGAGTCACGGGGCCATGGGTTTCGGGTGAGATCTTCGGGAGACTGATGTTCCTGGTGGTCTTGTCGTTGGGAGGCTTGGAGGGGGAGGAGGAGGTGGAAGGTTCCGAGAGGGGTCTCTTGCTGACGGGGGGAGGAGCCGGTGGTGTGATCTCGGCTTTGGCTGGGGAGATGGGTTTGGATTTGAGTGTCGCGCCGAGTTGAGGGGATGGCTCTTTGGCGGATTCTGGCGGTGTTGCAGGAGTTGTTGGTGCTGAAAGAAGTGAGAGAAGGTCTTTTATTTGAAGATTAGGCGAGAAATCGGTGATGTGACTTGGTGAGAGAAGGGTAGATTTATGATGTATCGGTTGGGATTGATTAATGATGGAAATTTTGGCAATCTCGTTGCTTTTTAAGGTCGTAAGACACGAGACAATCGATGAGATTTTGAATTTTCGTTGATTAACCATCCACAGTGGCATAGCAGTGAGTAAAATTGTTGACTGCGCTATGGAAAATATCCAATGATAAGAAACATGCTATGTTTGTCGCATAGATTGGAATATGTTACTAAAATGAATAAAAAGATCTCAACGTTCTTTCTCAAAACTACGTCATAAACGTTAATTATAATAAATGCAAATTGCAAGAAGACTTTTTTTAAAAGTAAATAATTTATAATAGCTATGGTATAAGATGAATTTCATTAGGAAAACGTAAAACAGCTATTAGAAATCTAAAATTTTTAAATGCAATAAATTATCCATAAAACACAATATTACTCTAAGTTATGGCAATTCAAATTTTACATCAAATTTTATTTTATTGGCTGAAAAAGGGTAAAAAAAGTGACAAACATCAAAAGTAGTGTATTAGTAGATAACCGCTTTTATAAGTGTCTCTAGATGGGCTTATTGTTTTGGAAAATTTATTTATGAATTTATCATGGCACTTAAAACTGGACCAAAGTATTAATGATCAAAGCATACTTTCTTAAATATTTTTATGCAAATTATTCATAATTTTGGATTTGCAATTTTAAAATTTTTTTTAATTATAATCAGACTTATGGGACATTATCAAACATCAAAATCATTACACGTACAAACTTGAATCTGTTTAAAAAACATTATATGAATTGAATTGAATATTAGAATTGAATATTATTTACCATTAATTTCAATCACAAAATTGTAAAAAGTCGAACTTAAGATTCGCAAAACAGCTATTTTATATAGATTTTATATATATTCTCTTATATCTTTTAATAGAAATATCAGTCAGATTTCTATTAAAGCAATAAGCGTATGGACTCCAATAGAAGCACATACCTAAAGATCGTTTAATAAAAGGCAAATCAAGTGCATTACCTGCGACAACTGCCTTGGTTGTCTCCTTCACCGTCTGCTTCGCCGTCTCCTTCACTATCTCCTTCACCGTCTCCTTCGCTATCTCCTTCGCTATATCCTTCGTCGCCGCCTTCGCAGCTTCATCCTCAACACCAGCATCACCAGCAGCAGCAGCATCATCACTCACCACTTTCGTCACGGGAGGTCGCCTCCTGCCCTTCTTCGAGCTCCTCGCCCTCGGCCTGTTGCTCTGCTCGCTCGCCGCCGCGCCCACGATCTTCCTCAGATCGCTGTCCCAGCTCTTCTTCACCACCGGCTGCTGCACCACCGGCTTCGCGTCTTCCGGCTTCTTTGCCGCTGGCTCCGTCTTCTTCGTTTCCTCCGGCTTTTTCTCGGACACCTTGGCGACCGGTGGCGGCGAGGGCGCGCGAGACGGTGGACCCTCGGCCTGAGACTTTTCAGGCGAGCTCTCCGACGTCGACGTCTCGCCCAGAATCAGACCTGTGGAAAGAGTCGAAAGTTGGTTGAGTGCTTGGTGGTGGTAGATTGTAGGGTGGAGGTGTGCAGGATTTTATTTAAGGGGGAAGTTGGCGTGAAATTTAGAAAATGGAGATTATTACTTGCTTCACCGACGTGCTCCTTTTTATACTCGGTGTACGACATTTTTCATATTTAATTAGACATTTATGGTTGGGCTTTGAGAGGTGACAAAAGTACGTATCTTTTTTAGTTTATGCATAAACATCTGAGATGTACGAGTAATCATTGTAATATAAACGTTTGAGCGGTACACGATTCTTGAGCTGAGTTTTAACGAGTTGAGAATACGTTTTACAGGAAATGTTTACAATATGTATTATTCTTTTGAAAATGAGTGAAGGGAATGTAAACTAAATAATGTAATGTAACTAAAGATGAACAAAATTTACAGTATTTTTTATCAATTATTACTATTTTGTAGGATCCGAAGTGTAGTAAAAATGAATGAACCAACTGAAAGACATATGCAGTTGTACTCTCAGAATGCTATCTTAAAATTGCAGTTGATGCTAAAAATATTTCAATTGTGTAAATCAAAGAGAAAAATGTTGGTTAAGCTTATTTGTTAAGTAAGAACCTTTTTTCTTTGAGATGTTGACTATTAAATTTTATTATTATTTATATTGGACTAGGTTTTTTACCTTTTTTCACAACAAAAATGTGTGAAAATACACATTTTACTAATTTAAAAAATGTCAGAATTAACAAAATATGAAAAATATCTCTTTTCAATCTTAGACTATGGTTTTTCTTCATAATAAAGAAACATGTCAAACTACTCATTTTATTAATGTTAAAAGTCTTAAATGAAAAAAATATGAAAGATCCATCTTTCCAATCTTAGACTAAGTTTTCTTTTTTTACTTCCATAAAAGAAGTTCTCTTTAGAAAAAATTTTTCAAACAATCAATCCCCTTAAAAACCTGCGACACACCGCGTCCTTCCCCGCTCGCCTATCACACCAATCCCCATCTCTGAACCTACCGATGCCCGTGAGCTTGCCCCAGTTTCCCTGCAGCTTCGGCGCCGGGCTCCTCGTCGCTATCGGCGCAAACGCCCTCGCCGTCCCCTGCTGCTGCTGTTGCGCCACCCTCTTCACCGGCGATATCGTCCTGACCCTCTTCACCGATCTCGTCACCATCGTCTCTCTCGCATTCGGATTCGCATTGAGATTCACGGGGACATTGGCATTGACGCCACCGGTGAAGGGCGGCGACTTGAACAGGCCCGCGCGACACACCGACTTGGATCTCGCGCAGGACTGGGAAATCTTGCGGCCGGTGCCGCCGCCGAGCTTCACCGGGGTGTTGAAGTCGAGGGCGCGCACGTGGCTGTTGCGACGACGCGGCGTCGAGAGACTGAGCCGGTTGTTCTTCGCCCGGGACTTGAGGAGAGTGCGAGGCGTGCGCTTGGCGATGAGCTCGCTGACGGCCGGGTGGACGGTGTTGTCGGATTTGGCGCTGGCTTGCTCCTCGACCTTCGGTGGGACGTCGTCCTGTGCAGGGGAGGGAGAAACGTAAGTTGCGGCGAGGTGTATACACTGAGAAAACCAGGGTTGAAAATAACCCCCAGGGTTCAAGATCGCATATTATACATTACGCGTCTAGTGAAATTAGCCCCACAACTGGTGATGTTTGTTTACGGCCACACGCGGCAGCAAAAGTCGCTCAACGTGGTGTGCAATTGGCCCGGCGATCGACAGTTGTGGGACGAATTTAACACCACAGCGAGCAACTTTCACGGCCACGCGTCATCGTAAACATGCGTTGTTATTTCGTGGGGAAGATTTCCCACTACTGTGAGCGACTGTAGCTGTCACGCGTCAGCGTAAACATCCAATGTCTCTCAGTGGTGAAGATTTTGCACCACAAGTGGGAGTTATTAATGCCCATGGTTTTCTCAGTGTAGTGGAATTTTTATGTGGTTGAGAAGAGGGGTCAGTTGTAGTTGAGGATTCGTGGGTTTAGAATTTTTGGCAGTAGGATATCGAGACGATTGAACTGTGAAGTACGAGTTCTTCACTGTTAAATCGTAAGATTATTCAGCGTAAATGATTCGATGAGCTGCGTTTTAACTGTTAAGAGATGTATCTTTCACCGTATTCAGAATCGTACTTCTTAATAGTTAAGAATTCGTCTTTATAGATAAAAATTATAGTAATTGTAACTTGAAAAAATAAGACTAACTGTTGTATTTTAGATCGACAATAAAAAAAACTATAATCACAATTGCAAATGAATTGCATAACAGATATATACTGTTAATTTATTAAACTGAACTGAAGATAATTTTAAGAATTTTTTAACAAGATTTCGATATTTTGAAAGATAATATTAATTTTGTCCAGTTATTATGCTATAAATAGATTAATATGTATTAAAAAGTTATTATAGTTTGTTTCTTTTTACAATGAATTTATGTAGTAATTTTAATGAAATATTTTAGAATAATTAATAAAGAAACACCTATATTATCATTTCTACATCCCTCATATTTTTTACTACTAAGTCTTTAGAGTGACAAGTCAGGTAATAGGTGCCATATTTATAAAACTGGTTAGAGTGACAAATTATTCTTTCATGAGTGAGATATTTACGCTGTTAAAGGACCACGCACAGAGTAAATGGAAATCGGCGACCGGTCAAATTGTCTGAAATTGAAATATGTTATAGTTTATGGTATGCTGAATAAAAGTTCTCATGGGTCCAAGACCCAATACTGGCCAGTTTCGGTACTAAACGGCACTGAATATCAGCGAATTTGATAGCGTACACACGCAGCGGCTACAGACTCTGAATTATTTGAAGCCGTTATCATTTGAATTCCTTGAAAATCAATAAAAATACAAGATAAGGGGTTTTTATGTCGCATATCATAAATCGGTCGCGAATTCGAAAAGATGTGCGAAGATAATCTAAGCCGTATCCGACCACGTGGCGAGGCACATTATACGAGGTCCCTCGAAAATCGTAAAATGTAGCCGCTGCGTGTGTGCACTATCAAATTCGCTGACATTCAGTGCCGTTTAGAGCTGAAACTGGCCATTATTGGGTCTTGGACCTATAAGAACTTTTATTCAGCACACCATAAACTATAACATATTTCATTTTCAGATAATTTGACCGGTTGCCGATTTCCATTTACTCTGTGCGTGGTCCTTTATCTGCCGATATGTATTGAGTTAAATCGTATTTCACTCCATTTACTTCTAAACATTATTACCGTACGAAATTGTCTGAATCTCTTTGAGTGACAATGAATTCTATTGATGTAAAGTTTCTACTCGATAAAAAGGTTAAATACTTATAAAACTGCGATTAGAGTATAAAATTACTTATTTTCATTTTCAAAAGTATCCTCTCAATCAGATTCTACAGTATTCCCTCCGCTCTAACACCTCAACAACGTACACTCCCCAATTCACTTCAATCCCCTTCACTACTAAAAAACCGCAAGCCTTACCTCGTTCTTCTCCGCCTGCTCCTTCGAATCCTTAGATTCCTTAGATCCCTCCGCTACCTCCTCCATCGCCTCCGCCGTCTCCGCTACAGGACAATGCACCTCCACGTCCATAGCGACCTCCTCCGGCACCTCCCGATGATCCTCCAGCTTCCTCGTCGGGCCAATCTCGCTGCCGACCACGACGACGGACTGCTGCTCGGCGATGCCGCCGCCGCCGCTGCAGCCACCCTTGAAGAAGGGCGAGAGGCCGGTGCCGGAGGCCAGGTTGATGCTCGAGTCGTCGAGGCTGATGATGGGCATGCTGGTGATCGGCGCGACGTTCATCTGGGCGGCGTCGCCGCCGCCGCCGTACAGCGTGATCGACTCCAGGGGCACCGGCTGGCACGCTGTTGGGACAGAATCGTTGTGTAATTCGAGTGCCGAGGATTGGTGTGTCGTGTGGGTGCGTGTGGATCGGTGACGATGGTAATTTTGTACGACTTTGTGCGAGGTTTTACGGGTTGGTAGCGATCGGTAGTGTGCGTGAAGATTTTAGGTGAGAAAGCTTTGGGGTGAGGCACGGTGAGCTTTCTTCGTATCCTGAAGCAGTCCTGCTTAACGTTTTCAACAAAATCGCCTTACTCGTAAAATGTTTTAGTAACAAGCTAGGAGAGTATCAGGGGTTTGGGTCATGGATCTTGCTGAAACTTTAAGATATGTTTTCCTGTACATCAAAATGGAGACCTTGCGTGATAAGAAAGACTAACGCCTTGTCAGTTATGAGATACAGGTGGAAACGTTAACATTGTGAGTATATACATATATGTGATTTTGTTTAACATTGTGTATATGGGTAGTACTAATATATATAGCTATATCTTATGATCAGGGCAGCGTTAGACGCTTTTACCATGCAAAGTCTTCATTTTGAGGTACATACAAGGAAACATATCCCAAAGTTTCAGTAAGATCCGTGACCCAACGCCCTGATAATTGCTTAGTAAGTTTCCATTATGTTTCTATTATATAGCCTGTATGTGTCTTAAGGAGGGTCTTACAATCATGCGATAGCTTATAAAGGTCCTATGATATAAATAGTGAAATATAATACTTGAAAAACGTCCATATCTATACACGAAAAATAATTGTTCCAACAAAATTGTAATGTCTCAAGTTTATAAAGATTGTAAATTTAAAAAAAATCAGTAAAACCCCACAAATTTTTCTTATTTCTTAATCAATTGCAATATCTTGGGGCTTATTCTTAACTTTCAACATTTATCTACAAAGTTAACGGAAGAAAATTATAGAATAATTCACCTACACGAAGAGAAAGCTAATTATTATAATCAGCTTTCTCTTCTTAAAGATGAATAACTATATAATTTTCTTCCGTTAACTTTATACGTAAATGTTCAAAGAAACGAATAAGCCCCAAAACATTAAAATTGATTAAGAAATAAGAAATTTGCTCGGGGTTTTACTAAAATCTTCTTTAATTGACGATACTTACACTTGCGACATCGCGTTTTCGTTGAAACCATTTTCTTTTCATGTAGATATGGACTTTCTTTAAGCACATTTCACCATGTATAACACAGGACCTTTATAAACTCGCATGCAATTATTTTCTTCTATATACTATTTTTATTCTATATACTATATATCTTCTATATACTATATATTATTTTCTTGTATTTACTGTGTGTATTTACACGTATGACCATGGATTTTTTTCCTCAGGTGCTGCACGATCACATATGGTTCATGATTTATTTAAAACAACAATATTAGAATCCAGCTGGAATCAATAACAGTATTGACATACTGCTGTTTTCCATACAACACAAATGATAAATGACGCTGCAATAAAAATGCTAAAGTACATGCAAAACATCAGCAACATCAATTTCTTCAAAATTATATCGCCTATAATTCCACGGTTAGCGCGCTCAACCCGTTAAGGGAGTCCGAAAGTCAATTCCCTGAATTACCCACCGAACCATACGTTATTTACTTTATAAATAATAGTACATTATGTAACAAGAGCAAAAAGTCGAATATTTTGTCTGCGGGTTAGTTTACTACAGTATCACTCGAGGGAAAAATCGACTTTTTTCTCGAGTTACATATAGTACTTTATGCCCATCTCAACTGTGGCCACTTTTTGACTTGGAAAGCGGGACTAATGGACTGTTAAAAGACAATATTGTTAAAAGACAATCGAAAATCAGGGCTATTAGTAGAACTTGATGAAATAAAGGAATTTGGACTAGTTTCTACTTAACTCACTTTTCTCCCACATTTGCGGGAAAAAAGTGTAATTTTGTTCTCGCTGTTCAGGTCAAAAGTGTCCATTTTCGTTCAGATGGGCCTAAAAGTATTTTTACAATTACAAATCTCTTCCATCTTTAAAAATCAAGGCGGGAAATGTGAATTCTCAATCGACTTCCGTACCCCAGCGAACGCACAAAACACCCCAACGAAAGAGCAAGCAAGAAAACAAAAAAGCAAATCCAAGCACCTGCAGCAGCGAGGGCCGCGGCGCTGCGCCTGTCATCCGCGACGACGACGGGCACGACGATGGGCTCCTCGCCGGCTCCCGCGCCGCTCGTCGCACCCATCGGCTCCAATCCCAGCTGCGGACCGGCGCTGCCGACGAACTGCTGCTGGTGTTGCAGCTGCAGCTGCAGGGCCTGCTGGAGGAGAGAGCTCGAGGCAGGCGTGGCCTCGAGCTGCGCCGGGTTGACCAGGTGGCGGGGCACGTTGACGGTGCGCAGGTAGATCGTCGGCTGCTCGGGACACGGGGCCGGCAGGGGACTGCTGTTCGGGTCGCTGGGACGAGGGGCGATCGGCAGGTAGCCCTCGCTCGTGCCTGCGCAGCGGAGAGAGAGAGAGGATAGAGAAGGAAGGATATAAGCGCTTTAGATGTATTGTACGTAGGTGGGTTTTAGTTGGTTTTGCAAGGTGTAGGTGTATCTGTGGTTTGTTTTTTTTATGGACTTGGTGTACTTGAGTGAGTTGTGCATCTTTGGGTGTTATTTAGGTGCGGTGGTTGAGAATAGTTTGTTAATGGGTGAAGTGCTGGGCGGTGTTAGGTCGCAATCCCTTTGCAGAGGATTGTGACAATTTGAAATTCTAGGTTTTCGTGATACTTAGCGGGGAAATTTTTCATAAAATCTTTTTTAACTTCAATTTTGAGTATAGTGATAGAGCTTCTTTTTATCCTTTTCAACCAATTTTCGAATTGTGAGAAGGCATTTATTTATTAATTTGAATTAACTCAAGTTTTGATTTAATATAGTTTTGCTCTGGGAGTGCGACATCGTATATATACTGCGAATCATTTGCCTGTGGGCCAGCATGGTACATTTATGTACCATGAATTTTCAAAAATAGAAATTTCAGTACCGGATGGGTGGTTATTCCAATCGTTTCTGCTGATGAATTACTTTTGTTTTATGACAACCAAAGAACACATATGTAAATGATATATCATGTTACAGAATAGTATCAAAGTATGTAAAAAACCACATGAAAATATCATTGAATTTCTATTATTTTTAAAATCGTCTCGAATGATCATGAGGATGAGAGGCAAATAAATGCTTATACATTGTTGGCACTGAACTTGTTGAATAAGTAAAACTAAGTAAAAACACAAGTTTTTTAAGAAAAGTTGTTATGCACATGAAGCATTTCATATACATTAAGGTAGTTATCCCCTAAAATCAAAAGTCACGAAAAACTTCTGAAATTTTGAGCAAAATCAATTTTTATCTCAAAGAATATCACTGCAAAATTTCAGAGTGCTGTACCATATAGATTTTGAGTTACACTCATCCAAAGTTCACTCATTTCGGGTCTTATCTCAATAGAATATGGCGATTTCAACGAAAAATCCATGAATATGAGTTTATTTCAGCTGTAGCGATTGAGCAAGTCTCTATAAATATCTGAAAATATGGGAAAAATTAGATGAAACACTGATAAAGCATATATTTTCGTTTCTAGAAGCTGGCCCATACAGTAATGAAATAATATTAATCCGAAGATCGTAAATCTCACTTTCGATGATAACTACGTGAGTTAAAAGTTGATGTTTCCTTTGTAATTTATATATTTTCCGTTTTAATTGCATTAAAACAACATGAAAATAATTCTTTTGTGTTATTCTTATTTTATATATAAAGAAATTCATATATATAGAGATTTTTATTTTTCAGCTTTGTTTTGACTCACATAGTTGGGAGATAACTACCTTAAGTCAGAGCTTTGAAACGATTCAAACTCATTTTAAATAGACTCAATTTTTGAATAAAGTTTGATATCATCTGCGAATAACAGGGATTTAGCAAATTTAAAGTTAGATGTAATGTCGTTAATAAAATAAGAAAAAGTATGGGATCTAAGTGAGAGCCTTGTGGTACACGAGAAGTGGCATGTATGGGTCTAAAGTGATAGTTTTTATACCTAACAATCTGAGTTCTACTAGACAAATAACTTGCGAACCAATCAACCAAGGATTTACTTGAACCTATTGCGCTAAGCTTTTGAAGAAGGCGACCATGATATACTTTATCAAAAACTTTTGAGAAATCGGTGTATATGACATCAACTTGTTGCTTATTGACAAATTTATCTAAGATATATTGTTAAAAAACGATAAGGTTCGTCATCGTCGATTTACAATTTAAAAAACCATGTTGCTTGTCTATAATTTTACTTGAAACAAAATTAGATAACTTTGCAGCCATAATATTGTCAAAGACTTTTGGAATAGAATTAATTATCGATATGGGCCGATAATTATGTACATTTGTTTTATTAACAGATTTGTGAACAGGTGTGATAAAACTTTCTTTCCATCGAGAAGGAACACAAATCTAATAATAGATTAAATAATTTTTAAAAGAAGAAGAGAAATAGAAGTAAAACAGTTTTTAATAAGTATAGGTGAAATACCATCAGGCCTTGGCCCTTTGTCTGTATCTAAGTTAAATATTTTATGCTTTATTTCACTATATTCTCAAGTTGATTAGAAGGAGTTGAATTGTAATTATTTAGATTTTTAGAGACATAAACAGTTTCGAAATAATCAGCAAACATATTGACAATATCTTGACCTTCAGTAGCAATAACATTGTTATATATTATATAAATAAATCATTGGTAGATAATCAGCATTTCTACTTCTCTACACTGTTATTGGTTTAATTTTTTACAAAAAATTGAAAAAATGTACAGATCATAGCAATATAATGTTTATATTACTTAAAAAATGAATCTAAAATTAAGCATTAAATTCTAATTTTCATTCATTTATATTTTTTGTGGTTCAATTGGATACGAATTAAGAAGTAATTCGTGAGAATTGAGTCATGCTGAACTTGTTGAGATAAAACGAAATAAAACTTACGTTTAGATATTAGCGATTCCACGTCTCTTTCCGTGCACAAAATCAACGTTGGCATGACTTCCGGCTCCGGTAGTACCGGTTTTTGCTTCGGTACTTTCGTTTTCCTGGCCTTTTTCGTACTCGATTTTACCGCTTTAGTGTCATCATTAGTTTTTTCGGATTGTATCTTTACATTGGCAGCTGGCTCATTGACGTTTGAATTGTCTGGTAAAGCTTGCGTAGTAGAGACCTCTTTATTAGTTTCTTCACTGCCAGCTAGCGAATTTCTCTTACTGGTAATGACATTCACGATGCTCATGATTGCTTCTGCATTTTGATTCTCTAATAAACTATTGCTATCTTTTCTAAAATCAAATCAGGAAATTAGTGTACGTTCTCATATTATTGAGGGTCTATTGTAATATTAGAATCTTACTCTTCTTCATCTATATTAGCGTTTTGAGATTTCGAGGAACTGCGTAACCTTTGCTTAAGAGGCACTTCAGAGCCACTAGGTTCTTGATTGGTTGTTCTTGACTCAGTTGGTGGAATGAATTCACTGTTATTGTCGACTTCCATTGCTTCATAATTTCTGTAAGATGTCAGGATAATTAGTTGAAAGCATGAGGAATATATAATACTTGAAATAGTAATAAAAAGATAAATATTTACTGAGGAAGTTGTTTATTTGATCCTTGATTATGTCTACCATCTGAGTCTTCATCTGGACTTGTATCCTCACCAATTTTAAAGATTTCGTTGATAAATCCTTCGAATACTGGATCCGATTCTGTGGCTTTAACTACCGATTTGATGGCATTGTCGAAGTCATTCAATAATGTTATATTGGCATCTGCTGCATTGTCATATATATTATCTTCGCGAAAAGATGATTCCACAGGTATAATGGCTTTGTTAATATTGTCAGCTATTCGCTCATGTAATTCTGTATGGTGTAGTAGCACACTTGTCAATAGCTAATGATTGCCAAGTAAAAAAAATGTATAAAAGGCTTTGTAATATTGAAATATATATATTTTCATTTTAATAATCTTACAGTTAAGTTCTCGATTGGCTCATCATTCAGATCTGATTCAGATTCTGCCAAATCAAATGGCCCAGTTTGCACTTCTGCAGTGCAATAGTTCATTAATTTTTCTGTGTTCGTCCCTGCTGTACATTTACTTGGTGTTTGCACTAGATCATTCCTTTGAACCATTTCAGTTGCTTGATCTTTAAGATTACTATTTACAGTGTATGGAGGTACTGAATTTGAATCTAATATAAAAGTAATTACAAATTATATAATTTTAATCGATTAATATTTGACATAATAAAAAGAATATTAAATGTTCTTACATGGTTGTGTGTTAACGGTCGAAGAGGGAACATCAACCCTACTTTCTTTAGAAGTATTTGTCATAAAGTCATTTTTATTAAAAAATTTATCATTTAAAACATTTGCATGATTTTCTATGTCAATTTGATTCCCTGAAGCTTTGTGACCTGGTAAACTTTCCAGCGGCGTTGCTTCAACTGTATCACAGCCTATGTAAAAATAAAAATGTTTTCAAATATAAGTTTTTATTTATTTTTTTAAATGTAAAAAACTTGTAATACTAATAATCTGCAGATCTGTTATATATAGACTATCTACAGATATTATTTTAATATACTCACTTTGAGTAACTGCATTCTGGTTAGTTTTTTCCATCAAATTGCTTAATGACCTTGCAACACGTTTTCCTCGTTCACTATTGCTGTGATGTCTTTTTCTTGTATTACCAGATACAATTGGAGATCCAAACGATCCAGCTGGTGAATTCTATAATGTTTTTTATTTTAAAATTAGATGTAATAACTATATCTCTGCTTACTTTACAGAATTAAAAAATACCTGAGATGGAACGCTTATATTTACTACAAAACGGTGTCCTCTTGACCCCTCTAAAAGATACCTCAGCTGCTCTAATAAATCATTACATTGCTTTAGCTGTTCGCTATCTGATGCTTTGCTCAATTTTTCTTGTACTATTATTTGAATATAAAACACATAGTTAAATATAATATTTAAATGATTACTTTTTTAATATAATTAAATGCAGTTTATAGCTTACCCATCGCACTGGCAGCGCAATATTTGTCTAAAATATCCATTAAACTCAATCCGCCTACTTTTGTACTGTATCTTCCACCTCTTTGTGCGACTATTCGACATTCTTGTAGGAGGGGTGACGTTTCCATAAACATTTTCGTGGCTTCGTCGCATTTTTGCTCTTGAAGGTATCCTAAAATCAACACTTTATTTATTAATCTACTTTTATAAAGCACACTTAAACAATTAGCTATTTTAACATCCAACTAATATTTACTACTTTGCTAAGACCAATTGAAGGAATGGATGTAACAAGGCGACTAACATTTTTTTTATCACTTTTATCTTAAATAATAATGCTTAGAGAAGTAACAAAAAATATGATATTAAAAAGATAAGTGAGTTTAACAACTATATTTTTTGTTTCTTTATCCAAATATTATTATTTGACATAAAAATCGTTAAATAAAATGCTAGTACCTTTATCGCATGCAGTTCTTTAATTCCTGATCAACATTTACCTTTATTAGAACAAATCTTACTAAATACTATTAAACTTTAAATATACATTATCAACAAGTTTATTGCTACTTAATTTTCTTAATTTTCTAATCAAATCTTTGCAATAATAAATAATAGACAATAATTTATTTTTAAAAATGATTATTAATTGGTTCTTTATCAGGATCCACAAGGCTTGACTATTTAAATTAAAATATTCATACAGCAGACTTCTTTAAAGATTAAAACAATGATTTGTAGAAACGAGCTATTCAAGTAACAAACGAATAAATAAACAACGAGCAAAAAGCACGGTCACACACGTCCACTTAAGAACAAAGCGAGTAAAAAAGAAAAGCTCATCATCAGCCCAGTGGCCATAGTGCAAGAAAAACCACCCACTGCACAAAAAACACTGAAAAAAAAGATCTCTCAAAAGTCCCTGTGTGTTGACAGGCACGCAAGAAGTTATACGCGACCCTATATCTACCCATTTTTTCGCAACAATTACCGCACAAAGCTAAAGAAGCTTCTCTCGGCGTCTCATAGGTATACCCACACTCACCGAGGACCAATCTAGCGACTTCCGAGGGCAGCAGAGAATCCATGTTTCTTCTTTACTTCCCTCCTCTGCCCGACAACAAACTCACTTTTCAATCCACATCTATACACTTGTGTATCCACGCACAATTGCACCCACTATTGCGATAACGACCTCTTGTACAATTAAACGTATATATCCCTCTTGTCTCGCCCTTGCGCCCTTGCGCTCGCGCGCGCTCTTTTCTCACCCGGCGCGCGGTCGTGTCCCGCCGACGGTTTGTTATGATACGAAAGGGAAGGGGGGGCCGCCCATCTCTCGGCTCATGCGTGGACGATGATGATTCTTTTCGCTTTCGGAGCCGGGTGTATAAAGTACGCTCGTCTACTGCGGAGCGCGCGCGCGCGCCGCGCGGTTGGTGCTCTCTTTTTCTTTCTCTCCGCTGGTGTGTGCGTGTGCTTGCATGTGCAGGCAAAAAAAGGCGCGAGAGAGAGAGAGAGCAGCTGCTGTTCCGTTCTGCCCTCTCGCGGGAATATAAGGGTGCATTCACACGCGAGGTGGCTCGGCTCCGGAGTCCGGCAGTCACGTGATGCATCGATATAGATATAAATCTTCGATATGTCACGTGGTGTATCTTAACCCGAGGTATGTATCTATGTCGATGAATCACGTGACTGCCGAAGTTGCGCCATTCGGAACGGAAGCGGAAGACGCGGGGAATTCAAATGGAGGAGGAAGTGGAGAATTGCTTTTGGGTGGTTGTGGTTGATGATAGAAGGGTTTTGGTATAGGTGATCGTACTGAAAGACATTTATGAAAATTTGATTTTTCCATGGTATAGACTAGCTATTAAGCGAAAGTATAATAGTCAAAATAGCTATAAATTTCCGTACCGATTGGGTATCTCTCGTAGTAGTAATAAAAGCTAGACTTATCAGAAAGAGGTGTTATCATTGCTTAAAAAGAATGCCACTCTATAGTGTTCTTCTCCAGTACATAACACAAATTCAGCAATACAAGGACCTCTACCTGCGCAAACTTGGCTTCTAACCCTTTCAGAACCGAATTAAATTTAGCAATGCAAACAATTTGTTTTTCTATGTTTTGTGAATTTTTAGGGTCTAAATAAGCAAACTGAGCGATTTTTAGAAAAAAAAATTTTCGTCATTTTTTCGATATATTTGCATGTATTAATATTTAACAATGTATACCTTATACATATGTAGATATATTCCTAACAACCAATACTATAGTTTGGAAAAATAAAATCAAATTAGCAATCAATTCTCATAAATAAAACTTGGAATCTACGTTTTTTGGGGTATTACGTTGGAATGATGTACATTGAGTCTGAAAGGGATAATTTATTATTATTATGTTATGTAAACTAAAGAAAAATTATCTTCACGTTAATAAAAAATATAACATTTTCTACTTACTATTTTTAAGACGAATCTTTCCTATGATGTGAATGCCCCTTGAAGAGCGGTTCGTGTGTTCCGTTTTGTTCCTTGTTTAGGCGGAGTTTTGAAAACAACTGTTTGAAGTTCAGTTGTTGAAGGTCGGTTGACTTTTTCTTTGAACGCGGAAAAAGCCGGGTGGAAAGGTGCGACGCGAGGGACAGTGCAGCTGTCGCATCTGTTGCATTATCTTCAGTTTAGAATCAAACGTTTGAAGATATTTTCATTGGTATGTGTGATCTTGACATTGAATCGAACTCAAATTGAGTGGAATTTCATTTACTCAAATAAAGAAAATCTTATCATTTTATTTCTATAATAATCGTATAGAATATTAAATTATTTTATCTTATATAATAAGTTGTATAATACAAACATATGAGATTATAGGATTATAATTATGATTATATAGACTAGTGAAAATAAAAAATGTAATTATAGATTTTTTAAATTTCTTGGTATTATTAAATGGAAAATTCCGTTGAAATAAAGTAAATACAGAAAAAATTATTTTTTTGTTATAAAATATATGATGTGTAAAGTAGATAAAACCTTTCTATTTACGAGAAAAATTTAATAAAAAAATAACAACTAATGAGCTTTTACCTGGAGTATGAAAAAATTAACGAGCATTTAGAACTTTGCAAACATTTATTAGGCTTTTTCACGTCTGTTGTCATAACCCCACGTGACTGAACGCTGGGAGTACAACAGTAAAAATTGCGTTGATTGATTTTTATTAATATAAAATGAGCGCAATTCTTTCTGAGTATCAAAAAATATGCCAAAAATACCTCTTTTGCTAAGCTACCTAATTAATGTTAAGCACACTTAATTCGATACCTAAAAATATGGTTTATTTATGATCAAAGCATAAGCAGCCATACTGAAAATAATCATATGATAAATCATATGTCGCGTCATATGACGAGTTATATGATAGATCATAAGACGTTATCGAGAAAATCGAGATAATAATTTTATAAAATTCTATAGCTATTAATGAGGCTAGAATAATCTAATAATGTTTTAAAAAAGAGTTTTTCTAGTGTGGAATTGAACCCAAACTGCCGGCATTCCATTAACTCTACGCTTTATCCAACTACGTTAATTTGATGTTCTCATGAAAGAAATATATAACTAGAATTTCAAGGCTTGAGATTGCTTATGTATTTTTTTACATGGGTAGGGTGATTTTCAAGGTCCTTATTCGGTAACTTTTTGAATATATAATTTGATCAATTGCAATAATAATTAAATAATTATTCATTCTCGCACATTATACGTGGAAAGTAGGTTCAATTACGAACATTTTGAGCGTTGCTAAGCCTTGAACAATTGAAAATTGATGAAGTTATAGTCAGTTGAAGAAAAAAATCCACTTGGGGCAAACTTGTACACATAGTCCTAATTTTACCAATATTATTTTTGCATGCATTTTAGCCTGGCTAAACATTTTCATTCATAGTTCTTTTTAAATTTCAAAAATCGAATTAAATTAGACACACGTAAAAGAACACGAAAAATTGCCCCAGGGTCGGGGTAAAATTGCACAAAATGACTTTTTTTGGGTATACAAAATAAGATTTAAAAAACTTTAACATTTAAAAAATGCATTTTAAAAATATGGAATGCACATCTAAATGTGTAAATTTTAGGTAGCCATTGATATCTGTAAAAAATAAATATCTGTAAATAAACAAATACCACTTTAATTATGAACTTTTGATTTTCATCTTTCAATTACTTAGATGTAATATGGATACATTCGAGCACTCAAATCGGTAAAATATTATTATTCGGGGGTTTTCAAGGATGGTCTTTCGGATGGCTCCCCCTATTTAGGGGTAGAGGGTGAGATTTTTCAGCGTTGCATTCATTGTGCCATTTGCCCAAGAAGACCGAGTACTCGGGGGTTTTCGAGGATGCCCTTTTAAAATTGAAGGTCAATTTCTAATTTTTCACCCATCCAAGCGCATTCAAGAGATCAAAATAGGGGTAGAGGGCGAGTTTTTCAGCGTTACTTACATTGTACCATTTGCCCGAGAAAACCGGGTACTCGGGGGTTTTCGACGATGTTTTTTCGATTTTAAGATCAATTTTGAATTTTTCACTCATACAAGGAATGGAAATAAGAGTAGGTAGTGGATTTTTTGCTCTGAAAAATGGGTTTGGGGGAGGTCGTACAGTACGAACATCCATATACTGAGAGAAATTTTGTTGTAGTATTTATTACAAATTTATTTATTTATAAATTTATTATGGCAGGAGAAATTACCATATTACTCTTGTCTAACTCGGATATACCAGAAATAATGCAATAACTGTCATACTAGTTTGGCAAAATAGAAAATATCTAGGTTGAATTTACCATACAATATTGGAGAAAGTACATTTATAAAATATAAAATTTATAAGTTTTATAAAAAGTGAAAAGTGCCATACTAGTTTTGGAAATCCCTAGTAAATAAATTGTAAATTTTCCTATTTAAAATGTTCTTAAATTTTTATAATTAACAAATAAACAATATTAGAGAAATGGATTTTACTTTTTTTAGCAGTTGATAATATCCTTTTCATTTTTTTAAGCAGGGGGATTTAGTATTAATTTTTTTTTATTCATTGTCGAGGTATATTTCTATTTCGATTTTGATTTACATTTTTCAAACTCATTTTTATTCGTTATTTACATATTTCGCCGTAACAATTACCCTGGTAGAATCGTTCAGCAGTGGCTCGCCAGTCCATACCCAGTTAAAAATGAACTGGCCAGTGAGTTCAGCAGTGACTCGCCAGTTGACATACGAATTTCGTCAGATTTTTTACTAGCGTCACTGCTGAAGGACTGCCGAGCGAAATAAAAAAGAGTAAACAACTATGAATTGACTTATAATTAATTAAACAAACCCATGAAACCAATGAAATGGCTTATATTACCATATATTATATGTATTGATCTGACTTTTATATTTTAAACCTCACAAAAATAAGTATTCCATAGTACAAATATTTGTAGGTTATGTAACTCGATGCATCAAATATATTTTTATTTACTTCCAATTCTTGTTGATGCATTGTTTAAAATCCACCTTTACACGTTTTTATCCTTATTAAATGAAAACATATAAAGACAACTCGCAAAATAGTATATACGTATGTATGTCTTTTTCGAGGTTAATCTTTTTTGTTTACGTTTCGCATAATTCGGAATCTTAGCAGTGATTAGCCAGCGCTTAAGCAGTCATCGTATTTTGAACTGGGCAGTGGGTACTGGCTAGTGACTAGTCTGATGAGCAGTTTCACTGCTAAAATTTCTACCAGGGTATTGGTATTTGTAATATACGATATATGCATATTGTTCTTCGCTGGATTTTTCGCTTTAACAATTCTTGATCAGTTTTATAAAAAAGAAGCTTACTATTACATAGTTGTAGATATAGCCACTATACATAATTAAGTTATAAGGTACCGTCCAAATTTTAAAAATCATCCCTAATTTACGAAAATAAATTTTGTGTCAGTTTCGTGTGTAGGCTTAGACTGCTTTTCATCCCAGTTTCAATTCTACACTCTAAACCTAAAAGAATAAAAATTGATGTTAAGAAGAATAAAAGTAGAATTTTATTCTTTTAGAAAAGTATAAATAAGTGTGATTTTATTCTTTAGAGAATTTGACAATGACTTTAAAAGATTAAATTGTACAATTTATTCTTTTGTAAATAATAAAGTTCAGCTTTTATTATTTTAAAAGAGTAAATGATGAATTTTATTCTTTACAAAAGAATAAAGTCGAGAAATTATTCTTTATAAAAGAATAAAACACCACCCTGCTATTTTAAAATAATAAATAACGGATTTTATTCTTTGCGAAAAGAATAAACAAAAGATATTATTCTTTATTACGAAAAGAATAAACAGAAGATATTATTCTTTACGAAAAGAATAAACAGAAGATATTATTATTTATTTAGGATATATAAATATATATATAGGAACACCTATTTTGTAGTTTTACTGCTATACTAACCATCAAAGCCTTAGAGATTACTTTAAACCTAAAAAAAATTATGACATTTGCTGATCACCTCAGTCAGAGTAATTCCATTAAAAAGTCATATCTAAAAACTAAAAGACCTTGACACTCCAAATTTTGTGTTATAGTTTATTAGGTTCAAAGAAGAAGGAGAAAAATATTTCGAAGGCCTTAGATAATCTTATTTCAATTTTATCAAAAAAAGTTTTATACACAAAATAGCATATATGTATACCTATATATGTATACCTATATATGTCAAATGGTTCAATTACCTCTAAACTTAAAAGGGAGTGATTAATCAATTGAAACATTTATTTAATTTTTCACTTTGTTTTTATTGTATGTTGAGGTGAAACTAACTTACATACAAAATTTGAAGTCTTTAAATCTTATCCCTGGTAACAAAAGCATCGCAATTTCGCCGCAATTCTGCTGCAATCGTGCGTGCAATCACAAAAATTACAGCAGCCGACGTGCGGTCTGCTTCACAATTCGACTTGGTTTCTGCTGCACGGCGTTTGCGGCAGACGAGTGCGGCAGGATTGCAGCAGAAGTGTAGCCGACAAGTGCGACTAAGGAGGATGAAATAATGCACTCGCGAGTGCAGCAGAATTGCACCCAAATTGCGTACGACGATTGCGGCAGACGAGTGCGGCAGGATTGCAGCAGACGTCCAGCCGACAAGTGCTACTAAGGTACTTTATATATCATCTTGAATTATTCGTCTTTAAATAACCTTTAATTCCTCTTTTGGTACGTTCAAGATGGTTTCTTATAGCTAAAGATACAGTCTCTGGAAAATAGGTACTTTTTTGAAAATCGTTAAATTGGTACCCCTGTAACTTATTTCTCTCAGCCCCTTTTGAGCTCTAACTTTCAGGAAACATAGTTTAAACATCCTAGAAAACAGTGCATGTATATTAGGCTCAAAGAAGAAGGAGAAAAATATTTTATCAAAAAGAAGTCTTATACACAAAATATATATATATTATACATATATATTTTGTGTATAAGACTTCTTTTTGATAAAATGAATATATATATATAATATTAATTCACGTTTTGTAATCATGCAAGTAACAGGTCCGTGTGGTCAGGTGGCGCATCACATAATCCGGAGGTTATAACAGTTACTAATTTTTTGAATAACTGCAGTAAAGCTACTGTAAGAAATAGCACGAAGTGCAGATTCTTTATTAAGATTAAATAACTAGTTGCCTGTTTACTTATTTAATCAAATTATAGTGATTGAGTTCTTTATCTTTGAAAGATTAACTTATGAGAATATTGTTTTTCAACAATAACCAAATGCAACATACTACGTATCTTCTAAACTATACCAAGATAATACTCGAATAGTAGAAAGATAATATATATATTTGTTAACTCTAGCATACTTATTTCTCTGATAAAAAAAAAATGTTGCTGGATTTTATTTGAATCACTATTAAAATAAATTAGCTAGAGTTTAAATAAACAAATATTATTAAGTATTCTTCTTATTAAAATAGATATATAATTATAAGAAATAAAAGTAAATAGAATCAAAATTAAGGTTCACAATTGAGATGAATTTCAATTTCTATAACAATTCAATTAACTATGGATCTTATAGTTGAATTTAATTTCTTAACAGAGAATTCACACTTTGTAATTTTTCTTATAAGAGTTTTACTGAAGTTATTCAAAAAATTATTAGTCGGTCCCCGGATCTAAATCTTATGTATCTTCTAAATTATACAATGATAGTAACTGAAAATGGGTAAGTAAGTTGTACTCGTATGGTAGAAAGAGAATATACATCTTTCTCTAGCTCTAGGAAACTTAATTATTTCTATTGTCAAAAGAAATATTTTTTAGAATTTATTTGAGTCACTTAAAATAGCTTAGCTAGAGTTTTATTGATAAAATATTAGTAAGTATTCTTCCAATTAAACTAGCGTAATTTAGTCATTTTCAGTATGTTATATGTAACGTGTTAGTCAACAATGAGTTTCTAAAATATTAACACAACATTTTGTAAGCGCGCACTCAAATTTACAAGACAAGTTCAATAATTTGAGTTCGTTCAAAGCACTTAGTTTTAGAGTTTTATGATGTTTAATTTCAAAGTATAATGTAACAAAAAAAGTAGATTAAATTAGCTTGCTTTATTAATAATAAATAATTTCAAAGTAAAAGAAGACAGTATAGCACTTTTTAGTTGATCTATGTATCTTTTGTTTGTTTCCAAATAGTATTTGTATGAAACAAAAGTAAATAGTTTCAAAATCAAGGTTGACAATTAAGATGAGCTGGAATTTTGGTCACTATTTTCTAACCTCAATTTTAAGAACTCAAATAATTACACTTAATGAAATTTTTTTAATTTCTTCTTAGTTCTAGAATATCGTTTCTAAACAAAATTCAAACAATCAAACCTCAATAATCTTATTTTCTATACCGTTTATTGTGTATCAACAGCTGTCGTGTTTGTTTGCTCCCTATTTCGTTGTTGTTCAGGCTGTCTGATAAGTACCTGACCATTCCCTGACGATTAGCACAGCCTGCGAAGAGCCTGATCTGCGCGAGTTCCTGTACACGTACCTGATCAGGACCTAATCAGCTGACTTCTCAGGCACCTGATAAGGGCCTAATTGCTGCAGGGTCTAATCAGGCAGCCTGAACAACAACGAAATAGAGAGCAAATAAACACGACAGCTGACGATACACAATAACCGGTATATAAAATAAGATTATTCCGGCTTTGCCATTCCGGTTTTGTGTAGGCCGTGCGACAAAAACCTTAAAGTTGACTAATCTTAAACATTCTTTTATGGATTTTGTTATTTAATTATGCAATAAACAATGGTTTTTTAAATAATTAAATATTAGCGCCCAATCCTATAAATAAACTTTTTCTATGAATTTTTTAAAAGGTATTGCAATAGGTTTCCTTCACATTCATTTAGATACGAATTATTTACAAATATGACATGTTTTTTGTCTAACTTTACTCCACTACCCACTATTCTAGTATTAAAGAGTATATGGTGATATTAACTCACAAAGAGAGTACACAAACTCCGGGAAACGTACCGTTTTATACCAGGCTTTGTGAAATGGTTTGTGATACCCGAAACTGTAATCTCTATCGTACGTCAAATATGCATTATTTTAGTTTAAAATGATACCTTTACTTCTTATCAGAACTCTACAAGTTTTTATGTCAAAATAAGGACCTGAACGATAATAAAAGTACGCGAGAAAGGTTTAAATTTAAGCTTACCCTGGTAGAAATCATCGTGGCGCCCACATTCGCTATAACGGCCTTTATAGGCAAACTAGATAGTACTAGAGTGTACAAAACTCGATAAATCCACACAGATCTACATAGTTTTCTCAATAATAATATGTACGTATAAAATCTGTGAGGTTATATGTCATTTATTGAACAGAACTTTTATTGTAAAAATTAATGTTAAAAAAAGTTTAACATGCAAGTTTTCAATTATAATACTAGGATCTATAGTTCTATTCATACTATTTATATATAAAAGTAGTCAGAAAGCATATCTAACTTAAGAAATGAAAATTTAGATACAATATTCCTTGCATATGAAAAACAGTGATCACAAAATAATGTTATTGATTGATGTAGTTGTTTCTTGAAAAGTAATGTATAAATAATAATAATTGTACAAATATAAGATTGTTACCCCACAAGCCTTGAGACATTTACGCGCAGCTTAAAATAAACCAAAATAGACAAACTGCGGGGCCGGTCTCTCTTCGACGTCAGCGCTCCGCGAGAGCGACCTCTTAATAGCGGCGATCGGAGATGCTCTCTCGCCGCCTATCACTGTAAAAAATTTTGCGGAAGATCGCCGTATTTTTATGGCAAAATTACACTCTTGAACGATGCAAAGTTACATCGATTGTGTGAAAGTACAGATTAACTGTAATTTTACTCTACTGAGCGAGGGTCCTTTTTTGCCAGCAGTATTTTTCTCGTGCTGGGCGATGCGATTTTACCGTGCGCATTCTGGAGCGTCTCCGGTAAAAGTACCTGAACGTGTAAAGTTCCCCTAACCCTGTGTTTTCACTGGACATAGAAAGAATAAAAAGAGTTAGGCTATGGTTGCACCATGGAAGTACGTGTTTTAGTTTCAGAGTTCTTTTTTGTTCAAGGTAAGTTTTTTTGTTCTGCAGAATTAATAAATATTACATCTTTTAAAAAAGTGAACAAGTTAATTATATATATGAATACTGCCGTTCATAAGATAGTTAATTTATACGCGACAATTCATAACCTTTTTTCAGATCAAAGTACTGAATAATTTACTATTAAAAGAAATTGAGAATATTGTAGTACAACTTGAATCAAGAAACAACGTAACTTTTTTGAAATTGACAATTGAATAAAACAGCCAATTATTGAAATACACATTGCAAAAACTATCTAATTTACTTTTGGAAAGAGACGGAAGTAGCAGTGAAGTAAGCCTTGCTGATGCAGTACTGAAAAGTTCTGGCGAAGATTTTAGCGAAGAAGAATTATGGTAATTATCAAAGCATATTATAAATATAATATATTATGCTGTACTTAATCCTGGTAGAAATATTTAGCAGTTTGTCACTTCATACCCACATTCATAGAATTCAGTAATCGAGAGCTGCAGTCATGCCATGCACGCTGAGGGATTGTATACCAAGTTTTCAGTCTCCACGATGAATAATTTTTTAATTATTCCATAATTTGTACCATTTCCATTATTAAATATTGAATTTCTCAAAACTGGTATATCGCTTAGACCTTAAACTTGGTACACAATCCCTTGGAGTGTACTGGATTGAATCTGTGAAGTTTGATTATTATTGCCAAAGTGCAAGCTATAATTAGCTATCAAGGACTCCCGCCAGCGTGCAATTGTTATAAAAACGTGCACCTTCTGCTATACGGATAGTCAGCAAACTGCACATATTTAATTCCATGAACACTGAGGGATTGTATACCAAGTTTTCAGTCTCTACGATGAATAATTTTTTAATTATTCCATAATTTGTACCATTTCCATTATTAAATATTGAATTTCTCAAAACTGGTATATCGCTTAGACCTTAAACTTGGTACACAATCCCTTGGAGTGTACTGGATTGAATCTGTGAAGTTTGATTATTATTGCCAAAGTGCAAGCTATAATTAGCTATCAAGGACTCCCGCCAGCGTGCAATTGTTATAAAAACGTGCACCTTCTGCTATACGGATAGTCAGCAAACTGCACATATTTAATTCCATGAACACTGAGGGATTGTATACCAAGTTTTCAGTCTCTACGATGAATAATTTTTTAATTATTCCATAATTTGTACCATTTCCATTATTAAATATTGAATTTCTCAAAACTGGTATATCGCTTAGACCTTAAACTTGGTACACAATCCCTTGGAGTGTACTGGATTGAATCTGTGAAGTTTGATTATTATTGCCAAAGTGCAAGCTATAATTAGCTATCAAGGACTCCCGCCAGCGTGCAATTGTTATAAAAACGTGCACCTTCTGCTATACGGATAGTCAGCAAACTGCACATATTTAATTCCATGAACACTGAGGGATTGTATACCAAGTTTTCAGTCTCTACGATGAATAATTTTTTAATTATTCCATAATTTGTACCATTTCCATTATTAAATATTGAATTTCTCAAAACTGGTATATCGCTTAGACCTTAAACTTGGTACACAATCCCTTGGAGTGTACTGGATTGAATCTGTGAAGTTTGATTATTATTGCCAAAGTGCAAGCTATAATTAGCTATCAAGGACTCCCGCCAGCGTGCAATTGTTATAAAAACGTGCACCTTCTGCTATACGGATAGTCAGCAAACTGCACATATTTAATTCCATGAATACTGAGGGATTGTATACCAAGTTTTCAGTCTCCATGATGAATAATTTTTGAATTATTCCATAATTCGTACCATTTCCATTATTAAATATTGAATTTCTCAAAACTGGTCTATCGCTTAGACCTTAAACTTGGTACACAATCCCTTGGAGTGTACTGGATTGAATCTGTGAAGTTTGATTATTATTGCCAAAGTGCAAGCTATAATTAGCTCTCAAGGACTCCCGCCAGCGTGCAATTGTTATAAAAACGTGCACCTTCTGCTATACGGATAGTCAGCAAACTGCACATATTTAATTCCATGAACACTGAGGGATTGTATACCAAGTTTTCAGTCTCCACGATGAATAATTTTTTAATTATTCCATAATTTGTACCATTTCCATTATTAAATATTGAATTTCTCAAAACTGGTATATCGCTTAGACCTTAAACTTGGTACACAATCCCTTGGAGTGTACTGGATTGAATCTGTGAAGTTTGATTATTATTGCCAAAGTGCAAGCTATAATTAGCTCTCAAGGACTTCCGCCAGCGTGCAATTGTTATAAAAACGTGCACCTTCTGCTATACGGATAGTCAGCAAGCTGCACATATTTAATTCCATGAATACTGAGGGATTGTATACCAAGTTTTCAGTCTCCACGATGAATAATTTTTGAATTATTCCATAATTTGTACCATTTCCATTATTAAATATTGAATTTCTCAAAACTGGTCTATCGCTTAGACCTCAAACTTGGTACACAATCCCTTGGAGTGCACTGGATTGAATCTGTGAAGTTTGATTATTATTGCCAAAGTGCAAGCTATAATTAGCTCTCAAGGACTCCCCCGCCAGCGTGCATTTGTTATAAAAATGTGCACCTTCTGCTATAGGAATAGTCAGCAAACTGCACATATTTAATCACACGAACACTGAGGGATTTTATATCAAGTTTTCAGTCTCCACGATGAATAATAAGACCTTAATCTTGGTACACAATCCCTTGGAGTGTACTGGATTGAATCTGTGTAGTTTTATTATTTTTTTTTATGTGCAAGATATACTTAGCTATACTATAAATATCGTTTAATTCGGGGCAAACAAATAATCAATGACTTTGACTATTGGAGTTGTACACCATTTTTAACGCTTGGATTTCTACCAGGGCAATAATTCACGACAGATATTTATATATTGCATCAATTTTTCAGCATAGCGAACGCCTACACTGGCCCAACAATACCTATGCAATGATCTGACAATTCCATGAAAATGGCACAATACTTTCAAAGTAAATGATCCTCTCCTATTCCTTTTCTAAATAGATTTATAAATACTCAAAATGTTTTCATGTAACAACTGTTCTTCGACGTTTTCAACTATTGTAATGTACAATGATCACCAGAAAGTGCACAAAACTTCTGCAACTAACAGTATATCCTGTTTATATACAAATTGCAATAGTTGTTTGAAAAATTTTTTGAGTTTTAGAAAACATTTATTGCGTTTTCACAGATCGCATTTGTTTTATAATTGTAAATATTATGGTTGTAGTTATAAATGTAGTAGTTTATTAACTTTCGAAAAACATAAAAAAAGTCATTCGCCTGCGACGAAAATTATAAAATGTCAATACTGCGAAAGTGGCAAAAATGTTTTCTATACTTACAATTCTTACAGGTGTCACCTATTTCAATATCATAAAAATACTATCTGTAAAAATGACACTTCCTTATCAAAACAGATAAGTTCAAAATCAGTTGTAAGTGCAGCGGCGAAAAATATAAAAGATATCGTGCACTCTTTAAAAAGGCGTTATTGTGATACCTTTCAATCCAACACAAGTTCTTTAAGTAACATTTCTGAAACTGATAATTTACCGAAAATGACGAAATTAAATGACTACGTAAATTGTGATATTGACACTTTTCGCGAAGATGTTTTGCAAAATTCTACAGTGCTTGATCTTGGTTCGAAGCATTCTTCTGAAATCGTAGAAACAAATGCGGATGATGAATTAAAAATTAGATCTGTTTCTACTATAGACTGCGATGATGATGAAAATTGCGGAGAAATACAAAATTCCTTAATAGTGAATGCGTTGAATTGGGAAGTAGAAGATTACGTTGCTTGTAAAACAAATCGAACTGAAGATATAGATCCCATGAAAAGTTTAGCAAAAATATATGTAAAATTAGCAGTTAAAAATTTTGCAACCGAACCAGTTCTCCAAGGCGTTATGGATGGGTTATACTCTGCATTCGATTTATGTCAAATACAATTTTGCGAATCTCTATCTTCTTTGAATCTCGAAAACAGCGATCTTATTAGAAACATTTTTAATAATAGTTTTAAGAGTTTTATAACTTCACACAACCCGAAAACAGGTATTCTGAGAACTACTCATATGAGGAAAAAATATTATAAGCAAGAATTTAATTACATTGAACCAATTCGAGTAGCAATTTTAGATGATGACAAGAGTGAAACGCAACATTTTTTTAGTTACGTTCCAATACTAGAAACTATACAATCATTATTAATGAATGACAACGTTCGACCGTTTTGTATTAATCCGCGCAAAAGCAGTAATAGTAACAGTTTATTTGATGTGAATGATGGAAATGTTATAAAAAATAGCAACTTTTTCAATGTTCAAAACACCGTACAAATAGGTTTTTATCAGGATGCGTTTGAACTGTGTAATCCACTTGGAGCTTCTAAATCGAAATTTAAAATGATTGGTATTTATATGATTTTGTTGAATTTACCACCTTTTCTGAGATCCAAAACCGATAACATAAAGTTAGTGATGTTAGTTAATAATAAATACGTTGCTAAATTTGGGTGGAAAAAGATTTTACAAAACTTAATATCAGATTTGCATATTTTAGAAAATAACGGAGTAAATATTGTTATTAACTCTAAAACTATGAATTTTACCGGAAGTATAGTTGCCAGTATAGGTGACAATTTAGGTAATCATTCAATTGGCGGTTACGTTGAAAATTTCAGTTGTCCTTCCACGTTCATGTGTCAGTATTGCGAAATAACCTTGAAAGAATTTCGCGAAAATCCTTTCAATAGGAAGCAACCAAGAACGATTACTAATTATGATATATGCGCTGCACAAGCTATTCAATCGGGAAAGGCAGTACTAGGCATTAAAATGGCATCCCCATTAAACGAACTGAAACATTTTCATGTTGCTGGACCAGGACTAGCTCCATGTGTGGCTCATGATGTGTTCGAAGGAATAGTTCCGTTTGATGTCTACTTAGCAATAAAATATTTTATTCAACAAAAGTGGATACGCTTAGGTTTGTTAAATTATCGATTGAACTCAATTAGATTAGGCAACGAATCTGCACAGTTTATTCCGCATATCAAAATGAACGTAAAATCCAAAAAATTGACTGGTTCGGCTAGTCAGATGAAAAGATTAATGTTGATTCTTCCCTTAGCTATGTACGATCATATTAAAAACCCTTATGACACAGTTTGGAATATGATATTGCTCTTAAGAAAAGTGTGTTGTATGGCTAGTGCTCCAGCTTTAAATTCGAATCAAATTGCGGTTTTATCTAGTGTAATAAACGATTACATACATTTGAGAACTACGTGTTTTAACGATCCACTAAGACCTAAGCACCATTACGTAATGCATTATCCGCAGTTATTTTATGAATTTGGACCTTTAAAACACATTTGGACCCTCAGATTTGAGTCCAAACATAGTTACTTCAAAAGTATCGTTGAAAGTTTGAGAAATTTTAAAAATATAGATGCAACATTGGTAGAAAAACATGAGTTAATGCAGGCTTCACTTGAAAAGCAATATGATATTGTTGTTGAATCAAAAGATGCAATACTTTACCTAGCAAGTGAATATGACGCAGAAATCTCGTCATTAGTAAATAATAATATTGCAAACGATCCAAAAACAATATTATATGTCTCGAAGAATGTAAATTTTTGTAATGTTCGTTATTCAGAAAACATGTGCATTTGCGTTGGCATAAATAGTTATGGGAATTTCGTCATCTGCACCATTAAATATATATTGATAAATGAAAAATTCAATTATATATATTTTATTGGATGGACTGACGAAATTGTTCCTTATGAAGAATTAGGCGTGTATGAGAAAGCACAGTACGAAGGTTCCGAAAACCGATCTCGATGGCTTTGTATTTTTCCGTATTCGCACCTCTTATCACCTGATCCATTACCACAATTTTCCTTGAAATCTCATCCCATTTACTTAATGAAGTATGTGCCATTTAATCCAGTGGTTTAATAATAACCAGTGAGTATGAATAGTGCAGTATGTAACTGTACCTATGTGATTTCAATTTTGCATATTGATCATTGGTGATGCTTATATGGTATTGCATAATAATTTTATAGCACTGCGTGATATAAATCTGCACTTATGCCACGCCTATCTGTGGCTCAAGCAGTTCATTTTGGACTGTTTATGAGCAGATTTATGCAGTCGGCGCTATAAAATATTGTCCGATGATACTCCTGTCATATATTGTTCTTCATAGCACGGCGTTTAGATATAATACATGCCGTGCCATAAAGGGCTTTTTATGCCACTGGTATCGTAATATACTATTGCGAGAAGCTGTGGGGTTGCATTTTTCTTTTCAATATCGATCATTTACTAATTTCTCATTTATTCATTTGTCTAATCTCAAAATGCTATAGAAATAAATCGAAACTCTATCAATATTAAAAATTATAATATGTAGCATGTATAAATATTTATATTTTCATTAATCAAAAATTTGTATTTTCATTAGACATACAAGGATAGATTTGGCATGATACATTGTTATATATTGACAAGAGATTCAAGGTGTATTTAGTTATCTCGATCGTCTCGTAACATTTTTAAATGTTGCAAAATAAATAACGGAAACAAGCTACATTGGACTTTTAAGATCCTGATTTAAAGTTTATATCATAAACAATCTTTGTTAAATAATATTCAGAACTGTACCTAAACTTAATTTTCCTTTGCACGTACGATTGGATTGCAATTGCAACTTTGACGTAGATTTTGATTGTTGATTTTACAACCAAAAACAAATTCTAAAATGTATCGAGACTCTCGAGACAATAATTGAACACAACCTCGTTAATTAAGTCCTTTAAACAATATCATATGCTATGGCAACATTTGCACTTTTATAACTTACAAGTGATAGAAACAAAAAGTGCTAATAAAGTTTCATATAATATGTACACGAGGCTATTAAGATTAAAATTAACAAACTATCATTTGTAATAATGCATGTTTCTTAAGCAATTATATTTTCCGAGCATGTTTTTTTTTTTATTGAAAACTTAAAATTCATAAGCAAATAAATAAACCTATTTGAAAAAAATATATAGAATTGAAATTTCATAACACGTTATTATTGAATTCATTTGTAATTCTTTATTATTTCGTTCATTAGATGCTGGGAATAAAAATTTGCACCCACGACCGAGTACGTCGAATAGCTGTCATTGTAGACAAAACATCGGATACCTTAATACCAGATGTAGTTTCAGCAGCTAGCAAAAAATTAGAGATAGAGGGCGAATCCCTGGTATTAGAAGAAGATGGCATTCTTATTGACAATGATTTCCTAATAATCGACTGGAAAGAAAAATTATTCATGCTTCTGGAGAAAAACCAACATTGGTCTCCGACTACCCAAGCGACTAAATTGACCTGTTCTGCAGAAAAAAATGAGACTCCCAACATTAACACCAAGAGTTCCCAAAAGAAATCTACTGGATCAGGTAAAAATTGAATCAGTTAAAAATTAAGTTTACATGTTTTTCTCTCCTTCACTTTTATTGCAAATAAAAATAAATGGTTTGTTTAACACTTTGTGTACAAAATGAAATTTCACGCAAGCTCCGCATGCAACAAGTAATATTTTTATCCTTCGTATTTTAGAAAATAACGTTCGATACGCGTGCGACAATCGATTCTATGCTCTGATGATTATCACCATACAAATTCAGACACGTGATAGAATCAACTTTTTCACACTTGCAACGAACTGTATCATTAATAATATTTTCGTACTTTAAATGAAACAAAATATAAGATAAAAAGACTATAGCATAATTACTGAAAAAAATGTATGAATTTTAAATAACTTTTATTGAAATATTGAAATAGAGACTGATGATTAAGGTCATAGAAATAACTTCATTTTTAATAAATAATTTCTCTTTTTAGATGAAACTCCCGAAGTTATCGACAGTCGTGCTGATGATAATGTCCCCGATGCAATAGACAGCGCTCCACAAAATAAGCGGAAAAAACTGTGGCACGATAATGATTGGGAGGCACTAGAAGTACCATGGAGCAAGTTTGATTCGAAAACGTTGTCGAGTTTGAACAATCATTTGGTTGGTCTTGATAAGAAGAAAGCTAACAGTATAATCACTCGTGCAGTTCATTATGTCGTCGATGACATACGAGAAATCAGCGACCATGCTCCAGCTTCAGCTTTCCGATCTTTGGCTAAAAAAATGTGCGCAAAATATGAAGAAGTATTTGAGGACAAGTTATCAGACGGAAAACGTCAAGGTTCGGGTTATGCCACTTTAGAAGATAAGTTAATAGAACGGAACAGGTATCTTAATCGTCCACATATGAACAACAGTCTTTATAGAACACTTAAGATACCCCTAAAAGAAGCAAAAAAATATAAATCTATTAAGGCTGGTTGCATAGATTGGCAACCCGATTTTGCAGAAGGTCACAATGAGCATACAGCGGAGACGCTGAGGGAATATTTCTTCGATGTTGATGCTATTGACGTCCAAACTGACTTAACAAAATGTGTCGAAGATTTTTCTAACTGTTTCCCCTTGCAGAGGTATCACTTAAATCAAAAGGAAGCTTTGACCGCGGAAGCTATACAACAGCTATGGCCGTGCTTATTCACTGATTTCTATGCTGATATGCACTTTCAAATGTTGACTGGAAAAGATCCATCAATCTTTCAACAACACTTTGAATCACATGTACGCAGAATTTTAATACATGGACATGTTACATTAGATGTAGAAAGCAAAGAATTAATAAACTGGACCGTAGTTAAAATGATTTTTGACTATTTCAAAGAAGATTTTACAAAGGTATTTACGATCATCGAGGAGGTATGTGTGAGATTAATAAGTAAATTTGATCATAAATACTGTTCTTATAATTTAAAACATAATATTTCTTTCTAGACAGTCGACAAAGAAAATCTTCCAGTTAATCATAATCACCCGCATATTATCATTTTGGGGAGCTTGCCACAGGAGACAGACGATGGGGAGAGCAATGACAACAGTGCAAGGAAATATCTTGTAATAGTCGATAATGTTACTTTTCCCGAGGTCTCAGATCTGGTAGAAGCTATTAAACTATTACTTATAGTCTATTTCAACTTTAATCGGTTATACCCAAATACTTCTGCTCATTTCTTGGAATTTATCCAACGAGTTTTTATGGAAATTTATCCTACAGATGGCTGCAGAAGCAGCAATCAAGCTATTGTTAAAAAAGTTCTGACCTTTAAAAAAAAACTAAATAAAATAGAAATAACTGACATAGAAAAATGAAAATATGTTGTTAGTATAGACTAGGGTCGATCTGTATTATTTTAACGGTGCCAAAAAGAATGTCAAGAATAGTATATTATGACACTGTTGTGGGAGATGGTTTTCTACCTTGCTCGAGGGTTTTCGCACGAGCGAAGCGAGTGAGAAAATCGAGCAAGGTAGAAAAACACCTCCCACAACAGTCTCATACGATATTTTATAGCACAACAACCTCAAAATCGACAATAAAGTTGGCATTTTGAGGTTAGTGTGCTATAATAGTCTATTTTAGAAAAAATCTATGTAGTTAAACAAATCATTTTTTACATTAAGAATTTTGAAAATTCATATGTACAATAAATATATTTTTAATATAAAAAAATAAAAATTGTTCATTTCATTCCCTGCTTCACTGATTTACCTTAAAAAATTGTTATATTGATTATTATGCGTAATATTATTTTTATTACGGTTCGAAACGCCTCATCGATGTATTTTTACTACATGTCGTGTAAAGTTACAGCATTACGGTAATTTGTAAAGAAAATATGTTCTTACATGTAAATTTACCGCAATACCGTGACTTTACCATTTAAGTGGGATATTTACCACGCTCAGCGTAGGTCTCCACGCGTTCCCCACGCTCAACGATGTAATCTTCCGCAAAATTTTTTACAGTGTATACGACGGAGGTTGGATAGGTAACTAGGTTCGAATCCGAATCTTGGCACCTTTCTAAAAGGTGTATAAACGCGAATAAAATCTATTTAGACGATTTTTTAACAACCATTGTAAATGGGTTTTAAAAATAATATTTTTCTGTAGAAATAGCATTTGGTTCATCTATATATGTGTAAACACCATAGTAATTTATAAATTTTGAATGTCTTATTTTGCTTATTGAGCTCTACGCGAAGGATCGCCATATTCTCTACATACAGGTCACCTATTATGGTTCTATATTTCACGAAATAAATTGTGAACTATTTATGCTAAAATCAAGTAGGAATATCAAACATTATTCAAAGTATCAAACAGTCCATCATAAATTATTTTATCATTTAATAATCGTATATTTTAATATTTATAGAGGAGAATTTTAATCAAGATACATTTAATAAAACAAAAAAAGTCACCTTGTCTGCTATAAAACTTTTCTTAAATATTTTGTGGTTGTAAATATATGTTGAATATAAGAAGGGAACTTTTAAATTTAATAAATACTTACTTTATTTAAGTAAATAATTTTGTTAATATTATTGCAAGAAATACACTGTTTTGTCTCTACCGCGAATAATGGAATATCTGAAACATTTCGAGTTTCTGGTACTTTTAACTAATATTTTACAATAAACATTGCTATACGGTTAAATCATGTTTGAATTAATATGTATCATTATTCGTGAAACAAAATATTATAGTAACATCAATATTAAATTATTTAAGAGCAATTGCTTCAGCAATATTGATACTGTAATAATATGAAGCAATATTTTATACGAATTATCCATATGTTCATGCATTACATCTTATTATTAGGTTTTTACAATTATAATATAGTGAATTTTATTTCTGCTGCTTGAAAATTTCACTGTTCAGTACAGTAAGATTGTTACCTCACAAGCCTTGAGACATTTACGCGCAGCTTAAAATAAACTAAAATAGACAAACTGCGGGGCCTGTCTCTCTTCGACGTCGGCGCTCCGCGAGAGCGACCTCTTAATGGCGGCGATCGGAGATGCTCTCTCACCGCGTACGACGGTGGTTGGATAGGGAAGGATCGCCATATTCTCTACATACAGGTCACCTATTATGGTTCTATATTTCATGAAATAAAATGTGAACTATTTATGATAAAATCAAGTAGGAATATCAAACATTATTCAAAGTATCAAACAGTCAATCACAGATTATTTTATCATTTAATAATCGTATATTTTAATATTTATAGAGGAGAATTTTAATCAAGATACGTTTAATAAAACAAAAAAAAAATCAACTTGTCTGCTACACAACTTTTCTTAAATATTTTGTGGTTGTAAATATATCACACTGGGCTTGAACCAGAGATGGGTTGCATTAAAATGACAAAGAAAAGTGGAAGTGGCATTTGATTCCTTATTACTTTATGATGAAAAAGCCGTTCGAATTGAAATCCTAGCTGATCCTGTTTCGAAAATATGCATACTTTTCACTTTTTACGTAGTTTATCTCGAATTTTTGTAAGAAAATTACTTTATCGCACTTGCATACGCATACGCACTCGTGCATACCCAAAATCACACACACACAACGTACATGTGTATACGTATCACATATATTATACTGTAATATTATGTCCACATTTGATAATAATTAACTTATGCTCATTAACCTTTTTGAATCTTTAATTACGCTAACGGTCACTAGATGGCGTATGCCCAATTTCTGACTTCCCACAGTTAAAAATCATCAGTTGTAGCTACAAATATGAGAAGAATATTTTGAAAAATTCAAATTATTCAAATTCTTCTTGAATTCATTGATATTTACTTTAATTGCTGCAAATAAAAGTATACCATTGAGAATGAATAATCTATCACATTTGGACCACACGTGTGATCATGAGGAGAATAGAGTGAAGGTTTGTGCTACTTGTGGAAAAAAATCGTTTTTAAAGGTCGTCCACGTTCAGAGTTTTCAATAACTGAGAAACTTTGTAATTTGTTAAAAAAGCATATCAATGAAGGATTTGATACTGCCAATTCTATGTTTCCTTCAAGTATCTGCGTTTCTTGTAGGCTTACAATTGGTGAGCAAGACAACGGTAATTCAAAAAGACCTCTTCCAAAAATGCCTAGTTACGAAAAAATGCATTTAAGTAAAGGAACTAGGAATAAAACGATATGTAATTGTTACATATGCTCAGCTGCACGTTTCAAGGGTCACACAAAAGCTATTAAGGGTAAAGGCCAAAAACGTATCTTTTCCTCTATGATCGATCAAAATAATAGCCTTAACATTGCCAAAGCAGAGGTGCAACAATCACCCAGTGAGAAAAGAACGGCTCCTGCTAAAAGTTCGATTGATATTTGCAATTTTTGTTTACAAAAAATAGGTAAGGGAATCAGGCATACTTGTCGAGGCCTATCTTCTTCCAATGCTCGTGATAATGCTTTAGAATTGGTTGAAAAATTACCTGAGAAACAACAAAACCAGCTTGTTTTAACCATTTTGAAAAAAAGAAAAAGTGATGATAATTTGTACGACACTATTTTACTAAACACATCAGGCGCTAAATTAAAAGTCACCATTAATAATAAAGTTCAGAAAAATGTAGTTTTTACAGCTGAGGGCTTAGACATGTTTCAATCGACTTCAGGGCTGACAAGAAATCATATGAAGAAAATGACTAATTTTATCCGAGTTTTTGCTGGAAGAAAGGCCATTCCTAAAAATTACATTCAACATATGCATGAGAAATCGAACATAATGGAAAACGTTTACAAAAAATGTTATCGTGAATTTGAAACCTCTAAAGAAGGAATTGTAAAGAGACCTATCGTATATGCTAATGCCACAGAACTTTTAGAATTGCTCTATGACAAACGCAATATTGATTTGACTAATGCTGATATTAAAATAAAATTGATGGTAGATGGCGGAAAAGGTTTCTTTAAACTTTCATTATCAGTTATAACAGATGAAGATAATCAAAATCAAAACAACAAAAGAGCTTCGTACTCTGAGGGTGGAAGCGTAGCAAAAAAACACAATTATAATAGCGTGTATCGATTAATTTTACTGGCAATTGTGCCGAAGATAAAAGAGACGTATGAAAACTTAAAAATTTTATTTGAGTTAACGCAGGTGAATCAGATACCTTATAAATTCATCGCAGATTTTAAGCTTTTATTAATTGCTATTGGACAATAAACTGCATCAGCCACGTATCCTTGTCCATATTGCTACATTACTTTAAGTGAACTACAACCACACAATTCGAAGCAATTAAATAGCGAAGAATTCAACAGTGATTCGAGTGATGATGTTATTATTTTAAAAACATTCAATGATTTGACACAAGACTATTTAAAATTCAAAAGCGTACAGAAAAAAAAACTAGCAAGGGAATTTCACAGTATGGTTAATTACTCTCTTTTGGTAGCAGAAGGAGATGAAGAAGACGCCAATATGTACGTTCTTGAGAAGTGCCCTCTTCCGGAATTGCATTTATTGCAAGGATTGGTGAATCACTTGTTTTGGGAAGGGTGTACTTCCGGCTGTAGGTCGTAAAAATGCTCTGCTTTGGCCGAAAAAATTAAAACTAGTTGCTAAAAACTACGATGGTGAAATTTTCGAGGGTAATCCATGCAGAATGCTCATAAAAAATGCTGATGGATTAAACGACCCTGAAATTTATAAAGAAGCTGGACCTTTTCGATTGCAGCCTTTCATTGCCACGTTTAAGGCAATGAATAAGATTGTAGAAACTTGCTTTTCTACAAAAAAGGCTGATACGAGCGAACTGGATAAAAATTTAAGAGAATTACGCACAGCTTTTGATAGTACGGGAGTATCAAAGACATTAAAAATCCATGTTCTTTTAGATCATTTGAAGGATGGCCTTCTGTACTTAAGCAATGATGGTTTGGGCATATGGTCTGAGCAAGCGGAGGAATCCGTTCACCGATAATTCTCAATGTATTGGGAAAGATTCAAAATAAACGCTATTAATGATCCATCTTTCGTAGAGCGTTTATTTAAAGCAGTGGTTACGTTTTCTTCCCAGCACTTGTAAAAATTTATTACTAAATGAGATAATTTTGTTATATGCATGTATGTACAGTGGACCACATTAAAAAAAACGTGCCGTGATATTTATCTCATAGATGGTATGGAAATAATATCTATATATTATATCTATACTATATCTTATGAAGAGATAAACTACGTAAAAAGTGAAAAGTATGCATATTTTCGAAACAGGATCAGCTACGATTTCAATTCCAACGGTTTTTTCATCAGAAAACAATAAGGAATCGAATGCCACTTCCAATTTTCTTTGTCATTTTAAAGCAACCCATCTGTGGTTCAAGCCCAGTGTGATATATTGAATATAAGAAGTGAACTTTTTAATTTAATAAATATTTACTTTACTTAAGTAAATAATTTTGTTAATATTATTGCAAGAAATACACTGTTTTGTCTCGACCGCGAATAATGGAAAATCTGAAACATTTCGAGTTTCTGGTACTTTTAACTAATATTTTACAATAAACATTGCTATACGGTTAAATCATGTTTGAATTAATATGTATCATTATTCGTGAAACAAAATATTATTGTTACCCCACAAGCCGTGAGACATTTACGCGCAGCTTAAAATAAACCAAAATAGACAAATTGCGGGACCGTTCTCTCTTCGACGTCGGCGCTCCGCGAGAGCGACCTCTTAATGGCGGCGATCGGAGATGCTCTCACCACGTACGACGGTGGTTGGATAGGTAACTTGGTTCGAATCCGAATCTTAGCACTTTTTTGAAAGGTGTATAAACGCGAATAAAATCTATTTAGACGATTTTTTAACAACCATTGTAAATGGGTTTTAAAAATAATATTTTTCTGTAGAAATAGCATTTGGTTCATCTATATATGTGTAAACACCATAGTAATTTATAAATTTTGAATGTCTTATTTTGCTTATTGAGCTCTGCGCGAAGGATCGCCATATTCTCTACATACAGGTCACCTATTATGGTTCTATATTTCACGAAATAAATTGTGAACTATTTATGCTAAAATCAAGTAGGAATATCAAACATTATTCAAAGTATCAAACAGTCAATCACAGATTATTTTATCATTTAATAATCGTATATTTTAATATTTATAGAGGAGAATTTTAATCAAGATACATTTAATAAAAAAAATCAATCTATCTGCTATAAAACTTTTCTTTAAATATTTTGTGGTTGTAAATATATATTGAATATAAGAATAAATGATAGTAAGTGTTACGTTTTAGAATATTTTGGTGGCCCTGAAAAGGGCCAATTGTTTTTTTGGTTCTAACAAGGACCGTATGTACTTCAGCCCTGAAAAGGACCGATTATTTTTCAAACTTTAATTTTCTGCGGATATTTCGCCGCGGTGGAGAGGGCTTTTCGTCGTGTCCGTCGTGGTCGCTGTCACTCCTTCGTCGTTTGATGGAAGGAGTTACACATATGATCGGCGATGATTCCACTAAAGAGTTAGGGGCCTGCGGCGGCTCAGTCGGTAGAGTGTCGGATTCCCACGCCGGTGACCCGGGTTCGAATCCTAGTCTCTGCCGATTGATACAAGCACCTCTGTAAAAATTACATGTGCTTTGTTTACAAACACACCGCAGACCCCCGTCGTCGATTAGCACCACATGGAAGCACAAACATGGCGACGTTAAATAATAATAAAAAAAAAAAAAAAAAAAAGAGTTGTCGATGCAAAGCGGTGAGGACGAGAGCTTAACGACTTGATCTGCCTCCTATACCAACATCGACTTTCCGATCCGTTTCGCCTCTTGAACAGCTTTCGATACCACCATTTCCATTTCCACCAAAGATATGTCGATCCGTGGAGGTGTCGGTGGTGGTGACGGTGACGGTGGTGGTGATGGAGGCCACAAATCCACCCCTGGAAAGGCCAATCGCCAATCTCTCTTTGAATAATGTTCAACTCCTCGTCGTGTACCGGTAACGTCGCGGAAACGTTTTCATTCAACCACTCCATGATGATGAATATGCTCTTGTCACGAAAACACCGTCCTTTTATCCTTGCGATAATAATTCTGTTCGCATATTATTGGCATGCTACCGCGTGGCGGGGGAAATATTTCTGCACAAAGCGCTGATTGGTCGACTGTTACGTGGAGGGGTAGATCAATGCGCACAAATTAACCATATATTCATGCATTCCATATTCCTACTAGGTTTTTACAATTATAATATAGGGAATTTTATTTCTGCTGCTTGAAAATTTCACTGTTCAGTACAGTAAGATTGTACCCCACAAGCCTCGCGACATTCATGCGCAGCTTAAAATAAACCAAAATAGACAAACTGCGGGGCCGGTCTCTCTTCGACGTCGGCGCTCCGCGAGAGTGACCTCTTAATATCGCCGGTCGGAGATGCTCTCTCGCCGCCTACGACGGTGGTTGGATAGGTAACTCGGTTCGAATCCGAATCTTGGCACCTTTCTAAAAGGTGTATAAACGCGAATAAACTCTATTTAGACGATTTTTTAACAACCATTGTAAATGGGTTTTAAAAATAATATTTTTCTGTAGAAATAGCATTTGGTTCATCTATATATGTGTAAACACCATAGTAATTTATAAATTTTGAATGTCTTATTTTGCTTATTGAGCTCTGCGCGAAGGATCGCCATATTCTCTATTATGGTTCTATATTTCATGAAACAAAATGTGAACTATTTGTGTTAAAATCAAGTAGGAATATCAAACATTATTCAAAGTATCAAACAGTCCATCATAAATTATTTTATTATTTAATAATCGTATATTTTAATATTTATAGCGGAGAATATTAATCAAGATACATTTAATCAAACCAAAAAAGTCACCTTGTCTGCTATAAAACTTTTCTTAAATATTTTGTGGTTGTAAATATATGTTGAATATAAGAAGGGAACTTTTAAATTTAATAAATACTTACTTTATTTAAGTAAATAATTTTGTTAATATTATTGCAAGAAATACACTGTTTTGTCTCTACCGCGAATAATGGAATATCTGAAACATTTCGAGTTTCTGGTACTTTTAACTAATATTTTACAATAAACATTGCTATACGGTTAAATCATGTTTGAATTAATATGTATCATTATTCGTGAAACAAAATATTATAGTAACATCAATATTAAATTATTTAAAAACAATTACTTCAGCAATATTGATACTGTAATAATATGAAGCAATATTTTATATGAATTAACCATATGTTCATGCATTACATCTTATTATTAGGTTTTTACAATTATAATATAGGGAATTTTATTTCTGCTGCTTGAAAATTTCACTGTTCAGTATATGTACTTTATGACATGCTTTATTTAAAAACTAGAATTTTAATTTCAGAACTACAAATAATTTTGTATCCATATGTGAGTTTTTATAATACATAAACTGATCATCCGTGACAACATTTTCAAAGACAAACACATGTAGACGATAATTTTCTTTATAAGTAACAAATTACTATGTTTTAACTGGCCATAGATTTCAAATGAAAGTGTTTGATTATAAATTAATCACAGTAGGAAATACAAAAATAGAACATATATATAATAACTCAAATACATTATTTCTTTTTAAAAATAGAAAATTAATCAGTTGATAATAAATGTGTGTGAAAATGGTTTTCCTTACATAAACCATACAGATTTTGAAACCAAGCCTGTATTTATGATGGAATATAATCAAATGTAAGGAAACTAATTTTACATAAACAAAATAAATATATGCACTAATACTTGATATAGTTCTTTGGATATTCAGATTATTTTCTTATTTTGATTGTTTAATATATGGGTGTAACATAATATTGTTATTGAGTTCTTAAATACGAAAACTCGATATATCTAAAATTTGATAACCTTACACTTTAGAGGTTATTTACAATTACTTACATTGGTTATAGGTGAACAATAGCATGTAAATACCATTAAATCAAAATAATACATAATAATCATAATAGATTACGCTTATGTTTCTTAAAACATAACCTTGAAGTGGCTGTTATTGTCATAATTTTGGTTATCTAGTTTTATCGGGGCTAATAATATGGGAAACTAGAAGGGACGACCGTTACACGCCTTTGTAGTATCTATCTAGTTTGCCTACATAGATCTACACAGCGCGAGATTATTCTACATAGATCTATAAAGTGGACGGGATAAATTTCTACCAGGGTAGCGTCCAAATTCCTATAAATAAACTTTTTCTATGATTTTTTTTATTGCAATAGGTTTCATCCACATTCATTTAGATATAAATTATTTATAAATATGACATGTTTTTTGTCTAACTTGACTTCACTACCCACTATTCTAGTATTAAAGAGTTTAATGGTGATATTAATTCAGAAAGAGAGTACATAAACTCCGGGAAACCGTTTTAGACCAGGCTTTGTGAAATGGTTTGGGATACCCGAAAATGATGGCGAGTACCCGTAGTTTCGTCGAATTAGTCTATCGTACGTCAAATATGCATTATTTTAGTTCAAAATGATACCTTTACTTCTTACCAGAACTCTACAAGTTTTTATGTCAAAATAAGGACAGAACGATAATAGAAGTAGGCGAGAAAGGTTTAAATTTAAGCTTCGTTTATTATAAAAACATTTTTCTGTTCCTTCGTTATTAGGAATTGAAGATGGTAACTAAAATACATAAAAAATTAGTAAATTTATTTATTTATTTATTTTTATACTAATTTACATGAATATTAATAATAGACTTAATATTATAAATAGACTTTAAAATTGTTTACATCATAAAAGCTGTAATCAACATTAATTTTGGCAAAATGTATTCGTTTACGATGCCACTGTGTCACGATTTTGAAGCAACCAATCTTTTCTCAAGGCGTCAAAGATATTGTGGCCAGTCCTTGTCACTTTGCTCGCAGTTTCTTGGCCGGCCTGGTGCAGACTTCGTCCAACTTGCAAGAACTCATTCGTCACTTTCTGGTGTCGTCGCCTCCAGCCTTGATCAAACTCCTCAGCCACTCGTTGTCTAGCAAATCGAAGATCTTGTAACTGCAGGACTCGGGCAGGTGAGTCCCCGTCAATTTGCTGAAGCTCTCGGCCGCCGGCCCGAGCAGTTCACGCCGCGTCTTGCCGACGTGCGCACGCACCTTGATCAGCTTGACGTACCGGGGAAATCTCGTCTCCAAGTCCGCGGAGGCCACGATTTTCTGGAAGTTCGGGTTGTTCACGTAGATGGAGAGCCTGTTGCGGCTCATTGCCAGCATGTCGCAGAGCGAGATGCGAGAGTTTATTGCGACCCCGCGCATCTTCTCGACCTCGTCATTCAGCTCCTCTGTACCTAGTTCCTGGATAATATCAAGTAAAACATGCCATAAGAAATCGAATAGAATACAATGTCATTCATTCTTATATTATAATTTGAAATAAATACTTTGAAATAAAGAGGGGGGGGGGGGGTGGGGGGTAAAAAATTTGAAAAACATTATTTAGAATGAAAAAAAATTTGAATTAAAATATGTGGAAATGTAAATTTACGAAATGAATATTATTGGAAAGTAATCATATAAGAAAAATAAAATTTGGAATTTTTGATATACTAAAGTAGAAAATTAATAAAAAATAATTTTAGAAGTAATATAATTTGGAAAATACAAATTTTTAAATAATTAATTTTGAAGAATAAAAATAAAGAGTTAAGAATTTATTGAAAGTTTATTATACTGAAAATTATAAATCAGAAAATAAATATTTGGAATTTGAAGTATTTTGAAAGGTTAAAAAATGTTTCTGAAAAAATAAAATTTTGAAAGTTTAAATTTGGAATTTGTAGAATAAAAGTATCGGATCAGAACTCCTCTCTACACAGAAAGAAGTTTTGCAGGGCTGTTGTTCAGGCAGGTATGAGGAGGTAAAACGGCGACTCCATAGCATGCGTTTGCAAATTTACACGTGCTATGAACTTGCCAATTCTTTACATCCCTAGATGCGTAATATACTATTTCGCTCCATTTTATAGCAGTCAAAAATAGTATTTTTTATACACGTGTTATCAGTTGAATATCGTGCATGTATGAAAAAAAATTTTTTTTTGTCTTTATGTGTCCCTTTGTTATATTATATCGTTTATCATATTGTGACATAAGAACAGATTATTATATAATTTTTCTTTCAAGTATGTATTAACGTCTGAACCACCTTAACTGGCTTCCAGATCATTTTTAATGAACAAATTTTTGCCAGGGACATTAACAATAAAATTAACATTCTACTGTAAAGTAGACATTTTTCTGTTTTTTTCTTTTTCAAAATCTTAATTTGCCAAATAATTTTCTTTTCTGTTATTACTCATTTTCAAATTCCAAATAATATTTTTTGTGTTTTTTAAATTTCTTAAGTTGTCATTTTCTTAAATTCGATTTTCAAAAAATTTTACTTTACATTTCTGAAAAAATTCGATTTTTATATTTCAAAATTCTTTTCTTTTAAATAATTTTTTTTTCAATATAAAGCACTTTTATATTTACATTTTTTCTACGTTTTTCCCTTTCATTAAATCTTAAATTCAAAATTTTCACTTTAGGAATTATTTTACTTCCTAATCTAAATTTTCAAAACTTTAACTTTCGTAGTTTTACCCTTTCCAATTTTTATATTTCAAAATTTTTACCCCTCCCCCCTCTGAGATAAATACCTATGTAGTGAAACATTGCTGGTATGTATATTATAGTTAAAGTGGATGCAAATTTAGTGATCAAACATTATGGCAATAAATTGAGATTTACTTAAGGTTGTTATATTTTTGGTCAAACTTTGCTTTTGCTACTGTACAGCATATCATTATTTAAAAATACATTATAATGGTTTATCATCGAATGTGTAAAATTTCGAAGCAAAATTAAAAATACTCTCACGACTGTTTAATTTTTTTTTATATTAATCTTTTATATTAATAACTATAAATTATAAACTAAACAAATAAATACAAAAATAATAGTTTCTATTGAAAAAATAAAACTACTGGATAAATTCATTCTTTCATTTAAGCGAAAAAAATGAGATCCAATAAAAAAAACAATAAAAGATAAAATAAATAAATACACGGAGAAAGATCATATAAACATATTCCCTATAAGCCCTTCTTTGATTTTTCCACGTGATAAATGTATACCTATATATATTTTCTAACGAAGAAGTTGATCCTTACCTTATGGCATAGATACCGAGGCGCTAACTTGCAAAACAGTCGCTCATTCGTCTCATCCATTGTTATACCAGCTACATGCAGTTTCGCCAGATGCAGCAGAATCGACGACCTCAACGAATTGTCTCTGTAGTCGATATAGTTAAAGTAGTCGACATCGTCGTCGTCATTGTCAGTGTCGGTATCGTTCTCCATTTCGTCGTTAGCGTTGATTTTGGTGGTGGCATAGTGCAGGGGTCTGCATTCCCTGTCGTCCACGAGATTGACCTCGGCCCCGTACTCGAAAAGCCTTTGCAGGCCCGGCTGGTTGTTCTTTAAGCAGGCCCAGTGCACGGCCGTTTTGCCAGTTGAATCTCGCTGGTCCGCGTCCGCCCCGAACTGAAGTAGAAGATCCACAGTGACGGGCTGCGGGTCAAACCTGCAGAGAGCACGCTGGAGGGCAGATTTGCCTGTGGCCGATTGCGCGTTCACATCCATGCCGCACTGGAATTCACGTGGACAAGTATATGATTAGGTCATTCGTTATTTTTAATTATAATGATGCTTGCATAGAGGAGAGTCCCCCAATATGGACACCCATCCCTCCTGCAAAATCTCAGGTGAGATCTCACCCGAGAACTCATCTGAGATCTCAGGTGAGATCACATGTAACATTTTTTTAAGATGTTTAAGAAACAAAAAATTAGCTCAAAAGTACTTTAATAAGCCGATTTATTACGTTTTGGCATGAGATCTCAGGTGAGATCTCACCTGAGAAATCACCTAACATCTCACCTGAGATTTTGCAGTAGGGATGGCTATTAGCGTTTTTATTAAATATGATCAGAGATTCTTGTTTTTGAATTATTAACCCTGTGAAAGTTTTTGCATGCATAACGTAAAAGCCGTTATTTTCCGTATCATAAGTTCTTTGCAGAAAGTCAAACACGTGTCCAATACATAAACTAATTATACATATATCCAAATTGTTTTATATATAATATGATTTCAAGTAAATAGACATGATAAACATACTATTTTATAACTTTACTACTCTTCTAAAAACTATGAGTGTCCTAACTGGGAGAAAAGTTTTTGAAAGCTCAGAATTTTAATTTGTCATTTATCGAAACATCAAAAACAGCCAAAATTCTTACCTTTAAAAGAAAGTCGACGATCTTGTCGTAATGATTATATGCGGCCAAGTGCAGAGCCGTATATCCAGAATGTTTTATCCGAGAGTTGATGTCTGCGCCTTGCGCAATCAGCTCCTCTACAATGCCGATCTTGCCTTTGTCGGCAGCCATATTCAGAGCAGTCCAGCCGTCATCGGTCTCATAGTTTATCCCGCAGCCCTGGCCAACTAATAACTTGACCATCTCCTTCTCCGTTGCAGTTGTTGTGTCTTTTTCGTTCTCCTCGATGATGGTTTCGTGCTGGCTAAGGTAGTGCAGGCCAGTCTTGCCCCAATAGTCGCGAATACGGGCATCAGCGCCGCGCTGTACCAGCACCCGGCAGACGTCCAGGAGCAGATATTGGCATGCCACATGCAGGTAAGTCTGGCCGTCTGCGTTTGCACCGTCAACGCTCAGGCCTTTCTCGAAGAACATCTCAACAATCTCGACGACTTTCGCAGCATATGCTGTTCCTTCAACGACTTCATTGCTGATGGGTAGTATAATGAATATATAAATAATGAGTTTCTTTTTAAAGATATTATCGTCTTTATTATGCTAATATTTAAGAGGATGCATTGTATATGCTATAAAAGAACCAGGCATGGGGTGACTGCACAGGTGTGTCACCACGCATCAGTGAATAAAAACTTTATAATTCGACAAAACGTTGAATGAAACGCTTTATAATCATTTTTGTTTTAAAATATGAATAAAAATGTTAAAAAATTAGTTTAAAAGCGTACCTTAATAGTGCGTGAAGTGCACTGTCTCCATCTACATCGCGCACAGTTACATCGCCCGAGTGCGATATCAGAAAGCGAAGCGCCTCGAACTCCCCAAAACATGCTGCCACGTGTATAGGCGTTTCTCCCTTTTCATTGGTTATGTCCACTTCGGCTCCCTTGGCCACGAGCATCCGCAGAGTCTCCAACTTATTCTCCCCGTTCTCAAGGTACTTGTGCAATAAAGTATTGCCCTCAGAGTCCCTAGCCTTGACTGTGTCCTCGCTGGACTCTAGCATAACGCTCAATAGCTGCTCGCTTTTGTAGATCACATTTGTAATTCCCTCCAGGGAAGCTCCGTTCTTCAACAGAATCTTCACCAACTCAACCACCTGTTCCTTCGAGGCCTGGATCCTCTCCTCGGACAGTTCCTCGAGGAAGTACAAGAGCGTCTTGCCCTCGTTGCCGGACAAGTTGGCACTACCTGCGTGCTGCGCGATAATGGCGATCAAATTTGGATGTTTAAACACAATATCATCGTGAATGGGCATCATGTTCTTGTGGTTTCGTTGGTCAATGAACGCTCCATTGGACAGCAGTACCTTTAGCATCCCACAATCCATGGCATGCACCTGTGCATGATTGAGGGCATGCATGCCTCTGAGCAGCACACCAAGCTGTGCATTTCCCAAATCGTCGCATGATGCGTTTATAATTCCTTTCATCGTGAATAGAATCTCGAAGTTGTAGTCCTCCGGATCTACTGCAAGGTAAAGCAGAATGAATAGTGAATAAGCGGCAATTGAGAGACTGTCCGAGACGGTATTAGTCTGAGGCAATATTACAACAATTTAAAATATTTGGTATCGAATAATTTACTAAGCCCGCATGATGGGCGCGCTTCCTCATCAAGTAATAAATACTCGACTGGTTATTTTGTCAATAATATTCATAGATAAAATACACGTTAAGGCCTCCTTTAGAGTTTTGATGTTTATGGTCAGATACTCTGAAGGTTCTATACTACTAGTATTGAGGACACATATTCCAATTTATACTCACCGACCCTTCTCTGTCCCCTTCTGGAGTAAGAGGTACGTTATTAATGATTCGGAGAAAATAAGCCTTATCGGCTAAAATGTTAATTGCCAAATGCGAAATTGAGAATTCTTAGAAAATGTTCTACTACAGTGGACTCCCGATTACTTAACGCCAATAACTCGTCACCCAAGCCAATCCCCCTTCACACGTATTCACACACACGCAAATACGCTTCCCCACCCAAGCGCCGCGCGGACTCATCTGGGCTCCCCACCTAGGAAAATCGGTCCCTCTCTTCCCTGCGCGCCGCCGCACAGGAACTTCACTGCCGCGTGGTAGGGACTCCCGATAGTTCAATCATTCTCCTCTCCTACAGCCCCGTTTTTGACGAGTTATCGGGAGTCCACTGTAGTTGGATTAGTTCTTGTCTGAAACCTCCTACGAAAATTAGCAATTTTCAGAATCCCAGACAAAAACTATCATTTTCTCAAAGAATCTACAAAACTTTTAGTATTTACCAGAAATATTAAATTCCGCTAGTTTTCTTTCAAAAAGCCTCTGTAAAGAACTAGATCTTTTTGAGAAATCTGAAATGTTCTAGCCTTCGTAAGGCGCGTCGATATGTAGAATAATCGCCTTCCTATTTTGGTTTTCACATTTTGATTTTTTAAGGTCAGTGGTTTTGTAATCTGCAGTTTAATTGGTGATAATTTAATTGTTTAATGATTATGTATACTTTATTGTACTTTTCAGAATTTTTGAGAATTTGCTATATAACTTATACGTAATATTTATGATTAATTAACTTATAAAAAAGTTAAAAAGTTACAAGTTACTCAAATAAATAACTAGTTGAGTTAAGAGTTAAGTGGGAAACAAAATTCGGCCAGACATTGAGAGGTGTTTTCTGGTACTCAAAAATGAAACCTAGTATGCGTAATTCATGCTAATGGGATCTTGTTGTCGAGATATGAGGTAATTTATACGAAATATTCGTTATTTTAATGAAAAAGGGTACCTCTACTTTTAACCATAACTCTACAAGTTTTTATTATGGATAAATAACTCAAAATATAATTAAAAGAATGTAAAAAGACCATTAATTGAAGCTCTATTACGTATAAGAATATAAATCATATTAAAAGGTATTTACAGTTGAAGATCGGTAACTGAAATAACGCGATGCAAATACAATGCTATGTGAATTGCGCCTTTTTGCATTAATATTTATTTTACTGATAATTCAACATTGTTTAGAGCATCAAAATTATAATCAACAACCTCAAATACTTTAGACGGGCTTTATTGAAAAACATATATTTTCGGTAACGTAGTTCACTCGTTTGCATTGCGTTTGAGTCACACTTTTGCAGCTTGTCTAGAGCTATAACGTACGCTCTTCATCGTAGTTTCTTAGTCAGCCTTGATCAAACACCTCAGCCGCTCGTTGCTAAGGGGGTCGAAGATCTTATAGCTGCAAGATTTGGACAGGTACATTAACTTATAATATTTAATTATTATTTGCGTAATAATGTATTACGTTTTAGTATATTTATCCGCGATAATGTTGAATGAGTGTATAATGAGAATGACTTTCGAATGAGTGTAGAACGTAGAATGACTTTTATATCTGAGACCGTGATTCATGCTTTGACTAGTTACTTGTAATATCCTTTACAATGTAGTATCCTTTTTGTCATGAACAAGAATAAAGACTATATTTATCTATCTATCTACAGGAGTGGGCAGTATTTAAACACGCGTATTTTCAAATACTTATATTTTCAAAAAGTGTTTCAAAAATACTTTTGTTTAAATACAATTATTTGAAAATACAAACGATTAAAAATAATTCTTTTTCAACAAAGTAATTTTTTAAAAGCTTTGAAAATTCTTAGAAAATTCGTGTATTGGAAATACTTAGAACATTTAAACTGCTGTGTTACACAAAAGGAACTTGAAACAATCGCTGTGACAAAAAGCGATACTCTCAAGAATTTTTGATGAATACGCTGGTATAAAATTGACCATCATTAATGGCCTGTTCGATATTTATTGACCAACTTCCGTGGTCATTTTGTAGCCAACAATTACACCATAAGTTGGCCATAATATGGGTAAAGATACATTTATAACCTCAAATACATGTATACAAATTTAAATTCGCAGAATGTTTTTTATGGGTTTAATCGAATTTACAATATCAAATGTTTTCTAAGTTCTAACTCCGATTCTACATATAAAATATATGCCCACGGGTGCTTAGGTGGTTTGCACGCTAAAAGCATAAGGACATAAGATATTGATTAGTATTTCTATATACACAAGAAATAAGAGAAATAAGTTTTTATTCCTTTTATTTGTCGTATATATATAGGTATACCAATCAATGTCATTCTTATGTATATGTCCTTATTCTTTTAGCGTGCAAAAGCCCTTTACTCTCCCAATACACATGCAGAGATGAGTGTCTGGGGTCTGGGTGTCTGGGGAGAGAGCAGATCCTTACTTGTTTGATATATTTTAAGAAAAACGTAGTTTTGCCTTGTAAGCAGTTTAGCAGGTTTAACTTAAAAAGTTGAACAGTATTGCTGAGTAAAATTTGACTTAACTACTAAGCAGTGTTTGTTCCAATTTAGATATTTATTTGTTAATTAATATATATTAATTAATGCAGACGATTAAATTAAACCAAAATTTATCGTACATATCTTAAAAGAAATACAAGAGAAAATATTTGTAGGTTAGGTTTGAATATTTTCAGCATGTAGGCTCGCCGTGCCACATGCTAGTATAATTTTTTAATTATATGTTCTCTTTTAAGTATCTAATTCGTATTTAATTATTTGAGGTTCATTAAACTTTATTTATAAATAATTCTATAAACTACACCACCTTTTGAGCATAAACCGTCGGTCATAAGCTGGGTTGTTGACCATAATATAGGCCATAAATTAACCACACACCATAAAATTAGGCATTATATGGCAAATAGTTGGTCAATGTTTCTACCAGGGTAAGTCTCCCTGAAATTATTAAATGAATAAAATAGGTGTGCGTAACGAGCGCCGGCCAATCAGGGCATTTGGTCTCCTCCATTTATACAAGAACAATGGCGATTAATATCTACATGGATGCCTAGTGTATTAATTGTTAGACGTATTTCTCGGCCTGCTATTAGAGTAGAATCGGAGTTATATTCATGACTAAATTATTGTTGGACGTACTCCTCGGCCTGCTATTACAGCGAACAAGCGGAACTGTATTCGCGACACTAAAATCTAACAGCTGAGCGACTTGCGATATTTGTTTATAACCTTACTATAACCTTGAAAAATTTTGCAATCTGATTGTGATTGTTGTATGCGACGTCATAGGTCGAGATCGATATAATAGGATACATAAACCGGACATTAAAATCAGCAAACTCGGGTTAGAAGTAAATGAGACTAATTTGTATACTTTTTTATGCTTTTTGTATTTCATAATTTTTAAGAAATCTACTTTATTTTCCATAGCAATAAGTATGTTTCAACTAAACAATTATGTAAATTTAGTAATATGTCCATTTTTTACTTTTATTTATTTTTAATCAATAGAAAAATAAAATTTAATTCCATATAAATATCAGGGAAAACATGTTATTGTGTGTTTTGAATGCGAAGCTGAAATTTTGTAGTTTTATTTATATTAAAATATAATGCTTTCTAGAACTCTTATTATTTTTACCAAACAATATTAGCAATTAAAGATGGCGAGTAAAAATGCATGAATACTCGAGGAAATTTAACCATTTTAAATTCGTTTTCATCTTATGCAATTTCAGCCATCTGTAATTATTAAGAACTGGATCAGAATAATATTTTTTTTACTAAACAGAGATTAAATTAAAGCTCTTTTCACCTTCTTTTATTATCTTTTGGGGCATTTTTTAATTATAAAAACTTGTAGAGTTATGGTCAGAGGAAGGGGTAATTTTTTTCATTAAAATAATACATATTTGTAGTAAATTTATAACTCGACAGCAAAGATGTCCATTGGAACAAATAACGAGTGTTAGGATTCATTCTACATAACTTTTGTCGAACAAATTTGGGAACGTCAAAGGAAATCAGAATTATGTATATAGCTTACGTATCAAAGTAAGTGCACTATTGCGTAGTAAAGTTTTGTATCATATTATCGTAGCAGTGTTCAGATTCAGATACATCTTTGTTATTTTTGCGAACATAAGCGATTGTAGTAGAAGGTTTTTTTTCAAATTTCTGATTTATGTCAGCACCAAATAAGATTTAAGCAGCGATTTCCCTAATTCAGTATATGAGGAATTCTACAAAAAATCGTTCGATAAGTGGTTCGAAAAGCAACAAAAAATAAATGATGATGGACGCCTCTGCAATTCAAGATTTCTTATTGTATAGGTCCTAAAATGTACGAGAAAAATGACCAACAAGCGAAAAAGACCTTGTGACACACTTTTTTGAATATCAATTTTTTTTATGGGAATTTAGCATGGGAATTACGGACTAAAAACGGTCATCATTGATATAACAATCACTTGACTTGTAAGGGTGCAAGAATTATTTCCACGTAATAGTATGCAAAGTTGAGAAAAGAAACTTTTATTTGAGACGTGCCACGTTAAAAAAGATGAACAATATCAACAGTTATAAACGATCAAAAATAGTGAATAAATTCGAAAAAATAGTGAAAAATAAGAAATCATGAAATTTAGTGTTTTTATTGTGCTTATTCACTGTCTTTGATCCTTCATCACTTTTGATATTGTAAATCTTTTTGAACGCGGCACGTCTCTAAGTAAAGCTTTTTTTCTCTACTTTACATTCTATCACGTGAAAATTTTTTTTTCACAATTAGAAGTCAAGTGATTATGGTATTAATAATGACCATTTTTGGTCCATAATTCTCATGTTAAATTCCCATAAGAAAAATTTATATACAAAAAAGTGTCAACGGTCTTTTTCACTTGTTGAAAACTTTTCTCGTACCTTTTAGAACCTATACAATAAGAAAACTCGTATTGCAGAAGCGTGCCTCATCATTTATTTTTCGTCATTTTTTGAACCACTTATCGGACGATTTTTTGTAGAATTCCTCATATATTTAGCAAGTACAAAAGGTTTTATTTGTATCAAATCATTTAAATTATTATAGAGAATAAGTTCACAATATTCCGCTTTAATAGGAATTTAATGCAGTTTTTCTTTAGAGACATTTCGTCCTGACGCAATGATGTGACGCACCTGTGATTGTACACACCTGACCGTTTCGGTTGTTTGCTATATGTAATTAGTTGTGATCAATCATAAATTGTTTAGCATTGCGGAAAAAGTTTTTTTGAAAAATACATATATGCAAATTGTAAATATATTTATTTTATCATCAGTAATCAGTGATCCCATATATATACACAGATAAAGAGTGTGACTAACAAGGAGAGTATGAGGGATGCGGGTCCCGAAATTTTCTGAAACTTGATCATTCACTGGTAGCTAGAAATGAAGAGTAGCACTGGTAGTTTTTGTGAATGGGCCATTTTTCGTAAGATATCAGCTATTATATAAAAAGACCACTTAAAGTGAGCGTTTTATACATTTTATTGCAATTTTGTTTGGATTGAGTTGCCAGGTAAATTGAAAATAGAACTTTTAACATGGGCTCTTCTGCCGAAATATGCCTCTATGCCTGTAACTACACGAAAACCCACGATTTCTTTACAAAACCACCAGGAGATTGTATCTTTTCAATTGTAGATTACGATTGTTTAAGAAAAATACTCGGATGCCAGTAAAATATAAAAAATATTTAATAAATAAGTAAAATGAGTGTATTTTTATATGCATATATATGCGTATTATTATTATTTCTCATATATTATAACATATACTTAGGTCAATCAAGTTATTAACAATTGATGATATCAACAAAAATACTTGAAAAATCAACGGATTTAAAATACTTCAATTTTTATGAATATGCATGCATTTATAATTGATATTTTCAAATATTAATAACTTTGGATCAGATTAATATTTTTTAACGTTCCAGGTCTTAAATTAAAGCTCCTTTTGACTACTTTTAGGTACTTTCAGACATTTTCTTTAATGCAAAAACATGCAGAGTTATGATCATAGCTAGAGGTACCATTTTTTAATGAAATAATGCATATTTGGAGAAGAATAGGGGATATCTTACGAAAAAGGGCCCATTCACAAAAACTACTGGTGCTACTACACTTCATTTCTAGCTATCAATAAATGATCCTCAGTGATGAAGTTTCAGAAAATTTCGGGACCAGCATCACTGATACTCTCCTCGTAAGTTGGATACGAAGCAAACTTAGATAAAGCTAATATATGGCGTTTAAATGGAAAACGGTACTTACGAAGTCTATATATACCAATGTATTATGCGTTTAACCAAATATTTGAAAATATTTGAAGTATTAATACTATTTTTATGCGTGTCTCCAAATTAGTCATGAGCTTAAACGGCATATAATTTCTCAATTTTGTAACAATATGAAAAGAAGGAAATCACAAAAGAAAAGTGTCAAACTTAGCCCCACTTTCTCCCATCGTCACGAAAAACAGTGCACATCAAATGTACATCACATACACACCACATCAGTGTAGAACGTCTTATATAGTTTAATGTTACCGATAGCTGTGATAAATTCACGACAAAAATTTGACATTCTTTTGATGGCGGATTTTGCTCTACTAAATTACAGAAGATACTTTTTTTACCAAAAAATAAAATCCGTGTTTCAGCACTTTCAGTTATAAACAAGCATCTTAAGAAATTTTAAATAGCTTATATTAAACTTCAATTTCGTATCTCTTAAAATCTTTTTCTTTCTTACTCAATCTTGACCAATTTACAGTAGGCCAAGCAAATATCCAACAATACTTTAATCGATCAATTTGATAATACGCGCAAACAAAATAAATGAAGTAACTAATATTGTATTAAAAATTATAAGAATTTATACAATATAATTACATATTCTTTATAATAAACATATTCAACCCTACTACAGCACAGCAGGAAAAATTGCCACGCGCTCGCATTGCGCGCGCAAAATCAGCTTCTAGTAACGTAAACAGAATAGACTTGCTTAAAATTTTTTTCAAATTTTCGCCATTGCCATAGTTGAATTCGACTAGTAAGCATTATAGTATAAAAGTTATTATTTTCTAATTAGTTTCTAGACTAATAATGTATTTAATAACATTCTGATATAGTTCGCTCTTGCATATTTTTGCTCACTCCGCTCCATGTGAACATATCAGCCGAAAGACGCGAAGTGGGAGTAGCCCAAACCCTCTGATTGGCCGGCGCTCATTACGCACGGGCGTTCCGTTACATATGATTTCACCCTCACTGTTTTGTTGAGCTTTTCTGTAGTTGATGATAATTACTTTTGCAATATGGAAATTTTGTTAAAAAACTTCTATTCATATCAACGCCTCATCAGAAGTCTAATCGATTTCTGCTTTTTCAAATATCGGTTAGTTTTCACGAGGTGAAAAATTAGTAGAAATAACAACAACAAAATTCAGCAATGTATAAAAATGAAACATATTGATAGAGTAAATACGCTCATATAGTTTTGATCTTCGAAACATGTTATTTTTTATAAAAGTACAATGAAATAGTATTTTTTTCGATAAGCTGAAATCTGTTCGCATGAGCTGGCGTTAATATTTTTTATTCAAGGTACCCTGGTAGAAAGTTAGCTAGAATGGCTGGTTAGCTTATTAATTATTAGCCAGATTAATAAGCTATTAATAAGTCAAATTATAGCTAATATCTGGCTAGAATCTGCTTAAGACTATGCTTTAAGCAAGAACGTATTTTGTTTGCAAATCTAACCTATTTATATTTTGTTTTGTAAAGTTATCCGTTTTTAAAAATATACATTATTATACTTTATTGAATGTTCAATATATTGAACTATAGTGTGCCGCCAAAATAAATATTTTTATCAACAAATGACAACTTACGGGATTATATAAATATGTATATGCAATACTAATAGTATTTGATAACTAATAATTTTCTTTCCGAAAATTAGTCAATCATAACTTAGTCAACAAAAGTTTTGTGATTGATGTCGAAAATAAAATTTTGTAATAAAACTTCATTGTAAAACTACAAACATTTGTTTACCGATTCTTTAAATTTCGTCATAACTTACATTATTCTGTTTTTATTGTTATTTTTAAAATAACATTAATTATATGACTACATACATTCTATTACATAAATTACTTATTACATAAATTTCTTTCTTAAAGACACTTAAATTTTACTCGGAGCTTTCGTACTTTTGTGTAAAAAATTCTTTTTAAATGCACGCGTCGTTTTGTAAACAAATGACCTAACCTCCATTACTAGTAGACATTTACGGTACATTTTTAACTTTAATTTAGTAAAATACTTAATGTGGTATGCTTAGAATTGCGTATTATTTTGATTATTATAAAACTGTTATTATTTCCATTATTAATTAGTACAAAAATTACTTAGTTTATCAATTTTATATTCGAATATTAAGCAAAATCAAGCTAGAAATTAGCTAAAAAGCATGTCGTTTTTAACTGATTTCTAGCTAATTTCTTAACCAGAATCAAAGCAGATTTAGAAAATCTAGCTAATGTCTGGCTAGAAACCAGCTTAGATTTCTACGAGGGTACATATTCAGGCGTACCTCCTTAAGCATACCCTGGTAGAAAATTGAGCATATTAGATGGTCGGTTCACGATCTATTGGGCAGATCCGTTTCCTAATAGTTCGCCAGAAATAAACCAGCATCTGACCAGAAATTTATAGAAAATCTAAATAGCTTACATAACCCTAAAAAATTATTGAAAATGTAAATCCCATTATAGTACTTCTGCGTTAAAACAGCATGCAAATTTTTATTCGATTGTTTATTTGATTTTTTTATGTCTTATTTAATTATAAAACTCTAACCTTAAAAAAACTTTTAATGAAATAAGTTTTTAGTTTTTATTTCGAATCTATCCCAAATATATCTTAGCATTCTATTAACAATAAGCTATTAAATCCATGACATAATAATCATTATTAACTTATAAAAATTCGTTAAACGTTATTTTTTATTTATTTATTCATTAACCATAAATTGGTCAGGTTTCTGACGAGAAAACGTCGACAGGTAGCGGGGTTTCTGGCCAGACTTTTAAGCAGAAATTGGCCATTCCCTATAAAATAGAGTAAAATCTGGCGAACATATGGGGAACGTTTCTACCAGGGTACTCTTTTTAAATGTTATTCATCAAAAACTCTTGAGAGAATCGCACTTTTCTCTCTTTTCAGGAGCTATTCCAAATCACTTTTTCAGAGAATGCTGTTAGTGAGTTTTTAGAAATCACTATTTTATTAGAGCGCTCTTACAGAAAATAAAAAATCTCCCTGAAAAAGTCATGCGGAGAGACTCTTTTTAAAAGCACATCGAACCCTGGTAGAAAAACTACTAAAGAGCCACGTTAAACGTTAATCTCTTTGGACTATTTCTTTTTCTTCTGTTCATTTTTCTACATTTCATTTTTTTAAGTTAAAAGGATTAATTCAAATGCGAATTCTCCCGTAAATCTGGTAAAAACTCAGTGCATTTGTAAAACTTTTCAAGACCCTCGAAAATATCATCATTTACTATAAATATATTTTTAATAAATCCTTTTTCAGGTTTTTTTCACGTTGCATAATGATGAAGATAGAACAATAATTTAGACATTAATAATGATTTTATAGCTTTAAATTAATTAAATTTGGAAAAGTTGGGGATAAAACTAGCATGGTAACTGTCGCATATGATTGATGACGTCATGTGTGACAATGTCTTTATCGGGTGGAGGATTCGATTCCCGGTGAATGCATTCAGATTTTACTTGAGCTGTATTCAACGGGAGAAGTACCCTGGCAGTAGGCATTCCGCCACTTCCTTCCTACGCTCAGGGGCTTCCTACGCCAAGAGGCTTCCTATGCCAAGGGGCTTCCTATGCCAGCGAGCTTGATAGGCCAAGGGCGGCGCCACTTGCATAGGCCAGCAGCATAGACCAGCGTACCTTAGTGACATAATGGCGTCAGCCATATACCCATAGGATATAAAAAAAAAGACCAGCGCACTCCCTCTCCTGACGATTGCTAGCTGCAAGCGCATATCAGGCCAGATTTTTCTGACTCAATACGCACCTAGCTTTTTAGTTTACCCTAACCCAGAATTACGCACTACTATATAAACCACTATTTTTCGAATTCTTTTTTCTAAGTATTTTTTCTAAATATTTTTTCTAAATATTTTTTATTACACACCAAAACTGTATTACGCAATAATTCTTTATGTTTACTTACATCTTCATATTATATAATTACACCAAGAAGTTTTGTTAACTCTAAATTCATACATATTAATAATATGTAAGATAAATGTAGAGTTATGTTTTAATAATAATTAAAATATTGCAATTACTTTTTGTAATTAAAAGGAAAATATAGTCAATAATAATAATACAACTCAGATAATAAAAGAGCTGGAGTCCTAAAATTCGTTGTGAAAAAGTTTCGACAGGCTCTATCTTTCATTTAGAGTGTAGAGGCTTACAATGACATATTACCATTTCTTACCTTTCTCCTTCGTCGCGTTCTCTTATATAAAGAAAATTACAACTGTGAGAAATTGTGCTAAAATGTGAGAAACTCTGAAAAACTGTGAAAAACTATTTAGAAACTGTGACAAAATTTATGAAACATCATATAATTTTTATTAAAATCCTGCTCCAAATGTAAGCCTAGTTTCAAGGTTTTTAAGAGTTTCTCACATTTTATCACAATTTCTGACAGTTGTAATTTCCTTTATATGAGAGAACGCATCGAAAAAGAAATGTGCGAAATGGTAAGATGTCATTATAAGCCTCTACTATATAAATCAAAGAAAGTGCCTTCGAAAGCTTACAAACCAACTTTTTCTTACTTTCCTAAGATAAATGAAACTTTGCCATCAAATTTCAGGACTCTAGCTCTTTTAGTTTATGAGTTATGTGATTAGGGTACGTATAGGGCAAAACATAGAATTTTGAATAAATCAACTATTGTAAGATAAAAGTGATTTCCACAGTTTTATGTGAGTACGGTTGAGTATAAAATGATATTTTAGAGTACAACAGACATTAATAACAATTATTACAATGAATAATGCAACCAGATATATTATTGTCATTGTAAGCCTCTACTCTATAAATCAAAGAAAGTGCCTTTCGAAGGCTTACAAACCAACTTTTTCCTACTTTCCTAAGATAAATGTAACTTTCAGAACAAATTTTAGGACTCTAACTCTATTTAGTTCATGAACTATGAGATTAGGGTACGCATGGGGCATAACATAGAATTTTTAATAAATCTACTATTGTAAGTTAAAAGTGATTTCCACAATTTTATGTGAGTACGGTTGAGTATAAAATGATATTTTAGAGTAAAACAGATATTAATAACCATTATTACAATGAGGAATGCAACCTTATATACTATATTCATGGTCAGCCTCTACTGTATACATCAAAGAAAGTGCCTTTCGAAGGCTTACAAAAAAACTTTTTCATACTTTCCTAAGATAAATGTAACTTTCAGAACAAATTTTAGGACTCTAGCTCTATTTAGTTCATGAGCTATGAGATTAGGGTACGCATGGGGCATAACATAGAATTTTGAATAAATCTACTATTGTAAGATAAAAGTGATTTCCACAGTTTTATGTGAGTACGGTTGAGTATAAAATGATATTTTAGATTAAACAGACATTAATAACCATTATTACAATGAGGAATGCAACCTGATATACTATAGTCATGGTCAGCCTCTACTGTATACATCAAATAAAGTGCTTTTCGAAGGCTTACAAACAAACTTTTTCATACTTTCCTAAGATAAATGTAACTTTCAGAACAAATTTTAGGACTCTAGCTCTATTTAGTTCATGAGCTATGAGATTAGGGTACGCATGGGGCATAACATAGATTTTTTAATAAATCTACTATTGTAAGATAAAAGTGATTTCCACAGTTTTATGTGAGTACGGTTGAGTATAAAATGATATTTTAGAGTAAAACATACATTAATAACAATTATTACAATGAGGAATGTAACCTGATATACTATAGTCATGAACAGCCTCTACTCTATAAATCAAAGAAAGTTCCTGTCGAAGGCTTACAATCCACTTTTTCTTACTTTCGTTAGATAAATGAAACTGTAAGAACAAATCTTAGGACTGTAGCTCTTTTTAGTTCATGAGCTATGTGATTAGGGTACATATAGGGCAAAACATAGAATTTTGAATAAATCAACTAATGTAAGATAAAAGTGATTTCCACAGTTTTATGTGAGTACGGTTGAGTATAAAATGATATTTTAGAGTACAACAGACATTAATAACAATTATTACAATGAATAATGCAACCAGATATATTATTGTCATTGTAAGCCTCTACTCTATAAATCAAAGAAAGTGCCTTTCGAAGGCTTACAAACCAACTTTTTCCTACTTTCCTAAGATAAATGTAACTTTCAGAACAAATTTTAGGACTCTAACTCTATTTAGTTCATGAACTATGAGATTAGGGTACGCATGGGGCATAACATAGAATTTTTAATAAATCTACTATTGTAAGTTAAAAGTGATTTCCACAATTTTATGTGAGTACGGTTGAGTATAAAATGATATTTTAGAGTAAAACAGATATTAATAACCATTATTACAATGAGGAATGCAACCTTATATACTATATTCATGGTCAGCCTCTACTGTATACATCAAAGAAAGTGCCTTTCGAAGGCTTACAAAAAAACTTTTTCATACTTTCCTAAGATAAATGTAACTTTCAGAACAAATTTTAGGACTCTAGCTCTATTTAGTTCATGAGCTATGAGATTAGGGTACGCATGGGGCATAACATAGAATTTTGAATAAATCTACTATTGTAAGATAAAAGTGATTTCCACAGTTTTATGTGAGTACGGTTGAGTATAAAATGATATTTTAGATTAAACAGACATTAATAACCATTATTACAATGAGGAATGCAACCTGATATACTATAGTCATGGTCAGCCTCTACTGTATACATCAAATAAAGTGCTTTTCGAAGGCTTACAAACAAACTTTTTCATACTTTCCTAAGATAAATGTAACTTTCAGAACAAATTTTAGGACTCTAGCTCTATTTAGTTCATGAGCTATGAGATTAGGGTACGCATGGGGCATAACATAGATTTTTTAATAAATCTACTATTGTAAGATAAAAGTGATTTCCACAGTTTTATGTGAGTACGGTTGAGTATAAAATGATATTTTAGAGTAAAACAGACATTAATAACAATTATTACAATGAGGAATGTAACCTGATATACTATAGTCATGAACAGCCTCTACTCTATAAATCAAAGAAAGTGGCTTTCGAAGGCTTACAAACCAACTTTTTCCTACTTTCCTAAGATAAATATAACTTTCAGAACAAATTTTAGGACTCTAACTCTATTTAGTTCATGAACTATGAGATTAGGGTACGCATGGGGCATAACATAGAATTTTGAATAAATCTACTATTGTAAAATAAAAGTGATTTCCACAGTTTTATGTGAGTACGGTTGAGTATAAAATGATATTTTAGAGTAAAACAGATATTAATAACCATTATTACAATGAGGAATGCAACCTTATATACTATATTCATGGTCAGCCTCTACTGTATACATCAAGGAAAGTGCCTTTCGAAGGTTTACAAAAAAACTTTTTCATACTTTCCTAAGATAAATGTACCTTTCAGAACAAATTTTAGGACTCTAGCTCTATTTAGTTCATGAGCCATGAGATTAGGGTACGAATAGGGCATAACATAGAATTTTGAATAAATCTACTATTGTAAGTTAAAAGTGATTTCCACAGTTTTATGTGAGTACGGTTGAGTATAAAATGATATTTTAGAGTAAAACAGACATTAATAACAATTATTACAATGAGGAATGTAACCTGATATACTATAGTCATGAACAGCCTCTACTCTATAAATCAAAGAAAGTTCCTGTCGAAGGCTTACAATCCACTTTTTCTTACTTTCGTTAGATAAATGAAACTGTAAGAACAAATCTTAGGACTGTAGCTCTTTTTAGTTCATGAGCTATGTGATTAGGGTACATATAGGGCAAAACATAGAATTTTGAATAAATCAACTATTGTAAGATAAAAGTGATTTCCACAGTTTTATGTGAGTACGGTTGAGTATAAAATGATATTTTAGAGTACAACAGACATTAATAACAATTATTACAATGAATAATGCAACCAGATATATTATTGTCATTGTAAGCCTCTACTCTATAAATCAAAGAAAGTGCCTTTCGAAGGCTTACAAACCAACTTTTTCCTACTTTCCTAAGATAAATGTAACTTTCAGAACAAATTTTAGGACTCTAACTCTATTTAGTTCATGAACTATGAGATTAGGGTACGCATGGGGCATAACATAGAATTTTTAATAAATCTACTATTGTAAGTTAAAAGTGATTTCCACAATTTTATGTGAGTACGGTTGAGTATAAAATGATATTTTAGAGTAAAACAGATATTAATAACCATTATTACAATGAGGAATGCAACCTTATATACTATATTCATGGTCAGCCTCTACTGTATACATCAAAGAAAGTGCCTTTCGAAGGCTTACAAAAAAACTTTTTCATACTTTCCTAAGATAAATGTAACTTTCAGAACAAATTTTAGGACTCTAGCTCTATTTAGTTCATGAGCTATGAGATTAGGGTACGCATGGGGCATAACATAGAATTTTGAATAAATCTACTATTGTAAGATAAAAGTGATTTCCACAGTTTTATGTGAGTACGGTTGAGTATAAAATGATATTTTAGATTAAACAGACATTAATAACCATTATTACAATGAGGAATGCAACCTGATATACTATAGTCATGGTCAGCCTCTACTGTATACATCAAATAAAGTGCTTTTCGAAGGCTTACAAACAAACTTTTTCATACTTTCCTAAGATAAATGTAACTTTCAGAACAAATTTTAGGACTCTAGCTCTATTTAGTTCATGAGCTATGAGATTAGGGTACGCATGGGGCATAACATAGATTTTTTAATAAATCTACTATTGTAAGATAAAAGTGATTTCCACAGTTTTATGTGAGTACGGTTGAGTATAAAATGATATTTTAGAGTAAAACAGACATTAATAACAATTATTACAATGAGGAATGTAACCTGATATACTATAGTCATGAACAGCCTCTACTCTATAAATCAAAGAAAGTGGCTTTCGAAGGCTTACAAACCAACTTTCTCCTACTTTCCTAAGATAAATATAACTTTCAGAAAAAATTTTAGGATTCTAACTCTATTTAGTTCATGAACTATGTGATTAGGGTACATATAGGGCAAAACATAGAATTTTGAATAAATCAACTATTGTAAGATAAAAGTGATTTCCAGAGTTTCAAGTGAGTATGTTTCAGTATAAAATGATATTTTAGAGTAAAACAAACAATTAATAACAATTATTACAATGAATAATGCAATCTGATATACTATAGTCATTGTAGGCCTCTACTCTATACATCAAAGAAAGTGCCTTCGAAGACTTACAACCCAACTTTTTCATACTTTTGTAAGATCAATGAAACTTTTACAAGAAATTTTGGGACTGTAGCTCTTTTAGTTTATGAGCTATGATTTTAGGGTATGTATAGGCCAAAATATAATAAAATCCTTCTCCAAATGTAATCCTAATTTCACAGTTTTTCATGAAATTTTTAGTTTTATACACTTTTTCACGCATTTGTCACAGTTTTTCACAGGTTTGTACAGTTTGAAATTTCGACTGAGGAAGAGAAACAAGAAAAGCTTCCTTTTCGAGGAAGGAAACGAAATAATTGAGAAGCTTGAATCTCATATTTACAATGTAACAGAAATATTTTATCTCTATACCAATTCGAAGGTGTGTAGAAAGAATATTGCTATCCCTATAGTTATGATGCACCTATCCCGCCCACGCTTCCTCCTTCCCCCTCCGCAACCCTATTTTAAGATGCGTCACAACTAACCCGACATTTTTGATGGAGTTCGAACCATCAGAATCACGGTACTCTACTACTGGGATTTGAATTTGGGGCCTTCTGTGTAGAAGGCTGAGTCCTAATCCACGAGCCATCGTGGTTCCGATAAGTTTCTTGTATAACTAACCTCATAATGCATAGGCTAATGTATTATTTTGTGTACGCACCTTTGAACGGGAGTGGTCGCAATCGCGTGAAATTCTGACTCCTAATCGCTGGTCATAAGCTGGGAATCTCGTTGTTAGTACCTGGCTATCTGGTCGCCGCTACCTAGGTATCTTGTCGCTGGTATTTGATTTCGGGTATCTGGTCGTGTGTATTTGGGTATCTCGTAGTGGATATCTTGGTACCTTGTGGACGTGGCCCTGCTCTCGACTCGCTCTTTATCTACGACATCCTAAACTGACTGTAGTGAAAAAATGCATAGTAGCGTGTTCTTCTAACGAGTGATAGAGAACACGCCCAGTTACGTAGAAAAGTTGGTCTTTGCGCATGCGTAAATGTTTAAAGTAAAACTGGTATTTATTTATTTCAACCAAATAATAACTTTATACCACTATTTTGGTAATTGGAAATTTCAAAAATAATAATGCATCATTTTAATAACTATTGGAACGAAAATATTTCGAACATGAGGATTATACCTATATGACCGATTCGGTTACACGTAGAGGCCAAGATTCATTAAACTACTACAGCGCTAGCGCGGTGCTGCCGTGTCTCGGTGTTGGGCGCGAATCGTGCCCATCGTCGGAATTGGAACCGCTATATCATATTTCAACGAAAGCCGCCCTTCTATATATCGTTTTTTTTTATTTTGTCTATTCTTCATCGTCTTTGTCGCGCTTTGCTCCATTTCCATCACCACTTGACAAAGGTAAGTACTAAACTGGAATTAATTAAAAATAATACATTTATATTTAAATATATGCGGATAATATATATATATATATATATATATATATATATATATATATATATATATATATATATATATATATATATATATATATATATATATATATATAAATATTTATTGCTGCTATATGCTGCAAGCATGGTTTGGGGGTTATGCAGGCTTATAAATCTTGATTTTCAAGGTAATTCAATGTTTTTGAATTTTTATAATAGCACAAGTTAATAAACTTGTATTGATATTGTTATTATTATTATTATTATTATAAATTAGACAGGTTGCATACAAATGTAATAATTTTGTTTAAAATGAAGACTTAAGGGGAGATCGGAGCGAACTACACCATTGTGACCTCCACCTCGCGTCGTATTATTCATTATACGTCTAAAATTCACATAGTAACATCAAAATCGAGATTGATAATAGTTTGTTATTATGTAAACAACACCGGACAACAGCAATTTTGTTTATTAGTAATTTTACTTAAAAGTTCATCGAGTAAAATGAAAAACTGCAATGTCGTTGATTGTATGTAAGGTATAGGACTTCGGTCTCTCCTTAAGGGTCAGTGTTTTTCATAATTATTTTCATCTGTTTAAGATTGATTAGTTTGGTATTAAATTTTTCAAAAATGAATTTTAAAAATGAATACTATAGCTAAATGAGTATGAAATATTTTGTCTAAACCTTCAGAAACTATATATATAGACAGTATAGGTAATGGTGCAAAGAATACTTATGTTTATTTTTGAACACTCGAGAGATTGAACTTCCAAAACTCGTTTGTATTTAATCTGTTTATGCGAATGAATAACTTTGTTGAGTGATTTTGTATCTTATATATTTGAAGAGAAACGTGTTATTCTTATATTGTATATTCTTAACTTATTTTTCTTTTTGATGATAATTGATGAAGCTTCTGAGAAACTGATTTTGTGAATTCAATATGCTGATCTCTTTGAACCTGAGGTTATTAAATTATTGGTGTTGAACTTAATTTATAAGTCTCCACATAAGGTAAAAGCACCAGTACCTGGACAAATCAAAAATTGGGACCTATAGTGGGACACGGACGAAAAATGACTGTTTTCATAAAAAATACAGTCATAAATCGTTATAGTAAAATTTTGTATCTATTGTGTAGAGTATCAACTATTCAAATAAACATGAATTATTCCAACTCTGCGGCAGAAATTATATTCAAAGCTTTTACTAAAAATGTGTTCTGAGCAGGATCCTAGAGTAACGATGGGCGCTACTGAATCGTGCAGATTTGACTTAATCCCGAGGATTGAGTTTTGCATTCAAAAGAAATATTTTAGTCTACCAGATCAAGTTAATGTTTTTATCAATAGATGACACGCTCACGAATACGATTATAGTTGTATTTAGTGAAAACAATAATTATTTTCTGTACAATTAGGTGTCCTAGTTCTGGTTCCATAGTTTTGCGAGGGAGCAGTAGTGGGACACTCAAAATATACAAATTATAATTAGATTCAGTGACTGAAAACTACTTTAGAGCTTACTAAACAAGATATTAAATAACAATCAGTAATGTCAACTGGAATGAATTTCGGAAATAGTGGATTTTGGAAATCTATAACTTTTGCTTGGGAGGTGTAATCCTATAACCTCAAAAAGTGAGGTTACAGGTCTCTGTTTATCAATTTTTGTGATTTTTAATTTGCCGATTCTTACCAAACTACAAAAGCATGTAAATCAATTAGTATTATCGAATAAATTGAGAAAATGAGCTTATTTCTATTTGTTTGCAGAACGGTAACGAATAAAGCTACTTAATAACTGTCCCAGTATTGGTGCCAATTGCTTGTCCCAGTACTGGGTCAACTCGAAACATCGTGTCCCACTACTGCAGCCAGGAACTATTTTATTAAAACCACTATTTATTCGCATAGAAAAGGTTTAAAAAAAACATTTTTTTTTCAATCGATAGGAAATCTCCCGGGCTACACGATAATACTAATATATTTTTTTAATTTTGCTATCAGATTTCAGAATTTAAGTCTTTCTAAACGGGCATCCCAAAAGTGTCCCAGTACTGGTGCTTTTACCTTATGCACCGGTAATATATTTTATTCACTAGCTTTCCTTTAGAGCTATATTATTCAAAAATATTAATGATAAAGTACTAAGCTATGTTAGTCAGATTAGTAATTACACTTTGATACTTTTACTTATACTTACCTTTATTTACTTTTATACTTAAATTTGACAATCAATGATAGAATTTTAAATGAATTTTTTTGTATTTAAGGTCAATTTGTTAAATAGTTAATATTTTTCAAATATTCATGACTTTAAAGAATATTGATTTATTTTTGCTTTAAAAAAATATAATACATATCTTATAATATTATAAAATTAGTTTCAACATTATGAACCAACAATAGCTCGATCATTGGAGATGAGGCAGAACGTAACATGCGCACGGGATACTTCTACGACTCTGCGGCATCAGCGGTTCCGGCGTTGGGCGCGAATCGTGCCCAACGCCAAGACGCGGCGGCACTAGCCTAGCGCTGTAGTAGCTCAATAAAACTTGGCTTCTTCGCATAACCGAATCGGACATATCATATCCTTACTTCTTAAATATTTTCATCTCAATATTATTTGATAGCTTGTATTATCAATTTGGGGTTAAGAAATGTCATTTTAGGTAGTATTTCAATTCAATACTTCTTAGTACCTAGTTATAAAATTCAAAGATTTCGTAACTTTTGAGTTCAACATTTTTTTCCGTGTGCTTGTGATTTAACTTCAGGACCCATTGGTGGGAAATTTAAAGAATCAATAGAAGGTGTATTATAGTTAAAGTGGATGCAAATTTAGTGATCAAACATTATGGCGCTAAATTGAGATTTACTTAAGATTGTTATATTTTTTAACTTCGCTTTTGCTACTGTACAGCATATCATTATTTAAAAATGCATCATAATGGTTTATCATCGTATTTGTAAAATTTCAAACCAAAATTAAAAATACTTTCACGACTGTTTAAAATTTAATTTTTTTATATTAATCTTTTATATTAATAACTAAAAATTATAAACTAAACAAATAAATAAAAAAAGAATAGTTGCTATTGAAAAAATAAAATTACTGGATAAATTCATTGTTTCATTTAAGCGAAAAAAATGAGATCCAATAAAAATAACAATAAAAAATAAAATAAATAAATACACGTAGAAAGATCATATAAGCATCTTCCTTATAAGCTCTTCTTTTATTTTGCAAGAAGTTGATCCTTACCTCATTGGACAGATACCGGCACGCAAACTTACAAAACAGTGCTCATTCGTCTCGTCCATCGTTATAACCGCTACATGCAGTTTCACCAGATATAGCAGAGGCGCCTTCCCCAACGAATTGTCTCTGTGTCGATATAGTTAAAGTAGTAGACATCGTCTTCGTCATCTTCAGCGTCGGTATCGCTGTATCGCTCTCGGAATTGTCGGTATCGTAGAATTTGACGGTGGCATAGTGCAAGGCTCTGCATTCCCCGTCGTCCACGAGATTGACCGCGGCCCCGTACTCGAGAAACCCTCGCAGGCCCGGCTGGTTGTTCTTTAAGCAGGCCCAGTGCACGGCCGTTTTGCTAGTTGAATCTCGCTGCTCCACGTCCGCCCCGAACTCCAGTAGAAGATCCACAGTGGCGGGCTGCGGGTCAATCTTGCAGAGAGCACGCTGGAGGGCAGATTTGCCTGTGGCCGATTGCGCGTTCACATCCATGCCGCACTGGAATTCACATGGAAAAGTATATGATTACGTCATTCGTTTTTTTTAATTATAATGATGCTTGTGTAGAGGATAGTACCCCAATATTTACACCCATCCCTACTGCAAAACCTCAGGTGAGATCTCACCTGAGAACTGATCTGAGATCTCAGGTGAGATCACATGTAAGATTTTTTAAAGATGTTTAAGAAACAAAAGATTAGCTGAAAAGTACTTTAATAAGTCGATTTATTACGTATTTCAACCCATAGCTAATTTTTGCTTCGCTAATTTACCTGAGGTTTTGGTATGATATCTCAGGTGAAAGTTTTTTTAAAAAGCCTCTGTAAAGATCTAGATGTAGAATAAATGCCTTCCTATTTTGGTTTTCACATTTTGATTTTTTAAGGTCAGTGGTTTTGTAATCGACAGTTTAATAGGTAATAATTTAATTGTTTAATGGTTATGTATACTTTATTGTACTTTTCCAAAATTTTGAAAAATTGGCGATATGACTTATACGTAATATGTATGTCTAATTAATTTATAAAAAAGTTAAAAAGTTATAAGTTACTCATATAATTAACTAGTTAAGTTACGAGTTAAGTGGGAAACGAAATTCGGCCAGACATTGGGAGGTGTTTTCCAAAAATGAAACCTAGTATCCGTATTTCATGCTAATGGGATATTGTTGTCGAGATATGAGGTAATTTACACGAAATATTCGCTATTTTAATGAAAAAGGGTATCTCTACTTTTAACCATAACTCTACAAGTTTTTATTATGGATAAATAACTCAAAATATAATTAAAAGAATGCAAAAAGACGTTTAATTTAAGCTATATCACGTATAAGAATATTAATCAGATCAAAAGGTATTTACAGTTGAAGATCGGTAACCGAAATAACGTGATGCAAGTACAATGCTATGTAAATTACGCTTTTTTGCATTAATATTTATTTTACTGATACTTCAAGATTGTTTAGAGCATCAAAATTATAATCAATAACCTCATATACTTTAGACGGGCTTTATTGAAAAACATACATTTTCGGTAACGTAGTTCACTTGTTTGCATTGCGTTTGCATCACATTTTTTGCAGCTTGTCTAGAGCTGCAACGTACGCTCTTCATCGCAGTTTCTTAGTCGGCCTGGTATAGACTTCGTGCGCCTCGCAGCAGTTCATTCGTCGCTTCGTGGAGTTGTCATTCCCAGCCTTGATCAAGCACCTCAGTCGCTCGTTGCTAAGGGGGCCGAAGATCTTATAGCTGCAGGACTCGGTTAGGCGCATTAACTTATAATATTTAATTATTATCTGCGTATCAATGTATTACGTATAAGTATATTTATCCGCGAGAATGTAGAATACGTATATAATGAGAATGACTTTCGAATGAATGTAGAATGTAGAATGACTTTTATATAAGACATTTTCATTATGACGCGATAAATGAGACAGTGTGCAGTAATTCTACAAAAGACGACGATCTGTGATCCAACTATCAAATGTAAGACTACAGATTTGACAACCTTGATTCATGCCTTCCCTGCTCAAAAGATTCTATTGGGAATCGGGTACTTTCCAATATAAATTCCCGATTAAAACGGATTAATTTTATATTAAATATTTATTGCGCATGATATATTCTTGCGAAGAAGGTAATTTTTGCAACAGTTTATGTGCTCTCCAGATATCATTCATTGTTCTTATATGAACCACTTTGTTCATATTTTTAACTTATTTTTAATAATTAATAACATTTTTTACAATATATGTTGAAGGGGTTTGATTATTTTTTTCAATAGGATAATGTCCCATTAAATATAAAAGTTAAACCCATTAAACGTACATTGTAGAAAACATTATTAATTATTAAAAATAAGTTAAAAATATGCAAAAAGTTGCGCGTATAAGAAAAACGAATGATATCTGGAGACCACATACATTTTTGCAAAAATAATTATTTTCGCAAGAATATATCATGTCGCAATACATATTTAATATAAAATTAATCGGTATAATTGGGAATTTTTATTGGAAAGTACCCGATTCACAATAAAATCTTTTAGGCGGGCTAGTTACTTATAAAATTATGTGATATGAATGTAGTATCTATTTATTACAAAAATAGCGCTATCTTACGGTCTAGTGACGTGATCGGGGTAGTACAAAATACACAGGCTCTAGTTATGGCCATTCAATGAAACAAATTTTCTGACAATCTTTGTGATCTCTATTTTTATTCTTGAATTGACTTTAGTAATTAAAAAAATATTATTTTCATTCAAGGTCCATAAGAGTCTGTGTATTTTGTACTACCCCGATCTCGTCACTCGGCCGTAAGATGACGCTATTCTTGAGAATAATATAGCAGATACTATACCACATGCTCATAGTGACTATCTATCTATCTATATACAGAGGTGGGCAGTATTTAAATACGTGTATTTTCAAATACATATATTTTCAAAAAGTATTTCAAAGATACTTTTGTTTAAATACAATTATTTTAAAAAATGTATTTTAAAATACAAACAATTGAAAATAATTCTTTTTCAACAAAGTATTTTTTTAAAAGCTTTGAAAATTCTTAGAAAATTCTTGTATTAGAAATACTTAGAACATTTAAACTGCTGCGTTAGACACGAGTCTAACACTCATGTAACTTTGGACACAAAAGAAACTTGAAACAATCTCTGTGGCAAAAAGCGATACTCCCAAGAATTTTTGATGAATAACTCGTAGAAGAAGTGCTCTTAAAAGAGCGCTCTGAAAGACTGGAAACGGTCAAAATTGGTATAGAGAGGTCTTTGAGGTCGCTGATTATGAATCATAATTCAAAATTTTATAATACAATAATGCAAATTCAACAATATAACTTGTTTACTCAATTTTCTTAATATTTCGATAAATAGTAGTAAATTTGGTATATAGGGATCTTTGAGACCACTGATGACGAATCTAAAGTCAAAATTTCAAAGCACCAAAGGTCGAAATTCAATAATAATTGGTAAAACTTAGTACATAGGGGTTTATATGGTCGCTGATAATAAATCAACAGTCAATATTTTAAAATTAAAATGAGGAAGATAACTACATGATATGTTAACTTCGTCTGAATAAAGTGAGCAGGTGATGTGG